>CM062820.1:1732658016-1733858016 GCA_031772625.1 Pinus tabuliformis | reverse complement strand
CTGAATACAATATTGTATGCTATTACATTTGTTGTTTCTTGTTGTTTTCTTGTTTCAGGTGTGCGAAGGAAGGAAACAAAAGATAGCTGGAGCAAGGTAGCAAGATCATCACCAAGCGGAATAGCATTCTAAGAGGTAGGCCCTCTAAATTGATTCTAGCCTAAGGAAATCTTCCATAGATTGTCTGTTTGTGACTAGACCCACTTACTCGGGCTAGAGGAAATGTTTGTGTCTGCACTTAGAATTTACATGCACCACAATCATGGCCCTCTTTGATCTCACTAATTTGGTCTATCATGGATTGGTTCAACTGCTCAATAACTCAATTTCTCCTTTGTTGCAGCTATCCTATTTTTTTGCTAATCACCTTGTGAATCGAGGTTGATGTTCTTCATGATTTCTAATTCCCTCGCCTTCTCCTTTAGGTAGCCCATTGACCTAGATAACATTGTATTAGTTTCCTCCAATTTTCCAGTCTTTTATTTGCATTAGGAGATGTCAGATTGCACCCACCCAACTTATCTGTATGTAGCTGAGGAATTGGGGCAGTTGTTTCTCATTATAGGGTACATGGGAGAGTCCAAGATAGCCTTGAGACTGGTAATATTTGAGGATGTTTCTATTGACCTTGCTACCTCTGTGAGTTTTTTGCTTGGTAATCTCACGAATCTCACCAAAGGATATGAAGTGATTTCCTTCTTTCCCATGACTTCCTATCTTATATTTTTTAGTATATTCCTTTTTTTTTAGAGCATGTGTCATACATGTGTTTGGTACATGTCCTATGAATATGACATGTGTCAAACGTGTCAAATATGTATCCTCACGTATTGGTGTCTAACACTAGGATACAGGACATGAGGCCTATTTGAAGGTGTCCTTTTCAAAGTGCATTTGGCCTCCTTCTAGCTTGAGTGCTCCTCACTAAAGGTCATTTATTGCTTCCACTATAACCATAATGATGGTGAATAGGGTTTTGACCATGTCAAGTGGTTTTTAGGCTCATGTCAGCAAGGATGTTCTCCAACTTTGTTTCTCAAAAGCTTCAAATGATAACAAGTGGAATTGGAAGTTGTGTTTTCTCATAACATTCCTTTATTGAACTTAACTTCAAAAGTTAAAATTTGTTGTCTCACAATCACTAAAATTTATAATACATACTTTATCTACATTGTGTAATGCGGTGAATGACAAGTAGTGTTTCACTTCGAATGAATTCAATGCTTGAGCGATCACAGTTCTTGTTGGGATAGGGTCAATTTTGGGTTAACCAATTTTTGTAATAGATTTTGTAAAGAATGTAAAGTCTCAACTAAATGTGGAACTGAAACACACAACTAAGTAGGAGTCAAAGGGGATTTAGCCCCTTGTTTGGGTAAGTGATAGGTCGGCTTTTGAGACTCACCCATGCTCTGTGGACCATGGTAATGTATGGAAAAATCTATATATAGTTGAGTCATAGCGAGTCTAAGTGGCAATCGAAGATAGAAGATTATTTTTTTAGGAAAGTGCTAAGCGAGGAACATTGTTTATTGTACTTAGGCAAAATGGGAAGGCTCTTGTAGCTGAGTGCATGGAGACCTTGGAAAGTCCAAAGCGAAGTGCATGGAACCTTGCAGCTGAGTGCGCAAGGTGGAAGAAGTCTATAAATTGAATGTTGAACTTAATGATCTAGGAGGATCGCGTTGGATTAGTTGCACAGGTTCAATTCATCATCAGGTTCAATTCATCATCAGCATCATTCTGTCATCATCATTGATGTGTGGGTCAGTGATGTGGTCGTTGGGTTTGATGTCACATAGTGACAATTTGTTGTAAAAGGGTTTTGGGTAACATGATGTTTCAAGTCATGGAAAACTTGTATTCAAACATTGTATCAAAAACAAAAGGACCTAAGGTGGACACCTAAGTCTACAAACCTAAACCCTAACCTCATTCCTAAACCCATGTATTAAACCTACATTACAATACACTAACCAAAATTACCCCTATGTTATTAACCCTCGGCCTCTATATATAGTACATTGAAAACATTATAAAATACCACCCATAGTCTTAACCACAACAAAACCACGTGGGAGAATACCACGGTGTTATCGGGAAAACTTGTGTCCATTCAGAGCTGCTAGTCCCACTAAGATGGGTAGCTATCTTAGAAACAAACAATTTAAATTCATCTATGTTTTCCTTTATGAGATATAGATGAGAGAGAAGTAGAGAGTACCAACCTCAGTCTTTCGCTTGGCTCCTTGCTTGTTTCCTCTCTCCCTTGATAGAGCTTTCGCCACTCCTTCCTCACTTGTCCCGCTTCAAAGAACACCTGTAGAGTAAAAGCAGAAAAATACCATCAAAGCATAGAGATCTATAACCATAAACAATATAGGATCAGATGTATATTAACCATACAAATGCATACACAAATACAAGATTCAGAGATATACAAGTATATGGAGGAAAACTCAAATAGCTTTATTGATAGAAGTAGTAGAAGAGAGGATTACAACCAAGCTATCTGATCCAGCGCCATCCTCCCAGCATGAAATCCCTCTTCACCTCATGAAAAGCTATATCACCCAACAATATAATGTTTCACAGAGAAACCAACAGTACTTCCTTACAAAATACAAAATTTCAACCTCTGGATCTCTGGGATGAGGGATCCATATATAGATATTTGCAGGTGGGTGAGTCAGCTTCTAGGATTTTGATTAGTGTCATTTCACTGATAGGTCTTGGTTCCACTTGGAGATTTCATGATCTCTTACTCATCCCTGAGCGAATTTAGAGAGGCAAGCGTCAAATGGGAAGTTTCTAGAAGATTCTCTGGGTTTCCACCTAGAAAATTGCCTCTACCATTTGTCTGCTCTCGCTCATTCCACCGTACAGAAGGACTTTTCAGTATGCATCTCACTTTTTGCATGTAGTAGGTGAGATGCATCGCACCCTTAGCACTGAGCAGTCTGTATGGTCCAGTTTTGACCAGTTCTGAGTAGTTTTTTCAAGGAGAACTTCTGGGAGATGATGTAATCAGCTGATGTTGTTCCTTTAGGGTTTGAAACAACACTTTTAGGGGCTTAGAAGCCCTTGGTTTATGCACATATGAGATTGGGGTTGCAGTGCCCAAATATGTTTATAATAGTTGCCCCCTAAAGCATGAGGTTGTAAATCTTCTGATGTCGGGTGAAATGCTTTATCATGAGGATTCGAGGTTTTTCAAACTGGAAGGTGACCTGTAATAAGATACAATACAATACATTATCTTCATAATATTTTCATGATCTAGCTAAGGTGGGCATTCCCATGCTCAGCTTTATAAATTCATTTTCATGTACATATGACAGACAACCCTCTATGTGACAGACTGATGATTCTGGTAGAGCCATCATCCTTTGGCATGGATGATTATCTGTGCAGCTATGATGTACATTTGATGTCTTTATTTTCCTAAATATATCGCAGCCTGGATCGATGAAACTAGATCGAGGGTCTTCAAACTCGTTCAATCTTCACCCGAAGTACAAGTCGATCCATGTGAAAAGATGTTCTGATGTCGAACATGGAAAAACATCGCCTGATTACCAGCCAATGATATAAGTTGTTAACAGGCACGAGAAGGATCACTGATAATGATAATGACTCTCAAGGTACTGCAGTACAATTCACGTGGTGCGAATACATGAGTCGATGTCGAACACCACACAAAATCTTTCGATCGAAGGCCACTAATGTAAACCTGTCACCGGAAGTGAGAAACTTGCCATTGAGGCATGGAAGCTTCAAAGTACTGAAAGGGTTGTTCCTAAGTCAACTTCTTGGATAATGAGCTGATGTCGACAAGAAGTGACCTGTCATAGGAGGGCCTTAATGAATCCCACATCTACGACATGAAATGAAGCAAATGATTTTGTGGAGGTGAAAACGATCTGATGATACAAGGTTCAGGGTGGCGGTCATGAATGAATGAAGCGTGAAGATATTGCAGCGGATGAGATGTTAGCTGGGTTGGTGAATTCTCTGCGCGACTTCTCTTGAACATATCAGCAACACTGAAATGGATTGGTAGTGTTAACCCCAAAAATGGATGGTATGGAGGACCAATGGTGATGTTACTAGTGAACGGAATAACCCAACCCGACTCAATCATGGTGATGGAGTGAAAGTGTCATGTTCAAGAGCGACCTACTACCAATGAAGTTCTTCAAGTTTTCTTCCCAATCCTTCCCCAGTCATCTCTGACCAGTACCTCTTTATTTTTGTCAAGCTTGAGGAGGATAACATATGCTTGTTCTATAATTTTCCCTTTGGGCAAACTTGACGCTATGTTTTAACGAGCCTAGCGATAGTGAAACTCACTCTTGTCTGCATGGACAAGTTTGTTGCTATTGTTTTAATGATTTTAAGGACAAAGATAACTCAGTCCTTTTCAATTTTAGAGAGTCTAAAAAGAGACAGAAAGGCAACTCCAGTAGTCCTTTTTCGTATTATAATCCCTTAAGTCTGAAAAAGTATAAAATAATACAAAAGGGATGAATTTTTGATAGTTTTAACGAGCCAAACAAGACAAATGCTGATCCTTTTGTGTAATGATCCCTCAGATCCAAAAATATTAAAATATAGAGGAGGTATGGCACTTCCAATGACTTTAACGAGCTCGAAAGGCCAATTTCTCAGCAATCTTTTCATATTTTACGAGTCAGACGAAAAGAGCTTAAAGGAGACTCGTCTTTGAGGAACGAGTGATATTTTCAGGTAGCAGCTAGTTCCAAGTGAGGTTTGGAACTTTTCAATCATGACAGTCTAAAGAAGATGGCTAACAAAATCACTCATCGTAGTTGTTCCTCAAAAGGGGTAAACAATCAAATGGAGGCGTATGATCAGCTAAAAAAGAGTGGAGGTGATGGTAAGAACACGACCAAGGTTCAAAAGTTGACAATAATGCGATCACAATGGTTATTTACCGGAGGTGGGTTCATTTTTAATGAGCTTGAACTCTGGGGGAACATATTCTCACTGCTAGGTTTATTTTTTAATGAGCTTTAACTTAGCATAAACCTGCTCGTGCCAACCATATAATAAGGATGTCTCTCATCAATAGGTTCATTTTTTAGGGAGCTTGACCCATGTGCAACTTTGCTCCATAGCCTTTTTTATGCAAGTTAGGAATGACCTACCTACGAGTTTAAAGGGTTGAGAGCCTACAAACTAAGAAAATAAGCCTACAAACTACGGAAATAAAAGATCTCTTTTCACTTGTATGCAAAAGGTTTGCATGCCCCCAGGTATAAAGAGAAGTAGAGTATCTAGGTTACCATACGGAAGTTCTCACATTAGCAAGGTTGTTCCATTCGCATTTGCAAAAAAAAACACTTCCTTGGCTCTGTCCATTGAAATGGACAAAGGGTGACTGTTGCCAGTGCCAATCACATAACAATTGATGGGGGAATCCTTTTCCAGTCCAAATCCATTTTCCAGTCCAAATCCATTTTCCTAAATGGACAGGGGTATTAGACTAGTCATATATCCTACGCGGAAACCTACTTTATATTTGGGGTTTTCCTGCCAAAGCAGACCAGGGCGCATGCCTCCTGGGTTTAGTCACATTCATCGAATCACTCACACTCATTAGGTGGATGAACTAGAGATTGATGAGACATTCCTTATGTAAAAAGACTAGTTAGGGATGGCATTTGACTAATAGTCGTGTTTGAACCAAGGAATGAAATTTGGTCTATGAGTTGGAACACTTTGCCTTCATGCAGGAAACGCATCACTTGAAAGCGGGAGGAAACAATAGCTCCCATGCTATAAATGTAGTCATGCCCAAGGAGTAGATTGTAATCTAATGGCCCTTGGACTACCATCACATTTAGATAAATGGTTTTCCTTCTCAAAGCTATAGGTAAATTTGGAAGGATCCCTAATGGTCGACTGGTTCCTTTGTTGAAGCCTAACAGATTTCGAATCTCAGGTAGAAGCGATGGCAAACCAAGTGCTTTCCAAGCAGTTGAGGAAAGGATACTCATGAAAGCCCCTTCATCTATGATAGTACCAGCCATGATCATTCTGTAACCTTGTACTATGATTCGGAATGGTACATTAGATGGTAGGCGGGGTCTCCCTAGTAGATTCCAATCGAAGGAAACAACTAGATTGCTTAAAGGAGGGACCAAATAAATGACCAGATGAATCTCTGATGAACTTCCTTCCTGCAGTAAAGGAATGGATAGATTGACCCCAGGTTCATCAGACTCTGTGTTAACAAAAATAATTTGAACGGTGTCGTTCTCATTCTCTTTGGAGACAGTATCATCCGAAGATGGACCTTCTGAAGACAAGAATGGATCTACTGCCATCTCGACTTGTTGACTTTGGTCTGGTGTGGAATCAGAAGTTTTATCTTCAATGATAGATGCTTCGACCAACAACAGAGGTGTGTTAGCCAGATTTTCAACTAGCGATGGACTAGGCAAGAGTTTCTTGTATCCAGGAGGAAGTCGCTACGGCGAAGTAGGACGGTTATCCAAGACTCTTTTAGCTTCATCCAAGAAGGGACAACAATGGAGGGAATGATTTCCTTCACACATCCTAAAAGTAAATTTAGATCTTCCTTTCTTTCCATTGGATTCCTTTTCACTAGTTGATTGTGTGCTCTCAACATGATCATCAGAGGTTGAAGACACTGGATTATGCAAGCAGGGAGACCAGTCCCTCGGGATCCATGGGATGCAGGGACAATCTCGATGATAGTGGTCTCCCTTGCAAATGACACATGGAGATTTAGGTTTGGATGGTGCAGTGTGTGGGTTTTCATCAGATCATGCATGGTTGGCCCCTTTCACCATTGGCTTCTTCTTCTTCTTCTCAGTTACTTGGTTTTTAGCATTACTAGCTTCACCAAGCAAAGAGTAAGAAGGAGAGGGAGAAATAAACGAAGTAGAAGGTGGGGGAGCAACTCTAGTATCATCTGGTTGCTAATTTGATTGCTCAGGAATTACGGTGTTTTGAATAACAGAGGTTGAGAAAAGCCATGCTGGCAGGCCGATTGTAAGTCCTGGAAGGGACAAAGTAGCCATATGAGGTGCACCAACATCTCCCCAAGAGGAGAAGGGACTAGGATTCCCCTCAAGGGGAAATCCTTGGTTGGTGGACTCCATTTTATCAACCTAAGACAAATGAGGGAACGGTGATGTTATTCCATTTAAAATAAATTTAATGATTCTTTGACACAACTTGCTTTTTCAATTTTTAAGAGTCGAGAAAACTAAAGGTGACTCTAGTTGCATTCGATTTTTAATGAGCCTAAAGTGACAAGTGCTCTGATGGATATTTTCTTTTAAGGAGTCTGAAAAGGAATGAAAGTGACTTCTCTGGAAATCTAGACAGAGGAATTACCAAACTAATCACAAAACTGCGGAATAATTTTTATGCTACAGCAGTCAATCTTCCCGAATTTTGTGTTCAGTGCATTGCGATCGATAGGGCGGCAGACACGGCTTCCTAAGGATAAAGGATATAGCCTATTGTGGTCTCCCAATATATACTCGACGGTACATGGGAGCACAAGTCCGTACTGGCACTTGTCATATCAAAGAGGAGGAATCACCCAACCTACGATGAAAACGATAGTTACTAGGCTTTACGATGCCGAAATACGTCTCTAGCCTAGACTTCTAGATGTTGTGCATTAGGTTCCAAAGAATTTTTATGTTCATTGAGGTTTATTTTACAGTTGATCTTTCTTAAGAAGTTTTCCTTTAAGGTTCACCGCGTGATGTAGATATACAATTCCTAAATATGCAATCTAAGATGATAAACAGTCATTTACTTTCTTTTAGCAATGAAAATCCTAGCTACTAAGGAAAGAGAAGTAAAATTCTTTCAACATAGAGCAGAGAGCACACACTAAGATGGACTGTCCTAAATCAATTTTTGAATGCATTCTAAATGCAAATGCACATGCATGTATTTGTTTTTCATTTTCCTTAATCTGAGAATGAAAAAAAGAAAACTAAGTATAGATCTGAACTATCTTTTCTCAAAGCGAAACTTTAGCAATTTCTTTTCAAAAACGGAAGGAAGATTAAGACGACACTTTCAATTTCGACTTGAAAACTGCTTTCGACACTTCAAATAATTGATGATTCAAATCAAATACAATGGCAAAAGTGTAATCGACTATCTAGAAGAGGAAGACTTTACGACACTCTTTTCTTTGACTAAAAACGACACTTGCGACACTTTCAAATCAAAATACGACAATTCGATTAAGCTACTGTTTGCAAAGGAGTACTGTAAATGATGAAAAATACATAAAAAAACATTCACAATTCTTTACCAATGTAGGTTGAATAATGAAAAGGAAGAGAGTTTCAACAGTGATATACTGATCATAGACAACAAAAATACTGAATAAAGCTGAAGACAATGAAGAAAAAACCAAAATCTGAAGGCAGAAACAGTCTCACTCAATCATCACACCTATAACACAGGGAAACAGGGATGCATCTCAACTGCAACACACGGGAGGTGTGATGCATCCAAGTTGCCAATGAGAGATAGTGCGATGGTCCAGGGACGAGACTGAGCTTGGTTTTCACTCACAGTTTGCAGCTAAGTTCAGGGATTTAGGCTGAGCTAATGATAGACAATAAACACAAATTACAGGGGCTGATCTAATGAGGTTACTTGAGCTACCACCAGGGCACTTAGGATGTTTGTAAGTCATTTGTTTAGTTCATAAACAAACCCGGATATTGACTAAAGCAACGTTGATCTACTTTGCACTTGCATAGAAAATGCAGTTCGAAGGCTAGCTAGCTTAACTTCAGGCTCTATCTGTAGTTTATAAAGCAAACAAATAGAAACAAACAAACAAACTATTCAATCCCCAATGGAGTTGCCATTTTGTTATCAAGAAAACTAGTGTCCATTCAAAGCTGCTAGTCCCACTAAGATAGGTAGCTATCTTAGAAACAAACAATTTAAAGTCATTTGTGTTTTCCTTTATGAGATATAGATGAGAGAGAAGCAGAGAGTACCAAACTCAATCTTTCGCTTGGCTCCTTGCGTGTTTCCTCTCTCCCTTGATAGAGCTTTTGCCACTCCTTCCTCACTTGTCCCACTTCAAAGAACACCTGTAGAGTCAAAGTAGCAAAATACCATCAAAGCATAGAGATCTATAACCATAAACAATATAGGATCATATGTATATTAACTGTACAAATGCATACACAAATACAAGATTCAGAGATATACAAGTATATGGAGGAAAACTCAAATAGCTTTATTGATAAAAGTAGTATAAGAGAGGGGTTACAACCAAGCTGTCTGATCTAGCGCCGTCCTCCCAGCATGAAAGCCCTCTTCACCTCATGAAAATCTAGATCACCCAACAATACAATGTTTCACAGAGAAACCAATAGGACTTCCTTACAAAATACAAAATTTCAACCTCTGGATCTCTGGGATAAGGGATCCATATATAGATATTTGCAGGTGGGTGAGTCAGCTTCTACGATTTTGATTAGTGTCATTTCACTGATATTTCTTAGTTCCACTTGGAGATTTCATGATCTCTTACTCAGACCCGGGCGAATTCAGAGAGGCAAGTGTCAAATGGGTAGTTTCTAGAAGATTTTCTGCGTTTCCACCTAGCAAACTGCCTCTGCCATTCGTCTTCTCTTGCTCATCACACCCTGCAGAAGGGATTTTCAATATGCATCACACTCTTTGCATGTAGCAGGTGAGATGCATCGCACCCTTAGCACTGAGCAGTCTGTATGGTCCAGTTTTGACCAGTTCTGAGTAGTTTCTCTAGGGAGAACTTCTGGGAGATGATGTAATTAGCTGGCCTTATTCCTTTAGGGTGTGAAACAACACTTTTAGGGGCTTAGAATCCCTTGGTTTATGGACATATGAGATTGGGGTTGTAGTACCGAAATATGTCTATAACACACGGGGGTAGTAGTCATGTGAGCAGTGCAAATGTGAACTGGGCAGAGTCACCGTAAACCACAACAACTATTAACCGGGCAGGTTGTAATGATGTGAACAGGAAGCATGCTAAGTTAACCAGGAAGAGTTCACCTGACCGTAGTGCTAACTTCATTGGGAACCACAGGCATGTGAACAGGTTACAGTTAAAACAGTCAGAGGTTACGCCGTAACCGTCAGGGATCAATGTGGAGGTGGCAGCCTATGGTTTGACCGTGGTAGTCAAATGCTGGTTGTCTCCCCTCCGTGTGGTTAGCAAACCATTAACAGTTGCACCATAACCAAAGTCCAGATTTTGGTTTTTGTTACAGTTTGTTATAAAATTCATTCAAAGGCCATGTATAGTGTCCCTAGGTGACAAACAGTGACACGACCGAGAACATGAGAACTTAATTGCAACTCCTACTTTTAGAGTTCATGCTAATCTTGGCTGGGAAGAGCTCAGATGTATCTGCAACCCTTTAAAGGCACCTTTCTGTTCATGAAGAAGGAGGAGTGATTTTTGAGTTTTGTATGCATATTCTGGAGGATATATGCTGTTTTGTTTTCAATGTAATAGGAGCATTGGAAGTCAAAATTGGGAACCGTGATAGGCGTTGGAAAGCTGGTTCAGAGAGCTTTGTTATGATAGTGACTAAAAGTGCCTATGTGCACATTCAGTTTGGTAAATTCTCTATGTAATCAACATCCTCAGTTTCAATCCTAATAAAGAGGTCGCCCATTTTGAAAGCGGACCTAGAAACGTAGTCCATCAGGGACGAACTACATAATCAATCTTGTTGTCTGGTATCACTATGTATTTAATGTTTTTGCTTCCGTTTTTCATCTTAATTATGTTTTATCAATTATCATAAAGTCTTTCTTCTCAAGCAGTTCTCACGGTTTTAGTACTTTAAGTTAACATTCAATTCACTGTTGGCATTATCAATTCTACTTCAGTTTTAACATATGATCATTTTAGATCATATAATTTGGCATCGAAGTAGGTTGAGTTTATAGAATTTTCCAGTGAATGTTAACCAGGTCAAAGGCACAACATCGAGAAGGAATCCTCGATGAGATTAATCCAAATATTGGAAAGCGAAGAGTCATTTATAAGTCGACCATGACAGGATCTGATGCATGTGAAAATCTTGAAACTAAGATGAGTGATGAACAATTTCAGTAAGCATTCTTGAATATGCAGCAGAGGTTGGGAGAACTCTACGAAGATAAGAAGGTGAGAGATGCACCCTCTTCTTCAAGGACATCGAAGAAGGACAAAGGTAAAGGCAAGGCTGATAAACCTCCTTCACCTCCATCATCTCCCTTATCATCATCATCATCTTCTTCTTCTAGTGCAAAATCTAAAAAAGAAAAGAAACCTAAGAAAACCTCTCTTTTGAAACTCGATGTAAAATATCAATTACCTATTTATGATGGTGAAATTAATCCTGAAAAGTTAGATAACTTGATTAAGTAGTTAGAAGTGTATTGTTGTATTCAGAACATCTGTGACGATAAAACAAAAATTCAGTTAGCTACACTTAGAATGGGGGGAACAACTTTAATCTAGTGGGAAAGTAAAACTCAAATAGATGTAAATTTAAAAGGAAAAGTCATCTCTTCATGGTCTAAGTTTTTAAAATCTCTTAGGAAACAATTCTATCCTTTTCGATACATGCAACAAGTTGTTATTGACTGGAAGCATTTGAGGCAAGGTAAAGGGCAGAGTATTCAGGAGTTTACTTAGGAATTTAGAAAGAAAGCATTGGCACTTGGTATTTCATTGGATACATGTGAAACTTTATTAAAATACATCGGTGGTTTACATTCATATTTACAGCATACATTATTGATGTTTAATCCTAACGATTTTGATGAAGAGTGTGTTCAAGCCATACATGTTGAATTAGGTAGTAGACCATTCAAGTTTTCATAGAAACCATCCAGGCAATTGGAAACCAAGGATTCCAAAGATAACAAGAAGAAGGGCAATATGAAGGGAAATCGATCAGTGACGGCTCATAAGGAAGGTGAAATACCTACTTGTACTCATTGCCAGAGGATCGCACATGATGAGTCCAAATGTTGGAAACTTCACCCAGAACTCAAACCAAAGAATTTCGAGAAGAAGAAAGGTGAAAAGAAGGCCAATACAACAATCCAACAAGATTTGGGCTCAGGTGATGAAGGTAAAATAACCACAATGGTTTCAACAGGTAAAACTTCTGATACTAGTTCAAGTTCTAACACTTCTATACCTTCTTCAAACTAAAATCATCTAAATCAGGATAAAAGGGTTGAGCTATTTCACATAAGAATAACTTCTAAGCACACAAAGATAGATACATTATTTAACAATGGTTCACATGAAAATTTAGTATCTGAACAGTGAAGATTTAGTTAAGAAATTGGGTTTGGAGACACATAATCATCCAAGACCATACCCTTTAGGTTCGCTGAATAAAGAGACTCAGATTAATGTCACAAAGAAGTGTCGATTAAAATTTTCCATAACAAATAACTACATTGGTGAAGTGGATTTAGATGTGATTCCAGCAGATATATGTGGAGTAGTGCTAGGAAGTCCTTATCTCTATGATCGTGAAGCAGTGTTTTATAGGAAAGAGAATAAATATCATCTTAAGAAAGATGGGATTGAATTTATTGTCAGGGCACATAAAATTAAAACACACTTGGATTTAGTTTCAGTTAATCAGATGAATAAATTAATAAGTTCAAGTAAGAAATATGTAATTATGGTTGTGAAATAACAACATAAGGATCGACAGGATGTTTTTTTGGGTTGTGAATCTTAGTTCAAATATAGATTGGTTAAAGTGGTATATTCTTTTCAAAATCTATTGAAGGAACCAAAAAATATTCCTCCTAAAAGAGGAATACAACATGAAATACAATTAATGTCATATGCCCCTCTTCCTAATATTGGAATGTATCGCCTAGCAGTTATAGAGAATGAAGAAATAAAGAAAAAAATACAAGAATTGGTTGAAAAAGGTTTTATTCGACCTAGTTCATCTCCATGTGGCTCACCCATAATTTTGGTTCCTAAGAAAGACGGGACATGGAGAATGTGTGTCGACTTTAGGGCCTTAAACAAGATAACAATCAAAAACAGGTATCCTCTTCCCATGATAGATGATTTACTTGATCAACTGAAAAATGTTTTCTATTTCACTAAGTTAGATTTAAGAAGTGGGTATCATCAAATGAGCATAGCAGAAAATGACATCTGGAAGACTGAATTCAAAACTAGACAGGCATTATTTGAATGGTTGGTAATGCCTTTTGGTTTGTGTAATGCACCAGCAACTTTCATGTGGGTTATGAATGATGTTTTCCACCGATACATTGATAAATTTGTCATAAACTACTTAGATGACATTTGGATATTCAGTTCCAGTATAGAAGAACATGTTAAACATGTTATGCATGTTTTCAAAGTATTGCATAGAGAAAAGTTGTACCTTAAATTTTCCAAATGTGAGTTTGGGAAAACTTCACTAAATTATCTTGGTTACATAGTTGGAGGTGGAAGTTTAAAAATAGATCCAGCTAAAATCGATGTGCTTGTTAAGTGGCCAAGACCACAGAATGTGACTGAAGTTAGAATTTTTTTAGGTGAAATTCACTATTGGAGAAAATTTATTGCTCAGTTTTCTTTGATTGCTTCACCATTACATTCTTTAACAGGTTCTAAAGTTCTCTTTCAGTGGGGAGGTAAACAAAAAAAATATTTTGATACACTTAAGCATAAAATAGTCACAACACCAATATTAGCTTTACCAGATATTCAACAGCCATTTGTAATTGAAAAAAATGCTAGTGGTTATGCAATTGGTGCAGTTTTACTTCAAAAACGGAAACCAATTTGTTTTCATTCAGAAACTTTTTCTAAGGAAGTAATGAATTATCTGACATATGATAAGGAACTATTTTCTTTGGTTGAAAGTGTTAAGAAGTGGAAACCTTATTTAATGGGTAAGGACACAGTGATTCACACAGATCATCAGCTGCTTCAGTACCTACAGTCTCAAACTAAGTTGCAACAATCTTGTCATTACAGAGGGATGGGATTTCTTCAACAATTTCACTTTATAATTAAGTAAAATAAAGGTGTCACAAACAAAGAAGCTGATATGTTATCTCGACCATCTTTGAATGCTTCCATAGTACTACATAGTAGTTCTTTAAACCATGAAAGTTAAATAGAACAATATAGTACAGATGCTGATTTCAAAGATATTTATGAATAACTAACACATGGTGCTCAGGCGGAAGAAATGAATTATTATGTTCATGATAGGTTGTTATATCATATGGGTAAGTTATGCATACCACAGATAGAAAGAGCGCATGTTGTCCAGGAAGCACGTTCTTCTCACATTTCAGGATATTTTGGAGTAAGCAAAAAAATGGAACAAGTTCAAAGGTATTGTTATTGGCCTCATATGTATGAAACTGTTGCTAAATACACTAAAGGATGTGTGATGTGTTCGACCAGCAAACCAATCAATCAAACTATTGGTTTATACATGCCACTTCCACTTCCTTTGCGACCATGGGACAATATTTCCATGGATTTCGATGGAGGACTTCCTATGTCCAGGAGAGGGCATGATTACTTGTATGTTGTGGTTGAAAGGTTCAGCAAGATGTGTATTCTTGTTCCATGCAAAAAGCAAGTGACAGCTGAACAGACTACAAAGATGTTCTTCGATCATGTATGGGTTCATTTTGGGTTACCTACTTCCATTATTTCTGATCGAGACACTCGTTTTGTAGGAGAAGTTTGGTCCACTTTATGGGAACTCATGGACACAAAGCTAAAGAAGAGCACAACTTTTCATCCACAAACCGATGGACAAACTGAAGTGGTGAATAGGACAGTCATACATATTCTTCGAGGGTATTGTAGTAAACATCCTAAATTTTGGGATGAATCGTTATCTTGTGTGCAGCATGCTTACAACTGAGATTTACATTCATCAACTAACCGATTTCCATTTGAAACATGTTTTGGGTATCTACCGAAGTCACCAATAGATTTTATGTTTGGTGAAGAGGATAAAGTGGGTGAACACGATGATGTGAACAAAGCATTTAAGTTCATTCAACAGATACATGCAATAGTGCATGATCAGTTAGAGAAGAGTCACACCAAGTATAAAATGCCCCATGACAAGAACCAAGTCGATCATCATTTTCAAATCGGCGATTAGGTATGGTTGTATATCAGTAAAGACAGGTTGAAAGGAGAAGGTAATAAACTGAAACCTATTAGGTATGGCCCTCTCAAGATTATGGAAAATATTGGAAATAATGCATTTCGAATAAATTTACCTCCTTACATGCGAATTTATTCAATTGTAAATGTGGAAAATCTGAAATTGTATGAATCTCTGATGATCATGAATCCCGAGGAAGATACACAGATTCCAACTATTGATGATTTGGCACCTGAGTATATGAATGAGATATAGGAAGATATCATCTTGGACAGGAAGATTCAATCTTCGAGGCATGGAGATGTTGAATATCTTCGAATAGGACTTAAGGGCATGAATTCAAGCAAGGAAAGGTGGATGGAAGTCACAGAAGTGAGGGAACTATACCCTCACATAATATCTGCTTAAAATAAAACTTTTGTGGTCCAAAAGATTTAAAGTGGAGAGGATTGATCGAGGAGGATCTCGTCAGATCAGTTTCATAGGTTCAGTTCATCGTCAGGTTCAATTCATTGTCAACATTGTTCTGTCATCATCAGTGATGTGTGGGTCAGCAATGTGGTCATTGGGTTTGGTGTCATATAGTGACAATTTGTTGTAAAAGGGTTTGGAAATTACCAGTTGTGTGTTGTCGTGTAAATTGACAGATAGTGCACCATAGCGAAACTCACGTGCTCTTCCCAACATTATTCTCTAGTTTCAGGGGAACATGCCCTCCCCCAATAATATATTTCTTATAAACTAGGAAATGGTCCTTATCATGTCCATGGATTTTGCATTTCAAACACCAGACCTCCGCGCATGCCTCTAGCTGAGCTTCTTTTCCTTTATTCAGGCTTTACAACTCCAAGTGAAGGCTTTCCAGCTATGAGTGAATCTATTGAACTCTAAGATTCGTATCCTGTATGGGTGAATCATCCAATCTCATCACAATTTCCAAAGCTTTAGCTTGCGTAACTACCTTTTTTTGTGATAGAGGCACTCTCAAGTGCGGCAAGAGTGATGCTATATACAAGTCATGATGCTGTGAATATGTGATTATCGTATTAGCTTGCCTAAATAGGCATTTCAACCTCTTATCGAAATACCAAGGCATCTCATCTACCTTCTTTCACATTTCCTTAAACTCAATTACTGACTGTGCTTCTCACTTAGGCTTGTTGAACTCCTTATTCATAGCTTGCTGGGTCTCTACCAACATCAGGGTGGGGTTATTAGTGCAATACTTGATGTACCATGTTAATGCGTGATCCTATATGGCTGTAACTAGCTGCGATTTCTTGATGTTATCATCTGTAATCTGTTGTGCCATTTATATAGCTCTTGTGACAAACCAAAACTATTCGGGGTCTTCGGTCCCTACTCCTTTAAAACTCAGAATCTTCATTGCATTCATCATGTCCCACATATTTACAGAAATTGCCAAACAACTGCTAAGGGGTCTGTACAAACTTCTACAGTAAATGGAAATTATCAGTTGTGTGCTGTCTTGTAACTTGACAGATAGTGCACCATAGCACAACTCCCGTGCTCTTCCCAACATTATTCTTTGGTTTCACGGGAACATGCCCTCCCCCAATAATATAGTTCTTAAAGACCAGGCAATGGTCCTTATCATGACCATGGATTTTGCATTTCAAACGCCAGACCTTCGAGTGTGCCTCTAGCTGAGCTTCTTTTCTTTTATTCAGGCTCTGCAACTCCAAGTGTAGGCTTTCCAGCTATGAGTGAATATGTTGCACTCCAAGATTCGTATCCTGTATGGGCGAAGCATCCAATCTCATCACAATTTCCAAAGCTTCAGCTTGTGTAGCTATCTTTTGTTATGATAGAGGCACTCTCAAGTGTGGCAAGAGCGATGCTATATACTAGTCGTGATGCTGGGAATACGTGATTATCGTATTAGCTTTCCTAATTAGGCATTTCAACCTTTTATCGTAATCCCAAGGCGTCTCATCTACCTTCTTTTAGATTTCCTTAAACTCAATTACTGACTGTGCTTCTCACTTAGGCTTGTTGAAATCCTTATTCAGAGCTTGCTGGGTATCTGCCAACATCAGGGTGGGGTTATCAATGCAATACTTGATGTACCATGTTAATTCACAATCCTATAAGGATGTAACCAGTTGCGCTTTCTTGATGTTATCATCCATAATCTATTGTTCCATCCATATAGCTCCTGTGACAAACCAAAACTGTTAGGGCTCTTCTCTCCCTACTCCTTTAAAACTTGGCATCTTCATTGCGTTCGCCATGTTGAATGGTGGAAGTGGAGGTGGAGGGGGTGAAGGTGTAGGTGTATGAGGTGGAGGTGGAGTGGATGGATGAGGTATCCTCGGGATACCCTGTGTAATTAACTGAATTACACTTCGTGGCATAGTCAGCACCATCCCTTCTTTGTTGCTTGAATGGGGTTTAATGAGCGGACTATATTCTAGGCTTGATCCCTTGTTTCTTCTAAATAATCTCCCGCTTCGTGTTGCCCCAAACATCAAGGTAACTGCATAATCCTTTTTTCACATAAAAAACTTTTAATCCCAGTCTTTAACGATTTCAAATACTTACCTCGTGGTCCTTTAAAGAGCCTTCGTTCCGCTTCGCTATAGATGATATTTCTATCAATTGTGAAATAATTCACAAAAATTCCTAGTGTGTAATCAATCTAGTGATCCACAACCCACACGATATTTATTTTTGATGCCTCTAGATGTTGCACCAGTTCATGAGTCCACACTATAGGACTGTCAAGGCTCCATGTCCCTTGACTATCTGTAAATTTAGACAACCACAGATGTAGTTCATCAAGGAAGAAACCGAAGAACGTGTCGATCTCGTCTGTGTACAAAAATATCTGCAACCATTGTTCCTTGGATAACTTAGGGTTCATGTTCTATTGAGCCACAAAATGGACTTAACCTTTATCTTCGCGAAAACAAATAGTTGCTTAGCTCATCCATAAATATTAACGATTCAATAGGTTTGTGCCACAATTACACATTATTCCATAGAAATCATATCATTAAGCCATAATGCATAACTTGAACAAAAATAAGAATAATACTCAAAAAAAAGATAATTGTCCCAAAATCTGTTTTTATTAAGTGATATGAAATGATAATATGTTAAAATTGAAGTAGAATTGATTATGCCAACAATGAATTAGACGTTAACATAAAGTGCTGAAACCGTGAGAACTTTTTGATATGAAAGAATTTAAGACAACTGATAAAACATATGTAAGATGCAAAATAGAAGTGAAAAAAGCAAATACACAATGATACCAGACATCAAGATTGATTATGGAGTTCGTCCCTGATGGACTATGTCTTCGGGTCCTCTTTCAAGATGGGTGACCGCTTTATTAGGATTGAAATCAAGGATGTCGATTACACAGAGAATTGACCAAACTAAATGTGCATGCAAGCACTTCTAGTCACTGTCATAAGAAATCTCTCTGAACCAAATTTCCAACACCTATCACGGTTCCTAGTTCTGACTCCCGATGCTCTTGTTACACTGAAAACAAAACAACCTATATCCTCCAGAATATGCATACAAAACTCAAAAATGACTCCTTCTTCATGAACAAAAAAGGTTCTTTTAAAGGGTTGTAGATACATCTGAGTTCTTCCTAGCCAAGATTACCATGAACTCTGAAAGTAGGAGCTACAATTAAGTTCTCATGTTCTCGGTCTTGTCACCGTTTTCCACCTAGGGACACTATACATGGTCTTTGAATTAATTTTAAAACAAACTATAACAAAAACCCAAATCTAGACTTTGGTTATGGCGCAACTGTCAACGGTTTTCTAACCACGCAGAGGGGAGACAACCAACATGTGACTATCATGGTCTAACCACACGCTACCACCTTCGTGTTGATCCCCGGTGGTTCCAACATAACCTCTGACTGTTTTATAACTGTAACCTATTCACATGCCTATGGTTCCCGATGCAGTTAGCACTGCAGTCAGGTGAACTCCGTCTGGTTAACTTAACATGCTGCCTATTCACATGGTTAAAACCCATTCGGTTAATAGTTGCTATGGTTTATGGTGACTCCACCTAGTTAACATTTGCATTGCTCACATGACTACTACCCCTGCAGTCTTCTCTGTATGGTTTTGCTGCGGTTAAGACTGTGGGTGGTATTTTGTATATATCTATATCTATATATATATATATATATATATATATATATATATATATATGTATATATATATATATATATATATATATATATATATATATATATATGTATATATATATATATATATATATGTATATATATATATATATATATATATATATATATATAGATATATACAAAATACCACCCACAGTCTTAACCGCAGCAAAACCATACAGAGAAGACTGCAGGGGTAGTAGTCATGTGAGCAATGCAAATGTTAACTAGGTGGAGTCACCATAAACCATAGCAACTATTAACCGAATGGGTTTTAACCATGTGAATAGGCAGCATGTTAAGTTAACCAGACGGAGTTCACCTGACTGCAGTGCTAACTGCATCGGGAACCATAGGCATGTGAATAGGTTACAGTTATAAAACAGTCAGAGGTTATGTTGGAACCACCGGGGATCAACACGAAGGTGGTAGCGTGTGGTTAGACCATGATAGTCACATGTTGGTTGTCTCCCCTCTGCGTGGTTAGAAAACCGTTGACAGTTGCGCCATAACCAAAGTCTAGATTTGGGTTTTTGTTATAGTTTGTTTTAAAATTAATTCAAAGACCATGTATAGTGTCCCTAGGTGGAAAACGGTGACAAGACCGAGAACATGAGAACTTAATTGTAGCTCCTACTTTCAGAGTTCATGGTAATCTTGGCTAGGAAGAACTCAGATGTATCTACAACCCTTTAAAAGAACCTTTTTTGTTCATGAAGAAGGAGTCATTTTTGAGTTTTGTATGCATATTCTGGAGGATATAGGTTGTTTTGTTTTCAGTGTAACAAGAGCATCGGGAGTCAGAACTAGGAACCGTGATAGGTGTTGGAAATTTGGTTCAGAGAGATTTCTTATGACAGTGACTAGAAGTGCTTGCATGCACATTTAGTTTGGTCAATTCTCTGTGTAATCGACATCCTTGATTTCAATCCTAATAAAGCGGTCACCCATCTTGAAAGAGGACCCGAAGACATAGTCCATCAGGGACGAACTCCATAATCAATCTTGATGTCTGGTATCATTGTGTATTTGCTTTTTTCACTTCTATTTTGCATCTTACATATGTTTTATCAGTTGTCTTAAATTCTTTCATATCAAAAAGTTCTCACGGTTTCAGCACTTTATGTTAACGTCTAATTCATTGTTGGCATAATCAATTCTACTTCAATTTTAACATATTATCATTTCATATCACTTAATAAAAACAGATTTTGGGACAATTATCTTTTTTTTGAGTATTATTCTTATTTTTGTTCAAGTTATGCATTATGGCTTAATGATATGATTTCTATGGAATAATGTGTAATTGTGGCACAAACCTATTGAATCGTTAATATTTATGGATGAGCTAAGCAACTATTTGTTTTCGCGAAGATAAAGGTTAAGTCCATTTTGTGGCTCAATAGAACATGAACCCTAAGTTATCCAAGGAACAATGGTTGCAGATATTTTTGTACACAGACGAGATCGACACGTTCTTCGGTTTCTTCCTTGATGAACTACATCTGTGGTTGTCTAAATTTACAGATAGTCAAGGGACATGGAGCCTTGACAGTCCTATAGTGTGGACTCATGAACTGGTGCAACATCTAGAGGCACCAAAAATAAATATCGTGTGGGTTGTGGATCACTAGATTGATTACACACTAGGAATTTTTGTGAATTATTTCACAATTGATAGAAATATCATCTATAGCGAAGCGGAACGAAGGCTCTTTAAAGGACCACGAGGTAAGTATTTGAAATCGTTAAAGACTGGGATTAAAAGTTTTTTATGTGAAAAAAGGATTATGCAGTTACCTTGATGTTTGGGGCAACACGAAGCGGGAGATTATTTAGAAGAAACAAGGGATCAAGCCTAGAATATAGTCCGCTCATTAAACCCCATTCAAGCAACAAAGAAGGGATGGTGCTGACTATGCCACGAAGTGTAATTCAGTTAATTACACAGGGTATCCCGAGGATACCTCATCCATCCACTCCACCTCCACCTCATACACCTACACCTTCACCCTCTCCACCTCCACTTCCACCATTCAACATGGCGAACGCAATGAAGATGCCAATTTTTAAAGGAGTAGGGAGAGAAGATCCCTAACAGTTTTGGTTTGTCACAGGAGCTATATGGATGGAACAATAGATTATGGATGATAACATCAAGAAAGCGCAACTGGTTACATCCTTATAGGATTGTGAATTAACATGGTACATCAAGTATTACATTGATAACCCCACCCTGATGTTGGCAGATACCCAGCAAGCTCTGAATAAGGATTTCAACAAGCCTAAGTGAGAGGCACAGTCAGTAATTGAGTTTAAGGAAATCTAATAGAAGGTAGATGAGACGCCTTGGGATTTCGATCAAAGGTTGAAATGCCTAATTAGGCAAGCTAATATGATAATCACGAATTCCCAGCATCACGACTAGTATATAGCATCGCTCTTGCCACACTTGAGAGTGCCTCTATCATAACAAAAGATAGCTACACAAGCTGAAGCTTTGGAAATTGTGATGAGATTGGATGCTTCGCCCATACAGGATACGAATCTTGGAGTGCAACATATTCACTCATAGCTGGAAAGCCTACACTTGGAGTTGCAGAGCCTGAATAAAAGAAAAGAAGCTCAGCTAGAGGCACACTCGAAGGTCTGGCGTTTGAAATGCAAAATCCATGGTCATGATAAGGACCATTGCCTGGTCTTTAAGAACTATATTATTGGGGGAGGGCATGTTCCCGTGAAACCAAAGAATAATGTTGGGAAGAGCACGGGAGTTGTGCTATGGTGCACTATCTGTCAAGTTACAAGACAGCACACAACTGATAATTTCCATTTACTGTAGAAGTTTGTACAGACCCCTTAGCAGTTGTTTGGCAATTTCTGTAAATATGTGGGACATGATGAATGCAATGAAGATTCTGAGTTTTAAAGGAGTAGGGACCGAAGACCCCGAATAGTTTTGGTTTGTCACAAGAGCTATATAAATGGCACAACAGATTACAGATGATAACATCAAGAAATCGCAGCTAGTTACAGCCATATAGGATCACGCATTAACATGGTACATCAAGTATTGCACTAATAACCCCACCCTGATGTTGGTAGAGACCCAGCAAGCTATGAATAAGGAGTTCAACAAGCCTAAGTGAGAAGCACAGTCAGTAATTGAGTTTAAGGAAATGTGAAAGAAGGTAGATGAGATGCCTTGGTATTTCGATAAGAGGTTGAAATGCCTATTTAGGCAAGCTAATACGATAATCACATATTCACAGCATCATGACTTGTATATAGCATCACTCTTGCCGCACTTGAGAGTGCCTCTATCACAAAAAAAGGTAGTTACGCAAGCTAAAGCTTTGGAAATTGTGATGAGATTGGATGATTCACCCATACAGGATACGAATCTTAGAGTTCAATAGATTCACTCATAGCTGGAAAGCCTTCACTTGGAGTTGTAAAGCCTGAATAAAGGAAAAGAAGCTCAGCTAGAGGCATGCGCGGAGGTCTGGTGTTTGAAATGCAAAATCCATGGACATGATAAGGACCATTTCCTAGTTTATAAGAAATATATTATTGGGGGAGGGCATGTTCCCCTGAAACTAGAGAATAATGTTGGGAATAGCACGTGAGTTTCGCTATGGTGCACTATCTGTCAATTTACACGACAACACACAACTGGTAATTTCCATTTACTGTAGAAGTTTGTACATGCCCCTCAGCAGTTGTTGGGAAATTTTTGTAAATATGTATGACATGATGAATGCCATTGTAGAAGTTATGAGTTGATGATGGATAGAAACCCTACCTACCGAATGTAGGTAGAAACCAGCCTCAGGATCATGGTGTAAGAGTTGTGCATGGAGGATTTCAAGGCTGAGGATGAGGAGGAGACGGTGGACTAGGTCGAGGGCATGGACAGGTTATCTGTTATAGGTGTGGCAAAGTAGGGCACCTCCTGCGCGATTGTACAAACCACACGCATCTGTCATGTTAGTATTGTCAACAGTTTGACCATCTGATAGAGGAATGTCTGGTCCTTAAGGAAAATATGCAAGAAAAGAAGGTGGAGCCCCAACATATTGCACAAAATATTTAAATGATGAGGGCTAACCCTCGCGAAGAATATTAGAGCATAAATATAGTGACAAGAAGTGGTATGGTGACTGGTGGAGATAAAGGTAAGCAATTTGAGGATCATCGGTGGGTGTGCAAGTCTACTGAGAAGAAAGTAGACTTTGACCTTAGTCGCATTAAAGAGACCTTCATGAAAGCAAAGAAGAACTTTGCTGAGGCCTCTGCCTCAGGAAGTCAAGAGAAAATGCCATAAACTAGTGCGACACAAGAAGTAGATCCTTCGGTACTAGTTACTTTTCTCAAAACTTGTATGAAGCTTCTGCGCAATCAGAAAGAAGTAGAAGGGTTGTAAGAGTTAATCGACAAGTGCACAAATAAAGAAAATACTCTTCCTAAACAACAAACTGTGAGGAAAAATGGTAAGGATAAGAAGCGCACGGGGTGCGAGATGAGGTTGACCGCGCAGATAGGTGAATACAAAATGGACCAGATAATATTGAATCTGGGGTCAGATAGAAATGTCCTACCTAAGAAGACATGGGAAAGGATGGGGAGACCTGTGCTGTAGTGGTCTCCTATTTCGTTGCACATGGAAAATCAACAAAAGATATTCCAATGGGACACTTATATGGCGTAACGGTTGATATTGAGGGTGTGAGCATGTTGGCTGACTTTGAGGTCATTGAAATAGTGGATGATAGTAACCCATACCCCGCCCTACTAATTGATTGGGATTTTGATGTAGACACGGTAATTAACTTGAAGAAGTGGAAGATGACATTTGAAAGGAAATTTCTCAAGGTTGTAGTGCCCCTAGATCCCACTGAAGGAGCGCATTATACTAAAATTGTTTGTGACTTTGTAGAAAGTGATGATGATCTAGATCAGACATATAAGATCAAAACGCGAGATGAAGATTTGATCAATACTACGGATGATGGACAAATTGCGTGTAACAGGGATAACTCTTGCACCTCAGATTTGGAAGAAGACCTTGAACACTAGCAGAATCAGTTGGATGAAGTATCTACGCTCCGTTGCAATATGATGACCAAATCATTGTAGTGTGGATCAAATGAGGTAAGGAAGCTTCTACATTATGATGGTTTGACTGATGTGGATCTATTTGTAGATGAATTTGAAAGGGAAGTACCAGAAGAACATCACTTCTAGGCACTGGAATTGGCATTGTGCACTATCCCTACCCGATGGTGGGTGTTTGGCGCGGGATCCCCCAAGGCAAGTTTTGGGGCTTAAAGCCCAAGTTTTGACTAAGTCTGATGTAAAAACACCACGATTTGTGGATGCGGAGTGCGAAGTTGCAATTGAGTCATAGTGTTGTCTACCCTTACTTTTGTAATGTAATGTCGGCTTGAGAGTTCTACCCATGGTTCGCAGACCATGGGATTGCATAAATAGAGCGAAGCTCTAAGTTATAAAGAGACGTCTAAGAGATCTAAGACATGGAACAATCTAAGAGAAGATGAAGCATTGATTCTAAGTTGAAGTGTAAAGTCTAGTCTTTAGGTCGTAGAGTAGGAGAAGGTTCTACAGCTAAGTGTGCATAGGCCTAGTAGTCTGCAGCTGAGTGCGCATACCCCTATAGCTGAGTGCGCAGGGTGAATATAGTCTGTAACCATGGGGAAATAATAAAGAGAATTTTCTTATCATTCTGTGTATCTTTATCCTGTTTTATGCATTGAAGTATATTGGGCATGAATTGCAAGTTTACTATTTACTTGTTGTGCAAACTTATATGAATGTGTTGAATGAGTGAATATAAGATAAGTATCTATTTACGTGAGGTTCACTAACAATTATAAGAAGATAAGTAAGATCCGCAGTGTAAATTGGGGACAGAGCACAGATCGCTACCTTAAGCAACACAAAATCACCTCAACCCCTGATTAGGGCTGCGCAAAGGCGATTATAACAGAGCATGAAGGTCTCGCAGGATAGGAGCGTGCGTGAAGTGGCCTGTGTGAAGTCATTCCTAGTTGGAATAATTCGACCCCTCAAACATCTCAAGGGTGTGAAAACTTGGTTCCAGCATCCCCCCATACTGCTTTGGGTGAGACCTCAGTCCGCGCTCTACATGTTGTTGCAGAAAGGGCCAGTAGTACATGGATTTGTTTGGCTAATTAACTCCAAACCTATATTAGGCCCCATCAAGCCAACAAATGGTTCCGTTGTCGGGAATGGAATCTGCATAGAGATGTCTGATGTCACATCACTAGAATCCAACTAAGAAAGAAATTGAAGGTTGGTTGGATAGGAGAATTCACGAGTTCGCGGCACAGAAAAACATGAATCCACAACTATCAAAAGAAGAGTGGTTAGACTGCTACCTGTACATGGAGATCCATGAAATCTTCTTCACATCGTTCCCTACTAAGTTGTACGAGTGGATTGTGAAGCTAGTGGATAGCGAGGGAAGGTGGAGACTCGACAATCCTATTGTGTGGACCCCAGAGCTGGTGCGCAAATTTGAAGCATCGGAGGACAGGATCACGCATGCTTTTGATCACTAGCTCGATCGGATCATAGGAGGATTCATTACTATGTTCACGGTAGATTCTTTAGTCAAATATAGCAAGGTAGAGCGAAACTTTCTCAAAGGACTGTGAGGTAAGTACATAAAGTCTTCGAACACTTGGATTAAAATGCTACTGTGTTAAAAGTGGATTATGAAGTTACATTTATTTTCAGGGCTACATGGGAAAATTTACAAAAACGAAGGAAGTATGGGACTAGAGACTAGCCCCTTGATTTCACCTCCACGAGGGGATGACGAAGAGCTCACAAGGGTCTCTTTGCGAAGTGTGATACATTTGATAAGGCAGAGGATTATTCGCATACCACCTCCACCCACACCACTGCCAGTTTCACCACCATCACCTCCATCTTCAATTGTACCACCTCCGCCACCACCACGTTTTAACATGGCCAGTACGATAAAGTTTCTTATATTCAAAGGATTGGGAAATGAAGATCCAAACCAGTTTTGGTTCATTGTAAAGGTTGTATGGGAAGGAAAAGGAGTTATAGATGATAATATCATGAAAGCAACGTTGGTTAGCACTCTGCAGGGTCGCACGTTGACCTAGTACATTAAGAACTCAAGTGATAATCCAACTGCGGGAATTACGACTATCCAAGCTACGCTAATTAAAGAGTTCGGCAGACCAAAGTTAGAGGCACAGTCAATGATTAGGTTCAAGGAGATCACGAGGCTACCAGGTGAGACTCTATGGGAGATGGATCAGAGGCTGAAGTGTACGATTCATGAGGCTAATATGACTTTGACGGATGGACAACACCGTGAATGGTTTGTAGCATCACTAATGCCACATTTAAGGAACGCATTGTCATAGCAAAGGTTGACAACTTAGGCAGAAGCTTTAGAAACCACAATGAGGTTGCATGAGACCCTAATACAACATTCTAACTTGGGAGTTCAGTAAATCAATGCACAGTTGAAAAAATTATGCCTTACGATGCAGAGTCCGAAGTAGGATAGGACAGCTCGACCAAAAGTGTGTGAAGAAGTGTGGTGCATGAATTGAAAGGGTCAAGGTCATGACAAAGACCACTACCTGGTGTTTGCAAACTACCTCGTAGGAGGAGGACCGATGCCGTTAAGATCAGAAGCACAAGCAGGACTGAGCGTGGTGCCTGCTCTGTGGTGTGCGATTTGTCAAATAGGAGGAAAGCATGCTACAGACAACTGCCATTTGTTGCAGAAGTACATGTAGAATTCACAATAGTTGTTCTGTAATTTCTGTAGATCGGTGGGACACGATGAGTGCACATGTAGAAGATATGAGTTGATGATGGATAGGACCCCCAACTACAGGGTTTAGGCTGAAATGTAGTCCCTAGACCAAGGTGCAGGGATGGTGCAAACTGGATTCTAGGGGCACGGACGATGTCGAGGTGGAGGACCTGGAAGAGGCCGCAGATAGCTAATATGCTACAATTGCGGAGGGCCGCGATATTATGCCCATGATTGTACGAATCCAATGCGTCCATCATGCTTGTACTATACCTTGTTTGATCATGAGATAGAATATTTTCCTATGCTGATAGCTAGGATATGCGACAAGGGAGCACTACAACCTCCCCTGACTCAAAGCCTACAATTGATGAGATCTGAGCCATGCGAGGAAGGGCCAAATGTGAATATTGTGCTCCGAAGTGGAATTATGATGGGAGATGATAAAGGAAAACAACCCAAAGAAAGCACTTGGGTTCGTAAAGCTCCAGCGAGGGAAGCGAAGTTTGATTTGGAACGCACTCGGGAAACTTTTATGGAAGCTAAGAAGATCTTCGCTGATACCTCCACTTCAGGGATCAAAGAGAAACTGGAGCTAGAAAAGGACCCATCGATACTCACGATGTTCCTGGAAACATGTATGAAGTTACTATGCAACACTAAGGCTGTAAAGGGATCAAAGGAACTCATTAATAGATGCACTGGGCCCACGCCAAGAGAATCACATGTGGTCCAGAATATTGGAAAGCATAAGACAAGAATAGGAAGAGAAATGAGGTTAACCGCGTATATTTGAGAATATGAGATGGACCAAGTAATTCTGGATTTAGGGTCGGACATGAACGTTCTGCCAAAGAAGACATGGGAGCGCATGGGGAGGCCTACACTGCAGTGGTCTCCTACTCAGCTACGCGTGGAAAACCAGCAGAAGATAATACCCCTATGGCGATTGCAAGGAATCACAGTGGATATTGAGGGAGCAAGCACGCTAACCAACTTTGAGGTGATAGAGATTGTTGATGACAACAATCCCTATCCCGCACTCTTAAGAATTGATTGGGTCACTAACATGAACAGGGTGATTAATATAAAGAAGCACAAGTTGATTTTTGAGAAGAAGTCTCTATGTGTAGTTATACCCTTGGACCCTGTTGAGGGATCACTCTACACAGAGCTAGTGCAGAACTATGAAAGTGACAATGATTTGGACTGCATCTACAGCATAACTGCGCAAGAGCAAGACTAGGTAAATCCTACCGCAGATGGATGAATTTCATGGGAGCGCGAAAGCTTGTGTACTTGAGATTTGGAAGATGAGATAGAGTGATGGCAAAATCAGTTTCACGAGGTAACCACGCTGAACTGTAACATGATGACAGGATTGTTGTGCTCTGTATCAACTGAAACGAGGGATTTACCTACTTATGATGGATTAGGTGAGGTAGATTCTTTCCTGTACCAATTTTAGGGAGAGGTGCTGGAAAAACAATGTTTCAAAGCCTTGAATTGGGTACTACGTGCTACGCCCGCGAGGTCGTGGGGTACGCACAGAGGAAACTTTGATGACTGGCATGCCTATAGGAGGATGATGTACACATGGTTTGGGAAGCCTAAAGTGTGATTAACAGAAAAATACAACGGGTAGGATGATCCGCGTACGCATCTAACTAAGTGGACACAAGCCTATGGGGAAAAGCCACAACCTGAGTGGGTGCATCTGTTCTATCACACCCTCAATGTTATACCAATGAACTAGTATATAGAAACCGAGCTCCGCCATGGAAAAAATGAATGGGATGTCCTACATGAAGGGTTCGTGATGACTTTCAACTTTGAGGATGGATGGGATAGCATTGATGAAGTGCTACAACAAGTAAAATCATCCATCTTTTAGATGCCGCAGGAGTCAGTCGAGATGATTTAGCCTGACTGGGCTACTCTGCTAAGTTGCGCATTGGAGTGTTATAATGTAACTACTGAGGAAAAAGATGAAGATCTAAGATAGAAGGCAAGCGCGAGGTTCAAGGACCACAAGTTGAGAACCCTGACATAACCGTGCCAATAAAGACTAAGCAGGTAAATATTGGTACAAAGGCGGAACCTAAATTTGCAAAGATTGGGGACTATTGGAATGTCGCAAAAGTAGATAAGGTTGTTGAACTAATCCGCGACTATCAGTACTTATTCCCGACCAAGTTCACAAACTTAAAGGGAATAATCAAAGACTTAGGGGTAATGTGGATCACATTAAAACTTGACACGAAGCCAATGAAGCAAATACCATATCGCTTAAACCTGAAGTACAAGGAGAAGGTCTACGAAGAGTTAGATAAGATGCTCGCGGCAAGCATCATCGAGCCTGTCACAGAATCCGATTGGGTAAGTCCAATGGTGATACAAGAAAATAAGCAGAAGGATGAAATAAGAATATGCATGGATCTAAGAAAGTTGAATGATGCATGTGTACATGATCCATTCCCAACTCTGTTCACAGACGAGGTGTTGAACAGTGTAGGCGGTTAAGAAGCATATTCTTTCCTTGATGGGTTCTCAGGGTACCACCAGATTAGGATCGCGTCGAAGGATAGAAGTAAGACAACCTTCGTGATAGAGTAGGGTTGCTTTCAATACACTGTCATGCTGTTTGGATTGAAGAACACGCCAGCCATCTTTTCATGTGCAGTTGTTGCGGTGTTCAGGGAATAAATTCATAAATTCTTGGAAGTCTATTTTGATGATTGGACTGTATTTGGGTTGGTTAGGAACCATGTAGCGAACCTGGGCTTGATGCTCGATACATGCCGAAGATACCAAATTGCGCTCAACCTCAAGAAATGTATGTTCCGCGTTCCTTTTGGGCACCTATTGGGGCATGTGGTTTGTAAACAAGGCCTGATGGTAGACCTCGCGAAAATTGTGATGATCCTGAATTTGGAAGAACTGTGCAGTGTGAAGCAGCTATGTGCTATCCTGGGACATACGAGATACTACAGAAAGTTTATCAAGACTTACGCCTAGATCACTGCGCCGATCAAAAAGCTACTAAATAAGGATGTCACGTTTTGCTGGGATGATGACAGTAAAAAGAGCCTAGATATATTGATGGAGAAAATGGTTACCATGCCAATTCTTGTCTTCCCGAACTGGAAGAAAGAATTTCATGTTCATGTTGATGCGTCATATATAACATTGGGGGCAGTACTCACACAAGAAGGTAGAGAAGGCTTGGATCACCCTATCGCGTTCGTGAGTCGTAGAATATCTAAAGCGAAAAAGAACTATTCCACCATTGAACATGAGGGACTGGCTATGGTGTACATGCTCCAAAAATATCAGCACTATCTGCTAGGACAACACTTCAAGATGTATAGAGATCATTTCGCACTGAAATACTTGGTCAATAAGCCTATGTTGGGGGGGGCGCATATGCATGTGTCTCTTCTTGTTCCAAGAATATGATTTTGAAGTTGTTGTGAAGCCTGGATGATTGAACGTGGGACCAGATCACTTGACGCGCATATAGACAGGGGAGGAACCTATCAGTTTGGACGAGGGCCTACTTGACGCACAGCTGTTTTTTGTGCGCATAACAGATGGACATTTTGAAGACACAATTCACTTTCTAACAACGGGGACTGCGCTAGAAGGTTACTCTGTTCAGCAGAAGAAGGAACTAGTGGTGCGCACAACAGAATTTTCTATTATTGCAGGGAATTTATACAAGATGGAGAATGATGAGATACTACGAAGGTATGTACCAGAGTTTGAACAAGGTAGCAACCTCGTGGATGCTCATGGGCGCCCGCAAGAGGTCATTATGCAAGAAGAGCCACCGCACAGAAGATTCTTTGCGTAGGGTTGTGGTGGCCAACCCTTCATCAAGACTCAAAAGCACATTGCAAGGCATGTGATGTATGTCAAAGAATGGACAAGCCATCACGTAGGGACGAGATGCTTTTGAATCCACAAATGACATTGCAGCCCTTCAAAAAGTGGGCAATCGACTTTGTAGGTACTATCAAACCACAAGGAAAGATAGGTGCGAGATATATTATTACTATGACATAATAACTAACATGATGGGCAGAAGCACAGCTAGTAAAAGACTGCAGAGCCTCCATGACCGCAAAGTTCTTGCTTGAACATGTACTCACACGATTCGGTTTTCCGAAGATCTTGATGAGCAATCGTGGTACATATTTCCTGAATGAAACGATCAGCGCGCTGACGGAAGAGTTTTAGGTGTATCATCAGAAAAGCACATCATATCACCCACAAACTAATGCGACTATAGAAGCATTTAACAAAGTGTTAGAGACTGTGTTGACGAAAGTATTCAATGCACAACAAAACGATTGGGACCTGCATGTCCCCGCAGTATTATGGGCTTATAGGACCATATGCAAGAAACTGATGGGACAAACACCTTTTAGGCTGGTCTATGGAGTGGAAGCCATAATGCTGAAGGAGTATATCGTGACTAGTCTGCGCATAACAACGCTCACAGGTGTGACGGACTGTGGAGCTCTGGAGGAGAGGCTTGTGCAGCTGGAGGAACTTGAAGAAGAATGGTTTTTGACAAGATTTCATCAGCACGTACAAAAGCAACGTGAAAAGGCATGGCATGATCAACATATCAAGTTGCGCATGTTTAAGATGAATGATTTGATGTTGTTATTTGATAGCAAGTTCAATAAATTCCCAGGGAAACTCCAAATGCATTGGATGGGACCATATATTATTAAGGAAGTCATAGATGGTGGCACGATACAGTTGGTAAAACTGAATTGTGAACTCTTCCCAGGAAAAGTAAACGGTAGTTGATTGAAGCCTTACATAGGTGGCTTGGCCATCTGACTAGCTGCAGGAACTCCAGTAGGCAGTGGCTCTATGCGATGTTGACCTCGTAGCAGTTCGAGCAGAGTTGGGAGGTCTCTACGCGAAGATCTCTGGATTGACAGAGTGACTCGAGGGCGAGTCACGATGTTTATGTTGGGGGCCTGTTGGGCGCGAAATCCCCCAAGGCAAGTTTTGGGGCTTAAAGCCCAAGTTTTGACTAAGTCCGATGTAAAGACTCCATGATTTGTGGGCACGGAGCGCGAAGTTGTAATTGAGTCGTAGGGTTGTCTGTGCTTAGCTTTGTAATGTAATGTCGGCTTGAGAGTTCTACCCATGGTCCACGGACCATGAGATTGTATAAATAGAGTGAGGCTCTAAGTTGTAAAGAGACATCTAAGACATGGAATAATCTAAGAGAAGATGAAGCATTGAGTCTAAGTTGAAGTGCAAAGTCGAGTCTTTGGGTCGTAGAGTAGGAGAAGGCTCTGTACTTGAGTGCGCAGAGGCCTAGTAGTCCGCAGCTGAGTGAATGGACCCCTGCAGTTGAGTGCCTAGAGTGAGTTGAGTCTGTTACCATGGGGAAATAATAAAGAGAAGTTTCTTATCATTCTGTGTGTCCTTTTCATATTTTATGCATTGAAGTATATTGGGTATGAATTGAAAGTTTACTGTTTATATGTTGCGCGAACTTAAATGAATGTGTTGAATGAGCGAATATAAGATAAGTATCTATTTACGTGAAGTTAACTAATAGTTATAAGAAGATAAATAAGATCCACAGTGTAACTTAGGGAAAGAGCATAGATCGCTACCTTAAGTAGCACGAAATAACCTCAGCCCTTGATTAGGGTTGTGCGAAGGTGATTATAACAGAGTGCGAAGGTCTCGCAGGATAGGAGAGTGCATGAAGTGGCTTGCGTGAAGTCATTCCTATTTGGACTAAGTCGACCCCTCAGACATCTCAGGGGTGCAGAAACTTGGTTCTAACAAACCTCCATACTGCTTCGGGAGAGACATCAGTCTGCAGTACAGGGATTTGTTTGGCTAATTAACTCCAAACCTGGGTCAGGTCCCATCAAGCCAATAGTGGGGTACACTCAAGGAGAACTTCGTTGGATGGAAGGTGTTGGGATTTTTAATTAGTGAATAAATCTCTTAGGATTAATTGTCAAACAGGACATGTAAGCATGAGTTGTACTACATTTTTGGTTCAATATTAAATTTAGAGTATGTGATTTTCCTTTTGATCGTTAAATACAGAATGATGGAAAATAAAAATACTAATTAAGCACTCATCTCATTCCTAGAAAGCATAAGCGATCTAAAAGAATTCTACTTAACTCAATCCACTCTGCTCTTTATTCTAATTCTCTGGAATCAAAGGACAAACTTACTGAAACTGAAAGCTAAATGAAATTCACTCCAACTACAAATCTTAAATGAGGATTCAAACTTATAACTATTGAAAGAAATCAAACACCTATTTTACTTGTAACAAAACATGATAAAGAGACTAGACTATAATTCTAAAATCAAATCCTATTCTGCTATCTTCAATTCATTCAGACCAAACTGCCTTTATTTGAAAATGAAACACCTTCTAAACTGTACTTTGAATGACTATAGAAACTAACACTACAGGAATGGAATCTCGACAGAAGTATCTAGGTCTGGTGCTATCAAATCCTAAGCTATTTCATTTAAAATGGAAATCTAGTCTATGACTATCTTCAAACAACTCAAAGCAATGTAAAAGATCGAATCACACTGGAAACATAAGTCACACAATTCAATGCTTGAAATCAACCTATATTCTACAGTAAAGAAAATGGAAATCAATCTTTAATCTATTATACGAGAATGAAATTAAATTATCCTATGATAATTAAATTACTCCAATCAACGCTCCTTAAAGAAATGCTTTATGCTAAATCACAGTATGAAAAATGAATCGAAATGTATGAAAGAAATCGAACAACTTAATGGTAGAAATGGGCAATCAAATTCTTATTGTAACTAATTGAGATTCATTTGAAAACACACTACAAACACATATCATAAATCAAACTCTCTGTTATTCATAGAGAAATCCACACTATTTATCGTTTATCATAAACTTCATTAAAGAAATGGACACATTAGTTTAAATACATAGAGATCGTGTTAAGTAATTCCAAAATCAAATTGATTTAATTATCACAGGTATTCCAATCAAAAATATAAATGAATGTGCTTTTAAAGGACAAATCACGGTTTCATATCAAAATACAACTCAATGTTTTATGAGGAATAGAGCATAACTCTGTGTCAAGGATCTACACACAGTCTCTGTGACACATAAGGATCTACGCACTTAGAATTCCTAATTGAGGTGTCTATCAATGAATGCAAGGTTATCACAATTAAGATCAATCCAAAATTAATGAAATTCCTCACGCATTTGTACAAGAAACTTCAACGAACTCACACTAGAACTGGATAAAAACAACTGTAATGAATTAACACGCAATGATACTCCTATAGACTAACAATGAAGCCTATTCCCAAATGATGGCTGGTCCTGCGACACCTAGGTAAGATTAGACTACTTGTAGGAAAGAAAAGCTTAAAACATACAAATCAAAAAATCATAGTAAACCAATAATCGAAATGATTCAAGCTCAACACATAGCCATCAGAGTCTTCAATTATGAATAATATTTTCTAAACAATAAATTGGTAACTCAATACTTTGCAATAAAAACCTTCTCAACAACTAATTCATTACAATACTGGCCTTTATAGGCATCGATTCACGTTCAGAACAACAATAAACCATACATGGAAAATTCAACGAATTGACTAAATTAGACTTTGAGATTCGATTGCTAGAACGACCTTGCTCTCCTTGGCACAACAGATTCTAACAAATCCCAATATTAGCATGGACCTGTTTCGATGAGGATGTAGAAGATATTCATTGTGGAAAACATCGAACTTGGGCTCGGTCAGAATCTCCATTTGTGGTGTCCAAGCCTCTAGAAGCATGAAGTCTACTAAGCCTCCATGGTGTTGAGTGCAGATCATGGACTGGGCTGTTGAGTACAGAAATAACAAAACAAGGTTGTTGACAAGCACTCCCTCCATCTTTAGTTGACCTGTCCATACTACTGCAAATCTTCACACTTAACCCATAGTGATTAGTTAGCTCATTAGGAATATAACTCAAACTTACTCAAACCTAACCAAAAATAGAAAAATGACACTAATGAAATTCTTTTACCTCATGTGAGGGTCTTGGCAGGGTTTAGGATAGTGATGGTGATGGAAAGGTAGGTGAAGGAGTACTTTCTTTGACAAAAATGGGCAAAAATAGAGGTGATAAGTGTAAACTTTGTGAAAAACAAGGCACCAACATCCCCCCATGTCGATTTGGATGCATGTCCTCATGCATCTGCTATAGTCTGCCAAAAAGAAGAGGTTGTAAAATAAAAGGAACCCTGGTCAAAGACTAGCAGTCTTGACCAAAACTTTGATCCCATGCTTAACTAGAATAGAACATTTCTTAAACTGAAGGACCAGTCCTTGTGCACTTAACTTTTTAGTGGGCCTAAACCTTGAGGCCTTCCAACGCAATAACTGTCTATTCTTCCTTTTCAGATCATCATTATGGGCATACAGTCTTAGATTAGAGTCCCTAACCTGATGATTGACCTCTCTTACATAATGGAACAAGACCTTGTATTTGTTGGCTTGTTCTCAGAGCTTAACAATTTTCTTCTGCAGCTTGACCAGTCGAATCTTCAGGTTTTCTTCTTCATCAAAAGTTGGAGCCTTGGCAGGTGTTGTCGATTGTTGAGATGCACTACCTCCAGGTGCTTTACTGATGCTTCCCTTTGGTGAAGAAACATGCTGGCTTGCCTTAGTAGCACTCCTACTTAACAACAACCAAACAGGGGATAGTGTTTCCATATCATGTGTAATATCCACAGGGATTTTTGCTTAAGATGTGGGCATGAGTAATTTTTCAAAAGACAACACTAACTTCTTTGCATCAAAATTAGGGGATGAGGGAATATAGACATGTTCGAAACTTGCATTTTTAGACATGGATCATTTGGTTTGAGTCACACTGCAGGTTCTATGACGACCCTGAGAAGAGGTCTCCGTTCTAGGAATCGAGGATTTAAGGGTAGGAAAAAGAGTTCTCCTGCATTTTTCTTTGGTTTGGCGAATTCATGATCTTTTGGAAACTCCAACTGGGTTTCCACTGCTTTTTCTTCCTCCATAGGGCTCGGCTTAGGTTGATCTATCACGGCCCTATTTCTTTTTCCTTTTTGTTTCGTGTCTACTTGGTTTTTCACAGAAATGACATCTTCTCCAACTTTTGAAGAAGGGTCTACTTCCAGGGTGGTTTCATGAGTAGGAATGGTAGAATCGGTAGGAGAGGTAGGGGTTACCTGGGAGTTGGTTACGGGAGTTACATTATTTTGTCTCAGGGATTGGCCCACCGATCATTGCCGCCCTTTCACCCGAGTCTCTTTCCCAGGGAAGTTCTCCACTAAGAAATCCTCCCATGATTTCTTTCACCTTCGAAGCTCAGAAACTATTAAAATCTTGATGAGGCTGTGATGATACAATGCTGTTTTGGGATTCCTACTCTTAGACTGTACACCTCTGGCCATCTTGTGTAAGCTCAACCTCAAGAAATGTGGGATGTTTATCTGGTTGTCCTCAGTGAAATAAGTCAATAAATGAATATGGTAAAGAAAAACAACTGCATACCTTCCTTCACAGGTAAGGAAGCGTTGCAACATCATGATCAGAGGGTGCCACTATTCTTCTATACAACTCCATAATACACCTTTTTCCCAACTGAGTGATCGGTAAGATGGCTTCAAAAACATAGTGAAATTTGGGATATTTAACTACCCACCTTTGAAGAATGGTTCACCCTCCCCACGCAACCCTATAGCTCTACTAAGTGATTCTTCAGTAACTCTGAAACTCAAATCCCCAACCTTAACATGTTCCCCATCGAAATTTTGGGCAAACGATAGAGCGACCTTATCATTATAGCCCTGGAATTTTTGTAGAAATGTCGTCCATCCTCTCTCCTCCACAATTCCTTTGCAGTATTGGTATTCAGGACTGTGCGTGAAATGGCCAAATGTGGGCTCATGACGATCAACTCCCATGTCGACTAGTACCCCAATTCAGTTACAATTTGACCCTTTTAAGATTAGGATGAAATTTTCCTCTGTTACTCAATAAATTTGCAGTCTTGGTTTAAGTTGTTCCCAACACTTCAAAATTCGTTTGAATGACAACATTGTGTCAATGATTAAGATAAATAAATCATGATACTTGTCATGCAGAAAGAGTCAATTTTGCGGACAAAACCGATCTCCCTAGAAGCTAAGGCTTTCTAGTGACAAACAAGACAATCAAGCATTATCTTTCCCTAAATATGCATTTAAAATACAAGCAACCAGGTGTTTAAAGCATACCTTTAGTCCAACGCTGTTTGTAGCAGTCCAGCCTCTCCGATCCAGATGAGCTCCTCCTTCTCTTTGAAACCTGCATTCACTAACAAGCAAACGATTACATAGCACCTGAATAACTCATAAAATAAAACATATTCATCATAAAGACCAAGGAGTATATGAAACAAATTATGTATAACAACTTGTTGAGAAAAATGAACTTAATTGTATTAAGTGGAAATAAAAGAAACCATTACAACCAGTGCCTTGGTGTTGTGCAGGTCCTTCCCAGGGTCCAGCAAGAGTTCTCCTTTACTTTGATCAGCTCACCCACTTCCAAATGAAGCTAAGAAAGGATGGGAATCTCTCCTCTCAAGCTCTATAAGGGAGTCCTAATTTCAGCAGCATCTACCCTTAGGAATGTTCAGCTTTCAACCTCCCCTCCTTCTGGCCCAATGCCTGTATTTATAATGCTTTGGAGGAAGTTAATCAGGTCCACCATCAATGGGATAAGCCCCTCTTTCAATGGGATAGCTCCCCTCTTGATGGGATAAGTTCCTCTTTCATAGGGATACATGAACCATCTGGAGGCGCTTAATACACGTCAAACCATCTTCTAGAATGCTCTAGAATCGACCACAAGTAACTTTTTTGAAGTAAAACTCGCGCCTTTTGACCTTTACAGGAGTACGCACCCACCCCTTTACAGACAGAGCGTACATGTACGCAGGTATTGTGAACTTTAGGTGCGTACACGCAGGTAAGGTTAAGAGAAACTGTGTAACCAGAGTTAATTGACTTTTTAAGGACTTTCTCTCTTTCTTGGAGATTGACATGAGGAGCAGAGGTATAAGACTTACCAAGGAGGATAGTATGACAGTTGATGGAGCCATACTAACTGCAAATAGTCATGGTGACAAATTTTAGTGTAACAGATTGCCCCCTAAAGTGCGAAGCCTGTAGTATATTAGGGTTTCATATCATCTAGGAAGGGTGAAGTACTTTATCATTTCAAGGATTATCTTGTGGAGAGCCCAATCGGAACCTGCAAATATTCAACACAAAATACATATATAAGCTCATATCATCGCTAAGGAAGGCATTCCCATACTCAGATTGAAAACTTTAACTAACAAACTAACTACTGCTCTGATATAGAAATGATTTCGTAGTACACCATAATCATAGACTCATGTAGACACAGTATGGACGCAGCCATTTGTTTATGATTAGTCTACTGTATAATGAATACAAAACTCCTCACAGCCTGGATGGTGGAAACTAGATCCAGGGTCTTCATTTCCGCTTCCCGAAATAGTACAATTCTATCCATGCGAATAAATGAGTTGATGTCGAACATGGTAGAAACCACTTGATTACCAGTCGATGATGTAAACTGTTAACAAGTGTGAGAGAGACGACCAGTGGTGTCAATGGTTCTCAAAGTACCCAGTACAATCCATGAGATGTGAATGAATGTGTTGATGTCGAACATATCACGGAATCCTTCGATCGAAAGTCAATGATGTAAACTGTCGTCAAAGGCGAGAAACCTGCCATTGATGCATGCAGATTTCAAGGTACTGACGATTTCTAGGTCATCTTTCTAGATAATGTGTTGATGTCAATAGAAAGCGACCCGTTGCAGGCAAGCCCACAACACGAAATCATAAATCAAGTTGAAGAAATGTAGCTGTAAGGACTGACTCAGGGATGGTCAAAATGGATGACAGGTATTTTGCAGATGAATGGTTTATTTGCAGTGACCTCTTGAACACATAACGACACGACAGACGGCTTGGTGACAATTGACCCGAAATTAATACCCGGAACCGGCTGAAGATTTTCAATGTGGTTTGATTGACTGTTAGGCGAAGGATTTCCCAACCCAGGTGAATGAAAAAGTGTCATGTTCAAGAGTGGTGATAAGGTTTCTTCTAAGACAAAGGATAACAAATAGGCTCATTTTCCTCTCTTTTCCCCCACCATTTCTGGCAAGTACCTCTTTATTTTTTACAAGCTTGAGGAGGATAACATATGCTTGATTATAAGCTCATCCTTCGGATGAGTCCAACTTAGTTTAGATTCCAACCCTAAGAAGGAGTGGTCCGTTTCTGTTTGTAATTGAACAGGTCCTTTACTGTGAAATTTTAACGAGCCCAGTATAGGAGAAACTCGGCGTTTTTCAATTTTAGAGAGTCTGAAAAACTTAAGAAGACTCCAGGGTTGACCTTTTTCGTAAATTTGTGTCTCCCAAGCCCGAAAAAGTATAAAATAATACTTGAGAGAACCGCTTGATCTTTTACGACCAAGGAGTACTTTCATAATTAGTGTCTTTGACCTGAAAAGTAAAAAGCGATCAAGGACATGTCGTTTTATTTCCAATATCGAATTTGAAAAGACAAAAATCTGGCAATCTTTTCATGTTTTTACGGTCAGAAAAGGGCTATAAGAGGACCGTCTTTTAATTCCATTTTAATGAGTGTAAAAGAAACGCTCCGCAATCTTTTCATGTTTTAGGAGTCAAAAAAGGGATTAAAGATGACTCTGATGTTTTTGTTTGTGAAAAATGACAATTTTCCCTGAAAATCCTTTATCCTGCACAAAAACCAACACATTACTCATACCTGTTTAAATATAGATAAAAATACTTTGAAAAATACCTTTTCATGGTGAAAAATAAACAAATTTACCATTTATTTACCCAAAAAACCTATAAAAAGGGCTTTTACCAATTCATTTTTACCATTTTACTGTTGAGGAGAGAAAAAGGGCTTTTGGCAAGAAACTTCCCGTGGACATTGCGGAGAATCCGACCGTCGAAATCGAACGCCATCTCTTTCAGGTATTCTACAACATCCTCCTCTTCATTTTCATCCATTTAGAATTTGTTTTTAGGCCCTAGTTTCATTTTTTTGGACGCTTTGGGGTTTCAAGATCTGCCTTTCGGGGTACGCGGGTGCTCCACTGGTGACCCGCGTACCCCGACATTTTCTCAGTTGGGAAAATGGCGGGCGTATGCACCTTGCCTTAAAGGAACCCGCGTACCCATACTCTGTTCCTAAAGGTGGAGTGCGTACTCCGCGCAAAGGGTTTACAAACCCCAAATTCTCTAAATTGGACCAATAATTTTTAATTTCATGGACTCTAATGGATGTTTTCTGGTGTGTAGATTGCCCACCATGCTTGATTGGCGCGAGAGAGAGCACGAAGATGTTGATTTGGCCGCCATTAATCATCAACCGTCCATTGATGCTTTGAAGGCATGCGGCCTTTACAAATACTGGGCCATACCTGGCATGAGGGCCCAGGTGCGCTTTCTAGAGTGGCTGGTAGAGAGATGGAACGTCCAGGACCAGTGCTTTTACATTGGAGGGCACCAGCTCGAGATAGAGCCCTCAGATATTTACTTCCTCACTGGTTTGCCCAAGAGAGGCGAACACTTGACTCTGTTCGGGACTAGGCCGGGTGGCCAGTCCATTGCTAGTCTCCGACAAGAGTGGTGTAACACTCAGTCTCAGGAGAAGGGGATAGAGATCAAAACTATATCCCGACTTGAACTTATGGTGATTGCTTTTACAGTTACCAGACTTTGCGGGGCTGCCGCTTTACACATTGCCACTGGATCCCAGATTCGGATGGCAATAGATTGCTATCGAGGCACCATTTTCAACTGGTGTGATGCTGTGTTGGCCAATTTAAAGGTCCAACTGACTAGAACCAAAAACGGATAGCTAAAGACTTTTGGTTATGGGCCTTTAGTTATGAGTTTTGCCTTAGAGAGGGTTCCGATGCTGATCCCACAGCAGCTCATTGTTGAGGTTGGGCCTCCCCGAGAGCCTAAATTGATGCGATGGGTTGCGGTTATGGCCCATCATCCTGATGAGGGCACGGAGGTTGTCCGATTTACTCCGGAGTACTTTCACTGGTTGGAGGACCAGGTCTTTTCTATACAGGATTTTCCTTATGCCGGAGTTGATTTTCGTGGAGATCCGGACATGGTTCTTCCACCGGGAGAACAATGGGATGACACAGGTAATTCATTTTTCACAAGTTTTTAAATTATCTATTTTTTTGTTTTGTATATCGTCTCAAAACTGACAGTAATAATTTTCAAAATGCAGATGTAGGCCCACGTCGTCCAGCCAATCTCCGGCCTTTCGAGAGGAGACTACCAGTTGCAGCGGCACCGGCCCCACGGGACGAGGCCACAGAGACCCTAGCTGAGTTGGAACAAGACCTAGAGCGTCTTACAGCAGATATACCAGAGACTACTATAGATGATATTCCTATTAGGCTTCAGCGCTATGTAGTCGCAGTCCCAGGACCTTTTAGGAGGTTCTTGTGTAGGGTGGCTCGTGCAGTGGTTTTGTATAGAGAGCATCACCAGTGATTAGATGGTCGTTTTTGTAGACACATGTGACATTTTGGTTTTTTGTACTTATCATTTTTGCCGATCATAAGGTGTTTTTCAACCTATGATCGAAGACTATGTATTTTTTGACACACTCCTATCTATATATATCATTATTACCGGCTTATCTTGTTAAACATGTGTGATGAAATGTTTTTTAAATTTACGTGTATGATTATTTCAAATGTCTGTTTAACATTCGAGAAGCAATTGCATCTGCTAATGTATTTAAAGACCTTGGAATATGTTGATATTCAATGTAATCAAATTCACGTTCCAAGAGATGCACTCTCAAAAATAACCTTAATAACACTGGATTTCTAATGGCATACACTCTATTAAGCTGTAATACAACGAGTTCAGAATCTAACCTCACTATCAAACTCCGAATCCCAAATTAAATAGATTCAGACAATAACTCAATCACTGCACTGTATTCTGCAATGTTGTTTGTTGTTTGACTGAGGCTCACCCCATGCATAGAAACTAACTCGTCAGAGGGCGAATAGATAACCCAAGCTGCGGAAGAGATATTCCGTGTACTACGACAAGCACCATCAGCAAATCCAAATTATGTTTGGAGAGGCATCGACATCTGTAAACATCAAGGGTAAAACCAAGATAAGCAGAATAACGATGAAAAACACACTTTCTAAGCTAAGCTCACTGTCTAAACTAACAAACACACCAGCTAGAAATAAAAACCTAACCTAACTAAAATCACCATACCCATTATTACACAGTAATTTGTCACTATCCCCCTGTCAGTCACCCTACTGTGTCAAGAATTCACAATAATCAAGTTCATGCCTTCTGAACTGGCCCAAAACCCACTTTTCCAAAGTTTTCCTCATCAGCGCGTCTGTTTCTAAAATATCCGCGCTGACTGGCGGCTCGTAGTGTATTCAGTGCGCTGCCAGCGCGGAAGCACATCACTTTTCCGCGCTGGTCGCATTTTATGAGCCAGCGCATCTCTCCTTTGTATTGGGTCGCGCTGACATGACTTTCCCAGTTATTGAGGCGCGACGTCAGCGCGTCAGTTACCTCATAATCCGCGCTGATCCTGTTTGGGCGAATTTGTTCCAACAGCCAGCCTTCCAGATAACTCCAGGTTTGGTTGTTGGCTTTGTGAGTATCGACTCCCTTCTATGGCATGTCTGTTCGACCCTTTGTAACCATTTCCCTCAAGGATAAGCTCATCCTTCCACACTTTTAGGAGGCTCCTTCTCCTATATAAATTTCCACCATTACCATGAGCAGCTAGTTTTTTGGAATAGCTTGGATTGTATAGAGCTTATAGTGCTCAGATTGCTGCTACTATAGGTATTTGGTGTGCTAGGTGTGGAAGTGATTGATTGCTTAGGGAAGGTTGTTTTGTGTTACTTGTGTGAGAGAGAGAGTTGCTTGTTTTGGGAGAATCATTTCCAAAGGTGAATGCTTGAGACACTTGCTGACTGGCCCCTCCTGAGAAGGTTACCGACGTCAGAACATTTGGTTGTATTCTTCTCTGTTTGATTAATAATAGATGACTGCTATTATTGTTCCATTCTCATTTGTCTATACAATGGTTAAATGTGAATTACATCTTTTCTGACTGATGTATGGTTGCTTTTATTAGATTTCACGCTTGCGTTCGTTTCCTCTTCGTGTGTGCAGGTATCTATTCGCGGGGATCGCGGAGGATTGTGACCAGCCAAAGCGAAGGAGCGAAGGCAGCATCTCTTCATCAAACAACAGCGCTGGAATCCAAGTAGGTGCTCTTTACCTCTTGTTTAATTGTAATTAGGAACATGCATAGCAGCATTGTTTGATTGTTGCTAGACCCTTGCTGGGCTAGTAGGGATCGCCTCTATCCGTAGAGGGAATTTACCTCTCCAACAATTTGGCGACTCCGCTCGGGATCAGCCTTTTCGTCTCTTGAGTCCACTTTTGTGTTTGAATTTGATTGTTCTCTCTTTTCGAGATTCTGGGATTGTTTCTCTGCTTATAAACTTTCTGGGTGCATCTGGGAAGTGTTTTAACTGTTAAAAGGTCTTTACCTTTGGTTTGGGAAGTTTTTCCTTTGGCTTCACTTGTTTTTACCCTCGGCGCGCTTTAATTCAAAACAGACGCGCTGACGCCGCGCCCCTTCTTCTGTGTTGTCCTTATCATCGCGCCTGTACAATCAATAGTCGCGCTGACCTTGTTTTTAGAGACAGCGCGCTTTATCCGTGTGCTTCCGCGCTGACGTCGAACACATGCTTCTTTGTCCTCCCTGTCATCGCGCCTGTGTGATTAATAGTCGCGCTGACCTCGTTTTTCTGAGACAGCGCGCTTTATCCGTGTATTTCCGCGCTGACGTCGCAAAGTTGCTACGGGACCCCTCCTGTCAGCGCCGAGTTGCTGAAGGCCACCCGCGTTGATCCTGTAAAACTTGATTTTGTCCAGATTAGCCTCCTGAACTTGTTGCTTTAGCTTTCCCCTCTTCTCTCCACTTGATTTGTGACTTGTTTTTCATTATCTGAACTCTGAGCTGCTTGCTTGCGAAGTCTTGTTCCACAGGGTTTCGTTTTGCTCATTTTTTCGGTTTTGCAAATACCTTCCTCTTTGCTTTCGCTGCTTGGTTTGTGTTTCCGCCATCACTTTTACAGTTGCTGGATTGTGTTGAGTCTCTAATTGACTGGTTGTAACTCTCATCCTTCGGGTGTTTGCTTTTCTCCATTGATTTCGCACTCTAGCCCTAGGGCATCTAGTGGCCGTGTGTGTGTCAAGCCTTCCGTAGGGATCTTGTTTGCTTATTTGACCAGCCAACTTCAGATTTGTTGTTGCACTTGTTCAGTGATTGTTGAAGTGTTTTGGGTTGTGTTTCCGAGTGGTTTTCGCTTCCTACTTGCTTGCAATCCTTGCTTGTCTTGCCGAGCTTAGATCACATAGCTCGTGCAGAACTTAGTTTTCCTTTTGATTTGGAAGCCTTTGTTGGATTTTTTGGGAACTTTGTGTGCTTTGATTAAGTGATTTGCTTGGTGTTGCGGTTCCTCCAAATTCATTTAGATGCTTTGTGCCATTGAAAGAAAATCAAACTAGTAGCTTTGCTTTTGAGAATTGAAAAGGAAAAGAACATTTCATTGATTTGCATTTTCAAAAGAAAAAGTTTCCTTTCCTCGCTTTTAGCTGCATTAGGTTGTTGGTTTGCTTGTATTCGTTTTGTTTGATCAAAAATTCTTTACCTTCTCATAACTAGGATTCATCGAACAAAATGAAATTCTTTGGCATGTAGTTTGCATCTAGGTAATTGTGAGAGAACACACGATAGGACCTGAAATCGAAACTTAATTTCAAGATCAACTATAAAATGAACCGAATGAACCTAAAAACGCATTGGAACTAAACGAAAACATCTAGAGGTCTAGGTTAGAGACGTGTTCCGGCATCTTTAAACATAGTCACTGTTGTTTCACATTATGGTTGGGTGATTCCTCCTTCTGTGACTCGATAGTGGTCTAACACGGACTACGCTCCCGCGTACCGTCGCGTATATAGGGAGACCCCACTAGGATTTTATCCTTTATCCATAGGAAGCCGAGTCTGCCGCCTTGTGAACCGTAATGCACCGAACACAGCATTCGGGAAGATTGACTGCAGTACGGAAAGTCCTTGGCTCTCATACGATTGCTGAGGTGTATAAGCAGTTTTACGGGTTGCTTGGTAAACCTTATACCTAGAGTCTCCAGAGCAGTCACTTTTGATCCTTTTCGGACTCCCTAAATGAAAAGGTGCCTGTGAGCGTCTTGTCACTTCGTGCTCATTAAACATTCGAAGGAGACTGGAGTCATCTTTTCGTCCTTTTCTCGACTCTTGAAACATGAAAAGGTCAAGTTTGGTTCTTGTGTCTTAAAAAATTAATTCGGCCACGATAACATCACCTGATTAGATCTTGTGTGCGTTAGTTTTGAGTAGGGTCTTTATCGTTAGTTTGCTTTAGGTTTTCTAAGGGGTCTAGTCATCCTGGTTGACCCGTCAACTCCCGGTCCAAGTGATCAAGGTTCTCCGTCTTCTGTTGCTCCAGAGGTACCAGTTGCAAGCGATACTCTTCCCATTGTTCCGAGTATCCAGCCTATCAACGTACGTGCCCCAGGCGACGAAGATTACATAGAAGATTGGAATCCTATCTGGGAGCCTGATTATACCCCTCGTACCCCTCGTACTCCTCTTGGTATGTCATCTCCAATGTCTACTTCCCCCATGGATGAGACAGCTTCCAGCACCGGTGAGACGCCCGTGGTGACGGACATTGAGACTCCGATCCCGACTTCCTCTCCGCTCCCTCCACGATATCAATCAATGAGGGATAGGATAGCCGCTAGAACTACTTCTACGACTATATGGGATCCTAGTCTTATTTCCTCCACCGGGCCCTTTGTTTCGCAACCCCTTGGTACACCCCTTACGTCAGGGCTTAACACGCCCGTTACCTCAGTTCCCACCAATCCAACCGTTTGTGTAGCACGCTCGAGTCCGGTCGTCAGTGCTATACCAGCATCCTCATTTGTAAACCCTGAAGCTGGGCCCTTTCCTGGTGGCATTCCAGGAGCAGGGCCGTATGATGCCCACGGGCAGCCCATTGTGGACCCAGATTACGATGGTCCACTCTTTTATTATGACGCAAACGGCGAGTACCTCGAGAGCATTTCGGTCCTTCCTCATCGTCCTTTCGAAGAGAACCAGGAACCGTTGAATGTTACGTATGATCCCGTTACTCATGTTTTCCATGGGAGCCGGGATCCTCCTGGACAGCCCCAAGGACCACCCAATCAAGGCCAGCCGCCTTATGTGCAAACCCCTCAAGGGCAACCACTTTATGGCCTGCCTTACCCAGGACAAACTGGGGACCCACAGGGACAACCCTACCAGGGACAACCCTCGGCCGTTGGAGGTCCGTCGTATTCATATCAAGGTCGACCTACTGGATATCCAGGGCAACATGGTACTCAGTAAGGTTACCCAACTGGACAACCAGGGCAGCCTTACGTTCAGCAAGGCCAACTCGGTTTCCAGCAAGGGTACCCGTCTAGACAAACTGGGTCAGTTTATAATCCTCAAAATCAACCAGCAGTCCAGCAGGGATATCCTCTTGGGCAGGGGGGGCAACCCTACTTACAGCAGGGCCAACCTACTGCCCAGTCCGGTCATCTTTCTGGGCAGGGTGGGCAACCCTATGTTCAGCAGGGTCAACCCACTGCTCAATCCATGAATCCTTCTGGGCAAGGGGGGCAACCTGCTATACAGCAAGGCCAACCCTCTGCTCAGCCTATGCACCAAGGAGGGCAGCCTGCTATGCAGCAAGCCCAGCCCTCTGCTCAGTCTGTTCACCCTGGGGGGCAAACGGGCCAACCTTCTATGCAGCAAGGTCAACCCGCTGTCCGCCCTAATCGTCCATCTGGACAAGCTGGCCAACCTCGGCGTCAACCAGCTATCCAGCCAGCTCAGTCATCCGTTCTGCAAGGACAACCCTTGGTGGCGCACGGACAACCTGGTACCCAGCAAGTCTATCCTGCTGGCCAACCAGGTCCATCTCAAATCCAACCAAGTCAACCTTCGGGACAGATGGTTCAACCCCAGCCGGTTCAAGGACATTACTCTGGGCCTCAAACTCAAACGGGTTATCAACCTTCTTACCAAACGCAGCCTGCCTATCAGGCTCCGTATGGGGCCCAGCAACCATATGGCTACCAGCAACCCCAGGGGCAAAATCAGTTTGCTCCTTATCAAAATTATCAGCAACCACAGGTCACTCCTTACCAAAATTATCAATATGGTGCACCTGCGGGGCAAGCTGCTAATACATGGGGAGCTGGGGGGCAGACACAGGGACAGCCGTCCGCATATGGCCAGAATCCATACGGACAGAACCCCTACGGACAAACTCCCTATGCGCCAGGCCCTTTTGGGCCAGGTCCATCGGGACAAAGTTCTTACGCACCAGGCCCTTTTGGGCCAGGTCCATTCGGACAAAGTTCGTGGGGGCAACCACCATCTGGGTGGAACCCTAATGTCGCCTCGAATCCGCAGCCACAAATGTCCTTTAACCCGCAGCTACCATTCTTAGCAACGTTGGAACTGCCTGATGTGTCCAAGTTAACAAATGATCCTATTTTGCATAATCCGTATTGGCCACCGGTTCCAACCAAAATACCAGGTGACTGTCCAAAGTTTGATGGCAAAGCCGGTGAAGACCCTCAGGCCCATGTAATGACTTATCACCTTTGGTGTTCATCTAACTCATGGCTTGATGATTCTATCTGGCTTCGCCTCTTTCAGAGGACTCTCACTGGATCAGCTGCTAAGTGGTACATCGAGCTCAATCGCGGCATGTTTCAAGATTTCAACTCGTTGGCTATGGCCTTTTTGACTGATTTCCAATTACCCATTCGGTATGAGACTGGGACTCATCTTCTCACGTCTCTCAAACAGGATACGGCCACGCACATCTCTGACCATATACATGAATGGAGAAGGCGTCATCGATTGATTAAATTTTGGATTCCTGATCAACTCCTGACTGACTGGTTCATGACTTCCTTTGTCCCTAAGATTGCAAAAGACATCGCAATGGGAGCATGTGTAACTGAAGAGCAAGCGATCGCGCGAGCTCAGTACCTCGACTTAGTGTATTCTCAGTCGGGTACTTTGTATGAGTATTTGCCAGATGCCCTGAGGCATGGATAGCCCAAAGCTCCACCAAAGCCTTCAGTTGATGGAGTCATTGGTTCTGTGAATTCGTCATCTAAGAAATTGGCCGCGAACCCTGGGAAGCAGAAACAGAACGCCTCTAACGAAAATTCTCCTCAGGGCCAATCTATTTCTGGGACTACCTCCGAGGTAAACGCCGTTCAGTCCACCGCGGTGGACAAATCCTCGAAAGGGAAAAAGAAAGGGAAGGCTAAAGATAAATCTGGACAGCCCAAGCAGAACCCTCCTAAACCTCCCTCCGAGGAAGGAGCCAAACGAAAGCCTAAGTATCCTTGTCTCATCTGCGAGGAGGATCACTACACCAAGGATTGCCCCAGGCGGTCCGAGGTTAGTCGACTTTTGAAAGGTGCTCCGGGGCCTCCTGCTGTGCTAAAAGAGCCTTTCCCTTCCCAGTAGACGCATCAGGTGGCAGATCCCTCTCAATCCTCTTCCTCGTTCAGTTCTCAAGTGTTCATGGCTGGAACGATTCCCATCCATGTTTCAACTCGAGCGAAAGACTATCCATCTCCAGCCGGGAAAGAGCTGGAGGTTACCTCCAGCGCTCCTCCGTCCAGTTCTGGTCCCCTTCACATCGAACGGCCCAGCACTGAGACGATCCCCCGACCCCCTCCCAAAGGTGTACTCAGGAAGTCATCTTATAACCCCAATGCTCGTGCTGCCCAGCACTATAGCATTGTCGAGGACTTAGCTCAGGCTCCATCTGCTATGTCCGCGTTAGAAGTCCTCCAGAGCTGCCCCTCCCAGAGGAAGTCCTTGCTATCGGCAATCGGTGGCATAGACCCGGCAGATTCGGATTTAATTTCTTTTGATCTCGAGGGTTTCACACAGAGATTACCTCATCAGGTGGCTTTCCTTATACAGGTCCTCATCAACGGCAAAACGATCCATCGTACAGTCATTGATGAAGGTGCCTCAACCTGCATCATGTCAGTTGCTTGCTGGAAGGCTATTGGTTCTCCTACTCTGAGCCAGTCTCCTACGACCCTGGAAGCTTTCGATGGAAGAGAATCTCGTCCATATGGTATCCTCCCGTGATTGCCTATCTCTTTAGAAGGAAAAACCGTAGAGGTAGAGGTTGAAGTTGTTGACGCCAATCTCACTTACAACCTCCTCCTTGGATGAAGCTGGACATACGCCATGCAAGCCGTGGCTTCCTCTTTGTTCTGTGTCGTTCGCTTCCCCCATCAAGGAAGAATCGTCACGGTGGACCAGCTGTCCTTTTTTGCTTCCTCTTCTGAAGGGAATGTGCCATTCGTGGAGCATACCTCCAAGTCATTAGTGAGTGTGGGTGATGGATTGTTCAAAGATCCCTCCTTAATGGGAGTCTTTCCCCTCCCACCTAAGAATCTCGCCCCTGTTAACATGATTTCAGTGCGTTCTGATCCATGGGTTCTCCCTCCCTTGAATCAGGAAGACTCTTGGGGTGAGATGATGCCGTTGAGTCCTGCCGAGCTCAACTACATCGAGATTGTTGCTGCATCGGCTCCCCTTCCTGAACCTGCTTTTCTAAGCAGTGTTCCCGATTCATATGATCATTTCCCTTGGTTCGGAGATGAGGCCACTTCGGATCCCCTGAAGGAATCATTTCCCTCTGATGAGGCTATCATTGAGACTATGTCTCTCGAAGAGCTCCCTTGGTTAGATCACCACCATCGCTCTTGGTTTCTCCCTCCACATTCGGAAATGGTCGCATGTCTCGAGCGGTTTGCTTCATGTGTCCCATCTCCACCTCTCCAAACGCCTCTTCAGCTATATCAAGTGTCTTCGGAAGGCAATATGGGTAACATCACGCAGACCCAGGCCATCGACATCTCCGTCAAATCAGGGATTGTCGAGAATATTTTCATTGGAGTCACATGCACTCCTGAGGAAGTTCAACTTTATACCGCTTTATTTCGTGAATTCCGCGATGTCTTCGCATGGTCTTACGAGGAAATGCCCGGCATCGACCCCAGTATTGTGGTGCACGAAATACCTACTTATCTAGGTGCTAAGCCTGTTCGTCAGTGCTTACGTCCAGTGCACCCTCGAAAGGCTGCAGCCATCAAGGCCGAAGTTGAAAAGCTTTTTCGAGCTGGTTTCATCTATGCCATTCCCCTCACGGAATGGGTATCCAATATAGTCCCTGTAAATAAAAAGCAAGGCACTATCCGGGTCTGTGTTGACTACCGCGATATTAATCATGCCTGTCCAAAAGATAACTTTCCTACGCCTTTTATTGATCAGCTCATTGATGACTACGCAGGAAGCGAGATTTATTCGTTTATGGACGGCTTCTCTGGTTATAACCAGATCAACATAGCCCCTGCAGACCAGCATAAGACAGCTTTCATTTGTCCTTGGGGCACCTTGGCCTATAAGAAGCTACCTTTCGGTCTCAAAAATGTCGGTGCCACTTTCCAGCGTGCGATGTCGTATGCTTTTCATGATATCCGACACATCGTACAGCCTTACCTGGATGACCTCCCAGCTCATTCAGCTAAACGTCAAGACCATCCATCTCATCTATGCGAAATTTTTCTCCGCTGTCGACACTACCGTATTTGACTCAATCCGCATAAGTGTGTCTTCTGCGTAGAATCTGGCCGACTGCTCGAGTTCATCGTCTCCCGGGAAGGCATCCGTCTGGATCCCCTTAAAGTCGAGGCCATTTTGAATCTTCCTCCCCCTGCCTCTTTGCAGCAATTGCAGAGCTTACAGGGAAAAGCTAATTTTCTCAGACGATTCATCCCGAATTATGCCGAGGTGGCTAAAGGTTTCACACGGTTGTTAAAGCGAGACACGCCCTTTCGCTGGGACGCTATCGCCCAGGAATCTTTCGAGCGTCTTAAAGACCTTCTTGTCTCAGCTCCGCTCTTAAGACCTCCGAATTACCACCGTGACTACACTCTCTATCTTGCTGCCGCTGATACCACCATCGGCATGGTTCTAGTGCAGGATGATGATGCCGGCACCGAGCACGTTATCTACTATCTTAGCCGCAACCTTCTGGATACGGAAACTCGCTACGCATATGTCGAGAAGTTGGCATTGGCAGCTGTCTGCGCCGTCCAACGATTCCGGCATTATATCCTGTTGCGCACAACGACCGTGATCTCTGATTGCAACCCCATGACCTACATCTTGTCGCGTCAGCTGCTGGGGGAAAATACTCGAAGTGGATTGTAATCCTCCAAGAGTTTGACTTGGAATTCACTGCAGCCAAGTCTAAGAAATCTCTGGTCTTTGCTGAACTGCTCTGTTCCTTACCATCTCACTCTGCACCATCTCGTTCAGAGGAGCATATCCCGGATGAAACATTGTTTCTCATCAGCACCCTCGACCCGTGGTACGGGGACATTATCGTATATTTACAGACGTCTTCCTTCCGTCCGAATGTATCGAAAGATGCTCGATGGCGAATTCGTCACCAAGCTCAACCCTATCGCATTTTGGGCGATACCCTGTACCGCGTCGGCGTTGATTCTGTTCTCCGCCGTTGCTTGACTCTCGAGGAGGCTGAGCGGGTGTTGAATGACTGCCACTCCGGCGCTTGTGGCGGCCATATGTCCGAATATGCTACCGCCCAGAAGATCCTCCGTGCTGGTTATTTCTGGCCTTCCATCTTTAAGGATTGCATCCTTGCTGTACGTGCATGTCACGAATGCCAGGTTTACCACCGGAAGATGCGTGCACCTGTTGCACCACTGCACCCTGTTGTCACCGTAGGTCCATTTTCCAAATGGGGCATCGATTACACGTCCTGTAACCCTCGTTCGGCCGGGGGGCATGGGTACATCATCGTTGCTATGGATTATTTCACCAAGTGGGCCGAAGCGATGCCTACATTAAACGAAGACGGTTACACAGCAGCGCAGTTTTTATTCAATCATGTCATTACTCGTTTCGGAGTCCCTCAGGCTATTGTCACGGATCACGGAAAGCATTTCCGAAATCACATGATGACGGAACTAACGACCCAACTAGGCTTGCGTCAGGATAGTTCGACACCGTACTATCCACAATCTAATGGTCAAGTCGAGGCCGTGAACAAAGTTTTGATCACTATGCTTCAACGCACCGTCAATACGCACAAGTCTAATTGGCATCTGATGCTGTTCCCAGCCTTGTGGGCCTACCGGACTTCTGTGAAGGACGCCACCAGCTTCAGTCCATTTCAGTTGGTTTACGGGATGGAGGCTACCCTTCCTGTCGAATGCGAGATTCCTTCGTTGAAATTAGCTATCGAGTTGCTTCCCAACACCACTCCGGTGGAGGAACGGCTTCTGTACCTAGAACGGTTAGACGAGACTCGTCGTTTAGCTTCTCTGGCTATCAAAGCGCAAAAGAAGAGAGTCAAAGCTCACTTTGACCAGAACGTTCATCCTCATTCCTTCGTTGAGGGAGATCTAGTACTGCTCTACGATCAAGCTAAAGATAAGCTGGGGGCAGGAAAACTCGAGTCCATGTGGCTAGGTCCCTATATCCTGAAAAGAGTTTTACAAAAGGGCGCATATGAGTTGATTGATTACGAAGGAAATCCTCTTGACAAGCCCCGCAACGGGCTGTATCTGAAGAAATATTATGCATGACTTCGTGCACTCACTTTGTACATACGCGTGTTTAGTGTGTTTTGTGTGCATGATTTCATGTTTTGCTTTGGTGTGAAAGCGTGTTTACCTCTTATTGTGTTTTCTTCTTCTCATGCAGATGTCTAGTGCACCTTATGTTGGTTTCGCTGATGGCACCTGCCGTAGTACCTGCAATTTTTCTTCTGCAGCATGGGCGATCTATGATCCTCACAGAGAGTTGCTAGATCTTCAAGGAGTCTGTCTCGGTCGCACCACTAATAATGTTGCTGAATACAGTGCCGTAATTGAGCTACTAGCCGAAGCAGTTGATCTCGGCATTCGAGCAATGATGGTAAACCTAGACTCCCAACTGGTCGTTCGTCAACTTAACGGGCGATATTCCGTCAGAGACCAACGTATCCTAAGGTTGTATCTACGTGTCAGATTGTTAGAAAGGAATTTCGACTATATCACATATCAACATATTCCGAGACGATTAAACACGTTGACTGATGCATTGGCGAATCATGTGTTAGACAGACATTTGCGAAATAGATAACATCATACAAGAAGACGTAGAAAGCATAATAGAGTAAAGAATATGTAAATATTTTCTCAAGCATAGTTTGCATGCGTGCTGTGTGTGCTTTTAAGTTTGCATTAAAAACATTAAAATATATGGGTCATGTGTTTGCAAATCCATACATAAGATCACATTTGTACTGAACATTTGCATAACAAAACATCATCATATGTAACAAGATCCATCCAAAAATCGGTATGTATATGTATATATATCGTGTGGCACACTGAGGTGCTCAAAAATAAGTGTATGTGTCAAAAATAAAGAGTCACTGCTCTCCATACATTCGAGACATATGTCTCTCAAAACATCAAAAAGAAACCTAGGCGACTACTGTGCTGGGTTGTGCTCTCTGTAGCACACAGCCGCTCGTGCCACCCACCTCAACAGGCGATGCACCCTGGGTGCCACCCCCACTGTATGGATCTGGTGCTCTATGGGAACCTCCTCGACTCCCTGATAGTCTGGCACGCCCTCCAGCAACCCCTCAAGGTTGCGAGCTATGGTCTCTGAAGTATCAACTCCTGGAGGGACCAAGGCAAGGACATCGGCTCCTTGCCCCTCTCTCCGTGCCTCTGGGGCTAAGCCGATGGGTCTAACAGGTCCCACATCTGCACACAGCGACATTTATCAAGACATATGCATTAAAATCAAAAAATATTAAAAAAATCAGAAAAATCAAGTGTCATACCTCCATCATCCCAGTGATCTCCCGCGGGCAGTGGCATGTCAGGATCGTTGCGGAAATCCATACCTGCGTACGGCCAATCCTCAACGAAAATGATCTGCTGCTCCAACCACTCTCGAAAGATCACTCCCCAAGTAGCTGGCCGGCCACCACCCCCGCGTGGCATAATGCGAGCCCACCGAGTGGCCCTCGTCTCCCGGGGACCTCTAGGAGGATCCACGACCATAGTCTGCAGCCGCATGACTGGCACCCGCTCCAGAATGAGTGGGAGTAAGAGCGACCCATAGCCAAACTATTTTGACTCTCCACGTCGACAGTTGTTGAGTTGCCTCTTCATGCTGTTGGTCACCGCAGTGGCCCAATCAAACACTGTAGGCTGTAGACAATCAAGAGCTAGTAGCAGGTGGGTCTTCGAGGCCTCGTGGTTGGCCAGGCATCCCGCTGCCCGGGTCACCATAAAAAGGATGGTGCGAAGTACTATATCTCTCACCATGGGAATTGACACCTTCCCACTTCGCGATTTCTCCGCCCCTGGACATACTCGAGCCATGAGTTGGTCGAGAGTCTCGCCGTTGGGCCGCTACCCCTCTAGAATGGGCCTCGCACCCCGGCGTGACAACCCAGTCAAGAAATATATGTCCATGTGGTCGAACTCAATGTCTTTACCACGGATGGTAAATTTGCCGTCTATTGGGTTCCACGACCGGATCAGGAACTCAAGTAAGTAAGTCATCTCGGCAATCCGCTCTTGCAAAAGCGGCTATGTCCTCAACATCGTGAGCCCTCTCTTGCCACTGGAAGGCCATTACATCCTGCATGAGCATTAAAAGCAATTAGAACTCTGGCTAATGAGAATTTCACGTCCAAAATATAAAAAATGAAATTTGACTGCGCCAGCGCGGCTATTTTTAAAACAGCCGCGCCGACAATGGCGGATCCTTTGTATTTTCTCTAGGTCAGCACAGAAGAACACGGGTTTTTTGCGCTGACCCGAAAACTGGTACGTGTAATTTTCACCGGTCAGCGCGGTCCCGAGCGGGAAACCCGCGCTGACCGAGAGCGCACCAATGGCTCAAAAAATTGCCCAATTGGGCCAATCCCACCTCCGAAATGCTTACAAAAGGACTCAAAAAAGGGCGCATGGCAAGAGGAACCTACCTGGAGCAAGCCATTCGCCGAATGGTGTCCGCACGAGGAAGAATTAGCTCCGTCAACCTCACAGCTTCACAACGTTCTCAAAGGCTCAATTTGGTAACAATGGTGAAAATGACTATTTACCTTTCTATTTATAGTAAAAATGGCTTAATTGACTATAATTTTTACGAATATGGGTTTTTGGTCATGCTTTTACCATGGATTTAGCACTTCTGTCAATGTCTTATACATGTTTCAATATGTTTTTAACATGTCGAACGGATTTATGCGGGTATTTTTATTGTGCAGGTCCTCAGAAACGGTGAAGATCATAATGATCCTAAAATCACTTGGTCCCAAAAAAAAAATGTCGTCTTTGAGCTCTTTTCCGACATGAAACAAGAAAAGATGGCCGAGCTTCCTTTCAGCTCGTTAAAGGGAACGAGAGGCGGTCATTTTAAGCTCTTTTTCCGACCGTATAACTCAAAAAGATTGCCGGGTGTTTGTCGTTTCGCACTCGTTATTGGCTCTAAAACGACGTGTTTCCGACTGCTTTTTTACTTTTTCGGGTCGAAAGCACTATTTACGAAAAGTACTCCTCGATCGTAATGGTCGGGCGGTTCTTCCAAGCATTGTTTTATACTTTTTCGGGCTCGGGAGACACAACTGTACGAAAAAGGACCCCCCTGGAGTCTCCTTTTCTGCTGTCTTTTCAGACTCTCTAAACAAGAAAAGACGCCGAGTTTTTCCTTTGTCAGGCTCGTTAAACACTTGATGACATCGGGCATTGTCAAAATGACACTCTTCAAGCATATGCTATCCCCGTCAAGCTTGTCATCCAAAAATAACCGGGGTACCTGCCAGAAATGGTGGGGAAAATGGAACTGTAATCATAGTCGTGTCGGCAGTATGTCGCTCTTGAACATGGCACTCCTCTGCTTCATGTCTGGGTGGGCCCATCTCATCTTGTTTTTCACTGGCCTCCGTGGGTTTGGGTTATCCTATCTTGGCCTCTCGTCTGCTCATTGCCATCGTCACCATACCCTTTGCTCATTCGATGTCAAATACTACCAAATCCGCTATAGTGCCGCCGATATGTTCAAGAGAAGTTGACCTCTGCAATAATACAACCTCCTCTGCTATCTCACACGAATCATTTAACTCTGTCTCGTGTCGATGATGTGGGAATCATTATGGCCCACCTTCGATTAAGGTCACTTCCTGTCGACTTCAGCTCATTATCTGGGAAGGTGACTTAGAGACTCCCTTCAGGTGCCTTAGAGCCTGCATGCCCTAATGGCAGGTTCTTCGTGTTCGACGCGAGGTTTACATCATTGGCCTCCGATCGAATGATTCCGTGGGTGTTCGACACCAGCTCATTGATTCACATGCCGCGGATTGTACCTATAGTACCTTGAGGGCCATTGTCATTATTGGTGGTACCTCTCGCGTCTGTTAACAGTTTTCATCATTGACTGGTAATCAGACGATGTTCATGCATGTTCGACTTCAGCTCATGTATTCACATGCTTGAACTTGTACTTTGTTCGGGTCGGGACGGAGCGCGAGACCCTGGATCCCTGTCTGTTATGGTCCAGGTTGCGATTTTGTGGATGATCATTACATGACTCATTGATGGATGGCTGCGCCCATACCTGAGTCTTCATGGATGGCTGCGACCATACCTTGTCATTATTCTGGTCTCTTTAGCTGGGTGGCTGCGTCCATTCCATAGACCTGTTCGCATGTCTTTTGGATGGCTGCGCCCATGCCTAGACTGCATGTACTTGATTATCAGAGATATTCGGTCCTTCCTGGTGGTGTTCCCGTTCGGCAAAGTGTTGTAAAGCATTTCACCCCTCCCACTCTCTCGGTCTTCATGCTTTAGGGGGCATCTGTTACACAGTAATTTGTCACTATCCCCCTGTCAGTCACCCTACTGTGTCAAGAATTCACAATAATCAAGTTCATGCCTTCTGAACTGGCCCAAAACCCACTTTTCCAAAGTTTTCCTCATCAGCGCGTCTGTTTCTAAAATATCCGCGCTGACTCGCGGCTCGTAGTGTATTCAGTGCGCTGCCAGCGCAGAAGCACATCACTTTTCCGCGCTGGTCGCATTTTATGAGCCAGCGCATCTCTCCTTTGTATTGGGTCGCGCTAACATGACTTTCCCAGTTATTGAGGCGCGACGTCAGCGCGTCAGTTACCTCATAATCCGCGTTGATCCTATTTGGGCGAATTTGTTCCAACAGCCAGCCTTCCAGATAACTCCAGGTTTGGTTGTTGGCTTTGTGAGTATCGACTCCCTTCTATGGCATGTCTGTTCAACCCTTTGTAACCATTTCCCTCAAGGATAAGCTCATCCTTCCACACTTTTAGGAGGCTCCTTCTCCTATATAAACTTCCACCATTACCATGAGCAGCTAGTTTTTTGGAATAGCTTGGATTGTATAGAGCTTATAGTGCTCAGATTGCTGCTACTATAGGTATTTGGTGTGCTAGGTGTGGAAGTGATTGACTGCTTAGGGAAGGTTGTTTTGTGTTGCTTGTGTGAGAGAGAGAGTTGCTTGTTTTGGGAGAATCATTTCCAAAGGTGAATGCTTGAGACACTTGCTGACTGGCCCCTACTGAGAAGGTTACCGACGTCAGAACATTTGGTTGTACTCTTCTCTGTTTGATTAATAATAGATGACTGTTATTATTGTTCCATTCTCATTTGTCTATACAATGGTTAAATGTGAATTACATCTTTTCTGACTGATGTATGGTTGCTTTTATTAGATTTCACGCTTGCGTTTGTTTCCTCTTCGTGTGTGCAGGTATCTATTCGCGGGGATCGTGGAGGATTGTGACCAGCCAAAGCGAAGGAGCGAAGGCAGCATCTCTTCATCAAACAACAGCGTTGGAATCCAAGTAGGTGCTCTTTACCTCTTGTTTAATTGTAATTAGGAACATGCATAGCAGCATTGTTTGATTGTTGCTAGACCCTTGCTGGGCTAGTAGGGATCGCCTCTATTCGTAGAGGGGATTTACCTCTCCAACACCCATCATTTAAGCATAGTACCTCTTTAGGTAAAGTCCATTTCTGGATTTACCCAAAGAGTCCCCATCAAAGTCTACCAGCTCATAGGCCCCTTTTGCTAGCTTTCGCTTGACAATGTAGGGCCCATGCCACATAGGAACGAATTTTCCAGCACCTAATTTATCGTTAGCTTGATCATATAATAGCACTAGGTCTCCTTCCGAAAAATTTCGAGGGGTCACATTTCGATCATACTGAGCTTTCATACATTTTGCGTGAGTCTCGATCGCCAATGCAACATCACGTCGAGTCTCATCTAATTGAGCTAAGTATAATAAATGCTTCTCCTCTTCGGAAGTAGCTGGAAGTAATTCGATGGCCATTTGAAGTGACGGAATTTCGCATTCAATGGGCAGCACAGCTTCCAAACCATAAACTAGTTGGAAAGGAGTGAACCCTGTTGATGTTTTCACTGAGGTTCGGTACGCCCAAAGCGCGGAAAATAACATGTTGTGCCAATTCGACCGATGAATACCAATGATTCGTCGGATCATGATAACTAAAACTTTGTTGATGGACTCAACCAGACCATTCGCTTGTGGATAATAAGGAGTTGAGCTATCGTGACGCAAACCAAGCTGGCCTGTAAGTTCTATCATCATAACGTTTCGAAAATGGCGCCCATGGTCAGTGATTATCGCTTGTGGGACACCAAACCTAGCCATAATGTGATTGAATACAAAAATTGCAGCTGTCTTGCCGTCTGCCTCGAATGTAGGCATCGCCTCGGCCCACTTAGTAAAATAATCTACCGCAAGGATGATATACGCATGCCCCCCAGCCGAGTGAGGGTTACATGTAATAAAATCGATACCCCATTTGGCAAAAGGACCAATGGCAATTATAGGGTGGAGAGGAGCAGGTGCTGCGCGCATCTTGCGATCAAACACTTGACAGTTGTGGCATTTCCGGACCGCAGTAATACAATCTTTAAACAAGGACGGCCAGAAGTAGCCAGCGCGCAATATCTTTTGGGCTGTGGCATACCCAAACATATGACCGCCACACGCTCTAGAGTGACAGTCATTTAGAACCCTTTCAGCTTCTTCGTGAGTTAAACAACGTCGAAAAACCAAGTCCGCCCCACGGCGATAAAGAGTATCTCCAATAATTTTGTACTGTTGGGACTGGAATCGAATTTTCCGACGTTCCGACTTTGAAACTTCAGGCCGAAAGGATTGGGTCTGAAGATAGACGATGATATCTCCATACCACAGACCTAAAGTGCTGATGAGAAACAAAGATTCATCCGCAATGGGTTCCTCTGCCACAGTTTCGGTGTCAGCACGCGGGAAGTCACACATTAACTCTGCAAAAACTAAAGATTTCTTAGACTTAGATTTTTCAAACTCTAAGTCGAACTCCTGCAGGATAACGATCCATTTAGAGTACTTTCCCCCTAGCAATTGTTTAGTCAAAATGTAGATCATAGGGTTGCAATCCGAAATGACTGTAGCTTTACGGAGTAGAATGTAGTGACGAAAACGTTGGACAACTTGAACGGCTTCCAATGCCAATTTCTCCCCATGTGAATATTTGAGTTCTGTTGGATTTAACGTCCGACTAAGGTAATATATCACATATTCCGTTCCGAATTCATCTTCCTGTACTAAGACCATTCCAATGGTGGAATTAGCGGCGGCGAGGTACAAAAAGTAATCCTGGTTGTAGTTGGGAGGATGTTGCAACGGTGCATGGGTCAACGCGTGCTTGAGTGCATCAAAAGATTTCTGAGCTATCTCATCCCAAGAGAATTGAGCGTTCTATTTCAACAACCGGGTAAAACCCTTTGTAACCTCGGCGTAGTTAGGAATGAATCATCGTAAAAAGTTTTCTTTCCCCTGCAAACTTTGGAGTTGGCGAAGACTCGAAGGAGGAGGCAATTTGATGATAGCTTCTACCTTCGAGGGATCGATGCGAATGTCGGCTTTTGAAACTACAAATCCCAACAATCGTCCCACTTCTATACAGAAGACACATTTATGTGGGTTCAACCAAATACGATAATGCCTACACCTCATGAAAATTGCTCATAAATGGACAAGGTGATGAGCTCGATGTAATGAATGAGCGGGAAAATCATTGAGATACGGTTGCACAATGGGTTTGATGTCATGAAATGCATAAGACATCGCCCTTTGAAAAGTGGCTGCGGCATTCTTAAGCCCAAAAGGTAATTTGCAATAAGCAAATGTCCCCCATGGACAAATGAAAGCCGTTTTTGGTTGATCGACAGGTAGAATATTGATTTGGTTGTGACCGGAAAAACCATCCATAAAGGAAAATATTTCACTGCCGGCACAATCATCAATTATTTGATCGATATAGGGTGTTGGGTAGTTGTCCTTAGGACAAGCTCGATTAATGTCCCTATAGTCGATGCATATTCTTATTGTTCCCTGGTTTTTGTTAACCGGAACAATATTCGATACCCAATCCGTTAACGGGATCGGATAAATGAACCCTGCTTTCAACAGCTTCTCGACTTCTGCTTTAATTGCAGCCGCTTTTCGTGGGTGAATCTGACGCAAACGTTGCCGAACGGGTTTAGCGTCCGGGTAAGTCTTGATCTCATGAACAACAATTGTGGGATCAATTCCTGGCATTTCCTCATAGGACCAGGCAAACACGTCACGGAATTCTTGAAATAGGGCCTTGTATGTCTGAATTTCATCATCTGTACACGAGGCACCTATATGAATGTGCTCAACAATTCCGAGCTTGACCGAAATGTCAATGGGAATAGTTCAAGAAATGTTTCCCAAATTCAGCTCTGAATCAGGATGTTTCATTGGATTGTGAGCTTCTTTGACAAATTCAGCTGTAAAGATTGGTGAGAAATCATTTTCAAAACGATCATCCTCAGGTAAAAACGAAGATTTGTGATGGAGATCTTTCATGGAGTCGCCATTTTGTCATGCGGAAAGAGTCAATTTTGCGGACAAAACCGACCACCCTAGAAGCTAAGGCTTTCTAGTGACAAACAAGACAATCAAGCACTATCTTTCCCTAAATATGCATTTAAAATACAAGCAACCAGGTGTTTAAAGCATACCTTTAGTCCAACGCTATTTGTAGCAGTCCAGCCTCTCCGATCCAGATGAGCTCCTCCTTCTCTTTGAAACTTGCATTCACTAACAAGCAAACGATTACATAGCACCTGAATAACTCATAAAATAAAACATATTCATCATAAAGACCAAGGAGTATATGAAACAAATTATGTATAACAACTTGTTGAGAAAAATGAACTTAATTGTATTAAGTGGAAACAAAAGAAACCATTACAACCAGTGCCTTGGTGTTGTGCAGGTCCTTCCCAGGGTCCAACAAGAGTTCTCCTTTACTTTGATCAGCTCACCCACTTCCAAATGAAGCTAAGAAAGGATGGGAATCTGTCCTCTCAAGCTCTATAAGGGAGTCCTAATTTCAGCAGCATCTACGCTTAGGAATGTTCAGCTTTCAACCTCCCCTCCTTCTGGCCCAATGCCTGTATTTATAATGCTTTGGAGGAAGTTAATCAGGTCCACCATCAATGGGATAAGCCCCTCTTTCAATGGGATAGCTCCCTTCTTGATGGGATAAGTTCCTCTTTCATAGGGATACATGAACCATCTGGAGGCGCTCAATACATGTCAAACCATCTTCTAGAATGCTCTAGAATCGACCACAAGTAACTTTTTTGAAGTAAAACTCGCGCCTTTTGACCTTTACAGGAGTACGCACCCACCCCTTTACAGACAGAGCGTACATGTATGCAAGTATTGTGGACTTTAGGTGCGTACACGCAGGTAAGGTTAAGAGAAACTGTGTAACCAGAGTTAATTGACTTTTTAAGGACTTTCTCTCTTTCTTGGAGTTTGACATGAGGAGCAGAGGTATAAGACTTGCCAAGGAGGATAGTATGACAGTTGATGGAGCCATACTAACTGCAAATAGTCATGGTGACAAATTTTAGTGTAACAATACTTGAGGCGTAATGATAAAAACGACCCAGATGCAACCGATGTGAAGTGACGATGTTAAGGCCGAATGAGAGTTTACACGAATGATCATGATTGCTCAGAGATATCATGAGGTGGTAGTGAGGAGAGGATGAAGGAGTGTATAATTATGTAGGGTGGAAGGAATATAGGAAGGAAATATAGGATTAGGGGATGGAAGAGTTATAGGAGTATAGGATGATAGTAGGGAAGAATTATGAGCATAATTTAAGATGAGGGATAGTTAGAGGTGCACAACATATAGCATACATTTTAACTATTTATGATCAAATTCAAGCAATTTTAAGTACATACCTGAGCCACTTATAATGATATAGGATAATAATTTTGTGGATATCACCCAACTTTGAAGCAACAACAAGGTACTGAACAAAAAATTAATGCTGATAGGGATGGTGATGAGGCTACAAATGTTGATCGTTGTTTTGGAAATAAAATTTTAATGACAGAACTTTTAATTTTTACAAGGTTAAGTATAGAAGTGGAGTACATAACCTGTAAATATTTCTTTGCATAGTGCCATATAGATTACTAAGTTGTGGAGATGACCATCCTTGGCTGATAGTAGAAATGAACACTAGTTGTGAAGCAATCCTCATACAAATGAAACATAATACCAATCATGCTCCCAAAAATGTTGTTCCCAGAATACATCTGTAATAGTAGACTTGAAATTCTTACCTAGTATAGTACAAAAACTGCTAATTACAGTGTGGAATACAAAATTTAGAAGATCCTTTATTCAATGCCATGTAATTGGTTGATTATTTCTCTTCGAAAGATAAGTAAAATATGTCTATCACCCCATGGATTTTTAACCAAGCCTAGGATCTAACTACCTGAGGAATTTCTTGTTTAGAGAGCTTGAAATGACCAGAAAGAAATCTCTAGGGGGGTTTATTTTACGTAAGTATTCTGTTGAGCCCAAAAAAGAATAATTCTATGCCCAACAGATCCCTAACTACTGCTACTTTATTATTTTAATGAGCCTAAAGTAGCCATTGCTCAAGGTTTTCATATTTAGAGAGTCTGAACCACCCAAAGGAGACTCCAAGGGGCTTATTTTTCATAAATATTTCCTTAAGGCCGGAAAAGAATAAATCTGTACTTAAGGAATCCCTAGGCTACCACTGTCCCATGTCATTTTATGAGCCTGGATTAGTTACTGCTCAGGAGTTTCAATTTTTGAGAGTCTGAAAACATCCAAAGAAGACTCCAAAAGGCTCCTTTTCCATATTAATCTATCAAGTCTGGTTAAAGGAATAAACCTACCCAAGATAGATTTCTCCTTTATTCTACATGGGCTGTGGGGAGAAACACCTAAAGATATATAAAAATGACAGCCCACTGAGTATTATATATATATATATATATAAGAAATCAACTAGATGAACCAACAAGAGGTTGGTCATTTTCATGAACCAACTCCATCTCTGGATCCCTTCTTACCTCCTGCAAAAATTGTTGTCGAGAGAGTGGTTGGTGATAAATCTTGAGATGGTGGCCATTTACTACAAAGGAGGTCTGACTTCCATCAATAGTTTTAATGCGAACTGAACCATTGTCAAAAACCTCATCCACCTCATAGGGACCTAACCATCGAGTGGAGAATTTTCCTTTAAAGTGTTTGAACTTACTGTCATAAAGCAAGGCCCAATCTCCTAGATGGAAAATATTCTTCTTAATAAACTTATCATGCCAACGAGCTCTCTGATCTTGCACCAACATAGTTCGATGGAATGCATCTTGTCTAATTTCATCCAGCTCATTCAGTTACATTAACCTTTTTTCTTGAGACTCATTAAGATTCATCCCAAATTGAGTGGCAGTCCGAAATATTTTCACTTGGAAAAATGATAGGCAGCTGCAGCTGTTTACCATAAACTAACTCATACAGGGTGTGCCCTGTCACGTTCCTCCAAGTGATGCGGTAAGCCCATAATGCCTCCAAAAACTTATCAACCCAATCTCTATGATGTAACTGAATTGTCTTGGTTAAGATGGATTCTAACACTTAGTTTGTGGACTCCACCTGCCCATTTCCTTGGGGGTGGTAAGGATTAGATTTCTGATGTTTAATTCGGTATTTTTTTAGTGAAAGCCTTGACCAATTTTGATGTGAAGGTGAAAATCTCCCGAGGTACTCCAAATCTAGTGAAGATGTCCTAGAAAAGAAATTCCAGTACTGGTTTCTCAGTTGCATCATACAACGCCTTAGCTTCCACCCACTTTGTAACATAGTCCATGCAAGCTAAAATATACTTTTTCTTCTTTGACATGGGGGAGATAGGTCCCATAAAATGTAATGCCCATTTCTCAAAAGGTTTGGTGGATATTTGTGTCTAAAGGGGCATCTCATCCGAAGGAACTCTCCTCACCATCCTCTGATAAGTGTCACAACTGGTGTTAGAGCCTAGATTTGTCTCAGGCTGAAAAGACAAGGTTCTAGGTCCACATCAAACCATGCTCAGCCTCGTAGCTAGCCCTACGAGGACAGGAGAGGGCTCTCTCTGGGTCAATCTCGGAAAAAGGTAATCGATGAGGCTCAAGATGACTAAATTTGCAACTGATCTTAGGCTAGGTATTAAGTGCAAAGGGTTTGATTTGAATTTTGGTAATTTTTGTTGAAAAAATGAGAAAGGCAAATTGGGCTCGAGGATGAGGCACAGTTTCTGCAGAGTTCTGTTTGGGGCAAGGAAGGCAATCGCTTTGATGCTTTAAAGTGAGTGAATGGATAGATCAGACTGGTGAGGAGCTAAGGAGAGCAAGAGAGTCTCAAGAATTCCCCTTAAACATTTGAAAACATGAAAATTTAAACAAATTCGAAGGCAGAGCATAGCAGTTATGGATTCTACCTTAATTACTCATTTGTTCAAATTCAGAAGAAAAGAGAGGAAAATGATACACCTAACACTAATGAACTTACAATTACTCAGAGAAGCACACCATCAAAACATAAAGCCACATGGATCCCAAATAGTGCTGCAAAACCCTGGTCTTTCCTTAGCCAAAAATGCAGAGATAGAATGTACAATGATATGCCAAAGCAATCCCAAGTGTTCAAACTTGAAAAATGATTGAGAAATTACATGATATAGACAATCCTAACTCCTTCCCATGCCTCTATGGGTCGAGCTCATCATTCTAGGAGCTGTTTGAACTAATTCTAAGCAAGGAACTGAAATCTAGGTAGTCAAACAACATACCCCTATATGCTAGGAAACTGATTCATTCATTTAATTTTCACTTTTTAGTGAATGAATCCTCTAGAACAAGTAAATAAGTGCCAAAATTACATCATGGTTGTCAAATTACATCATGAAAAGTAAAGAATAACTTCAAGAAGTAAAACTAGTCAAAACTGCGTGAATTGCTGAGCTAAATAGTGAAAAACAAGCCAAAATTCACTATGCGCCGTGCCAAAATCTGTATGCGTTGCACGACTTTGGAGTTGATTTTGAGGCACTTCCTGAAGTCCCAATTGAGCCCAGGTGTTCTTGTTGGAAATCCCTACCTGTCTACTTTCCAAAAAAAGTGGAATTTCTGAATTTGGTGCCAATTTTCCCCTCCAAAACCTCAATCTCCCAAGACTGCTTCCTGTGTGTGAAATTAGGGGCGGAGAGGTCATTTTAGGGTGTTTTTGACCTCCTGAGGAATCAAAATTTACCCAAACTTCTTGGCCATGCACAAAAATTCATGATTTGTGATGAAAAATCCAAAAATATAATTTTTTTTTGCATTTGGAGCCTCCTATCATAAGCGCGCGCCACGTGGCGCGGCGCATAGGGAGAAGGCGCGGCGCATAGAGCCTGTACATAGTTCTTTTTGCATGAGACATTTGGAGGCCTTCCTGGTGTCAAAATTGGGTGAAAGATATCTCGTTGGAAAGGGATTTGAGTCTAATTTCCAACCCAAGTAGAATTTTTCAATTTTTAATTCATTTTCCCTGTCAAAAATCAAATCTCCCAAGACTGGTCAAAATGTACCAAATGAGGCTACCTAAAGGCAGAGTGTTGTTACAGTCAACTTGTTAATGCCTTCCTCAACTCCAAATTGAGCTCATGATAGCTCATTGGAAAGATATTTGTGTCTAGTTATCATTTTACTCATCATGAAAGTCATTTGGCTGACCAAGATAGGATAAAACTGTATTTTCCCAAGGTCACTTCAGAGGTGCATCAATTCTCCTGAGGCAATTGTATTTTTGACATTTCTCTAAAACCATGACACCTATATAAAAAGTGAAGGAGTTTTTCTTCCTTGGCCTATTTTGGACAAAACCCTCTCTCATTTTTTCCAAATTCATCTTTCCTTGCTTAGAAACATCATTTGAGTAAAACCTACCCCAATGTTTGGAACAAGAGACTTGTCGAAATGAAGCGAAATGAAGGGGATAGGGAGCTTCTAAATTCTTGAGGAAATTTTGGGAATTAGGGAGGGATGTTAGGAAGTAGGGAAAAGTGGAATCTTAGAAATTGAGTGAGGGGAAGGGGTCCAAAAAGGCAAAACACAGGCCCAACCTAGAAAATAGGGTTTGTAGCAAGAAACTAGGGTTTGTGCGAAAATGAGGAACTTGGGGAATCGCAGTGATGGGAAGTGTTTAATAAGGTACATTTAGGATAGGGGAAGGTGTATGAACATCGGGATACAAGTTTTGTTGATGATTTGACCATCCAAGAGAAATTGCCTTCAAAACCCTAGGAGAGGGAAATGAACCTTACCTAGGCGCAACTAAAGCATGAACAAGGTGTAAAATGACCCATTGGAACTTGACATGATAAAGAAAACCCTTTGAATGATGGCACACTCATCTGAATGGTGACATGAACCGACATTTGGACAACTTTGACAAAAGTAAGAGCAAGCCCTAGACCTAATACCTAGTGACCAAATTTTGCTTGAGGACTCACTGAAATGAAAAAAGTTGACCTTGACACCTTAAAATCACTTTGTAAGAGCATGTTTGATCACTGGAGGAAGGTTGGAAAGACTGAAACTAACATCTGGTACAAACTTTTTAGCATCTTTGAAAAGCAAGGGCCAATAGTACCCAGTATGAAGGACTTCGTATGTGGTCCTTTTGCCTGCAAAGTGCCCCCCACAAGGCTCACCGTGGTAGGCCTTCAATACATAAAATATATCATTTTCTCGCACACATCTCCTCATGATCAAGTCGGGCCCAGTGTAGAACAAGTCTCCATTGATCCAGGAGTAGTTGGAACTTTGTTATATGATGTTATGTTTCTCCACGGTAGATAGATTCTAAGGCAACTTCCCTGACACAAGGTAGCTGGAAACATCGGCAAACCAGGGAATAATGGTAGATATAGAAAACAATTCCTCATCTAGAAAATCATCTGGTACTGGATTTGGTACATTTCCCTACATGACATTCATTCGAGACAAGAAGTCAGCTGCCAAATTATCTCGCCTAGGCCTATCAATCACATATTAAATTATTGTAAAATCAGCAACCATCTAGTGATCCTACCATTAGTGATAGGTTTGTTCATCAGAAATCTAATGCCAGAATGATTGGTATGGACAAAAGTCTCATAACAAGTTATGTAATGTCTAAATTTGTTAATGGCATGAACAACTGCTGACAATTCATTTTTAGTAACGGTATAATTTAGTTTAGTAGGGGAAATATTATTTCTAACAAAATAAATAACGTAATGAGAGTGATCTTCCCTTTTTCCTAAAACTGCTCCAAGTGCGGTATCTGAAGCATCAGTGAAAATGTGAAATGACAGGGACCAATTTGGTCCCCTAAGTACTGGAGCGGTGGAAAACCTGTCTTTTAATACCTAAAAAGAATGTTGACAATCATCATTCCAAACAATGTTAGCATCCTTAGTTAATAATTTAAATAAAGGTGTTGCAATTCTTGTAAAATTTTCAATAAATCAATGATAGTAACCTGCATGTCCTAGGAAACTTCTTACCTATTTTTGTGAACTAGGAATTGAAATATGCGAGATTACCTCAATCTTGGCTGGATCGACTTTGATTCCTTCAAATGAAACATGATGGCCCAAACCTATCCCATTAGTTTGCATCATTTTGAATTTGCTACTACTAAGGGCTAGGTTAGCTTCTTGACATCGAATCAATACTTTTTCTAGATTTTCCAGAGCTTGGGAAAAATCGTCTCCATATACGGTGAATTTGTCGATATAGACTTCTACATTGTCATGGATCAAGTCAAAAAATATGGCTAGGACAGCTCACTGAAAGGCAGTCAGGGCATTACAAAGGTCATTAGGGAGGACTCGATAGGCATAGGTACCCCAAGGGTAAGTGAAAATGGTATTCTCTTGGTCTTCCTCAACTATTTCAATCTAGTTATACCCGATGTACCCATCTAGAAAAGAAAAATACTTCTTACGAGAGAGTGTGTCAAGTACCTAATCGATAAATTGTAGTGGAACGTAATCTCGTAGGGTAGCTTTGTTTAACTTCCTCTAATCAAAACATATGTGCCACTTACCATTCTTATTAGGAACCACCACCAAAGGTGGCACCCATCTACTATCTAAAATAGGATAGATAAAATCTGCAGCCAATAACTTCTGCAATTCCTCTTTTACAATTTATTTCAAGGTTGGGTTCATGCATCTCTGTGACTGCTAAATTGGTCTCATTTCCTCATTGGTGTAAATGTGATGGATGCATGTATCTGGGTGTATTCCCTTCATGTCCAAATAGTCCCCGGTGAAAGCTCTAGACTGCTCTTGAACCATGCTCAACAATCATTGCCATTGTTCTTCATTTAGTTCATTGCAAATGTACACAACTCTTCCTTCACTGATTTCAACTGGTTTAGTAGTGAGCTCATTGTTTTCCTCTATTACTGTGAATGAGGAAAATATAGCTGGATGACAAGCTTCCTGAAACTCATTACTGAAAACATGTTGATAACTAGTAAAAGAAATAGGATAATCAATATAAGAACGATTAGATAAAAATTGTTGCAAAATATTATCTTCTGATTGTTCCTGGAGTCCTCTAGATTTTTCTAATGACAACAAAGGAAACATACAATCCTCATCTCCGTAAGGACTCTCTAGCCATAACAGTACTTCAACAATAGTTTCAGCAAGGGGGGAAATTGAGAAGGTTTTATTATATAATCCACTAGAAATGACCATTTCTCCATTTCAGCACCCTATCACAGTATATGTAGTGGCTAACCAAGGGTGTCCTAGAACTACAGGGTATCCTTGTTGTTTTCGTGAAATGAAAATGAAATCGATAGGATATTTCTAGGAAGAAATGGTGACTACTATGTCTTCTAGGGTTCCCATGGGTTTAATAATGGATTTATCTACCAATTCTAAAATAATAGGTGTAGGTTTGATCCATTGCAATTGTAAAGATGTCATGGTTTCGAAAGTCATGGCATTAATTGTTGCTCCTAAGTCTACAAGGGTGTTTCGTAGAAGTACTCCATTGATTTCAATAGTCACTACGGGATTTCCTAGGTCGCTATATTTTAATGGTAAATCTGAGATCATCTTGGACATTTCACTCATGACTTTTACATTTTGATTCTTGTGTCCTTTCCTTCCCGGTTTCTTAATACAGAGATTGTTAATGATTTTAGTGTAGATAATAATGTCTCTAATGGCTTTTAATAGCGGAATTTTAATACAAACATTCCTTAATTCTGATTCTAAATCATATTCAATTGAAATCTCTTCCTTCTTAACAAGTAATCTTTCCGGGTAAGGAGGTTCATTTGGTTCTTCTTTTTGTTTTTCTTTTTCTTGTTGGATGTGATTTTTAGTTTGTCCTTAAGGGGCCTCTTCCTAAATAATGATAGTTGATTTTCCTTTATTGACTGTTTTCCCATATCATAGTTGAATCTCATTTATTGGGACAATAGTAATCATATAGGTAGGAAAAGGTTGTGCTTCTATATTTTGTACAGGTTGAGGTTGTTTATTATGGTTGGGATTAGCTATGGGTTGTGCAGGCAACAAAGTAGGACGAGGCGAGTTCAATGATGGTGGTGCCTGTGAAGGTGATGGGTTAGATGGTGCAGGTAAAAGTTGGTGGAAAGGAGGAAGAGGCAGTGAGGGTTGTTGATAATGATTTGGGCTGTACCCCTGCTGATAAGGTTGAATTTTCGGATTGTAGGATATACTAGGCATGTTTGAGTATAGAGTATAGGATTGGTTTTGGGGTTGGAAAGTGTTTCCGTAAGGATTTCCCCTTCAATACTGATTCCAAGGATTTTTTTGAGATTGAGGATTAAACCGAGGATAAAATGGCTGCAAATTCCAAGGTTGGTTCTAACCATAGTCTTAAGAACAAGGATCTTGAAACATGTTTTGATTTGGGTTTCTCCAAGAGATTTTCTTTCTTGTTTGTGAGGAATAATTTGTTTCGGCATTACCCTTGTATATATCCTTTAAACCGGGAAGAGATGGACACTTCTCGGTTGCATTTTCTAAAGCAAAAATCCCACAAATCTCAGGAACATTAACGGGACACTCTCTCTCAACATGCTTGTTTATGAATTTAGGAAAAAATATTTCCATGGTAGCCCTCTCATCTTCTTGCTTGTTTTTTAGTTTTATTGTGTCATGTTGGTTACCAATAGTGTTTAGGATATCCATTTTGATTTTTTGCAATAGATTTCCGAATTCCACCCTAGTGACAGCATTGGGTACATATTTCTGATTTCTTGACACGTAATATCGATAGTTTTCAAGGAGATTTTTGCCTACTTTAGCCTAAATTCGTGAATAAGTGCGACATACTTTAGCCACTTCAGCAAAATGATTTTTGTAAATATCCCCACCACTTAGAATATTTAAGGTTTGGGTACATTCATCCCTCAACCCCTTTGAAAGGATAGTCCTAACAATATTCTCATCTAGATGTGCCTCCCGGGATATATTGAAATTATAAAAGAAATGTTCAAGATATTCTTCAAGGGTCTCGTCTTCTAATTGTTGCATCCTAGGAATATCGTTCACATCCCTACTTTTGCAGAAGTCTTGGTATTTCTTGAGAAAGATGGACTTCATATCTTCCCAAGGGTAGATGGTATGTTCACCTAGGTTCTTAAACCATCTAAGGGTTGCATCTTTCAAGGTGGCTGGGAATAGCTTGAGCTTATGTGCATCCTCATACTTATTATAAATCCTACATAGATTTTCAAATTTAAATAAGAAAGCATCTCGGTCTTCAGAGGACTTACTGTAGAAGAGTGGAAGAGATGCCATTAGCATGTTTTTCATAGTGATATTCCTAGTTACGTCTAGAATAGGAAACCCAAAAGTGGTTTCTTCTTCCTCTTCTTCTTCTAGTCCTCCCCTCGGTCCTTCATGGTTTCCTCCGAATATGTTTTGATGTGGGCCTTCTCCTTCCCCCTAATGTTCCTCATTGTTCCATCCTAATATGTTACAAAGTTGACCTTCTGCTTCCCCCAGATGTTCTCCATTATTTCTATTCTCTCCTTCCTCATTGGACATGTCTGCTATAGGTTCTTGAAGAGGCCTTATGATGATTACATGGTCAACAGGAGGTACTAAAGGATGGTCCTTGATATTAGTTGATTCTAGATCTTCTAATACAATTCCTTTCGTACTTCCAAAAATGATATGTTCAACTGTTTCCTCGTCTTGATTCAGGATATTCCTTTCCAAATCCAATTTACTGTCAACACCTCCTTCTTCTTGCTTTATTCCTACATATCGATTAGTAGGATTAGTGATTGGTGTGTTTGCTGGACCAAAAGTTGTAGGAAATTTTGAACTAGTAATAAATTTGCCTTGACTATCCCTAGGTCTACTTCTACTTCTACGCATAAAGAAAAGGAAATAAAAGTTCAAATATAAGAAAAGACAATCGGACTTTGGAGCAAACCCAGCATAGTGGATGTGTGGCTTTTCACTCACGTCTTACCATACTTTCTCTGCCCTTTGACTGCCTGCAATACCTTTGAAACTTTGTAATAATCTTACTTGAACCAAAATACAACTCCCCAGTGACGGCGCCAAAATGTTGGGAGTTTTAATTAGTGATTAAATCTCTTACTATTAATTGTCAACTAGGAATTGTAAGCATGAGTTGTATTGCGTGTTTGGTTCAAGATTAAATTTAGAGTATGTTATTTTCCTTTTGATCATTAAGTATAGAATGATGAAAAATGGATAATACTAATTAAGTACTCATCTCATTCCTATAAAACATAAGCGATCTGAAATAATTATACTTAACTAAATCCACTATGCTCTTTATTCTAATACTTTAGAATCAAAGGATAAACTTACTAAAACTGAAAGCTAAATGAAATTCACTCCAACTACAAATCTTAAATGAGGATTCAAACTTCTAGCTATTGAAAGAAATCAAACACCTATTTTACTTGTAACAAAACATGATAAAGAAACTAGACTATAATTCTAAAATCAAATCCTATTCTTTTATCTTCAATTCATTCAAACGAAACTGCCTTTATTTGAAAATGAAACACCTTCTAAACTTTACTTTGAATGACTATAGAAACTAACGCTACAGGAATGGAATCTCGATAGAAGTATATAGATCCGATGCTATCAAATCATAGGCTATTGCATTTAAAATGGAAATCTAGTTTAGGACTATATTGAAACAACTCAAGGTAATGTAAAAGATTGAATCACACTGGAAACATAAGTCACACCATTCAATGCTTGAAATCAACCTATATTCTACAGTAAGGAAAATGGAAATCAATCTTTAATCTATTATATGAGAATGAATTTAAATTATCCTATGATAATTTAACTACTCCAATCAACACTCTTTAAAGAAATTCTTTATGATAAATCACACTGTGAAAACTAAATCAAAATGTCTGAAAGAAATTGAACAACTCAATGGTGGAAATAGACAATGCAATTATTATTGTGACTAATTGAGATTCATTCGAAAACAAAATCCAAATGCATACCATAAATCAAACTCTCTGTTATACACAGAGAAATCCACACTATTTATCATTTATCATAAACCTCATTAAAGAGATGGACACATCGGTTTAAACACACAAAGATCATGTTAAGTAATTCCAAAATGAAATTGATTTACTTATCACAGGTATTCTGATCACAAATATAAATGAATGTGCTTTTAAATGATAGAACAGAGCATGGTTTAATATCAAAATACAACTCAACGTTTTATGAAGAACAAAGCATAACTCTGTGTCAAGGATCTACGCACAGTCTCTATGACACATAAGGATATACGCACTCATAATTCCTAATCGAGTTTCCTATCAATGAATGAAAGGTTCTCACGATTAAGATCAATCCAAAATTAATGAAATTCCTCACGCATTTGTACAAGAAACTTCAACGAACTCACACCAGAACTAGATAAAAACAACTGTAATGAATTAACATGCAATGATACTCCTACAAACTAACAATGAAGCCTATTCCCAGATGATGGTGGGCCCTACCACACTTGGGTAAGCTTAGACTACTTGCAGGAAAGAAAAGCTTAAAACATTTAAATCAAAAACTCATAGTAAACCAATACTCGAAATGATTCAAGCTCAACGCATAGCCATAACAGAGTCTTCGATTATGAATAATAATGTCTAAAAAATAACTTGGTAACTCAATAGTTTGCAATAACAACCTTCTCAACAACTAATTCATTACAATACTGGCCTTTATACGCATCGATTCACGTTCTTCCAACAATAAACCATACATGGAAAATTCAGTGAATTGGCTAAATTAGATTTTGAGATTCGATTGCTGGAACGACCTTGCTCTCCTTAGCACAACAGATTCTAACAAATCCCAATATTAGCATGGACCTATTTCGATGAGGATGTAGAAGATATTCATTGTGGAAAACATTGAACTCAAGCTCGGTCAGAATCTCCATCTGTGGTGTCCAAGCCTCTAGAAGCACAAAGTCTACTAAGCCTCCATGGTGTTGAGTGCAGATCATAGACTAGGTTGTTGAGTATAAATATAACAAAACAAGGTTGTTGACAAGCACCCCCTCCATCTTTAGCTGAGCTGTTCATATTGCTACAAATATTCACACTTGACCCATAGTTATTAGTTAGATCATTAGGAATATAACTCAAACTTACTCAAACCTAACCGAAAATAAAAAAATGACACTAATGTAATGCTTTAACCTCATGAGAGGTCTTGGCAAGGTTTAGGACAACGATGTTGATAGAAATGTAGGTAAAGGAGTACTTTATTTGATAAAAATGGGAAAAAATAGAGGTGATAAGTGTAAAATTGAGGACAAAACAAGGCACCAATAGAAGGAACACATAAGAATGATGAAATTAAGGTTTGGGTATGCTAATACTCGGATGAAAGAAAAATATAGTGGGAAGGATGACCCGTGCAATCATTTGGAATGATGGACTAAGGCCCGGGGAATAGAACCACAACCAGAATGGGTGCAATTTTTTTGTAATACCTTGGATACAATTCCAATGAACTGGTATCTCGAGACGAAGCTTCGCCATGGGATAGCTGAATGGGACATTTTAAGGGAGAGCTTTCTATTAACTTTTAGATTTGAGGATGGGTTTGAGTGCATTGATGAAGCGCTCCAGGAGATAAAAGAAGCTATATTCAGAACACCTAAGGAACCGGTAGAATGGGCTCAGTCGGATTAAAGTACATAGTTGCGCCATGCACTGGAGTGTTACAATGTGACTGCTGAAGAGGACAAAGAAGACCCATGAAATATTAACATTCCAGAGACAGAAGGACAACGCGAAGTTGAAGGGCCGAAAACTGCGAACCTAGATATATCAGAACCTTTGAAAACTAGACAAGTAAACATTGGATCTAAAGTAGAACCTAAGTTCACGAAGATAGGAGACTATTGGGATGAAGATACGGTTGATAAAGTAGCTGAGCTACTGCGTGAGTACCAAGATTTATTCCCAACGAAGTTTTCAGATTTGAAAGGGATCATCAGGATTTAGGTGTTATGAAGATTACATTAAAGCCTGATGCGAAGCCTGTTAAGCAGAGACCTTATCGGCACAATCCAAAACATAAAGAGAAGGTGCACCAAGAATTGGATAAGGTGCTAGATGTCGGTCTTATTGAACCAGTAGAGGAATCTGATTAGGTAATCCCAATGGTGGTCCAAGAAAACAAACATAAAGGCGAAATATGAATATGCGTAGACATCTAGAAGTTGAATGATGCTTGCATGAATGATCCATTTCCAACACGATTTACTGATGAAGTGTTAGAGAATGTTGGTGGACATGAGGCTTATTTGTTTATTCATGGCTTTTCGGGCTACCATCAAATAAATATCATGCCGGAAGATCGAAGCAACACAACCTTCGCAATAGAGTGGGGTTGCTTTCAATACACAGTAATGCAATTCAGATTGAAGAATGTGTTTGCAATTTTCTCTCGAGTATTAATCGCAGTGTTCAAGGAATTCATTCATAAAATCCTGGAGGTGTATTTTGATGATTGGACTATATTTGGATTGGTGAAGCACCATGTTGTGAGTTTGTGCCTTATGTTGAATACATGTCAAAGGTATCAGATTGCGCTAAATTTGAAGAAGTGCATATTTTGTGTGCCCTTTGGAACTTTTCTCGACCACGCTATGTGTAATCAGGGATTGATGGTGGACAATGCGAAGATAGTTGTGATTGTGAATTTGGAAGCTCCTAGGAATGTAAAACAACTGCGCATGACATTGGGGCACACTGGATATTGTAGAAATTTATCAAAGCATATGCTCAGATAACTGTGCCGATGGAAAAATTATTGAAGAAAGATGCGATGTTTTGCTGGGATGAAGACTATCATCGCAGTTTGGATGTCTTGAAGGAAAAGATGGTAATTGTGCCTATTTTCATATATCCAGATTAGAAGAAGGAATTCCATGTACATGTAGATGCTTCTTGTATTGCGCTTGGTGCAGTATTAAGATAGGCAGGTGAAGGAGAAATTTATCATTTGATAGCCTCCACGAGAAGAAAGTTATCAAAGGCTAAGAATTATTACTCCACTAGAGAGCGCAAAGGGCTAGTGATGGTCTATGTGCTGCAAAAATTTAGGCATTATTTGTTGGGTGGACACTTTAAAATGTATAGAGATCACTTTGCGCTAAAGTACCTGGTCAATAAGCCTGTGTTGAGGGGGAAGATATGCCGATAGTTACTGTTGTTTCAAGAATATGACTTTCAAGTGATTGTGAAGCCTAGAAGGTTGAATGCAGGATCAAACCACGTGTCAAGGATTGAAATGGGTGAAGAACCAAATAGTTTGGAGGAAGGGTTGTCAGATGTGTAGCTCTTTGCGGTGCGCGTCGCGAATGACCATTTTTTGGATATAATTCATTTTTTAACTACGGGTACAACTCCAGAAGGATATTCTACCCAGTAAAGGAATGAATTAGTAGTATGCACTGCATATTTTTCAGTGATTGTGGGTCACTTGTATAAGATGGGAATGGATGAAATACTACAAAGGTATGTTCCAGAGTTTGAACGTGCAAGCATCCTTGTTGAAGCACATGGAGGAGTGGCAGGAGGCCACTACGTAGGAAAAGCAACCACGTAGAAGATTTTTCACTCTAGGTTATGGTGGCCAAAATTGCACAAGGATTCTAAGGCCTGTTGCAAGGCATGTCATGCTTGCCAAAGCATGGGGAAGCCTTCGCGAAGGGACGAATTTCCTTTAAATCCTCAGGTTTCATTGCAGATATTTGATAAATGGGCCATTGATTTCATAATTCTAATACAACCACCAGGGAAGAAGATGGTTGTGCAGTATATCATTACTACAACTGAGTATTTAACCAGATGGGCAGAATCACAACCAGTGAAGGATTGTACAGCTACCACCGCTGAGAAATTTTTTGTTTGAATATGTCTTAATGCAGTTTGGATTCCCTAAGATATTGATAAGTGATAGGGGTACATATTTCTTGAATGAAACAGTCAGCACAATGCTTGAGGGATTCCAAGTGTATCATCGAAATAGCATGCCCTATCACCCACAAGCGATTGGAACAGTGAAAGCATTTAACAAAATTTTGGAGAATGTGTTGACAAAGGTATGAAATGCATAGAGGAATGACTAGTATATGTGCATGCTAGCATTGCTATGGGCATATATGATGACCTGCAAGAAGTTGATAGGACAAACACTATTTAGGTTGGTCTATGGGATTGAAGCAGTGATGCCTATGGAGTATATTGTGCCAATTTTATGTATTGAAGCTCTGGTAGAGATGGTGGATCGTGAGACCTTGGAGGAACGGTTCACGTAGCTAATGGAGTTAGAAGAGGACTACTTTCTTTTAGGCTTTCACCATCAACTGGAAAAGGAACCCGAGAAAGCATGGCATGATAGGCATATTAACCTGCACACTTTTAAGAGAGATGATTTGGTGTTGCTATATGACAACAAGTTCACAAAATTTCCAGGAAAATTTCAAATGCACTAGTTGGGGCCATATGTTGTTAAGGAGATCATGGATGGTGGCATAGTTCAGCTCATAAAGCTGAATGGGGAACCATTCCCTGGAAAAGTGAATGGAAGTGGGATGAAGTTGTAAATAGGGGATCTTGCCCCTACACAACAACTATATGGTAGCAGGACAATCTTTATAATCCACGCAGTTACAAGCGATTGTGAGACTATAAACTATGCTTCTTGATGAGGAGAAAAACATAGTAGGGAGGCTACACTGTGAGAGATAGGAGTGTGACAGGTGAAGTTGCACTAGATGAGTTGTGCCATGGAGGATGGCACCACGCAGATGGGTCAAAAACTAGACGTTGGAATCACTATTCTTGATTTGATGGAAAGAATTCTGTTAAGAGGAGTGGGTAGGTGCCATTTATGTCGAAAATATTTGAAGATCTACTGCCAAAAATGCATTTATGATCAGAAATTGGAGGGAACGATCGGATTTGAATTCAAAACCTTCTATAAATTGGGCATGTTGGTCCACCGAAGAACACTTTGCATTCTGAGAATTCTGTATGAGCCCTCTTGTTGTCATTGTATGAATCGTAAGGTTTGGGAGGATTTAATTGTCAGTCTGGAATTTTCAGCATTGCCTGAAATTAACCAGAGGCTTATTCTCACACAAATGACTGCCACAAATCCCACAGAGGTTGTTAGTTCTGAAGTTGTCGTCTCCAATGCGGTGGCACCTGAAATAATAAGAATGGAAGCTACGTCCGTTGTGGCTATGGCACTAAGTTCACCTAGGTTGAACCAATACACTGTAAAAGAGAAGCAGAAGAAACCTATTCCGGTGAGACATTCACCGAGGAAGAACCCATAGGTTCAAAAGAAGGAGAGGAAGGATAAGCAGCCAGAGAAAGTTATGGACCTCGAGGAAGAAGAATTCCATGGAGTGGAGGAATTGGATGTTGAGGAGGGTGAGCCTATCACACAGATCCCAGAGTATATCCCTCCATGGAAAGGGAAGACAAAATTTACAAAAGACCCTCATTCCATAAATTTTACAATCTCGACACCCTTGTTACTAGAGCAGGTGGAATTTGAAGGCAAGGTCTTAGTGCGCATTCCGGTGCTGAAGATGGAAGATTGGGATCTTGCAGTCCATGAGAGATTCCCTCATTTGGCCACTCAAAAATACATGAAGAAGATTTATTACGAAGAAATCAGGGTTACGTTGCTAGAACCCATGAAATGCGTCAGAGATGTTGAACAAGTCGGGTTGCTGCACCTGCTCTATGTGCCACATTTTCACAGGTCCATAGTCAACACGGTGTGTGTGTGCTCGCTGCTCACGCTGGTGCATGATGGGTGCTTATGGCTTGGAAACCCATCATGATCATGGATATGCTCATCCATCGGATTACAAGGCTTCCCTATAAAGGGGCGGACCCTCCAAGGAGTTTGGAGGGAAAAGTGGAGAAAAGGAGCTAGTCGACTAGATGAAAACTGAATTTGATCTAGTAAAGAAGTCACATAGATATTCTATTTGCTCCATTTAGGAACAACAGGTGCAGTTCACCGCCAAAATTCTTATCGATAATATTATGAGGAAATGTCACGCGGATGAAGTTCCGGTGCCAGTAGTCTTGTTGGCTTCCTAATGCGTAAAGGGAGTACAATATAACTGGGCACAATATTTGTGTAAGGAGTTCCTCGCGAAATGTCGTGAAGCACAGGAGGATAGTAAATCATTTCATTATGCACGACTCCTTTTGTCAATTGTCTTAGTAGCATGGAGATTGCGAAGGATAGTTAATTTCCTCCCTAGGAAGAAGATTTACCAGAAGCATCGAAGTTTGTGTCGCTGTGGTCGACAAAGGATCTGGAGGGAATCAAGGAATCAAAGATCCTCTAGATATTAATGGAAATGGATATTCGGACAGTGATCAGTCAGCGGCCAAGGTTTTCCCCAACCTTGTTCGAATAGTTGAGGGCCTTCGCAGAGTTCAAGGTCTATTTCCATAACGTCTTAATTAGGGCACGGAGGGATCCTAAACATATCTACCATAAGCTGCCATACTTAGTATCAGAAATAGAGGTGCAGGAGATTGTGGGTAGTTGGCCACTAGAGTGGCGTGAACCCACAGATGTTGGTGTAGGTAGCAGTAAGGGTGCCGAGAGCTCTGCTGCGTAGATGACAGCTACACAGAAGCGAAAAGAAATAGCACAAAAGGTCACACAAGCGTTGGCTGAACATAAGAGGAAAGAAGTTGATGCCAAGGTAGCTATGAAAAAATATCACGCTGCAAAAGTGTGTGCTGAGAAAGAGTGTATTGATACAGAGGAAGTTGAAGAATCAACTTCCTAGCATACAGATGAGCCAAAACACTTAGAGCACGAAGGAGGCGGTGGAGAGGAGGAGAGCACTCCCTTGAAATTGAGGAAGCGTGCTAAGGAAACAATTGTTCGGCCAAGAAAGAAGCATAAATTAGATAATGAGGAGTGCATAGTCCCAATGATCCTCATAGAGGGGGATCTCGATGAGACCAAAGACAAGGTAAGAGACACCACAAAGGAGTTGTGGTAGTAGTTTGAACAGAAATACATGCAGACGCTAGGGAGAGTCTAAAAGGATCTACGTGAGCTGCAGATCTAGACTGGTCAGACTGAAGCAGACATTGGGAAAATGAGGGGTGCAAGTGAGGTTAGTGCAAGGGATCAAGACAGTAGTAGATCTGGAACAGACTCTGGACCTAAGAGTAATACCACTACCAGAAGGATCTGTTCACGTGGAAGCAGAGGATGACCAAGTTGTGTTGAGCACAATTAAAAATATGGGGGTGAACTTAGCTGTGCTTCCTCTTACGTCCCTCCATGTGCTACATTAGGGGGCTTTAGACGAGCTGTGGATCAGAGAGTAGCGCACCCTTATAGTCATCAATGAGTTCAAGGTAAAAAATGAGCAGATGTTTGTGGAGAAAGCTCAGGCTTTGAAAGAATAAAAGGAACTACAAGCACGAAGTTAGAGCCTAGAGACATCTATAATGTGGATGTGAAAGACAGTTATCAAATTAAAAATTCCAGAGGATGCTGGAATGACAGCAAAAATAAAGAAATTGGCTAATGCGGTCCATTTGTCGAAGGATGGGATTGGAAAATTCACGTTCAATTTCCAAACGAAGATCTGAGAGTTTGAGATGAAGTTGCAACCAACCACTCTGCTAGAGGTCTGGGAGCAACGCAGAGCAGCGATCAAGGAAAACATGGGCACATTGGATATCGCAGTCACAGACTGCGCAATGATATTTGATTAGGCCATGGATTTATGGCTAAACTTGTAGGAGGAACCAAACTTGTAGAAGCTCAGCACAGACATCCAGTACAAAAAGCGCAAGTTTGATGAGGTCAGATCAACTGCATGCACTTTAGTGCCAGTCCAATGCCTTGCACGATTGCAGGAAGGAAAACAACTGCAATCATAGATGCAAGAGCTACAGAGGAAAGAGGCCCTTCTCAAGGCCAGAATACAGCCATGAATAGAGGAAGCCTGTCAGCTTAATCTATAACTTAAGGAAAAGTTAAATACATTGTAATAGACACAGAGAACGATGCGTCTAGCAGTAGAAGGCCTGATGATGTAAAAGTTGGTAGAAGAAGTGCAAAAAGCCCTGGTTAAGAGTTCTATTGATGTAGCAGTATTGCAAGTAGAGTTTGATGGCCTGCGGAGCAAGATCGAGGCACCAGCCGAGTGACTTGAGGGCAAGTCACCATATTTGTGTTGGGGGCCTATGGGGATAGGGTCCCCAGGGTCAATTTTGGGTAAGTTTAACTAATTTTTATAATTGATTTTGTAAATAATGTAAAGTCTCTGTGAAATGTGGAAGCGGAGCACGCTGCTAAGAAGGAGCCAAAGGGGATTTAGCCCCTTGTTTGGGTAAGTGATAGGTCAGTTTTTGAGACTCACCCATGGTCCGTGGACGATGGTATTGTATGGAAAAATCTATATATATTAGATTCATAGAGAGTCTAAGTGGCAATCAAAGATAGAAGATTACTGTTTTGGGAAAGTGATAAGGCAAGAAAATCTATTTCCTGTACTTAAGTGAAAGGGTAAGCCTCATGTAGCTGAGTGCACAAAGACCTTGGAAAGTTTGCAACTAAGTGCACAAACCCCTGTAGCTAAGTGGGCAGGGTGGAAGAAGTTTGTAAACTGAACGCTGAACTTAATAAAGACTGATTTTGGGACAATTATCTTGCTTTTGAGTATTATTCTTATTTCTGTTCAAGTTATGCATTATGGCTTAATGATATGATTTCTATGGAATAATGTGTAATTGTTGTGCGAACCTATTGAATCTTTAATATTTATGCATGAGCTAACTAATTTTTTTGCAAAGATAAAGGCTAAGTCTGTTATGATTTCTGTTGAATCAGATAGATTTATGCAAAGGCATTTCTAGGGTTTCTATTTAGTGTGTGAAAGTGGATAGTATGCTTCCTTTAGGTCTATAAAGTCTGATATAAGACCTTCGCGAAGGTCTAAGAGATGTTTACTTAGAGTTGCAGTGGCGGACCATAGAAGTGTACCGATTTGCACGAAGGAAAATATGAGCTACTAGGGCTGATGATCACTTATCACACAGTCTCTGGATGCAGAAACCTAGTTCTAGCATCCCTCAATACTGCTTCGGGTGAGACTGCAGCTTGTGCTATGCATTTTGTTTCCGAAAGGGCCAACGTTTAGGGTTTTTTTGGTTGGCTTGAACAACTCTGAACCTAGATCGGCCCCCCTTAAGCCAATAGTTCTCCTTCACCTTTTATTCAAGTTATATTAAACACTTTTGATTACACTCTTCATCGGCTCTAGAAGCTTCCTTCAGGTGCTCCTTCCATGTAGGTTTCCCATAAATTCAAATATTCATCAATGAGGGGGAATAATATATTGATATTCAATGGATCTCCTTTTACCACTAGTATTTTTTGGTTGAATGGAACAACATAAAATGGTTAAAACTCTTTTAATATTGCTTAGAATAGCTGCGATGAACCCAAATTAGAAATGGAATTAATTATTTTCTTCAAGTGGCATTGGCTTGACCTCAATTTGGTTCACAAGTAGAGAGAAAATCAAGCCATGAGAAAAGTTTCCAGTTTTGATAGTTGGAACTTGTAGAATTGGAAATTCCTTAATATTACTTAAAATTTCTATTATGACCCTAATCTGAAAATGACATCAAAACTTTGCTTTAGATGAAATTGGTGCGATTACAATTAGGCTCCTAAAGAAAGACTACCTTCATGCCACAATATAGTAATCAATTGATCTGACTTTTTTGGCTATGGTTTTGAGGAAGAAACTTAAAATGGTTGTAACTTCCTCAGCATGGCTCAAAATTGCAATTAAAACCCATTTTGGAAATGTTGACACAACTTCACTTATGGTAGCATTTGGTGCGACTGCAATATATCTTCCAAGCAAGGATAAATTCCATCAGAAGATAATCTGCAAAAAACAAAACAAAATGATTTCACATGACCCAAATTATTACTTTGATACTACTTGTGTAAGATCAATAGTGCATAATAATAACACGAATAGAAGGAAAACACAATTGGACATCAAAGGATTTCTGTTATCCACGCTAATAAAGTGAGGGCAAGCTCTCCCAACCACTTCAAATGGAATGACCTCCAATACAAGTGCCAAAGCATGATAGATAAACATTCATTGATTACATGAGGAGTGCTCCATCCCAAGTTACAACCACTCTAGTTATCATTGCATTAATCCACCATTAGTGGACCTTACGTAATGAACATAGTGATTGTTCTTTATTAACCATCATAGTAGCGTTTTATTAATGACTGGGCCACTTTAAATTAATTAACCACAATACATCTATAAACTTAGCTCTAATGGACATTTAGGCCATTATTACATTACTGTAGAGGGTCATGATGATAATTTTATCTTGCTCTGGTGCTAGAGTGAAGTTGATATAAGGGATTTTGGGCACTATAGCAGGTATTGTGTTTGACATAATAGTTGTGGATTATTTATATGTACACAACTTACTAATATTATAGTACAGAAATATGGTTCATTATAATAACATGGTATGGATGCTATTAGAATGTGGCTCGCTATGGGTTTTTTCACTGAAATCTAATTTGTGTGGTTAGATGAAGTTTAATGTGACCAGCTAACGAGTCTTGTGCTTACCTGATACATTACTCTTATTTTTTTGGCCATGCTTTCTAGGCCCTTGATGTTAGTGATCTCTCTAATCTTGCAGCCTTCTTTTCCCTCTTTTTTTAGAAGTTGATTTGACATTTGGGTGTGTGTCATATATCCATCCCGATTTCTTCCCTCTACGTCTATTTCTCAGCCAATCATATTCTAACATCCTTGGAATAGTATTGGAATGAGGGAAGCATCCATGTGATCCTTTCTTTGTTGTTTCTTATTTACTTTAACAAGGATATGTGATGGTTTCTCTCCACTAACTTGCAATGAAGTTATTTCCTTTTTCTGAATTATACTTGAATTTCACTGATAATAATTTGGATTTATATATTTATTTTAACACCAAATTGACATCATGGTAAGCATATGAATATCCAATTAATTATGACCTAAATATGGTTCAAAGAATCTCAACTTTAGCCTAAGCATGTGGAAGAGTAATTTCTGGTGTGTGAAGTTCTATTAGAGGCATTATTCATTTTTTTGTTTTGGTTAGGAAAAGGGTTTTCTCTTGGTTTTATGTGACTTTCAATTTACCATTTGTATCATGTTGAGAAATGGGAAAGAATAATGTATGACATTTATCTTGCATTAATTGATGTTGAATGAAAAGATACATAGTTTAATCAAGTTACAAACTGCTTTGGTAAAGGTGGAGGAACATCTTAAAAATATGCCTAAGAATACATCATATACAGAGTTTGAACCCAAGTAATATATGGATTTTTCTTTTGCAGATATGTTATTTTTTCTACTCAAGATATCACAGCAAGAAAAATATTGATATTGTAGGAAATGTTTGAGGACCTCATTAAAGTTGATTTTCCTTATGTCCTACTTGATTGATACCTTCTCATGACATGAAGGCTTTAAATATGAATTAATATGTTCCTGAAAACAATTAGATTCAAAATTTATAGATATAAAAGATAAAAAAAAAGAGGTCAATGTACTTTTTTGATTGTTACTTGACTCTAGTGTGGGCAGGTTACAGGAAATAGGATTGGGAAAAGGATGGGGAGACAATGTAGAGCATGTTTTGGATATGATTCATTTGTTGTTCAAGATGATTTAGGAACCTGAGCCATAGACATTGAAAATGTTTCTAGTAGGGATTCCTATGGTTTTTAAAAGTGTGATTTTTTCATCTCATGGTTACTTTGGGCAAGAAAATGTTTTAGGAATGCTAGACAAGACACTGGTTGATAGGTAAACGATTTTTTTATAATTGCAATGTTCATTCCGTGATATCCTCTCTTTATTATTTAATTCTATTTTGAACGTTTCTTTTGATTTTGGTTTGTATTTTAACTATGAGATTCAAATTACTTGGTATCATGTCCATTTAAAAAACATACAAATATTGAAGATGAGTTTATTATTACACGATATTAATTGAAAACCTTTTTCTTGTTTTGTGTTAAAATCATGACTATTAAAAAAGTTTACTTTCATGTTGTTATTTGAGCATAGGTTGTCTATAAACTTGACCAATTTCATGCTTTAGAAAATGAAATGTTGTTGTGAATAAAAAAATAAGGATTAGACATCACACTTAAGATTGTTTATTTTAACAAGTTATCTACAACCTGAGCCTTTTAGCATGTAACTTAGTTGGCATGATTGTGCCTAGGTTTTCTCTGAAGGTTGAATACTAAGTTACTAAGGTGTTCTTTTCTATGGTGATGCTTTATTTGTTTTGTTTATATAGGTCATTTGGCCACATAGTGGCCACTATTGCCCAACCGAAGAAAACTTTTTCAAGTCTCTTGCTTTATTGGGTAAAATGGCATTAACATTCTTGATGTTGAGGTATATTTCATATACATATTTTATGGTCTACTTAAGTTTAATTCAAGTATTAATTATCTTTCATTTATTATACTCTACATTTTATCTTCTTTCGTTTTCAGGACAGGAACTTAGTATTGTTGGTAAGAAGCAGGAATTGAATAAAGAGGAGAACAATTACACTCGAGAGATAAATGAAAAAAGAGAGAGAGAAGAGAATTGGTCTAGTGATACCCCTAGAGCCAGTATCCTACATAAGACACACACATAGAGATTGATGGTCAAGTCTTCAAAGTTGGTGAATTCACTTGCAATTCCTTGGCAAGACGATGATAATGTTTTGAAGTGATAAAACATTATTTCATGTGTAAATTGTACGCCAACTAATATTAAGTTGGAAACTCATTGTAATAATTGAAATTTTATATAATAAAATTTATATGGATGAAATTATTTATATTTACGCTTGATATTATTTAGTATTGTAATTAACATATGTAACTTTGTGTTTTCATATTAGATGAACATGTACATTTTATGACATTTTTTTAATTTAGTCGCAAAATCATACGCATTAATTTATGTTGATTAATAATGAACACAAAATCAATCTGAAACTACTAAATTAGTAGTTTATATTGATTAATGATGAACAAAAATAAAATGAATATATGACTAAATTAATTGCTTATAATGATTATTAATGAAAGTAAATGAAATGAACAGAAACTACTAAATCGATCATTCATATAATGAATATGAAACTACCAGAAAAATAAAAATGACTACTGTAAATGATAACTTTGTGATTACAAATGATGACTAAATTTGGCATATATACGGCTATTAGTAGCTAATTTTCAGTATCTTATAACATGACTGAAATTTAGTCATATTTCTTTGGTCATTAATTGGTTTCAAACAATAACTAAAATTTTCATATATATGATTATTAGTAGCTAATTTACAGTTCCTTATAACACGACCAATATTTTGGTCATATTTCTTTGGTCGTTAATTGGTTTTCTCAAGTAATCATATTGTAATATATTTTATTATGTATTTGGTCATTAATTGTGGCAATTAATGACTAAATTAATGACCAAATTTATGACTAAATATACTAGTAGACGATAAAATTCAGAAAACCAATTAATTACTAAGATAAAAATGACTAAAATTTGGTCACGTTATAAGATACTGTAAATTAGCTACTATTGGTCATCAACTGAAAAATAGTCATTTATATGAAAATTTTAGTCATCTTTTTAGTAACTAATTAGCCATTTTGTACTAGTGATCACTTCTGAGGGCCAGCCAATGAAAAGGCCCACATCTCCACGTTGTTGCCCGAGAAGGTAAATATGGGAACATAAAGGATTCAAAGTATGTGAATATTGGTACTTACGGCACACCATAAGAGTGACAAGCGTTTATCCACTTATTCAAGCAGTACCGAGATGCATTCGTGTGGATGTATGATGAGCTCAACACTTATGACACACGAATTATCCAGCATGTAATCCCAATCGGAGAAGGTGCCAAATCGTTCCAACAAAAGTTATGGAAGGTACATCCTACGATTGAGCCTCTCATTCAAAAGGAGTTAAGGAAGCTTCTCGATGTTTGGATCATATATCAAGTGTGACATTCTACCTAGATATCTAACTTTGGCCCAGTAAGGAAGAAGTCCTGGGAAATCCACTTGTGTGTTGATTTCCACAACATGAACCATGCCTTGACAAAGAAAACTACACTATGTCATCTATGGAAGGAGTACTGCAAACATTAGTGGGGTCAGGAATTTTTTGTTTATTGATCAGGTATTAAAGATACAATACGATTCTAGTCTCAAAGCCTAACAAACTTAAAACAGCATTCCACACAAAAATGGGGTACGTTCACATTCAAGAGAGTTGCATCTGGGTTGATTAACATTAGTGCAAAATTTCAATGCGTCATGGGCATTGCATTTTGTGGATTGATTCCACAAAGTGTGGCAGTCTACCTCGATGATGTTACAATTTTTCTAAGAAGAGATCCAACCACATACGCCATTTGCAGAAAATTTTCAAGCGGTGTCATAAGTATTGGATATCCCTTAATCCAAAGAATAATATTATTGCAATTTCTGAGGGTAACCTCTTCAAGAAAATCATTTCCAAAAGTGGGATTAAATTAGACCTGGGGAGGGCCAAAGAAATTATGCATATTCCCTTCTTGATGAATAAGAAATCTATGCAGTCCTTCCTGGGGAAAATCATACACCTCTATAAGTTCATCTCTAATTACGCTAAGATTGTTCAACCAATATAGGAGATGGTAAAGAAGGATGAAATATATATATGGGATAAAAGGGAAAAGGATGATTTTTCCTGTATCAAGCAAGCTATCATAGAAGCACCTACTCTATACAGCCTAGATTTCAACAAAGTTTTTCTGCTCTACACCTTTGCTTCTGACGCTTCTCTCACTATTGTGCTTACATAAAAGGATGATCAAAACAATGGTCGATCAATATCTTTCATGAGCACTAGTCTTATGGACCTAAGCTCAACTATCCTGCCATTGATAAAAAATATTACGTAGTATACGAGGAGGCGAAGAACTTCCAACCCTATCTTTTGAAAAATCACTGCATCATTTTTGTTCCACACCCAATGGTCAGATCCTTGTTTGTTCAACAAGAGATGGGTGATAGAAGAGAAAACTAGATGACGGGGTTATAGCGGTAAAATTTAGAGTTCAAACAAGTTCACAAAATCAAGGACCACGGTTTATGTCGGCTAGCAGTAGAAGTAGTGGATGCAAAAGAAGAAGAAAATCCTTTTGGATGGGAACAAAATATCGAAATGTACAATGTATAGCGAACTACCCCCACCATTACAACAGACTCTTGGTACATAGATGTGTGACAATACCTTGAGAATGGCACCGTGCCCTCCCATTTATCGACACGATAGAAGAGGGCACTTAGACTCAATGCAATATATTACTAGTTGGTGCATGGGGTAATTTTCAGAAAGGACCACAATGGAGTATTGTTGAGGTTTTCAAAAGAACATGATTCAGAGAAATTATTGCGTGGCCTCCATGATGGAATAGATGGAGGGCATTTTTCAGGTTGCACAAATTTGCATGAAATCATGCGGGCTGGTTTCTATTAGCCCACATTGTTCAAATATGATCACGCTTATTCTCTCAAGTGTCTGATCTGTCACAGGTGTACTGGCCGAAACAAGAAGTCATCCACCCCATTGCAACATATTGCAGTGGAAGAACCTTTTCAATAGTGGGGCTTGGATTTCATTGGATAAACATTTCTGCATTAATCAAAGCAACATCATTATATTCTTACTGCCACAGACTACTTTATGTGGTGGATAGAAGAAGTTCCGCTTAAATAGGTGAATGATGAAGAATTCATTAGCTTTCTTCAACAAAATATCATTTCCAGGTTTGGAATTCCTACTTCACTTGTTTTCAATGATGCAACATACTTCTCATCACCAAAACTCTATTATTTTACATTATAAAATGAAATTTTATTGTTAATTTTAGCTAATTATTATCTGCAAGGGAATGTTATTGATGAGTCCACAAATAAGAAATGTATTCGTATCATCAAGAATACCACATTATCTGAACAAAGGAATCGGCACTCCACTTTGGTAAATGCTTTATGGGTCGATCGAGTCACGCAAAATCCCTCTCTGAAAACCTCCCCTTACTTCCTGGTGCATGGAAAAGAAACCATCCTCCCTCTTAACATTTACTTTCCCACTCTCCAACTTTCACAAAAATCACAAAGAAAGCCATGCTTATTAGTGCAATGTAGTATAGACACTCTTCACAAGTTGCAGGAAGAAAGGCTAAAAGCAAAAGAGATATTTTCACTTCATCATAATTAAATCAAGAGGTAGTTTGAAAAGAATTCTGTAGGGAAGAATAACTTTAGTGTGGGTGACTTAGCCTTGAAGTGGGAAAAATCCCACGAGGACAAAGGAAAACACACTAAGTTTCAATCCCTATGGATTGGATCGTTCACAGTTCACGAAAAGCTTAACAAACACACATATTGACTTCAATCACTTGACGAGAGGATTGAATCTCTCCCTATCAATGGCCAAGAATTAAAGCATTATTTTCAATGATGATATAGGGTTGTTCCCTACACTATGTACATAGTATTTATTATTATTATTATTATTTCTTTCTTCAGTGTGTGTCAAGTAAATAAAGGTGTCTGAAATAAAAGAGACTCTCTTGTGACACTGCAACATTATTGGGTGTGTGTTATATTCTTTCCACAACTACCCCACACACAGTAGGGGGGGTCATGGGGGGCCGGTAGCCCCCCCCCCAAGAGATCCACGGAAACACCTCGAGAAAAAAATTTGGACCCCATATTGGGTGGGGGACCTACGATTTTGCACATGGTTTTAGGCATGACAGTTTCTATCCATGGTATTTTGTAGATACGGTCAAGGGAACTACAATTATGTTCTAATCCAGGGTTAATGGATTGGGGTTTATGGATGATTTGGCATATATATATATATATATATATATATATATATATATATATATATATATATAGATATATATATATATATATATATATATATATATATATTGTAACATTGAAAAGAATATAATGAAAAATCAATCTGGTAGTCTCGGTTTTGGGATCAAGGGGAAAATTTCTGTGTATATATGTTTTATGTTTTATGCTCTCACCATAATTTTTTTATTTTCCTATTTTTTAGAATTCATATGTAGGTAATTTCTGTACAGGGTTAAAACCTACAAAAAAATGGCTAACTTTCTTTCCATCTTCATTATGTAGGTTTTATATTTTGGTCGATGAAGTTCCAACAGAAAATACAATCTGTTCGTGAGGAATGTTTTGGTTAAACCATGAACCTATGTCTATTCAGGAAAACCTCATGCCCACACTCGATTTTTATGTTTTCGTGTTTTCATGCTTATCTAATTAGTAGAGGAGGAGAAGGGAAAATATCTAAATGAGAAAATCTAAATCAAAGGTCTCTATATGATTCACTGAAGGAACAACCTCTTCTACTCTCAATAAGTCAGAATCCCCCTTCTGCCCATAAAATGAATAATTGCTAATGCACAGTCCTATGAAATAAATAAATAAAGGCTAAATAAGAGAAAGGCTTCCTGTGCAGAGAGGTACTGAAGCAAGCAACTTTGTCGGGGTACTGTACAGCCTCTTTGGAAATGAAGCAATGTTTTTGTTCCTATAGTGACTGCGTCGAGGTACTGTTGAGACCTACTAGTAGTCGAGAAACACCAGAGATGAAAAACCATACTCTGAAAATATTTAGCTCATGAACTTCACTACCCTTCCCAACTCGAAACTTTGTGATATCATTGAATCTTATGATGATTTCAACCAAGAAAGGTATAGAGGGGACCATTTTTATTTATGGGGTAAGTGGGGAGACCAAGGTATTCTACAAAATGAATCAATACTCCCCCAAGAACCAAGACCCTGCACAGAAGAGTTAACCAAGGTAGATAAGTTGGATTTATACCAGTGTGTCACAAAGTGTTGTCACTCCTATAAGACCCTCCAAAATTTTGGCTTATGCTTAATTTCAGAGCCTTCCTTGGTTTTGTACATTATCATCATAAATTTTGAAACTCATTCCATAGTTTTCTTGAGGAGTTTTTGTCCCCTTTGTAAGATAGGAAAAATATCATATTTTCCCATGTTAATTGCCGCATCATGTATATAAGCATGTTCTGGTGGTTTCAAGAGGTCACATTTGGGAAAACTAGTTGTTGTAACCATGTAAACATCTATTGCACTCATTTTCAAAGTTTTAAGCATTGTCGCATGAGTGTCGTCATAGTCGTCACAAAGTCTATCTTAACTGTCACACTTGTTGTAAAGTTGTCATAAAGTTGTCACATGGAGGAAAATGCATTGTCATGTGCCTTGGATGATCTATGTTTTTGTGTTGTCAAGTATTCTGAGTGTGTGATCACAGTAAAATTCTTATCACTGTTGACATCAGCTTCACTGATCACACACTTAGCCTTTTGCAAAAAACTTCATGGCAAAGCAAACTAGCTTCACCTGACCTCCCTGAACTGTGAACTACATAGTCTCGGTCCTCTATTGTGACCTTGCCTCTTGGCACTACACAATTCATTGTTCCTGCCTCCCAGGATTAATACACTGTCAAGTTTTTTTTCTCAAGCCCTGGCCTTGACTCCCAAAATTGTGCAATTCCTTCTCCCAAACCCACCTTAATTGTGCACTGCACAACCTCTAGCCTCAAGCTCATTCTTAAGCTCCTAAACTTCAAAAATATGTAATGGACTAGCCTCTCTTGTCTCCCATAACCACAAAATGTTCTCACCTAGTGCTCATCCCCTCCGCCTGCCATACTAACCCTCAGAACTGCGTATTTTTCCCCCATCCCATCCTAAACCGCGCACTACATGGTCTCAAGGCTTAAGGTTCGCATTGATTTCCTGAGCCACCCAACTACACGGTCACTAAGAACTTTTCCCAGCCTTCCATCCAGTTCTGGATCACTCAATGGATTAGAATGCACAATCTTAGATTAGGGAATTTTCAAACTAATGTCATCTCGTCATGAGTGAATTGCAAAAACAGGTACCTTATTATGCCATGGCGAGAAGATGAAGAAGGAGAGGAAGGAGAACAAAATGTCGAAAAACCATATTATACCTGAGTATGCAAGCTGATTAGTAAAGAGAAAGTAAAAGGACACCAGTTTTTGATCACCATTCAAGACTTGAGATCATTAAATATCCCTTATCAACAAGCCATGCATAGGCAAAAAGAAGAGTATTCTCAAGCAGACCTACAAAACACAGTAGAAACAGTGGCTTGAAATTACCACACCATCAAGTAGCCGATGTCAGCAGTGGTATGTCATGTCATGTCATGAGTGTTACAGGTCTATTTGGGCACATCACTCCCAACATTCAAATGAATATTATTAGGGCTCATCAAACCCTAATTCAGTTGCTACATGCCCTAGACAAGTCATCACATTGAATGCCATCATTCCTAAGAGTTTCCTAGCCTGAAGACATCCTGAAATGACTCCTTGAGGGACTAGCATAGCCTTGGTCAGGGGTAAATGCATTGCAGAGCACTTAGGCCCATTCAATCCTGCTCTATAGAGCACCTAGGCCCACTTTGACCAACACTAGGTGAGATTGAGTGAAATCTTCATAGGGTTCTAGGAATATTTCTACATTCTAGACTATTCTATAAGATTCCCACCTCTTATCCTCTCTTATGAGCTCAAAATTGAATAGGGAATGAATCAAATAACCTCCTATCCTCTCATCCCTTCCTCCATGGAAACTAACTCCCAAAATGGAAAGCCATTCAATGCCCAATATATGACAAAACCACCTCCATTTCCCTATAAATTAAGCACTCATCATATTGATCAAGGCTAGAGTTTGAAGAATTGTAAGGAGATACTATTGGTTTGAGGTCTGAGATCATAAGCAAGTATTGTTATGTTTCTGGAGTGTTGTGGTTTTGACGTGATGAAGGATGGAACTCAAGCTGGATGAGTGACATGGGTTCAGACTTCTTTGGTTGTAACTCTTCCTTCTACTTAATAAAGTTGTTTACACCTTTTCCCATATTCTTGTCTTTATGTATGATGATTATATGTGTAAATTCTTTTGATTCCATTTTCTTATAGTAGATAGATCTCTTTCTTTGATTGGTTTTGGTCCTCTATTTATGATTGTAGGTACTGATCGAGTGGATTTAGTTCGAGAAGGAGCGACATGAGCTATTCAAAGGAGACAAAGGGAAGCGAAAGATAACAAGTAGGTCCCTTGTCTTATTTATCTTCTATAGGAAAATGTTAAACTCTTTAATTCTATTGTTCTAAGTGTAGCTACCGACTTAGGGAAGTTGTTTTTATCTGTAGATGCAAAATTCCACATAACAAATTGGTGACCATATTGGGGAATGATCATCATTCCGAGTAGTTTATCTTCATCCTAGTACACCCTAGTAGACTTTACTTGCCTCCATTGATCTTATTTCAGCCTTTTTGAAGTGTTTTTTGGTCAAAACTTATGCTTGAATGTCCCTTGAATGGCTTCTCTGGCACCAATGTAGGGTTGGTTTGGACAATGTGCACTGTAGATCACCCTTGGCTTGATGACAATGCTCTGAAGTGCACTGTCTCCCATTCAAGGCTGTGTTGATCCTCCTTGGGTCAAAAATCCCACCTTCGGTTTGGTTTTTTCCAAATTTCCTTTTTTTTTTCTTGTTGAAAGATCAATGATTGTTGTGTCTCTGAAATCAATTTGTGTTTCCTTTTCTAGCCCTACTTTAGCCTTGATTGTTTAGTGTTTCTTAAATTATTTTTTGTCATTATCAATTCATTGTCAAAGTTAACTTATAGTCAACTAATCTTTGTTGCAAAGAAAGTGTCTTAAAATCTTCATTTCTTTTGAAAAGGAACTGTCATAAAGTCTTTGTTCTTGAAAAAAGATTGACTGAGTGTATGTGCATTAGTTTCCTTTTGTTCATCACAACATTAAGGGAATTGAAAAGAAAAACTTGCATCGTGCATTGAAAAAGTTTGTGTGTGCTTGTAGGAATAGTTTAGGGAAATTGCATCAGATGTGCTCTATGCTCTTTGATTAAAAGAATATGATTTCTCTATCCATATTAGCTAAGGTTTTCATTGTTCAATTTGACTAAAAATAATGCTTATCATATTAGTTGCATTCTAGGAATTTCAGAAAACATCACGTGGTGAACTTGAAAGGCAAATTCTTAATCAAGATCAACTTAAAAGTTATCTCAATTAACCTAATGGAGCATTGTAACTTATGTAGGTTTTAACCCCATACAGAAATTACCTACATACAAATTCCAAAACATAAAAAATAAACAATGCAAGAGCATAACACATAAAACACATATACACAGAGATTTTCCTCTGGATCCGAAAACTGGGACTACCAGCGTGATTTTTCGTTATGTTCCTTTCAATGTTACAATACATATTTATACATGACGAAGCATCCAATACCATGGACAGAAAACCATCGCGTCCAAACCCATGGACCAAAAACCATCGTGTCCAAAACCATGTGTGTAAACCATGCACAAAAGCATAGGTAGGTCCGCCCAACCTAATATAGTGTCCAAAATAATTTTCCCCAAGGCACTGCTCCAGACTTCTTAGAGGGGGAGTACCCGCCCCGCTCAAACTCTGTGGACTAAGCGGGCTGCCACCCTCCGCTGCTCAATCAGAACAATGAAGGGGGGGCTTCACCCCCCTCTAACCCACAATTTAAATACGTGGGCTAGTCATGGAAAGAATATAACACAACCCAACATTCTCCCACTTGTTGTTTTCTTTCCAGAGGGGGCCACATGAGAGCTTAGTCATTTATCCATCCCTGCAATGCCCATTGTTTCTCTACACCAAGAGAACTTCTTAGAGCTCACAAATTTTGTCAATGCATCTGGAGTATTCTTCAAAGTGTCCACATTTACCAGCAACACTTTTCTTTCTTCTATCATATCCCTCACAAAGTGATACCGAACATCAATGTGCTTTGTCTTTGAATGGTAGGCAGGCTTCTTTGCCAAGAAAATTGCACTTTGGTTGTCACAGTCTATCCTTATAGCGCCCTGTACTAACCCCACACTTGAACACAATCTTTGCAACCAAACTACTTCCTTGCTTGCATGAGTGGTTTCCATGTATTCTTCCTCTGTAGTTGATAGTGCCACTACATATTGTTTCTTACTCATCCAACTGACTGCACCTCCAAATAGGTTAAAAATATACCCACTTCTAGATCTTCTCTAATCCAGATCTCCAGCCGAGTCCACATCAACAAAGCCATGGATATCCAAAAATCTGACCAATCCTAGTATTCCTTGGTAGCACAAACCATAATCACTAGTGCCACACAAATACCTAAAAACCCTCTTCACTGTTGTCCAATGCTCCTTCCCTGGTTTTGACATAAACCTACTCAATACTCCCACTGAATGTGTAATGTCTAGTCTAGTACAGACGATCACATACATCAGGCTACCTACTGCACTTGCATGTGGAACATGGGACATATCCTCTTCCTCTTATTGTGTCTTGGGACACTGTACAACAGATAAATTTACACCTATAGGAATAGAAATCTTCACTGGTTTACTATCCTGCATATTAAACCTTTGTAGTATTGTCTCGACATACTTCCTCTGGTTTAACCTGAGCTTCCTCTTTTCCCGATCTCTTTTAACTTCCATTCCCAAAATATAGTTTGCAACACCAAGATCTTTCATGTAGAATTTCAAGGACAATTGGGCCTTCAAATCCTGGATAATTTCTTTATCATTTCCAACCAGCAACATATCATCCACATACAAGACCAGATAAATAACACGGTCACCAATTAATTTAAAATACACACAGTGATCTACCTTTCTTCTGGTGAAGCCAAGTACCCGTATAAATGTATCAAATTTCTGATACCACATCCTTGGTGACTGTTTTAACCCATACAGAGACTTCTTTAACTTGCATACTAGTTCTTTCTTACCCTTCACCGCAAATCCTTCAGGTTGTTTCATGTAGATCTCCTCTTCCAGATCCCCGTGAAGAAATGTTGTCTTCACATCCATCTGTTCTACCTAAAAATAAAAAGAAACAACAACAGATAGAAGTAATCTAATAGAAGCTACCTTGGCAACAGGAGAAAAAATATCACCAAAATCAATTCCCGGCACCTGGGAATAACCTTTTGCTACTAACCAAGCTTTGTATTTCTCCACCTTTCCTTCTACATTTGTCTTCTTCTTGAACACCCATTTGCTACCAACGAGTTCCTTCTAGCCGACAGCTCCACCAGATCCCAAGCCTCGTTTTTGTGCAAAGATACCATTTCATCAACCATGGCCTCTTTCCATAGTTTTCCATCCTCTGAATCTACGACTTCCTTCACAGTTCTGGGATCATCACCAGTAATAGATAAAGCAAAATTTCAATAGAAATCATATGGACTATACCTTTTTGGCCGCCTTCTTTCTCGAACTGATCTTCTCACAACCAGAGTTTGTGGCTCTTCATCTTCTGATTCCTCTTCTACTGTAAAGTCTGATTCTTCCTCCTTTAGCTCAAACTCTATCTTCTCAGGCTCCTTTGATGGGACTTCATATTTAATAACATTTTTCACCTCTATGAACACCACATCTCAGCTATACACAAACTTCCTTGTTACTGGGTTCCAAAGTTTATAACACTTTAAACCATCCTTATACCCAATAAAGATTCATTTTTCAGATTTACTATCCAAATTGGTTCTTTTCTCCTTTTCAACATGTACATATGCATCATATCCAAATACCCTCAGATGTGAAAGAGAGGGTTTCTTACCAGTCCATACCTCTTGTGGAGTCTTATCCTCCAACGTTGATGAAGGTGATCTGTTGACCAAGTAACATGCTATCTCTATCGCCTCTCCCCAGAATTCTTGTCCTAACCTAGCACCACTGAGCATGCTTCTTGCCCTTTCCATCAACGTCTTATTCATTCTTTCTGCAACTCCATTTTTCTCAGGTGTGTATGGAGTAGTCTTCTGCCATGTTATACCACACTTCTTACAGAATTCTTCAAATTCCTTGCTACAAAACTCACCACCGTTATTTGACCTCAACACATTTATTTTCTTCTCTATCTGGTTTTCCACGGGATCCTTAAATTCTTTAAACCTGTCAATGACTTCAGATTTCTTCTTAAGGAATATATCTATGAATTCCTTGAGAAGTCATCTATGAATGATACATAGTACATAGACTTACCCAGTGATGGAACCTTCATAGGTCCAAACACATCACTGTGCACAAGCTCTAATATATGCTTTGCCCTCTTACCACCAGAGGGGAAACTCACTCGATTCCTCTTCCCATATACACAATTTTTATAGAAATCAAAATCCAGAGAGCTATTACTCATACCTTCTACCATACCTTTACCATGAAGTATTTGAAGGCCCTTCTCTCCAATATGTCCAATTCTTTGATGCCACAGCATGGTCTTCTCTCCAAAGACCACTAGATCTTCTACTCCACTTTCAGGAACCACGAAATTGTTGCACCCATCAACAACACTGCTACCTTGCAGTGTGTATAGAATTCTAATCCGAACTCCTCGCATCAATACCAGTGCTCCTCGAACCATCTTGCAGGTATCCTTCTCGAACACTGTTTTCACACCTGCATCATCCAGCTTGCTTACAGAAATCAGATTTCTAGCCAATGCAGGAATATGCAGAACACCCAGAAGTGTTCTAAACCTTCCACCTTGCAACTTCAACTTTACTTTTCCGTGACCAACAATTCTAGCTTTCCTATCATCCCCTAAGAAGACATCACCACCATCGTATTTCTCATACTCGTAGAACCACTCTCTACAGGGAGTAAAGTGAAAGGATGCACCTGAGTCAATCAGGCATGCCTCATGGTCTACATGTGTACTTGAAGAAGCCAAGTACACATCCCCACCTTCATTTGAGGTGGTTTTCACCTCTCCAAAAGGAGCATCATCAGATGCCTTTCCTTTGTCAAAAGATTTAGACTTACAGTCCCTTTTGTAGTGCCCTTCCTTTGAGCATTTCCAGCAAATCACATTTACAGGTTTTCCTGGAGATTTAGATCTCCCACTCGATGACTTATTTTTGTTTCTATTCTGGGACCGTCCTCGTACAGACAAGGAATCACCATTTTTGGTCTCCATATTTTTTTGTCTCATCTCCTCCATCATCAAGGATGAGACTATTTCATCAAACTGCAAGGCAATTGTAATGCTACCTATTGCAATAACCAGACTATCCCATGAATCTAGTAGAGAACACAATAGACTGTTGCACTTATCTTCATCTGAAATTTTAATATCAATAGAAAATAAATAACTTACCATAGTATTAAATGCGTTCAAATGCTCTGTCACCGTGTCTCCATCTTTCATCCTCAGGTTATAAAGCTTTTTCCATAGGAATAGTTTATTCACCGGAGACTTAGATTAGTACAAATTCCCTAACTTGTCCCACAAAGCCTTAGCCATAGCTTCCCCTGATACATTCAGCAATACTGAATCTGAGACACACAATCGTATTGTGCTCTTTGCCTTTCGATCCAACTTCTTCCATTCTTCATCAGGCACTCCCATTGGTTTAGTACCCAAATCTACTGTGATCCACTGATCTTTATCCACCAACAGATCGTCCATCTTGAGTTTCCCTAACTCAAAACTCTAACCATTAAATTTCTTGATCTCTATCTTTCCACTGCTCGCCATCTTCTTTCACCACCAGAATCGATCCCGCAGATCTCCCACTGAACAGGGTCAACCACAGGCCCGAGCAAAACCCCTCAGCAACAAAGGCATCCCCTTGAAGCCAAAACAGCTCTGATACCAAATGTAGGTTTTAACCCCGTACAGAAATTACCTACATACGAATTCTAAAACATAGAAAATAAACAATATGAGAGTATAACACACAAAACACATATACACAAAGATTTTCCCCTGGATCCCAGAACTGGGACTACCAGCTTGATTTTTCATTATGTTCCTTTCAATGTTACAATACATATTTATACATACTGAAGCATCCAATACCATGGACCGAAAACCATTGCGTCCAAAACCGTGTGTGTAAACCATACAAAAAACCATAGGTACGTCCACCCAACCTAATAGGGCCCAAAAAAAAAATTCTTGGGGTGCTGCCTCAGACCCCGTAGAGGGGGGCTACTCACCCCCCTCAAACACCTTGGATAGGGGGGGCTGCCGCCCCCCACTGCGCAATCGGCGCAACGAAGGGGGGGCTTTACCCACCCTCTAACCCCCCGGTTAACTACATGGGCTAGTCATGGAAACAATATAACACAACACAAGATATTAACGCATAACATTTAGAGGTCTAGGCTAGAGACGTGTTTCGGTGTTGTTAAACATAGTGACTGTCACTAACTTGTCTGTGGTACATTTCAAGTGTGATACCTCATTCCATGTATGTAATTATATCGTAACTTGTCCACGTACCTTCAGGTATATAGGGTGATGTTATAATACGAAAAGTATAAAGGAATTCTCTCACTATGTGGTTTCACATTAGACAACACTAATAAGGATTGGGCCTCCATGTACTTTCAGGTATATATGGGAGGACTACATTAGGTTGCTATCCATCCTTAAGTAACTGAGTCAGCCACCTTGTACACTATGATACACCAAACACAACATTCAGGGAGACTGCCTACACGTATGTTAAGTCCTTGGTTTACTGAGGCAGTATATTGCAGTTCACAGTAGCTTGGTAATCATTTTTCCTAGATTATCCCTCTTTTGTTTTGTTATGTTATTTTGATTAAAATAAAATTAATTGACCGTGGATAACATCCTCCACACTCACTCCTTAGTTGATCTTAGGTTGAGACATATGGCAACAACTCCGGAGTCCACTGATCAAGGAATTCCTTTTGATGGGAATCCTAGTCCTTTTCCTCCTTTTGGAAATATTGGTGCTCCTTATATGGCTACATTGTCCCTTCCGAGATTTACCACTGGCTTGCCTGTATGGTTGTTTTCAACCTCCTTGGTTCAAAATGTCATGATTTCTCCGCAATTGAGTACTCCTCCAACTGGACAAAATCAACCTCCAGTTGATCCTAAAGTTGACACTTTGCCTTCTTCCTCGGTTTTTTCTTCCTCCCCTTCTTCCTCTTTGCCTAGTGAAACTATTGACACTAGTAACGAGGTGGCTAAGAAGAAGAAGAAAAGGGATAAGAAGAAGAAGAAGCAAATTCAGCAGGGGGCAACCAAGCAACCATTTCTTCAAATGCAACTTCTGATGAGAAACCATCTGATAAGCCTCGCAAACTTTGATATCCTTGTAAACTATGTACGGAAGAACATCTTCTTCAAAATTGTTCTGGTATTCCTCAAATCTTAGAAGAATGATCTTCTCGTTCACATCATCCTGTGTCATCAACTTCTAGAGATCATGTTGGTGACACACCATCAACTAGTTGTAGTAAAGTTCATGGAAACAAGGGTAAAGTTAAGTTTCCCTATAAGTTACGTGAAGGGAATCAACCCATTCACCTTTGTCCCTATCTCGATGAAGCCAAAAAAGCATTGGATAACTGTCTTGCTTCTCTGTAGTGACTTCCATCTAGTTATAGGAGACTCTCCCTTAATCCTTCACTAGTTGATAAAGTGACTGACCCAAATCAACCATTGGTTAAACCCACTCTTTCTGAATTTGAATCCCATGAGTCTATACCTGACCAATCACAGGTCGAGGAAACAGTTGACCCGATTTCACCTTTAGTTAATCGTACCTTTCCCAAAGAGAGTGAATATGCTACCACTCAGGTTCTTTTCATTTCTTCAGATTCCCATGCCCTTTAGATTACAAATTACTTCTTGGGAGCGACTATGTTTATGACATGGGAGCTATTTGTTTCAACGCTTTTTCGAGTGATGTGTTTCCCGCATGAAGGTATAATTGTCATCGTTGACTAGCTTTCATTTCCCAGTCCAAATATGGCTCCCAGTCAACCATCTTCCCTAAATGGTCCTTTCATCCCAATGGTATCTTCCCTGCCATAGTTTAATTATGTGGCAGCCCGTTCCATGCCTACATCAACTGTTGATCAATTCCGTGATGTTGTGTAGTATGTACTGTGGCCATTGGAACCAGATCTCTCTAATGTTCTCCCATATAATGAGAACCTCTTAGAAGTCATGACCTCTTATGGGTCGTGAACAAAGGAATCTGAGCATATTTCCTTGTCTTGTGTCAAGCTCGTTAAAAAATGAAACAATGAATATCAGGATAATTCCTGGTCTTGTGTCAACCTCATTAAAAAATGAAACAAAGGGTATGAGTATAGTTTCTTGTCTTGTGTCAAGCTCGTTAAAAAATGAAACAATGAATATGAGGATAGTGTTGGAAATAATACTGAGAGGGGGGGGTGAATCAGTATTATCATATCAATAAAACTTTTTCAATGCTCAGAAACATATACGCTACTTCAGTTAAGTGAACCAGCGTGTACACACTACTGTGTCTAAAGCAACTTGCGTATATCCAGAAATCTTATGATTCAGTTAGCTTATCTTCAGTAAATGCATCAGAACATTATTAACCATATTAACAGTAAACAGGTGCAGTATAACAGAACAGATCATCACACAAAAGCCACACATATGAACACAAAGATATAAGGTGGAAACCCAATGTGGGTGAAAACCACCTGCTGCAAGTCATCTCAATCTTCTTCTTAATAAGAAAATCCTTTTACAATATTTGTACTGGTGCAGTCTTATACCAGTACGGGAGCTACAACCCCCTTTTCTCTTGTACTAGCCAATCCATTTACTAGTACACAGGCTGCTACCTGCTACAATGCTCCAAAGATCTCCCTTAGCTTTTGTACTAGCTTAGATACTAGTACGTAGGTGCTTGCCTACAATCTTCTTTCCTCCAGGTACCACGTTTCATCAATTTTCAGACTGGATACACTGAAGCACACCACATAATATGAAAGGCCACTTTTCATCCAATTTTCATACTGGACCCATAACTATCATTGAACCTCAAAACAATCATCAAACTCTGAATCACTGAAACCCTGTTAACAACGTCGTCACCAGAACACAGAGCAGACACAGAACTCTGTAATAACCATCAGACCCATCTGCAACTTCAAATATCAAGCTTTACAATGTATACGCTACTTCGATGAATCAAACCCGCGTGTATACGCGCTTTTGCCAAAGAAAACCCGCGTACAGATCTAAAAATAATTTCTCATAACTTGCAGCTGTACCAGACATCAGTCATACTCATAACACTTATAGAACAATACATGCGTTAGTATGTAGATCTAGAATAAGCATCATAAAGATAGTTCATTTCAAACCATTTGATCCCGATCTCTCCTTAGATCTTGTTCTCAATCAACCGGTGAGATCCCTCCTTAGCTCAAATCAAGAAATGCATCATCAACCCATAACCTGCATACTGGATCTCATGCTTCTTCAGATATTCAAGACATTTCAGGTACACTTGCCTAATGATTTCCTTCTCCTTATATAGCCTTAGGCCTTGTTCAATACCAAGAGCCAAAACCATAGAAATCCAATGCCATCAACTTCAAAACTAGGGATCAACACGTCCGTCGAGACACCAAGGTCCAAAACCATAGGCACAACTTCCAAGGAATAACCGCCGTGGACCAAAGATAAGTTTTCCACATACACGCGCTTTTACTGAAGCCAACCTGCGTGTACACGCGACTTGGTATATAGCGAACCTGCGTATACGCGACTTGGTATATAGTGAACCTGCTTGTATACGCGACATGGGCTTAATAAACCTGCGTGTATGAACTTTCTCTTCTTCGTATAGTCTGATCATCAATTCCTTGCTGCTGATCTTCTGCACTATGATTTGTCATCAGTGTGGTTTTCCATCAAGGACAACACTTATCTCATAATTCCAACAATCTCCCCCTTCGGACTTGATGGAAAAGCTAACTTGTCACACTTAGAACTATCATCTGATTCCTTTGAGCTGTCCTCCATCAGTCACATCTGATATCTCTTCTGAAGATTCATCCAGTTATACATAAGTGAGATATTCTTCTATGAGAGGGTTGCCATCAAGTACAACACATGCATCATAATGCCAACAATCTCCCCCTTTGGACTTGATGGCAACAACACCAAATCACTCTCCCCCTTTGACATCAAGGGCAAAGGGTGGACCAAGGTGTTCTCTTCTTTTGCTGAACATTTCGCTGTCCATACTCCCCCTGAGTATCTGTTAAAATCTCTGAATGATCTCCCCCTTTGTATATGCCAAAGTGTACCAATCTGTCAATGCTCCCCCTGAGTACATGCCAAGTCTCTGTACTGCTGAAGTGTGCTGTTCATGCTCTTCCTGACTGTAGGCAAGATCTGCAAAAGATGTTCTTCAAGAAGAACATGACTCTATACATCATAAAAGACCTTCCTATCACCAAAGACTCATACATACAACCATCTCTTAACTAAGTGAGGATATACAAAAATTGACTCATCCACCCAACCAAGTGGGGATACATCAAAAGTTTACATATGACAACCAATCATATTGCATCAATCATCCTAGGCATAGTGGGGAAACCAAAATAGTTCGTTGCATGACCTTGAAACCATGAAAGAGATACCACAAAAGAGATATATGACATAGAGACGAAAGAACTAGACCAAGACTTATGAAAGTCACCAGCAGCATCTGATAATCACCATTCAGATCAGCAGCCAAGAGATCCTTCTGTTCTCCTTTCGCCTTTATTCCACCTGAAACCAACAACAAATGTGAACTAGAACCAAAAGCTTTAAGATAATGCCAACAATGCATCATTGGAAGATTATCTGCTCCCCCTGAACCTGTGCCAGATGATCTCTGTCAGACCCATATCAGACTTTCTGCAACCAACATTTGTCCCTGCTGATTTCCTTCAAAACTCCATATATGCGTCTGCATCCACATAAGCAAGCGTATATACGCGGATAGGCCTTATGAAACTTGCGTACAACTATTTTCATATCAGCAACCTGTAAATGTCCTGCAGCAAGGTATGTCTAAACATAGATGTCAACTCCTCCTTTTAAACATCATCATGAAATCATTCACATTACATGTGAAACCACCATAGCCATTACATCAACGTCAAGATCTACATGATCCAAGTATCATTACTTGGGAACATCTACATCAACCAACATATGTAAGTATAAACCTATCATCATATAGACACGAACTCATCATCATGTCTCCAACAAAGTGACTTTGAGGAGTCATCCATGTATCAGCACTATGTATCTTGAGCTCAAACTCTTTTGACAAAGCTTCTTGATATCATCATCAACAACAATCCTTATCCACATGAGTGCCTGCATCATAACTATATGATCTTTATGCATATGACAACAACAGTATATAAGTGACTCATCATCAAGTGAGGAAGATGTGTATTCAAGCTTTGTACTTCTCCTTGTCCTTATGAAGATCACCATGTAAGCACCATATATGCAACATCAAAGAATCAACCATAAATCTGATCTGAACATCGTCTATGTAACTTCAAGAATCATATGAGAGTTTATCATAGACAACTCACAACCACATCATAGCAAGATATATCATTTAGCCATATAAGAATCATCACCAAGGATTATTAACCATAATGCCAACAATGAATTACTAAAGGCATATGCTCCCCCTCAACCAGTGCCATCTGTTAGATCTGATCATGCATATATCAGCAATAAGCATCAAAACATCATCATCCTCAAGTTAGGATCAAAACTCTTCTAGACATCATACAAGTAACAAAACATTTCCACACATCCTCAGCAGACTGTAACCAATAGAGCAAATAGTATACTGAATCATATCAGATCCTTTTTCTGATCCTATCTCCACTGCCTTTCCTCAGACTGACATATACGCAACTTTGCAGTGTCTAACTCGCGTATGTACGTGACTTCCCTTTAAGTAACTTGCGTATGAGATTCAGAACGCTGGATTTTTACACTTTCAGCCCCCCCTGAGTCTGATATGTCTGTGCTGTGCTGTGTCTCAGTACATTGTGCTGACTGTACTTCCTTCTTCCTCCATATCTTCAAGTGTGATGAGGTTTTCTCCTTTTGGTGTGATGTCCATCCTTTGTTCCTGCATTCCTTTGCTATATGTCCAAGCTTGTTACATGCATAACATCTTACATGTTTCATATTCCTCTTGTAGCAATCAGCAGCTTTGTGACCAAACATATTGCAAGCAAAGCAATATCCATTAAAGTACCTTGAGTGTGATGATCTTTCTGCATGATGGTCTTGAACCCTTCTTCTTCTACATCTAGTTGCAACATGTCCAAGATTATGACATACATAACATTCAACATTATTCATAGGAGGAGTAAAAGATTTTCTTTGAGGAGTCTCTTTCCTTGATTGTTGATGGGGTTGACCTTTCATCTCCTTGTTGATCATTTGAGATTTCTCTTTAGAGTTCCTTGCCTCACCTTGTGAACTAGATTCACCTTCAACAGATTCATGAAAACCAAGACCAGTCTTGATAGCAGGAGACCTTTGACTACTAAGAATATCATCCAAGACTTTAGAACTATCTTGAAATCGTAAAAGCTTATCCTTTTCTTCTAGTTTACCTTTCAAGATATTTACCTCAACCTGAAGCTGTTCTTCCTTTTCAAGAGATTGCTTTTTCAAATCTTCTTCATCTTTCCTTCCTTCTTCCATTTGTTCCCTTAGTTTGAGAATATCCTTTTCTTGTTCTTCATTCAGATCCTGCTGCATTTGACGAACTCGGAAGGCACATTCTAGTTGAGATTTTAAGCTGGTGGATTCGTTTTCTTGTATTGCAATAGCTTGGAGTAGATCTGTATTCTGCTTCTTTGATTCTTCAAGATCTCCTTTTAGTGTGAGGATTGTAGCTTCAAGATTTTCATAGTAGCTAGATCTATCTTTGAGTTTCTTGATGGTTGTGCTTCTTTCGTTGACTTCTTTTCTTAATGATGTCACTTCATGCTGCAATTTTTGACATTGGTCTTCCTTGTCCTTGAGAAGCTTTCTTACCTTGTTTCCTTCTTCTAGTTGGGCCTTTAGTTTGGTAACTTCTTCTTTGAAAGCACATTCCCTTTTGTTCAATAGATCTTGTTGATCTTTAACATTGTCTGCAAGCCTTCTAAATACTGCCTCTATTTGATACTTTTCTTGCTCACCCATAAAATCATGTTCAGTAGTTTCACTCTCACTTCCATCACTTTCACAAGGAAATATAGCAGGAACATCAGAGGATAACACATTCATACCTGATAATGATTCTGAATCTGAAGAACTTCTTATACCTAATCCCCAATCGACTCTCCCACTGTCATAGATCTTCTGAGATGTCTTCTTCTTCTTATGAGCTTTCTTCTTAAGCTTCTTTCCCATTGTTCCACGGATCTCCTTCAAGCGATCAAGCTTCTACCAAAGGACCTGCTCTGATACCAATTGTTGGAAATAATACTGAGGGGGGGGTGAATCAGTATTATCATATCAATAAAACTTTTTCAATGCTCAGAAACATATACGCTACTTCAGTTAAGTGAACCAGCGTGTACACGCTACTGTGTCTAAAGCAACTTGCGTATATCCAGAAATCTTATGATTCAGTTAGCTTATCTTCAGTAAATGCATCAGAACATTATTAACCATATTAACAGTAAACAGGTGCAGTATAACAGAACAGATCATCACACAAAAGCCACACATATGAACACAAAGATATAAGGTGGAAACCCAATGTGGGTGAAAACCACCTGCTGCAAGTCATCTCAATCTTCTTCTTAATAAGAAAATCCTTTTACAATATTTGTACTGGTGCAGTCTTATACCAGTACGGGAGCTACAACCCCCTTTGCTCTTGTACTAGCCGATCCATTTACTAGTACACAGGCTGCTACCTACTACAATGCTCCAAAGATCTCCCTTAGCTTTTGTACTAGCTTAGATACTAGTACGTAGGTGCTTGCCTACAATCTTCTTTCCTCCAGGTACCACGTTTCATCAATTTTCAGACTGGATACACTGAAGCACACCACATAATCTGAAAGGCCACTTTTCATCCAATTTTCATACTGGACCCATAACTATCATTGAACCTCAAAACAATCATCAAACTCTGAATCACTGAAACCCTGTTAACAACACCGTCACCAGAACACAGAGCAGACACAGAACTCTGTAATAACCATCAGACCCATCTGCAACTTCAAATATCAAGCTTTACAATGTATACGCTACTTCGATGAATCAAACCCGCGTGTATACGCGCTTTTGCCAAAGACAACCCGCGTACAGATCTAAAAATAATTTCTCATAACTTGCAGTTGTACCAGACATCAGTCATACTCATAACACTTATAGAACAATACATGCGTCAGTATGTAGATCTAGAATAAGCATCATAAAGATAGTTCATTTCAAACCATTTGATCCCGATCTCTCCTTAGATCTTGTTCTCAATCAGCCGGTGAGATCCCTCCTTAGCTCAAATCAAGCAATGCATCATCAACCCATAACCTGCATACTGGATCTCATGCTTCTTCAGATATTCAAGACATTTCAGATACACTTGTCTAATGATTTCCTTCTCCTTATATAGCCTTAGGCCTTGTTCAATACCAAGAGCCAAAACCATAGAAATCCAATGCCATCAACTTCAAAACTAGGGATCAACACGTCCGTCAAGACACCAAGGTCCAAAACCATAGGCACAACTTCCAAGGAATAACCGCCGTGGACCAAAGATAAGTTTTCTACATACACGCGCTTTTACTGAAGCCAACCTGCGTGTACACGCGACTTGGTATATAGCGAACCTGCGTATACGCGACTTGGTATATAGTGAACCTGCTTGTATACGCGACTTGGGCTTAATGAACCTGCGTGTATGAACTTTCTCTTCTTCTTATAGTCTGATCATCAATTCCTTGCTGCTGACCTTCTGCACTATGATTTGTCATCAGTGTGGTTTGCCATCAAGGACAACACTTATCTCATAATGCCAACAGATAGTTCTTTTACTGTGTCAACCTCATTATAAAATGAAACAGGTCCCAGAGCATAGTTCCTTGTCTTGTGTCAAGCTCATTAAAAAAAATGAAACAAGCAATCTGAGAAAAGTTCCTTGCCTTGTGTCAAGCTCATTAAAAAATTAAACAAGGTCCCCTGGAGTAAAGTTCCAATTTGAGTCTTTGATTAGATCTTGTAAAATCCTAGTCGAGTCTTTCACTTGATCTCAAAAATGAACCTTCATTGCATCCACCTGATAGCCACAAGTAGTCTACTTAGGTGAATGCAATGAAGCTTGGGGGGCATGCACCTAGAATCGAGTCATCATGCTGGGGGCATGTAAACCAATTCCAAGCATATTTTTTTTGTTTCAAGCTTGTGGAAACATGAAACTGAATTCAAGCATAGTTTTTTGTTTCAAGCTTGTGTAAACATGAAACTTAATCTAAGCATAGTTCGCTATGGTTCAAGCTTATGTAAAAATGAACCCATCTCCATTTTAACCCTCGTGATTGCCATTCTATTAGCCTATTTCATTAGATGAGCCTTGATTTTTCTCCTTCCATCATCACTATCTGTTTGGCCAATCATATGCTTTCACTTGGCTATTTTACCCTTTTTGAGGAACAATTGCAATGAGTGGTCTTATTAGCCAGCCTCTTCACATAAATCAACATGTTTTGAGAAGTTCCAACATCACCGAAACCAGTTGCTATCCTAGACAGCAATCGTTCCCCTAAGAGGAGTCCTTTTTAAACTCTTTTCAAAATCTCGAAATATGAAAATATTTTCAAGCACTTGTCCTCTTCAGCTCGTATATGGATTGGAAACGACATCTACTCAGTATAAGTTTAACCTTTTTTCGGACTGAGATAGATTACTTATGAAAAAGGAATATGTTGATTGAACATGGTCAATAGGTTCTCTCTCATATTATATTACTCTTTTTCATACTTGATAGACAAATCTACGAAAAAGAACTTATGGAGTTTCCTTTTCTTCCCTTTTCGAACTCTCTAAACATGAAAAGGACCAAGTTATCGTTTTCATTAAACTCGTTAAAATATCAAATAGCGACAAACTTGTCCATCATGAAAAGATCGAGTTTCACCTTCGCCAGACTCGTTAAAACATCACATATCGATGGATTCACCCGAAGGGTGGAATTATACAACAAGCATATGTTATCCTCCTCAATCTTGGTAAAAAATAAAGAGGTATTGTTCAGCAATGACTGGGGAAAATGGGAAAAGGGGTAAACCACTTTATGGTAGCAGATCACTCTTGAACATGACACTTTCACTTCATCTCTGTGACTACTCAGGTTGGGTTATTTGCTTGATGGTTATCATACCTATGGTCTATCATACCATCCATTACTTTGATTTTGGGTCAATGATACCAATTCATTCAGTGTCGTCGACGTGTTCAAGAGAAGTCACTCAGTTAAATTCATCCTTTGCAATACCCATAAACCTTCATTTTCATGACCGCCATTCCTGAAACTTGTGTCATCAGTCACATTTTTTCTCCAAAAATAATTACGCTCATTTCAAGTTCATGATGTGGGATACATCAAGGCCCTCCTATGACGAGTCACCTCTTGTCGACATCAACACATTATCCAAGAAGTTCACTTAGAAACTGTTATCACTCAGGTTGTCCCTTGGCTCCTTAAGGGATAAGGCCGAGGTAACCACAAACCAATCTTTGGACTGCAGGTCCTAGCCTACCTGCAATCAGAGAGGGCTCTCTCTTTCTGATTTAACTTTGTGTTTTGGGTTGATTTTAGGCTAGTTATATGTTTCTTTGGGTTTTTTGTTTAAGTTTTGGTGGGATGATTGACGTTTTCAAATAGGGAGGCATGCATCGTGTGAGAGGTTCAAACCATTGGGCATGGATTCGTGGAGTAGGGCTGCTAGTGCGTTTTCTTGGTTAGAAGAGGAATATAGAGCAGGATAGCTACACATGAAACAATCTTTAAAGTTAAAAGGATGAAATGAAGGCTAAGGAATGAAAGGCAACTAAGAATCTTTCATTCAGCTTAACAGAGGGAAGGTCAGTGAACTATATCTAGGAGCAGTCAACAATTCCTAAATAACATTCGTACATGAATGAAATAGAGCAAATATGAGCCATGAGGAATTCATATTTATGCCTAAATCAGAAGAAAACATATAGAAGTCACAGAAACTGAGCATAGAGTGCAGCCAAGCAAATTCTAAGCTAATCTTTCTTTCTATAACTTAGATGGTGATATATGTATGATATAAACATATATGAATTTAAAACATAGGTAAGAAACACTTATTGGGCCATGTAGCAGCGCAAGAATTCTATATTTCACTCTTCAGCCATTAATAACACAACAGACAGTCCATCCTCCAAACTTTTCAGCAGTCTTTGATTATAGAAGTTCTCAAAACATACAGTGCGAGTCCCGCATGAGGATTATCAACCAACCAACCCTTTAAACAATGAATTAGGGTGGTTTATATAGGGAAAATATCTAAAAATACCCATTACAGAAGATCTTAAACAGATCTGAGGGAAGTCAGTTCTTTAATCTAATCTTGTCGTGGAATTAATGCAAGAAGATATCTAAGTGTTGCGTTGGGGCAGCCGCCTCAAAAATGAGTTGAAATTTGTCCTTATGGCTATGCGCTGTTCATTTAGCCATAACTGTGCTTTGGGCTTTGATCCCCTGCTCTTGAGTGGTTTTGATGTGCATTAACTGTGATCTGATAGCCTTTAAATGGCTTTACCGCTTTCTTTGACTTTGCTTGGGGGCCTTTAATGTTCACCCGCCTCGATATGATACTCTTCAATGTAATCGAGGCTTCATCTTTCCTTTGATACTCTTTAACACTTGAATCGGGCAACTTTCTCTCCCTTGACATGTTTGAAACTGTCAAATCGCCCCTTTTCTGCCCTTTCAAAGCAAAAATGGATGCTGCTAATGATTTCTGTGGCCTCTGGAATGCTACCGGCGCTGGCCGATTTGAATACGAACATAAATGAAGAAATCCTGTCAAAACTGCGAATTCTCGGGCCTGCTGGTAGCCGAGCTATATGAAGCCTTCCATTTTGGTCATTTTTTCTTAGTGATGCGCAATTAGCGCTAAGCGCTAATCGTGCATCGAAAACTGCCTCTGTTTTACATTCTGGGCTCTCTTTGCTGCGATTTTCGCCCTTCGCGCCTTCTTTTAGTGATGATGTCAACATGACGTCAGTATGACGCCAGCAGTGGGTCCCAATACAGTAGTGACGTGGCAGGGTGACGTGGGAGTACGGCCGGGGTTAAATCGGCGATTGGCAATCGGCGGGGACAAGGGGCAATGGCTTTTACATGTGCGAGGCGATGGGAGCGATCGCCGATATCAGAAAAGCGATAAGGCATGCGGCTGTGCGAAAATGGGAAATATTGCGGAAATGAGTGGATCGCGATGCGATATGCTTTCGGGTGCGACAGCAATATCGCATCGGTGGATGAGAGGGGGGATATATATGCAGGTACAAAACCTTGCGACTGCCGATCGCGAAATCGCATCGGCGAAATGATATCGGGGAGTTATAAAAGGGGGCCGATGAATGAATGCTGCGACCTCCGACAGCGATATCGCGTCGGAGGGGAGGAAAACTCATCGGAGGAGGAAACACTCAATCGGAAGAGGGTTAATGCGATCGGAGGATGATTTATGTGATGGGAAAAGGCTTTTTAAAGCTTTGGAAGGATCCTTAATGCATCGGAAGGAGTCTGATAGCATTTGAAGGGGGTTTTGTGTTTTGGAATGAGTCCAAACATCTTAGGAAGATGGTTTTTGAGTGTAATGAGGGTTCTTACTAAGTTTCAAGTAAACTTAGTAATTCCCAAGCAATATTTATGGTTATATTTCAACCAGAGGAGGGGATATGTAAATAGTGGGATTTTTACCATATATTTTTAATATGGGAAGGAAAACATAAGGAGGGATTTACGTAATAGAGTTAGGAGTTGATATGAATGTTGTGAAGAAAGTGCTAAGGATAGAAATCTTAGGCTTTAAAGGGGAAACAGGACCTGTATAAGAAATATAAGCATCTTTAAGCAAAGCAGATCTTTATTTAGGCAATGATATGACAAATGATGAAACTTTAAGAGATATCAAGCAGATCTTGACCTCTTTGGGGAGGTTAGTGAATGATTTGGGGAACAAGAAGAAGGGGGATTTAGTCATGCCTCGCTTGAGCTACTCCAAGGGAAAATTGCCTTGTACTTGTGATCTGAAGTGAAATAACACTTTGAGATACAAAATTGATCACACTTATTCATTCTGCAACCTCAAAAACTACTTACCCAGTCTACTTACCTAACATTTTTTCTTCTTTTTGGTTTGGGTGCACTTAGACTTGCAGACCCTATTTATCTTCTTTTCATTTGATTGCCTTCCTATCTACATCTACATTTATTTCATCCAGGGGCTCAGATTAAGCTGTTGAGCACCCTTGTTTCACTACCTATCTACAAATCTGCCAAGATTAAGCTGTTTGGACAGATAATGATTCTCTATATTCTACAACAAGAAATTGAAACCTAGGGAAGCCAGGATTAAACTGTTTGGCCTTCCCTTAACTGGAAATTCATCAAAAATGGATCAACTCATCAAAAATGGAACATAGCAGTGGCACTTAGACTAGCACACTTTCATGGCCTCTTCTTTGGCCTTCTAAGGAAATATGGAACATTGCAACATGCAAAGTATGACATATTTGGCATGTAAAAATGTCGATCATGAAAGATGAATACCTGTTGCAACAGGAGGCTAACAGTGGCTCCACTTGGGGATGGCTTTTCCTTGTGAAAAGCCAAGAACAGCAGGTCAGACTGCCTTGATCTTCTATTGTTGCTGTGGAACTGAAAACAATTCTTCGTTGGCTGCTAAAAGACTAGAATTTTGAGATCTGAACAGCACTCTCCTCAACTGAATTGATGTGAACTATATAGCGTCGCCTGCTTTCTTCTGCATGCTTAATGTTGCCTGAGTACTGCCCTTTGAAATAGTCTCAAAACATGGATAAAAAGGAGCATTTTCTCTAATTGGCTTCCACCTAATTTAAGCTTGAACTCTGAACGCGGCCTCCTTTAAACATGAATCGCTGCACAATACAGTGCTGCCTCTTTTTAACACTGAGTGCTTTAAATACATCTTAATTGGTCCTGAGCATCCTTCTGCACTTTATTTGCAGCCAGGGGTCGAATATGGATAATTCTTTTTGACATCAATTTCACAAGAACAGAGAGCTGGGTGCTGCGTTCTATTGCTCCTTTCACTCAAAACTGCGCTGCGCTCTTATGCTGAAACCAATGCAAAGACAGAGCCTTTGAAATGGATGATTTGCATGGACTGTGCCTTATAAACTTTGCTGCACTGTTCTCCTAAGAATGATGCTGTGACTAATCGTTAAAATAGAGGACTACCTTGCTCTTCCTCCATAACTTCTCTGCTTGGTTCCAAGCAATCGGATTGCTTATACAAAAAAAAGGAAAGCGCTGACATATATACAAACACTAATATACAAATATATACACAGGGGCATTGTATCCCTTAAAAGGGATCTCGATATTGTTTCAACATTCGGCCATTCACAGGGCCTTCTTCAATTGCACTGCCATCTTCAGGTTTGAGAAAATAGTTGTTATTGCCTTGCACAGCGCTGATAACAAATGGGCCTTTCCATAGAAAATCAAATTTTTCATGCTTTCCCTTGTCTTCTCTTCGTGAGTCCCACCTTAGAACCTTGTTTCCAATGAAGAAATCCTCAGCCTTGGTGCTTTTGTCAAATGCTTTCTTCAGCCTCTCTTGCACAATTTGAGCTCTGTCATACACTTGCTCTCTGGTTTGCTGAAGATGAATGGTCCGATTTATTCTTCACCGAATATTATTTGGTTCTGCCTGAATCTCTTGTAACAGCTTCATAATGGAAATTCCCAAAGAAGATGGAAACCTGGCCTCCATGCCATACACCAGCTCATAAGGGCTCATCCCAATGGATCTCTTTGTTGAAAGTCTGTCTGCCCAAAGGGCATTTGTGAGCTTTTTATGCCAGTTCTTCTTATTTTCTTCTAAGATCTTCTTGATAATAGTAATCAGGCTCTTGTTGGATGATTCAGCCAAGCCATTACCTTGAGGGTAATAGGCTGTGGAGTGGCCTAAGGTGATATGAAATTTATGGCAAAAATTGATCATCTTTTTGGATTTGAAGGCAGCAGCGTTGTCAGTGATGATCGTCTCAGTGCAGCCAAATCTAGAAAGGATTTTGCATTCGAGGAATTGGATAATGGTGGTGTCATTAGCTTGCCTACATTGGATGGCCTCAATCCACTTGGTGAAATAGTCTGTGGCTGTTAGAATCCATTTGTGCTGGCCTGAGGAAGAGGGATGGATTTCTCCAATGAAGTCAAGACCCCATTGTTGAAAAGGCTTTTCGGTTGAGATGGGCTTAAGGGGCAAGGGCAGCAGCTTTCTTTTGCCCTCAAAGATTTGGCATTTGTGGCATGAGGTAGCAAACTTCTTTACATCTGCAAACAAAGAGGGCCAATAGAAACCAGCCCTTAAAATTTTATCAGCAGTGGACTTCCAATATAGATGTCCTCCACAGTCCCCCGCATGGAATTCTTTCATGAAATTGTTAGTTTCATTCATGGTTAAACAATTAAGCAATATGCCTTCATGATTTTTCCAAAATAATGCACCATCTAAGACACAAAACTTTAAAGCCTTCATTTTTAAAAATCTTTTCTTGGTTCTGGACAATCCTGGGGGAGCAAACAGGTTTAACAATACAAAACAAATATCAGCATACCATGGGGATTGCAAGAAGGTTTCACTGATCTGTGGAGTCGCCAGCTCCTGTTCATTGTCCAGTTGGTTAATGTCTAGGGCTTGAAAATTTGTTTTGGACATCAGTTTGGCTAAACCTTGTCCCTTTATGAGCTTGGTTGGCTTTATCTCAATGTCATACTCAAGGATATTAGCAATCCACTTGCCTCTTTTGCCTTCTAATCCCTCTTGGGTTAATATGTCTTTTACAACAGCATTTGGGACATAGGCAATCACATGTGAATATAAAATGTAAACTCGGAAATATTTGATTACTTTAACAAGGGCATAGGCTTGCTTCTCCATGATTTGGTACTTCAAAGGGGCATCCCTAAGGGCTCGGCTAAAAAATGCAATTGGCTTTTCATTTCCTTGATCATCCTTTTGTAAAAGGACAACAGCTATGGTGTGATCAGATGCAAAAGAAAAGATGATAAAATCTTTGTCAAATTGTGGACTGGTGAGGACAGGGGCTTGGGTTAAGGCAGCTTTGATACTCTCAAAGGCTTGCTTGGTTTCAAGAGACCATTTTACCTTGGCATCCTTCTTAAGCATGTTGTTTACAATTCTTATTAGTTCGGCCAAGTTTGGGATGAATCTCCTTAAGAAATTGATCTTTCCAAGGAATGCTTGCAATTCTTTTATGTTTCTTGGATATGGGATTTGCAAAATGGCTTGGATCCTTTCCGGATCTATTCTAATACCATCTTTTGAGATGATATGGCCAAGTAGTTTTCCTTCTTCAAGGCCAAAGAGAGACTTCTTGGGATTCAAGGAAATGCCATATTTCCTACATGTCATGAATATTTGCCTAAGGTGTTTAAGGTGCTCTTGATCAGATTTGGAGAAGGGGGTTAAGTCATCAAGGTAGACAACTAGGAAATCATGGATTTCCTTGGCAAATGCAATGTCCATTTCCCTTTGAAAGGTTGCACCAGCGTTCTTTAGTCCAAAAGGCATTTTAACATACTTAAATGTTCCCCATGGTGTGGTAAAGGCTGTCTTGTCTTGGTCATCCGGGTGAACAAGTATTTGATTAAAACCTGAAAAGCCATCAAGCAGTGAAATTCTTGATGACCCCACTACTCTTTGTAGAATGTGATCCATTTTTGGCAATGGGTAGTGGTCTTTTAGGGAGACTTGGTTTAAGTTTCTTAGGTCCACACATAGCCTAATCTCACCTGTCTTCTTTCTCGTGGGAACAAGATTTGACACCCATTTAGAAAATCTAATGGGTGCAATGATACCTGCTTCAAACATCCTCTTGACTTCCTTCTCAACCAAGGGGAGGAGAATGGGATTGATTCTTCTAAGTTTTTGTTTGAAGGGCTTTTGGTTTGGTTTTAAGGGAATGGTGTGTTGGATTACTGAGGTGTCATAGGACTTCAAGTCCACATAACTCCAAGCAAATACGTCTTGAAACTCTTTAAATAAATCAACATATTTTGGTTTTTGATCGGGAGGCAAAGACTTGGACAGTTTATTCATTTTGGGCTTCTTTGTTGTCCCAATGTTGTGTTCTTCTATAACAGCATTTAAGGGCTGCATTTTTGGCTTTTTGGGAACATCATTTGCATCAAACATATCTTCTAATGGAGTGAGGCCAGCGGGGAGAAAGTTATCCTTTAGATCAATGATCTCAGCCTCTATTTTGGCTATTTCCTCCAAATGCATTTGTTTCAGCTCTTCTATGTTTGCATTGTCAAAAACAGTTGGGTTTAGGATTTGTTTGGCTATTACAGCTCTTACAGCCTGCTGATTTTCATTTGTTTGCTGTTGGGAGTCGTTCATGGCATCCATGTCAATGTTTATATTTGAAAACTCATTCTCAAGAGTGAGGAAATTTTTAATTTGTTCATCGCTTTCAAAAACTTGCCAATATTTAACATTATTTGGGATAGCAGGCCTATGTTTTATCTCAGCAGTGAAATGGTGATTTGGCTCAAAGGGAAGCTTACATGTACTAGCAAAAGTGGCTAGGCTGTGAGCATGTATGTTATGGCTTCTAGAAATTTTGGCAAGCTTGGTTTCAGTGAAGGAATTGAGTATTTATGTAGTAGCAGACCTATAAGCTCTGAGCCTATTGTCATTAGTAACAAAGTTACCTTTCATCTGTTGGATTACTAGGTCGGAGTCACCTAGAATAGACACTTTGGCAGCTCCTAAAGCTTTGAGCAGCTTAAGGCCTAGGAGGAGTGCCTCATACTCGGCCATGTTGTTGGTGCATTTGAAATTCAGTCTATATGCATGACCTTGTGCATGATTGTTATGTGTGTTGTGGATCCATATTCCAGCCCCTGCTCCTAACTTATTTACTGAACCATCAAACTCTAAATAACATGTGATTTCTTGCTTGTGGTTAGTATTAAGAGTTTCAGCCATTTTAGGATTGGGCGGACCTGAATCTTGTGTTTCGGGAGGTTCTTCTTGTGTGCTGGTTGCATTGGCTGTTGTGACAGTCTCAAGGATATGTGCAACCGATTCTTCATTGATGTGTGCTTGTTGTTCTAGAGCCAAAGGCTTGACATTAGTTAAAGGGCAGCTATCATCATTAAAAAAAATAAATGAATCCATATCAGTATGGATTGAGTATATGGGGAAGTTTTGTGGCTTATCCTCGCTCCTCACCATATATTTCATGAGTGTTTCTCTATATAGTCTTTTTGGTTGCCCAAAGACTGATATAGTGGCGTAAGAGAGGTCTAATTGGAGGGATCCTTGGAGTTTTTCTTCCCAAGATCTTGATAGGAGCATACCATACTATGGTGGAATGTCAGCAACCACCACATCCATGAGGATTGTCTTATTAGGATATTGGATTAAGGAGACACACAAGTCTTTGATTAGGCCTAAACACTTGACTTGACTTGAGTCAAAGGAGAATAAATCTTTGTATGGCCTGCTTATGTCAAGGTTTAGTCTTTCCATTACCGCTTTGGGCATAAGATTGTGTGATGCACCTGAGTCAAACATTGCATTATGTAAAATTTTATCATGGATATGCAAACTGATATAAAATGGCAAAACTGCTCCATTGACTATTTTTCCATAGACTTATGGGCAAAAGAGCAGCTCTGGGGTATCATCTAAAATATTTACATCATCCTTAACCTCTAGCATTTGTAGCGATCTTTGTATTTGCTGCCTATAAACATCATGCTTGGCAAGTTCTGAGAGGGGGATGGATATCCTAAGTTTTCCAATCTCTGCCTCTCAATTAAATGGCTTTTCCAGTGGAGTCTTGGTGTTGATGATGGAAGATTTTTCTTTTTCATTTGAATTATCAGCGATTTGCTCTCATTTTCCAGCGTTATGGAGAGTGATCGCTTGTGTTTTTCAGTTATGGGCAGGCTTTTTGGATCGCTGTGCGCATTTTCCTTTGAGGAAAAAGGCACGACAGGTTGCTTTTTAGAAGGCTGTTCGATAGTTGTATCATCTATGGTTACGTACTGTGGGTTTTGGACAGATTGTTCAACGTGTTCTGTTATAACAGCCTTGCCTTTGATTTTATCGGGTTGTTGTTTTTCCTTTGGTTTGATGGGCTTGGGCACATCAATCGTTCTGGTTCTTAGCTTATATTGCTTGTTTAGCTCATAAATGGCTGGGTCATAGGCTTGTTCAAAGTCGAAAGGCTTTTGGGTTTGGGTTTGGAATTGATGCATATTATCGTTATTTTGGTCTTCTTTAGTTAAGAAGACAAGTTGCTCGTTCTTCAAACCCATTAGGTTTATGTGAGTGTCTTGTATGGGCTCATTAGCAATTGATGTCTCAGCGTAATGTTCTTGGAAAGGAGGCCTTATTTCACGGTCTGGGCTCGCTCTTCCAGCGTTTGGGTTTTGATTCCTTCTGAAGTTCGGGTTCCTAACAGCGTTGGTTTGTTGCCCGTCCCATGATGATTTTTTCTCAACGTTGTCCACTCTGTCTACCAGCCTATGCATGCCACTGATAAGGGCATCCAGATTTTGGTCTATGGCTGAGGGTTCTTCCTTAAAGGTTGTTCTCCTCTCTATTCTGGCTCTGTTTCTTTTGGCAATTAAATTTGCCTCCACAGTGACAGCCACATTTTGCATTTCAGCAAGGCTGTTAGGGGCTCTTTCTTTTAACTGGTAGGCCATATCTGGGTCGAAACCATCAGGGAATTTATACAAGGCAAGGTCAGGTGGAGGCCTTAAGTTCTGTGGTATTGCATTGTAGACATTATTGAATCTTGCACAATAGTCCAAAACAGTCTCTTGAGGGCCTCTTTTAATTGTATCGTATTCGGCTAGTATGTGCAAGGGGTCTTTCTTTTTCTCCCATCTGTTGATAAATGACTGGTATAAGGCTTCTGGGTCTGCTATGGAATTAGCTGGGAGTGCTCTAAACCAAGTCCTGACATCGCCTGTCAAACTTTGGACAAAAATCTTCATTCTCACCCCATCATCGTCAATCTCATAGCTTTCAAAGTAATCCTACATTTTATTTGTATGCTGAAGGGTTGTGCAGGCACTTGTGCCATCAAAATAAGTTATTTTAGTCTGGTAATCCTGAGGCATATCCCCGAGGTTAGCAGGCAGCTGTAAGGGTGCATATCTATTAGCCATATTAACAGGTATAAGTGGAGTAACAGGGATAAACGAAACAACTGGAACAACTGGGATAATAGGAGTAGTAGTGGTAGTATGTGTAGTGAACGAAGGTGTGGAAAAGGTGCTTGGAGAGGTGGATGAATAACAAGGGGAACTAGGGGTTGAACGAAATAAAACTTTCACAGCGGTTGGAACACAGCTTGGCTGAACTATCTCAGGACTAGAATCAACAAAATCCTCTTTTCGCTCTAATTTCCTGAGGTTTCTTGGGATTAAATTCGGATTTTCAAAAACAGCTGGTGGATTTGGGTCTGGGTTTGACCTGGTATTATGTGTTTTCTTTTTAGGAGCCAGCTTCTAACTTGTTTTTTGGAATTTTCTGAATAAGTCCCCAGTGGAGTAGCCAATAATGTTATCACATAGGTTGTCCCTTGGCTCTTTAAGGGATACGGCCGAGGTAACCACAAACCAATCTTTGGACTGCAGGTCCTAACCTACCTGCAATCAGAGAGGTCTCTCTCTTTCTGATTTAACTTTGTTTTTTGGTTTGATTTTAGGCTAGTTATATGCTTCTTTGGGTTTTTTGTTTAAGTTTTGGTGGGATGATTGATGTTTTCAAATAGGGAGGCATGCATCGTGTGAGAGGTTCAAACCATTGGGCATGGAGTCGTGGAGTAGGGCTGCTGGTGCGTTTTCTTGGTCAGAAGAGGAATATAGAGCAGGATAGCTACACATGAAACAATCTTTCAAGTTAAAAGGATGAAATGAAGGCTAAGGAATGAAAGGCAACTAAGAATCTTTCATTCAGCTTAACAGAGGGAAGGTGAGTGAACTTTATCTAGGAGCAGTCAAGAATTCCTAAATAACATTCGTCCATGAATGAAATAGAGCAAATATGAGCCATGAGGAATTCATATTTATGCCTAGATCAGAAGAAAACATATAGAAGTCACAGAAACTGAGCATAGAGTGCAGCCAAGCAAATTATAAGCTAATCTTTCTTTCTGTAACTTAGATGGTGATATATGTATGATATAAACATATATGAATTTAAAACATAGGTAAGAAACACTTATTGGGCCATGTAGCAGCGCAAGACTTCTATATTTCACTCTTCAGCCATTAATAACACAACAGACAGTCCATCCTCCAAACTTTTCAACAGTCTTTGATTATAGAAGTTCTCAAAACATACAGTGTGAGTCCCGCATGAGAATTATCAACCAACCAACCCTTTAAACAATGAATTAGGGTGGTTTATATAGGGAAAATATCTAAAAATATCCATTACAGAAGATCTTAAACAGATATGAGGGAAGTCATTTCTTTAATCTAATCTTGTTGTGGAATTAATGCAAGAAGATATCTAAGTGCTACGCTGGGGCAGCCGCCTCAAAAATGAGTCGAAATCTGTCCTTATGGCTCTGTGCTGTTCATTTAGCCATAACTGTGCTTTGGGCTTTGATCCCCTGCTCTTGAGTGGTTTTGATGTGCATTAACTGTGATCTGAGAGCCTTTAAATGGCTTTACCACTTTCTTTGACTTTGCTTGGGGGCCTTTAATGTTCACCCGCTTTGATCTGATACTCTTTGCCACTTTACTGATACTCTTCAATGTAATCGAGGCTTCATCTTTCCTCTGATACTCTTTAACACTTGAATCGGGCCACTTTCTCTCCCTTGACATGTTTGAAACTATCAAATTGCCCCCTTTCTACCCTTTCAAGGCAAAAATGGTTGTTGCTAATGATTTCCGTGGCCTCTAGAATGCTACCGGCGCTGGCCAATTTGAATACGAACATAAATGAAGAAATCCTGTCAAAACTGCGAATTCTCCGGCCTGATGGTAGCCGAGCGATATGAAGCCTTCCATTTTGGTCATTTTTCTTAGCGATGCTCATTGAAAACTGCCTCTGTTTTACATTTCGGGCTCTCTTTGCTGCGATTTTCACCCTTCGCGCCTTCTTTCGGTGATGACGTCAGTATGACGCCAGGAGTGGGTCCTAGTACGGTAGTGACATGGCAGGGTGACGTGGGAGTACGGCCGGGGTTAAATCGTCGATCGGCAACCGACAGGGACAAGGGGCAATGGCTTTTACATGTGCGAGGCGATGGGAGCGACCGCCAATATCGGAAAAGCGATAAGGCATGCGGCTGTGTGAAAATAGGAAATATTGCGGAAATGAGTGGATCGCAATGCGATATGCTTTCGGGTGCGACAGCAATATCGCATCGGCGAATGAGAGGGGGGATATATATGCAGGTACAGAACCTTGCGACTGCCGATCACGAAATCACATCGGCAAAATGATATCAGGGAGTTATAAAAGGGGGCCGATGAATGAATGCGTGACCTCCGACAGCGATATCGCGTCGGAGGGGAGGAAACACTCAATCGGGAGAGGGTTAATGCGATCGGAGGATGATTTACGTGATCGGAAAAGGCTTTTTAAAGCTTTGGAAGGATCCTTAATGCATGGGAAGGAGTCCGATATCATTTGAAGGGGGTTTTTGTGTTTTAGAAGGAGTCCAAACACCTTAGGAAGATGGTTTTTGAGCGTAATGAGGGTTCTTACTAAGTTTCAAGTAAACTTAGTAATTCCCAAGCAATATTTATGGTTATATTTCAACCAGAGGAGGGGATATGTAAATAGTGGGATTTTTACCATATATTTTTAATATGGGAAGGAAAAAATAAGGAGGGATTTACGTAATAGAGTTAGGAGTTAATATGAATGTTGTGAAGAAAGCACTAAGGATAGAAATCTTAGGCTTTAAAGGGGAAACAGGACCTGTATAAGAAATATAAGCATCTTTAAGCAAAGCAGATCTTTACTTAGGCAATGATATGACAAATGATGAAACTTAAGAGATATCAAGCAGATCTTGACCTCTTTGGGGAGGTTAGTGAATGATTTGGGGAACAAGAAGAAGGGGGAGTTAGTCATGCCTCGCTTGAGCTGCTCCAAGGGAAAATTGCCTTGCACTTGTGATCTGAAGTGAAATAACACTTTGAGATACAAAATTGATCACACTTATTCATTCTGCAACCTCAAAAACTACTTACCCAGCCTACTTACCTAACATTTTTTCTTCTTTTTGGTTTGGGTGCACTTAGACTTGCAGACCCTGTTTATCTTCTTTTCGTTTGACTGCCCTCCTATTTACATCTACACTTATTTCATCCAGGGGATTAGATTAAGTTGTTGAGCACCCTTGTTTCACTACCTATCTACAAATCTGCCAAGATTAAGCTATTTGGACAGATAATGATTCTCTATATTCTACAACAAGAAATTGAAACCTAGGGAAGCCATCATTAAACTGTTTGGCCTTCCCTTAACTGGAAATTCATCAAAAATGGATCAACTCATCAAAAATGGAACATAGCAGTGGCACTTAGACTAGCACACTTTCATGGCCTCTTCTTTGGCCTTCTAAGGAAATATGAAACATTGCAGCATGCAAAGTATGACATATTTGGCATGTAAAAATTTCGATCATGAAAGATGAATACCTGTTGCAACAGGAGGCTAACGAAAACACCCTTCCAATACCTTGAGGCTTTCATACATCAATGGCAAGTTTCTTACTTCCGGCGGTAGGTTGACATCACTGGCCTTCCACCGAAAGACTTTGTATGGTGTTCGACATCAAAACATCTATTCACACCATGCAAAATGTACCGCAGTACCTTGAGAATCATTATCATTATTGGAGATCTCTCTCATGTCTGTTAATGACTTACATCATTGGATGGTAATCGAACAATATCTTCCCATGTTCAACTTTAGATTACATATTCACATGGTTAGACTCGTACCTGAGCGAACGATTGGACGTGATAGAAGACCCCAGATCTAGTTTCATCCATCTGGGCTATGATTTCAGGAGAGTACTAAATCATCTGTATGATGGCTTTACACTGATGGTCATCCCATCATGGCTCTATATCTGTAGACGACTATCTATGTACATGTAATGAAATTTTATATGTTGAGCATGGGTATGCATTCCCTCAGTGATTCATGGAAAATCCAAAATATCATGATATTATGTATTGTAATTGATGTAGGTCACCATCCGCTTCAGAACCTCATCATCACATTGTAAAGCATATCAATCGACATTATCATTTTCGAATTCATGCTTTAGGCGGAAGCTGTTACAAGTCTATTTGGGCACATCAGTCCCAACATTTAGATCAGTACTATTAGGGCTCATTAAACCCTAATTTAGTTGCTACATGCCCTAGACAAGTCATCACATTGAATGCCATCATTTCTGAGAGTTCCCTAGCCTGAAGACATCCTGAAATGACTCCTTGAGGGACCAACACAGCCTTGGTCAGGGGTAAATGTGCTGCAGAGCACTTAGGCCCATTCAAGCCTACTCTATAGAGCAACTAGGCCCACTTTGACCTGCGCTGGGCAAGATTGAGCGAAATATTTATAGGGTTCTAGGATTATTGCTACATTCTAGACCATTCTAGAATATTCCCACCTCTTATTCTTTCCCATGAGCTCGAAATTGGATAGGGAATGAATCAAATAACGTCCTATCCTCTCATCCCTTCCACCATGGAAACTAACTCCCAAATTTGAAAGCCATTCAATGCCTAATTTATGACAAAACCACCTCCATTTCCCTATAAATTGAGCACTCATCATAGTGATCAGGGGTTGGACTTTGAAGAATTGTAAGGAGATATTGTTGCTTTGAGGTTTGAGATCATAAGCAAGTATTGTTATGTTGCTGGAGTTTTGTGCTTTTGGCGTGATGAAGGATGGAACTCAAGCTAGATGAGTGACATGGGATCAGACTTCTTTGGTTGTAACTCTTCCTTCTACTTAATAAATTTGTTTACACCTTTTCCCATATTCTTGTCTTTATGTATGATGATTATATGTGTAAATTATTTTGATTTCATTTCCTTAGAGTAGATAGATATCTTTCTTTGATTGGTTTTTTTCCTCTGTTAATGATTGTAGGTGCTGATCGAGCGGATTCAGTTAGAGAAGGAGCGATGGGAGCTATTCAAAGGAGACAAAGGGAAGCAGAAGATAACAAGTAGGCCCCTTGTCTTATTTATCTTCTATATGAAAAGGTTAAACTCTTTAATTTTGTTTTTCTAAGTGTAGCTACCCACTTAGGGAAGTTGTGTTTATCCATAGATGCAAAATTTCACATAACAATAAGTTATCACATGCCACACCATTGTGGTTAATGATGTAAGCTATGTTTCAAAAATGTATGGTAAAGTGGAAGTCCAAAGGACATGTATGGAATATGAAGAGTCATGTAAAGTTGAGAAGTCATAGGAAGTCAAACAACCACGAGGGTAGACGAAAAGCCATAAGGAAGGTGAAACATCACTTCCTCGGTGTTATATATACACCCTCACTATAAGAGCAAAGAACTTTTCACCTTGGCTCCTCCCACAAGGCATTAGAGAGATAAGCTAGTTCTTTTGAGTCGTAAGGAGTGGCCCCAATGCTCCACTGTTAGAGCTAGTGGTGTTCATTGTATACATTTGTCTTGGAACTTTTATTTAATATAGGAAGCCCTATGGGCCAATATGTTCTTCACGCATGGATTATGGATATTTGTAAGACTACTTTGTCAATGTCTATAATTTATGTTTTCTTTCATTTGTGCTAAAGTAGTTAAAATATTTCGGTTATTTTGGTACTTATCATATTGAGAATGTGTTGTAATTTCTATTATTTCCATCATATCATCGTGGACTATTCCACTAGATATTAGATAGATCTTCCTTGTTACATTGGTTGCAATGACCGCCACATCTCTGTGGACTATTCTGCTTGATGTTGTATGAATATCTCTTGTTAATGTGTGTCTCTACTAGGGTGGTAGTACTATCTCTCTCTTAGAGGCTCACTTTTCCTCCCCTCTACAACAAAAGAAATTCAGCACACATATGATTGAACACTCACCATGCACACCCCCTTGCTTTTCGAAAGTGCATTCGCACTCCTCTCTCTTGTTGAAATTTAGAGCCAAGGCATATCTTTAAGATAACCAACAACTGGGCCATATTCTAGATGGGGCTCCTATCCCAAATGGTGTGAGGTTTTATTGGGACAACTGTTGGCTTGTGCGGGCCTGACCCAGGTTCAGCGTTAGTTAGCTAAACAAATCCCTACTCGACTGGCCATTTTGGCATCAGCCCGTGGAGCGTGGATTGAAGTCTCACCCGAAGCAGTATGGGGGGATGCTGGAACCAAGTTTCTGCACCCTTCAGATGGATGTGATGTCGGTTTATTCCAAATATACCTGCATTCGCACAGATTACTTATCCCTCTGCTCTATCCTTTAGTACCTTCACGAAATGTTACAATCAAATTCCGCATAGCCCTAACCAGGGGTTGATATGCTTTCGCGCTGCTAGGGAAGCGAACTGTGATATTTCCCCAAGCTACACTAGGTATCTTACTTTATTTATTAACAAATCTTAGTTAGCTTCACGTAAACGGATGTTCTTACTTGCATTCACTTAAACAATACATTTACATACATTCACACTTCATGTAATCAATATAAGTGAAATTTATACCTAATATAACAGATGCATAAACAGGAAATAAAGACAGAAATTATAGAATACTTCTCTTTATTGATAATTCCAGATGATTACGAACTCGACTCACCCTGCTCACTCAGCTACAGGGATCTGCGCACTTAGCTATGGACTTCTAGGCCTCTGCACGCTCAGCTGCAGGGGTCTGCACACTCAATTGCGGACATCTAGGCCTCTCCGCACTCAACTTCAGAGCCTCTACCTACGCTACGACCCAAAACTTAAACCTTTATTTCAGAGCTATCTCTCATACATCATTCCATCATTGATTTCTTCCTTGTCTTTATACCTTAACAACCTAGAGCTTAGCTCTATTTATACAATCCCATGGTCCGCGAACCATGGGTAGATATTTTACAACCCACATTACATTATAAAAATAAGGGCGAACAACCCTATGACTCTTTAACATCTACACTCTCTGTGACCACAAAATGTGGAGTCTTTACATTTGTATTACAACAGTTGGACCAAAATATGGGCTTTAAGCCCCAAAACGGCCTTTGGGGGATCCCGCGCCCGATAGGCCCCCAACACAAACATTGTGACTTGCCCTTGAGTCACTCTACAAGTGCAGAGATCTTAGCCTGAAGACCTCCCAGCTCTGTTTGGATCACCACAACTTTGGTAGCGCACTGAGCGGCCACCTGTTGGACTTCTTACACACATTGTTCAATGGCTGCTGCTGAACTGTTGCTCTAAATATTTTGCTGAGCTGCCTACAGTTTCACGAGCTTTCCTTCAATGGAGGTTGTGAGCACATAAGCCTCATCTATCCATGGTTGTAGGTGCGCTTTTAAGATTGCTTCCTTATGCCGATTGACATCCACCTGTTCGTTAAGCACCTTTGCCTCCTACATCCTTGCAAGCCTCTGTGTAATGGAAACCATCTGCGTAGTCCCTTTTACCTTGTCATACATTTGTTGGAGCTTGCGCGCCTCTCTCTCTAAGTTCTCTACATTCAGGTCCTCCTACAAGGTGGTTAGGACCTTGAATGACTGTTCAAAAAGATCCATGCATTATTCCACTGCAATGTCAACCACCGCTATTGCTACTGTAACAGCGATGGTACACTGTTCCATGAATTCTGGCAGATTTCAAGGATGAGCCTTCAATGGTAGTCCTGCGATCTGCAGGTTTAGCTCCAATTGAACCCTAGCCATTTTTGCTCGAGCATTGCACACCCTTATGGCCCATTTGCGGATGCACGCCTCCACTGGTTCTTTTGCCTAGATGTACAACTCTGGGACCATCCGATGGGCTTCCTCTACTACCTGCATAATATTCCTATTCTTCTCCACTACCTCATTGTGCTACAAGCCTAACTAATCAATGTTGATGCATTGCTCGCTCATCACCTGTAGAGCGCGACTCTCCCTGGCCCTGAGTTTTGTGGTGACTCCATCCTATAAGAGGTAGAGCATCTCCCAAGGGAGCGTGGCCATGTTCAATCCTACCCCTTTCATACTACTAACCATAGGCTTGTCAGCCTCATTTTATGTAGTGAGCACCCCATCAGGTAGCAGTACCGCTTTGGTCACCCTTGTGCGTAACATCTCCTTGGTAGCTGAAGTGCCAACCACAAGGTTGGTGGATAGTGTGCCAGCCTGTGGAGTGTGAACCTACAACTCCTATAGTTCTATTCGAAGAGCCCCCAATACCAGTTGTTGTTGTTCTTCAAATTGTTGGAGGGCCTCCGTGGTGACATCCCTCATTGTTTCTACGATGTCATGCAAATCCTCCTCAGTGAGGGTGATTAGGTCAAATGACAATTTGGAAGCCTTGGTTTTATTTCGTGGCACTGGCTTCTCTCTCGGTCATGGATGCTTGAGTTGGGTGGATGTCATTTGTGGCTCTGCACCACCTTGTTCTGTCTCTGTCTCTGGTTCAGTCCCGGGCGAAAGTGACTTCTATCCTTTGCGCTCTTCTTCTCCTATTTTCTGCTATTATTCAACCAATTTCGCAATGTCACGCACTGCCTGGGCCTTGGCCTCTGCTTCCTCTTTCCTGCACTTCTCTTCCAACTGTGCCATTCGAAGCTTTGTCTCTTCCTTCTTGCGTTGCACGATGGACTTGTCTGTTTCCACTGCAGAGCCATCTAGAGCATGCCACTCCAGCGGCCAAGAATTGAGGACTACAAATATCACGTTGTTAGTCACCAGATATGGTAAGTTGTGCCATGTCTTCATAGGGTCCTTCCACGCCCTGATAAAGACATGGTGGAAATCTGCTTTGAACTTTACAAATCTCTGCAAACTAGCATAGACTGTGGGTGACAACCACGACTTGCGATTGCTTCTCATTCGAATGCTCATTTCCATTAAGACCCAGAAGATATTACTTTCTCTGATATGCTGCGCGTCCTTAGTCTCCCACAGCGAAGCATAATTCGCTACCTCTGGAAGGTCCGGTGCGACAAAAGGGAATTGGATATCTTTAGGTAGCTCCCATGCCACTAGTACTATCGACAACAGGAGCCACATGTAGTGAAACATTTTTCGCTGCTCCTATGCCTCGCGACAGTTCGCAAGGAACTTGTTGCATAAATAGTTTTCCCAGTTGAACTCGACTCCTTCTGCACATTAGGCCGCTAGTGCAACCATGGGCGCAGGCACCTCATCTGCGTGGCACTTCCACATTACCTTCCTTGCTAGAATTTGTGTCGCGACCTTGACTACAAGGTTGTTAATGCTAGATATGGCGTATCCGCACTTCTTCTTCTCCAACTTGAACCTATTCTTCACTACTTCCATGAGGGCCAACTTGCCACCTTTTCCTTTGGAAATATTAGCTGGATCCTTCCCTGAGTAAGGCAGCCATGTAATTCGATGAATCAAATGGTCTGTGATGGGCAAGGATAATTTTAGGGGCGAATGTTCGCCCTTTGGCGAAATTAAGGGGTTTTAAATTTTTTGTGGGGGAATATTTTGTATCATAGTACATTTTTACAAATCACCTCAAATAGCCCACCTTATTTTAAGGGAGAGGGTAAAAAAGGTAAATTTAGCCCTTGAAATTAGGACTTACAACCTTCCATTCGCCCATTTTCAAGAATAGGTTTTATTTAAGTGAATCCATTCGCCCATTTTCAAGAATAGGTTTTACTTAAGTGAATCCTATGGGCCAAATACCATATTTATAAAAGAGGTATGCTAAATTAATAAAAATATAAATAAATGAGAGGTATGGTAAATAAATAAAACATTTTTTATATTTACTCCATAAGTCACCTTATATACATGTAAGGGTGTAAACAAATAAAAATATAAGTAAAGTGGAGGTATGGTAAATAAATAAAATGTCTTTTTATACTTACTCAAAAGGTATGGTAAATAAATAAAAATATAAATAAACTAGACATATCGTAAATAAATAAAACCTCTTTTTATATTTAGTCCATAACCCTCGTTCTATTTATGAAGGCTCAAGAAAGAGGTTTTATTTAAGTGAATCCTATGGGCCAAATACCATATTTGTAAAAGAGGTATGGTAAATTAATAAAAATATAAATAAATGAGAGGTATGGTAAACAAATAATTTTTTTTTATATATTTACTCCATAAGTCACCTTATATTTATGAACACTCAAAAAATGGGTTATATTTAGCTGAAACCTATGGCCAAAATACTATGGGACAAATACCATGGACTATGAAACCTATGGCCAAAATACTATGGGACAAATACCATGGACTATGCAAGAAACCATTATTAACCCTAATATTAGAATTAATAAAAATAAAAATGGCACATGGTATTGACCCATGGTATTCACCAAAATGGCACATGGTATTGACCCATGGTATTCACCAAAATGGCACATGGTATTGACCCATGGTATTCACGTGGAATGTAGCCTATTTAAATGGGGGAATTAAACCAGCATGTAGCCTATGCTAAGATTCACTAGGACTTTACAAAGTTTTATTATTTAGTGAAAGACTCGCCAAGATATTACAAGATTTTATAATTGAGTAAAATATTCACCATGCCTGGTGAGAGATTCGCCAAAAAATTATATATACATATTATATTATTGATAAAATCGCCTTCCATTTTTCCTATATACCATGGAGATTCGCCCATTTATTATATTTATAAATTTAGTGGGGGTTCTTCAAATTTTCCCTGGTGATGGGAATGGGCTCCTCCAGCCACAAACACCCATCATGCACTAAGAAGAGCAGCTGCCTGATGATGAATACGGTCACTGGGGCACGATGGTAATGCGAGACCTAGAGCAGGTTAAGCAACCCGACTTTCTCTACACCTTTGAGCCATGTCCATGGCTCCAATTGAATTATTCTAGCAGTCGCGTCAATCCTCTAGCGCATTAGCTTCTTAGTCACTAAATGTGAGAACTTCTCGTGGTCTGCAAGGTCCCAATCTTCAAACTTCAACACAGGAACCCACCCCAAGTGTGGTCCCTCAAAAACAATATCGTCTGGGAGTAGCGGAGTTTGCAGAGAGCTCTTGCTCTCATCTATGTCCTTCGACACCTTGGCTTTACCCTTATGTGGAGGAACATATTCAGGTAATCGGGTAATAGGGTCCACACCCTTGGTTTCAACTTCCGTCTCTACATCCTCCTCCTCCACCAGGATTTCTTGAGATTCCTCCTCGTCAGTCTCCAGATTAATGACCTTCCCCTTTTCTTGCAGGGTGAGCATGGTCCTCTGTGGGTTTCTTAGTGAAACACGCACCGGTATCATAGCCTTCTTATCCTTCTTATGTCTCGATGTTCAAGGTGATTTAGGGACCTCAATGATTATTTTGATGCTCTTTGCAGCTTCTACTACCACAATTTCCTGCACGGCTTCCTCGGGTGTCGACATCATTCTAGTCACGAGGTCCTGCATCTCCTTCGGCAATGTTTCAAACACTGAACTTGCTCTCAGTGCCTCAAAATTCGAAAGGTCCATAAGTTAGAGTCGGTCTAGTAGCCCTCCACCAGAGATCAAAGCTCTTTGCATTTCATGATTAGGTGTCCCATCAGTGTGATCATGTTGCATTCCGTTAGGCATGCCATAATCCTGGTGGAGGGAGTTTGTGTCGTTATTCCCCTCTTGTTTGGCACTGCTGGTTCAGGTTTGTTCAAGTAAATAAAGTCCTCAAAGGGTCATTCATCTTGCTTTAAGTTTTAAGGTCTTAGGTCTAGGGTTGAGTCCATTTTTGTCTTGAGAGGTCATAAAGGACCAGCAGGCCAGAGGGATGTCCTTCATTAAACATTTCTCATCATTGTACAGCTAAATTTTCACTTTGTTCTCAAAAACTCTGTTTTTGAAAACAAAGGTCATTATCTCATTTTTGTAAAAATTCTCAAAATTTCAAATTCTTCAAATGTCGAAGTGCAGCCTTGGTCTCCTTTGCCAAAGCATCCTAGAAGCTATCCCTGCAAAAATTTTCAGAAGAAATCATCATTTCAACCAATTTTTCAAAGAAAAGAAATCAAAGGTCAGAGCCAATTAATTCAAAAAGTGTCAACACTCAAAACATTACAAAGTGGGTTTTGGGCAAGTAAAAATTAAAAGGAAGCCTATAAAAGCATGTCACTCCTCATTTGCAAACTCATTTGCCTCTCACAAGCTAAGTGTAACCTTGCAAAGGCGATTTTAGGAGTTCTTGAGCAAGTCGAGCAGTTTCAGGGGCGCGCTACGCGTCAGGGGCGCGCTACGCGTCAGGCAGACTTTTCCAGTGTTAATTTACAAGTGCGCTACGCGTCAGAGGCGCGCTACGCGTTGGGCAGGGCGCGCTACGCGTTGGGGATTCAGCTCAAAAAACTGCCAGCAAGTCATCAAAACGACTTTTCTCTCAGGCAAAGTGCAGGTAGGCTTCTCCTCTATGCCTAAATTTGGTTTTGCACAATGAAAAAGAGAATTAATGTGTTCAAATGCTATGTAAATGATAAATCAAAACCCTCTCTTGTTATGGAAAATTTAAAGTTTCAATGGCACTAGGGTTTTAAATTTCTCTTGCTGTCCAAGGTTGCCCTTTGTAAATTCCTTTTTCCCTCATTTTCATCACTTTTCTCCCTCAAATTTTCCCTTGAAATTTCATCATTCTCCTCTTAAAAATTCCTAAAAGCATATTTAATTCCTAAAACCCTACTTCTCTTTAAAATCCCATAATTTGGTAATTTCCCATGTTTGTTTTCCCTAAATTCCTTCTTTGTGTTTATTCTCCCTAATTCCCACATGTTCCCCTATCCCTAACAATTCCCTTGTATTTATGTCCCCTTGGTGACAGCATTTGAAAAAGTCAAAAAGCAATTCATTGGGTGCCAAGTCAGCAATATATTTCAGTCATCTTGCCTTCATAACCATGTCAGAAACCAAATCAGATTATGAGCAGAGCTATGACAGTGGTTCAACACCAGAGGTAGAAGTACCAAGGAGGCATCATAAGGGTGGTAAGGGTGGTCGGCATGTTAGAGAGGAGCCCACTTCATTGGCTCATTTGCAAGCTTGTCCACTTGCAATGTCATGTTTTCGATATCAATCATGCTTTGGATATTGTGAGAGGATCTCACAAATTCAACACCATAGAGAGATGGTCCGCTTGTTTGTCCTACATTTGCACAATGGCCATGTTAACCTTGCAGGAATAGATTTCACCTTATCACCTGAAATGATTGCTCAAGCCACTGGGATACCAAATGTTGGGGAAGAATGAACCAAGCGCAAGCTGCTAGACAAATTTCATTATCAACCATACATCAAACCTGGATGCATGAGGCACCTTATTGATGTTTTTCCTTTCAGATTCCTAAGGGATGAGTATGCACCCTTGATGAGGCTCATTATGCGCTATTTCACTTGTGAGGGCAGATTTTCACGTTTATATTCGTAGCATATCTGTTTGTTGATGCATTTCACCCGGGTACGAATGATGAACATTCCATTTTTCATGTGCCAAAATATAGAGAAGATGGTGCCCGTAGTGCAAAGGAAGAATCTCGCACAGCAGCTCAAAAGTATATATCATTATGCACTGATCGAGATCATAGTGATGCATCAGTTGGCACAGCAGGGTATTGCTTGGGAGGATTTCATTTCTCGTGATTTCTTCATGGTGCCACAGCCACCTCCCGAGGTTGTCCGTGATGAGGGAGGGCCTTCACAGCAGTTTGATATTCCTGAGCCAGAGCATGTCAGCACTCCTCCAGCATATGTTACATATCAGAGAGGCCACAGGGTCTTATTTGCATCTGCACGGCGAGTATTATCTCCACATCAGGTGGAAGGGGTCTCGCCTTCTTCATCATCACAGTGAGTGTTATCTCCACATCAGGTGGAAGGGGCCTCGCTTTCGACAGCAGCATAGGTACAAGAGAGAGGCAAGCAGCCCAGGATTGATGAGGGGCCATCAGGTGTTCCAGGCTGTTGTGGTCACCAACAACCCCCCTCTTTGTTTGATATTAGTAATAACATCAAGCAAAGGGGGACCCTTAACCAAAAAATCCAAAAAATATTTTTGTTTGAAAAATATTTTGTATTAACTCCTTAAGAGCTATATCGCATCGCAAAGGAAAAAGAGGCGCTCTCCCAAAGCGCATAAATACACTGAAAGGGAGCGACGCGAGAACTCATCGCACCGCGTGCATTAAAAGCGCTCAAAAGGGGAAAACCTAAAGAACCGTCGACGGCCGATATGCGACGTCGCACGTCGCAATGTCGCATAAGCAGCACAAAGTGACAAAGCGAAAAACCTTGCGACCTTGCGATCTTGCGATATGCGATTTGCGACCATGCAAAGCTGCGACCTGCGATCTATGGTTTGCAACGAATGAGACCATCAATTTTTGCGATACCACTTATTTACATCGCAATCTTCGATGCTGCGATGCAAATCGCAGAAGCCATTCGTCGCAGGCATTCCTCGGCATGATCTGTGAGCCTAAAATTAGGCGCGCACCTTACGGGAAATTAATGATTGTACGCCTATGTATCCAAAGATGATTATGTTGCGTTTTTCGAAGAGTCAAGTCATAATGGGTGACATGATTATGCATTCATTAGAACTTAATTGCTTTCATGTCAATCTTTTCTTCTGTCTCTTTTCATTTACGTGAACTATAAGTCAGCAACTGATATAAATCAATATGAAGGAAACATCTAAGGAAAAGCGCCAGAGCTAGAAGAACAGAGAGGAGATGACTTCGCAGATGGATACCGCATACAGCAGGACCCCGGATCCCAGAGTATCACTCAACAAATGTTGATGGAAATAGGCTATCTAGGACTCAGAGTCAAAGGCGCACAAAAGCAAAGCGTTTATGAAAGATCCTGAGTCCCAAATTGGGTAAAGCAAAAAGAAAAACGCTTAAGGGGAAAGACGTCTCAGAAAAGCCTGGAACAAAGAATGGAAACAAGTTTCAATTGAGAAAATCGTTCAGGCAACAAAATCCCCAGCTCATTGAGTCATTCGCACGGCCGGAAACCGAAATAGCAATAGCACAATCAGTTTGAAAGAAATCTGAGTTGTACTAAGTATACACGCCGTGAAGACACTCCTCTAGAGGAACACTTTCAAAAATATCTTCTAGTTTGTCAGAAAGAGGTGCCAGCTCTTGTTATTTCTAATTTTCCAGCTCGAACTAAAGGAAAGGACAAGCAGCCGACTCTTTCACGGCAAACAGCGCATCGCTTACAACACTAAGGAGCAGATACATAAATGGTTAGAAATTAGATTCAGTTTTTAGAAATAAATTTGTTTTAGTAAAAGGCTAGTCATTTGAAGCCGTTCCCTAAATTTGTGTAATTAAAATTAGCCGGTTAGTAGTATTTAACCCTTCTCGTTGCATTGGAGAAGGGTCCGGAAATTTGTCAAAAAACTTGTCCTCAGAACATGCACTTTTGCACCCTCGGAGGGGGTTTTTGATGAATGGATGGATCAAGATTTATTTATGTTTTCATTTTAATACCTGCTACTGATGTTGCACTTCTGTATTCTTAGTAGGCATTAGAAGTAAGTAGAAATAGATCGTTATTGCTTAAGGTCTGTGAGTATAAAATTAGTCATAAATGGTACTTTTATCTCTTGACGATTTTCTGCTTGCATTCTTAGAGTAATATACAGCTGATGTTGTTTATATGTTAATGTATAAATGAGTGGACTACCATTTGGCACTTTTGTACGGTGGAGTCATTGATTTGTGCTTAATACATGAATAACTGATTATGCGATATGCTGTTCACAACCGTTTTGCTTAACTTTTTATGCAGGATGGTTCATCTTAATTGATTATATTCTCATAATAGCTGAATAATCTTCATTACCAGTTATTGTGTGAAATCTTTCTAGATCGCATAATGGAAAAAGTTCTATCCCGGGTTAGCGTAGATTAGATGTGTTGTTCTTGATAGATTAAAGTAGTATAAAATTCAGTCTTAGAGTTTAGAATTAAATTAGCTTAGAAATAATTCCAGATTTTCATTATCATATTCTACACACACACACATCACCAAACTCTACATACACACACCCCTTAGATCGGGAAGCTGGTCCCGTTATCCCCAGTCGGACCCGCTACACCAAACGGGCACGGAGCCGCCAACTAGGTTCCCGACCGGGTGGGTATCCCCCTTGTTGTTGACCCGATTTCAGGGCCCTCAACATATTTGGTGCTAGAAGGAGGGCACGAACTATGAATGGCACCTAAAGCAACATCTAAATACCATTATGAGAGTAATACACCCTCATCAACTCCCTCGACTTCTCCAACACGGTTAAACCCAGAATTTGAAGTCGCTCGAGTATCTACCACTGCTACATATTCGAATATATCAGACCAATCTATCATTGGACCCCCTAAAATTCAAACTTTGATTCGTAGACTCCAAGAATTCTCTATTTTTAACCAGAAGTCTGATAAATCTAAAAGCAGCGTGACTTCGCAGTACAACCCTGCTCATCCCCTTACCAGATTAAAGAGTGAAAAAATTGGCATACAACCAAGTGAACTCCCTCTCCCTACAAGGAAAAGAGCAAGGAAAACACCACCAGAGTCTGACAGTCAGACTCCTTCATCCACTTCGTCCATATCAACTCCCTCACCGCGAAGTCAACCACCCACTCTTTCATTCCAACTCACTCACCCATCTTCTACAAACCTTCCTCTTCAAACATTAAAGATCTTAATATCTTCATCTTCTCAGCATCAGGGATCATCTTCTGCACTTCCATTAACTAGCAACTCAACGATGGCCCAGTCTCCACGGAACAATCCTCGGGCGGTTTTAATGCCTCCACCCCTGAGCCCTATACCAGCCCATCCTGAGAAATGGCTGCCTAAATTCAATCCGGAAGCAGGCATGCTAGCCGAGGAACATATCAATAATTTCATGCTTTCTGTTAATCTCAACGGAGTCACTAACGAAGACGCTGTTGTCCGGATTTTCCCTTATACAATGCAAGGAACAGCCGGGTCATGGTACTTTTCGTTACCTTCCGGATCCATCACAAGCTGGGACATTTTTCAAAGTCAATTCCTCACCAAGTTTGGTGATGACAGATCCACGGCGACATTGATCAATGACCTATCTAATCTTAAGGCTGAGGCTAGAGAACCCATTAAATATTTTAACTTACGGTTCAATAAGATCCTCAACAAAATCCCCACTGCCTCACAACCCAGCGAGGAAGTAAGATGTGAATGGTACATCATGGCTTTACCTCCAAATTTCGCTATCTTCATAGATAGGGCAAACATGACCACCTTAGTCGACAACTTGACAGAAGCGTTAGCAGTGGAAAAACGCGTGGTAGCCCTAGAAAAGAGATCTGCTATAGAAGAACACAAATCTAAGAAGATCTCTTTCAAAGAAGACACCAAGAAGAAGCAAACGAAAGACCCTTTCGATTTGGAAGGATTAAAAAAAGTGTTGAAAGCCATGTCCAATGAGATGATTGATATTAAGAAACAAGTAGCAGAGACTTCTTCGAAAAAGCCCTTTAGGACTTTTAAAAGAAATCCTCCCATGGAGGTAAGACCACCTAGTGTTGTCTCAAACGTTGAATCTGAAGAAGACGAAGAAGAAGAGAATACCACTGAAGGGCAGACCGACGAGGAAGAGGTCGTAGAACTACAAGGAATGTGGGACTTCATCCTCCCACAAGAAGAGGATCAAGAAGCATTTCCTGTTAGCACAAGAAGCAAAAATCAACTTGATCCTCCCCTAACTACCCCAAAACAAAAGGGCGCAAACCCTGCAACAAAAGAAAAGGTCGCAACAAAAAATACAACTGCTAAAGCGACCCAGCTTAGCCCAGTCCAATCTGATCAAACGCCTCCATCAAGAACACTAATAGTGTCGGATGAAATGGAATATAACATCATTGATGACATGAAGAAGACTAGGGCTAGTATCACTCTGTACGAATTGAGTAAATTGAAACACCAGCAGAAAATAATGATGAAAGAATTACATGTTGTGCCTACTACATCTTTACCTACAGCTGTAGCTTCCCACAATTTGGGAAGACCTCCAACCAACACGATCAATAAAATTGATCCAAATGACATCACCTTGATTGGAGGAAGATCGAGATCCCATACTCCTCCTTTTCTTCTCACATATGAAATCTTCAATAAAAACGTGCACAATTGCTTGGTCGATTCTGGTGCTTCAACGAATATTTTACCCAGGTCAATATGTGCCAAATTGAATGTGAAACCTCAAAAATCCGCGGTACGTATAGTTCAACTTGATCGATCCCAAGTCGAAGTGATTGGTGAACTCAATCAGGTGACCATAAGATTGTCGTCTAACCCAAAAGTGTGTCAGGTTATCGACATTCTAGTAGCTGATATCCCTGAGTTCTATGGTTTGACTCTTAGCAGGGATTGGTCGGAAAAACTCCACGGATATTTTTCAACCAACTGGTCGCACATGTGGTTACCATACAATGCTAAACCAAATCAGATAAAGGTTGAACGAGAGTTGCACCAAAAATACATAGTGACAGAACTGGAAGGAGAAAATGAAGCCATAACATACAATAGCAGCATTGTAGGCAATTACGCAATAGATTCTTTCCTAGGTAATTTCAATGCTCATATTTCACCATACTTAGAGAATTCAGTTTTATCCCAAGTTGAAAATTTCTCCCAAACTGATGACTCAAAATGTTTTAGTTTTTTAGATAATTCTGTAAATACATCTTTATTTTGGAAATTATATTTTGACGAATCTAAATCCAATGAGGGAACAGGAGCAGGATGCGTTCTGATTAACCCAGACGGGAACAAGACTATGCTCACATGCAGACTTGAGTTCGATTGCACGAACAACATGGCGGAGTACGAAGCCTTGGTTCAAGGCCTATACAAAGCAATCGGATTAAACGTTAAGTATCTTCAAGTCTTTGGAGATTCGGAGATCGTCGTAAAACAGGTACGTAACACCATACATTTCCTGTCAAGTCATTTAAAGCATTATCAATCATTAGTTCAAGATCTCACTGCACGTTTCGTAGCATTCAACATCTCGTCAATTCCAAGAATTCAAAACGCAAGCGCAGACCTGTTAGCTAACGTAGCCTCTAGACTTATCCCTTTTGAAGATTTTAGTCCTGATAGGTTTTCAATAGAATTAATCTTTAGATCATCCATCCCTGACAATATCACCAATTGGAGAGTGTTCAACGACGATCCTGACATCGTAAACTTCCTTACTTCTGAAGGATCCTACTCAAATCAGATAATCGACGAAGACCATCATGATCACCAAATACAACAAAATGGCTCTGACAATGCTATACCGAAATCGGTGGTCAAGTTAGAAGATTTATATGATTTGAAAAGTCGGTTTAAAAGGTCCGCCAATGCTAAACTTTGCAGTTCTACCCTGAACTATGAATTGGTAAACCTAGGGACCGATCAAAAGCCACAAAACCTTAACCTAGGTCACGGCCTAGCCCCTGAAGAGAAATCAGCATATATCCGTCTTCTGAGACAATACAAAAACGTTTTTGCCTGGAATTACGATGAGCTAAAGACTTACAACACTTCTATCATTCAACATGTTATCCCTATGATTGACAATGAAAAACCTGTCCAACAGAAGCTCATAAAAATACACCCTAACCTAGAAAATCAGATAAAAACTGAGCTTAATAAGTTGTTGAGAGCCAGAATAATCTTCCCCGTAAGGCATTCTAAATGGGTATCCAATATGGTGCCCGTTAGGAAGAAAAACGGAGACATTAGAATCTGTATCGATTTCTGAAATCTCAACAAATCCTGTCAGAAAGATAACTTTCCCCTCCCACCTATGGAGCAAATATTACAGGCAGTAGCAGGCTCAGAATTAATGTCATTCCTAGATGGATTTTCAGGATACAATCAAGTATTGGTGCATCCCAATGATCAGTTAAAGACTACGTTCCGAACCAAATGGGGCACTTATGCATATCGGAAGATGCCATTTGGTCTGATCAATGCCGGAGCTACCTTTCAGAGAGCCATGGACATCGCGTTTAAAGGGTTAGTCAATAAATCAGTAGTGATTTACCTGGATGATATAACAGTGTACTCCAAAAAACGAAACAACCATCTCAAAGATTTGAAGCAAATCTTTCAAAGATGCTTGAGGTATGGGATTTCGCTCAACGCAAAGAAATCTTTCTTTGCATTAAGCGAAGGGAAATTGCTCGGATTCATAGTGTCGAAATCTAGTATTCATATAGAACCCGACAGAATCAAGGAAATTTCCGAAATATCCATGCCCCATAACAAGAAAGCCATGCAATCCTTCCTTGGACAGATCAATTTTGTCAAAAGATTTGTCCCAGATTTTTCACATATTATTTCTCCCTTACAAAATATGATAAAAAGGAATTCAAATTTCAAATGGGGTCTAGATGAGCACGAAGCGTTCAACTTAATCAAACAAGCTATCATCGATGCTCCATCTTTTGCCACCCCAAATTTTTCGGAATCTTTTATCTTGTACACTTTTGCCTCAGAGAAATCCTATGCCGCGATTTTTACCCAAGCAAATCAAGAGAAAGCGGAAGCTCCAATCGCATTCTTTAGCTCGAACTTACAAAGTGCTGAAATTAATTACTCAAACGTAGAGAAACAAGCATATGCTGTTTTCAAAGTGATCAAATATTTCAGACCTTTCTTGCTTAAAGCCCACACTAAAGTCGTAGTATCGTTTCCGGCGGTAAGAAACCTTTTGCTGCAGAAAGACGTGGGCGAAAAGAGAGCTAATTGGATTACCGCTTTACAAGAATATGATCTTGAGATCAAACCAGCAAACATCGTAAGAGGTCAAGGCTTCTACAAGATGTTAGCGGGAGCATCGCAAATCCCGGAGAACTCATCTGAAGAGGTACAAGCGTATGAGGAACTCCACGATGGACCAGCGGGTGGACACTATGCCGGAGATGCGACTGCGCATAAAATCTTGCGTGCAGGATATTATTGGCCCACGCTGTTCAAAGACTCATACAATCACGTAAGGAAATGCCAAGTCTGCCAGACCGCTGCAGGAAAACAAAGGAAACCGTCCACGCCGCTACAACCAGTCATCATCGACCAACCATTCAGTCAATGGGGCTTGGACATAATAGGTGAGATCGTTCCTCACTCTTCTAAGCAGCATAAGTATATCCTTACGGCAACTGATTATTTTACCAAGTGGGTAGAAGCAGTTCCTCTCAAGACAGTTCATTCTGAAAATATTATTGAATTCATAGATCAATTTATCATCACTAGGTTTGGATTCCCAATAGAATTAATGTTTGATAACGCTTCATATTTTTCTGGAAATACTATGACTGAGTTTGCGCTTAAAAGAGGGTTCAAACTGAAATATTCTACAAACTACTATCCGCAAGGTAATGGATTGGCTGAGTCAACAAACAAGAACCTAATCAGAATTATCAAAAGAATAGTCGACCAAAACCAAAAGAATTGGCACAAAGCGCTGGTAAATGCTTTATGGGCTGATAGAATCACAAAGAAAGCTTCAATCGGCACTTCTCCCTTTAATTTAGTTTATGGGAGAGAAGTGGTTCTTCCGACTCACCTAGTTATTCCCTCTTTGTCTTTAGTGCAATATATCGATGAAGTATCTACTTCCTCTTTACAATTAAGACAAATGGAAATAATCAAACTAGAAGAACGAAGAGAACAAGCTAGGAAAACCCATGCTCATCACCAAGCACTAATAAAATCTTCTTTTGACTCAAGCATCATAACCAGAAAAAACTTTCAGATGGGTGATTTAGTTTTGAAATGGGATAAGGCTCATGAAGAAAAGGGCAAACATACAAAATTTCAAAAGCTGTGGCTTGGCCCTTTTCAGATTGTAGAAGTCGTAGGCCCGTCTACATTCGTGTTGCAGGATCTGGCAGGAAGAAGAGATTCTTTACCTGTCAATGGATTGATTCTTAAATTATACTTTCCATAGAAGAGAATTCTTCTAATTTTTGTAGGATAGATTTAGTTTTTAATTTTTATTTTGTTTTGTTTTTCTCTTTTTATGAATAAAACCCATTGTAAATGATCATTTAAAAAGGATTCATGAAAGAGCACGCCAATTCTCTATCAGATTTTGATTTCACTTGTACAAATAGCAAAATTTTTGAAAATCTGAATTTTATTATTGACAAATAGAGTTAACTTCACTTTGATTACGATACTCGTTTCGACCTCTAAAAAAAACTTTGACAAAAGCAACCTCTGGTAAAAGAATTGTTTTGTATCAGCACCATGAAAGGTGTCATCAATAATAAAATAAGCATTCTCTGCAAAACTGTTGTTTTCAAAAACTCTATTATTGTCATCCAGAGCTTTCTTAAGGAAAAACAATGACTTCCTCCCTACTAAAAGGAAATTACAGCGTTCAGAGAAACAATCCAAGGAAAACACTATATCTCAAAGAATAAGAGGTCTCATAACGAGCCGGTTATCATGATCACAGATATTATAACTTGCTGACTTTGCCAATATTGTCTATCAAAACAGGGCAACGACTTACGATTGTTGCAATCAAAAGACAAGAGGTCTCATCACGAGCCGGCTTGTTCAGCAAAAGTGTAAATCAAGTGAATGACTGTGTCATAATTTGGCCACCAAACCAAAACATTGTTATTTAGAGAATTAAAAAAGGAAAAGTGTGTCAAAAAGGATTTTTCTCTGAAATGTTGCGAGTAACCTCAAACAGGAAAAAGGATCATTGCTGGATAACATGGTTACCCTGTCGAGGCTATGGACGCTTGCGGGTAGCAGAGGCTCTACCTACGAAAAATGAGCATACTTTTAAGCCAGTACGCAGAGAAGACCTTATTTTATCTTTTATCAAGACCAAGTAATGTCTGATGCGAATGCAAGAAAAAAAAACCTGAGGAAGCAAGAAATTGGGATATAAAAAGGGTTGAGACAAAATATCGTCGACAAGCTGAGGGCTAATCTACTCTATCTGTCCATAACAAAATTTAGACATATAAAAATTTTGTTGTTTCGGAAGTGAACGGTCAATAGAAATGCAGAGATAACTGGTTCTTCACAGTGAATCGCCATTGTTGTGGTCACCAACAACCCCCCTCTTTGTTTGATATTAGTAATAACATCAAGCAAAGGGGGACCCTTAACCAAAAAATCCAAAAAATATTTTTCTTTGAAAAACCTTTTGTATTAACTCCTTAAGAGCTATATCGCGTCGCAAAGGAAAAAGAGGCGCTCTCCCAAAGCGCATAAATACACTGAAAGGGAGCGACGCGAGAACTCATCGCACCGCGTGCATTAAAAGCGCTCAAAAGGGGAAAACCTAAAGAACCGCCGATGGCCGATATGTGACGTCGCACGTCACAATGTCGCATAAGCAACACAAAGTGACAAAGTGAAAAACCTTGCGACCTTGCGATCTTGCGATATGCGATTTGTGACCATACAAAGCTGCGACCTGCGATCTATGGTTTGCAACGAATGAGACCATCAATTTTTGCGATACCACTTATTTACATCGCAATCTTCGATGCTGCGATGCAAATCGCAGAAGCCATTCGTCGCAGGCATTCCTCGGCATGATCTGTGAGCCTAAAATTAGGCGCGCACCCTACGGGAAATTAATGATTGTACGCCTGTGTATCCAAAGATGATTATGTTGCATTTTTCGAAGAGTCAAGTCATAATGGGTGACATGATTATGCATTCATTAGAACTTAATTGCTTTCATGTCAATCTTTTCTTCTGTCTCTTTTCATTTACGTGAACTATAAGTCAGCAACTGATATAAATCTATATGCAGGAAACATCTAAGGAAAAGCGCCAGAGCTAGAAGAACAGAGAGGAGATGACTTCGCAGATGGATACCACATACAGCAGGACCACGGATCCCAGAGTATCACTCAACAAATGCTGATGGAAATAGGCTATCTAGGACTCAGAGTCAAAGGCGCACAAAAGCAAAGCGTTTATGAAATATCCTGAGTCCCAAATTGGGTAAAGCAAAAAGAAAAACGCTTAAGGGGAAAGACGTCTCAGAAAAGCCTGGAACAAAGAATGGAAACAAGTTTCAATTGAGAAAATCGTTCAGGCAACAAAATCCCCAGCTCATTGAGTCATTCGCACGGCCGGAAACCGAAATAGCAACAGCACAATCAGTTTGAAAGAAATCTGAGTTGTACTAAGTATACACGCCGTGAAGACACTCCTCCAGAGGAACACTTTCAAAAATATCTTCTAGTTTGTTAGAAAGAGGTGCCAGCTCTTGTTATTTCTAATTTTCCATCTCAAACTAAAGGAAAGGACAAGCAGCCGACTCTTTCACGGCAAACAGCGCATCGCTTACAACACTAAGGAGCAGATACAGAAATGGTTAGAAATTAGATTCAGTTTTTAGAAATAAATTTGTTTTAGTAAAAGGGCGGTCATTTGAAGCCGTTCCCTAAATTTGTGTAATTAAAATTAGCCGGTTAGTAGTATTTAACCCTTCTCGTTGCATTGGAGAAGGGTCCGGAAATTTGTCAAAAAACTTGTCCTCAGAACATGCACTTTTGCACCCTCGGAGGGGGTTTTTGATGAATGGACGGATCAAGATTTATTTATGTTTGCATTTTAATACCTGCTACTAATGTTGCACTTCTGTACTCTTAGTAGGCATTAGAAGTAAGTAGAAATATATCATTATTGCTTAAGGTCTGTGAGTATAAAATCAGTCATAAATGGTACTTTTATCTCTTGACGAGTTTCTGCTTGCATTCTTAGAGTAATATACAACTGATGTTGTTTATATGTTAAGTTATAAATGAGTGGACTACCATTTGGCACGTTTGTACGGTGGAGTCATTGATTTGTGCTTAATACATGAATAACTGATTATGCGATATGTTGTTCACAACCATTTTGCTTAACTTTTTATGCAGGATGGTTCATCTTAATTGATTTATATTCTCATAATAGTTGAATAATCTTCATTACCAGTTATTGTGTGAAATCTTTCTAGATCGCATAATGGAAAAAGTTCTATCCCGGGTTAGCGTAGATTAGATGTGTTGTTCTTGATAGATTAAAGTAGTATAAAATTCAGTCTTAGAGTTTAGAATTAAATTAGCTTAGAAATAATTCCAGATTTTCATTATCATATTCTACACACACACACATCACCAAACTCTACACACACACACCCCTTAGATCGGGAAGCTGGTCCCATTATCCCCAGTCGGACCCGCTACACCAAACGGGCACGGAGCCGCCAACCAGGTTCCCGACCGGGTCGGTATCCCCCTTGTTGTTGACCCGATTTCAGGGCCCTCAACACAGGCATAGATGTTGTTGACCTTGATATCATTTCTCCTAGCCTAGAGTCAAAGGAGATCATCCAGCAGCTAACGGTTGAAAATGACTTGTTGCAGCAAAAGTTGGAGATGGCAAATTGGACAATTACTTATTTAGAGCAGCGCAACAAGCAATTAGAGGATGAACACTCTCTTGATGAGTTGCGGAGGATCCGAGAAGACCGGAACTTGGCTCGCAAGAGACCCGGTGATTTGACACCTAAGGAGCAAAGCTCTATGCTCATTCAGGTGAACACACATTTAGAGAGGTTGATAGCAAAGGCAAACAGGGACAAAGACATGCTCCGCCACATGAAGAACCATTATTGGGCCCGCATGCATGTATGCAAAGCAAAAATGAAGGTACTTAAAGCATGCTTGGCCAAGGCACTAAAACGGAGGAAACGGTCCGATCCGCTTCAAATTTTGGCTGAAGCCACCTTGAGGGAGCATGGTGCTCAATGAAACACTTCCAGCTCAAATTTTAGGAAATTTTGAGCAATTTTGGTCAATTTTGATTTTTTTTGTGCCAAACACAGGTTTTTGCCCTCAACGCGTAGTGTGCCGCGCGCTACCCTTAAGTTGGGGAGGTCCATTTCAGGAAAACTCAGCATTTTTGGATTTGTCATGGCAAAATACACTTTCTCAACCACTGCCAAGAAGTTTCATGGAGATTTGAGCCCCCAAAAGGTCAAAAAACAAGCAAAACATGACCTTCTGCCACTTTTTGGACACACAGGAAGTAGTCTTGGGAGATTGCAATTTTGGAGGGGCAAATGGCCACGAAATTGAGAAATTCCATTTGGGCTAGAGAATAGACATCCAGAACTTTCCAGCAAGCCCACTTGTGCCTCATTTGGATGCTGGGAAGTGCCTCAAAAGTGGCCTGAAAGGCGTGCTACGCGTTGGGAAATGGCGCGCTACGCGTTGGGGAAATTGGCCAGTTTTGCATCTTCAGCACAGGAAAACGCAACAGTGACTAGTTTTGACTTTTTGGTTGGATTTTTCATCCCCCTTGATGTATTTGATGTAATTTCATGATTGACATGACACTTTTTACCTATTCTAGAAGATTCATTCATAAAATGGCAAAAAATTAATGAATGAATTGGTTTCCTAGCTTATAGAGGCAAGTTGTTTTGATTGCCTAGATTGTAGTGCTCAGTTTAGAATTGGTTGAAACAGCTCCTAGAATGATGAGCTCGACCCCTAGAGGCAAGGGAATGTGTTAGCTTGCCTATATTATGTATTTTCTTAGTCATTTTCATGGTTGGACTCTTGAGGGATAAGCTTAGACTGTATTACTCTTTGTATCTCTGCAATTTTGGCAAAGGAAAGACCAGGGTTTTGCAGCACTATTTGGGATTCCTGTGGTTATTTGTGTTGATGGTGTGCTTCTCTCATGTACTTGTAAGTGTGTTATGTGTATCATTTTCCTACTTCTCTTTTCTGCACATTAAGTAAATGAAGTGTTAAGGTAGAATTCATAATTTATATGCTCTGCCTTTAAGTTTGCTTAATATCTATGTTTTCCTCTGTCTAAAGAGAATTCTCGAAAGTTTCTTGCTCTCTTTAGCTCCTCACTGGTCATTTCTATCCATTCACTTAATTCAAAGGCATCAAGACAATCTCCTACCTTGCCCCAAAAAGACCTCTGCAAAAACTGTGTCTCATCCCCGCACCCAAAATTGTTGTGCTCAGTTTTCCACCAAAACTCTAAAAATTTAAAATCAAACTTTCCCTATCAGTTTACTAGCCTAAAATCAGTGTTCTTTATTGGTCATCTCTGCCCTTTGAAGACCTTTTGCCGAGATAGACCCGGAGAGAGCCCTCTCCTGCCCCGTAGGGCTAGCTACGAGGCTAAGTGGTTTGATGTTGCCTTGGATTTTGTCTTTTTCAGCCTGAGGCCAAATTCAAGCGCTAACACCATACACACTTGATAGTGCAAAAACTGAGTTTTCAAAATGCCAAATGTTTTTCGCTCGACAACTACTTGTATTTTATAGGGCCTTTTGAATTCAAATTTGACTGTTCCCCCCACATTCGGTCCATTAATGCTAGATTGGCGGCAGATTTTCAAGAATCTAGCCCATAAAGTTCAGCTTAAATGCCCACCGCCCACTCCATTTGGCCTCAAACCAACCATCAAATCATGAATAGTGAATTTAATGGTCACTTTCTGGCAGACCTACGTGCTAGCGCAACTATCTTCACAATGTCATGGACCCTGTGACACTTCACTACTTCGCGCAGTCCTGAAATCACGCAGCTCCCAGGCAGTGTATTTTATAGTCTCACGCCTCCTTTCAGCTGCCTGGAGCACTAATACTGTGCTTCTGTCAGATATTCAGATGGTCAGGCCACCTATGTATGGCTTCAAACGACTACCATTCACTTTTCCTGGGAAGGGATCTCCATTCAACTTAACCAACTGGACTGTGCCACCGTTGGTAATCTCCTTAATAAAATATAGCCCCATCCAATGCATTCAGAGTTTCCCTGGAAGTTTATCAAAATTAATATCATATAATAGCACCAAGTCATTCACCTTAAAGGTGTGCAACTTAATATGTCGATCGTGCCACGCCTTTTCAAGCTGCTTTTGGACCTGCTGGTGAAATCCAGCCAAAAATTTCTCTTCTTCCATCTCATCCAACTACGTGAGCCTCTCTTCTAGGGCTTCGCAATCTGTTATACCTATGAGCACTGCTATGCGCAGACCAGGCACCATTCATTCCATAGGCATCACACCTTCAACCCTGTATACCAGTCTAAAGGGTGTCTGTCCCGTTAACTTCTTGCACATCGTCCGATAAGCCCACAATAATGCAACTATGCGTAGGTCCCAATCACTTCGTTGAGAATTGCATACCTTGGTCAACGTAGTCTCCAATAATTTGTTGAATGCCTCCACTATCTCGTTAGCCTGTGGGTGATAAGGTGTGCTCTTTTGATGATACACCTGAAATTCTTCCGTTAGTGTGTTGATCGTCCAATTCATGAAGTGCGTACCACGATCACTCATCACGATCTTTGGACATCCAAATCGCGTTAGTACATGATCAAATAGACAATTCGTGGTGCTCGCACCCGTGCAATCCTTCACCGGCTGCACTTCTGCCCAACGAGTCAAATACTCTATCTCAGTGATAATGTACCTCACGCCTATCTTTCCTTGGGGCTGAATAGGTCTTACAAAATCTATTGCCCACTTTTCAAAAGGTTGCAATGTCATTTGTGGATTCAAATGCATTTCATCCCTCCGTGATGGCCTACCTGTTCTTTGATATATGTCGCACGCCTTGCAATATGGTTTTGAATCCTGAGGAAGGGTTGGCCACTACAACCCTGCACATAGAATCCTCTGCATGGTTGCTCTCCCTACATAATGTCCTCCCACAGTGCCCCCATGAGCATTGTGAGGATGATGCTTCATTCAAATTCAGGTACATACCTTCGCATTATTTCATCATTCCCCATCTTGTATAGATGCCCATCAATGACAGAGAAATCTTCCGCATGCACCACTAATTCCTTCTTTTGCTGGACAAAGTATCCTTCTTGCGTAGTTCCTTTTTTTAGGAAGTGTATTATATCCTCGAAATGTCCATCCATGATGCGCACAGCAAAAAGCTGTGCATCAAGTAATCCTTCCTCCAAACTAGTGGGTTCCTCCCCTGTCTCAAAGCTTAACAGGTGGTCTAGTCCTGCATTCAATCGTCCAGGCTTCACAACAACTTCAAAATCGTATTCCTAGAACAATAAAAGCCATTTGCAGATGCACCCCCCCAACACAGGCTTATTGACTACGTACTTCACCATGGAGTGATCCATATACATCTTAAAGTGACCCCCTAGCAAGTAGTGTCGATACTTCTAGAGCACATACATCATAGCTAGCCCCTCGCGTTCAGTGGTGGAATAGTTCTTTTCTGCTTTGGATAATCTATGGCTTGCGAACGTGATAGGGTGGTCCAAGCCTTCGCTACAATCCTATGCTAGTACTGCCCCCAGCGCTATACATGATGCATCAACATGTACATGAAATTCTTTCTTCCATTTTGGGAAGAATAGAATCGGCATGGTAACCATATTTTCTTTCAATATATCCAAGATTTTCTTACAGTCATTGTTCCAGCAGAACTTGACATCCTTCTTCAACAATTTTTCCATTGGCATGGTGATCTGGGTATATCCCTTGATAAACTTTCTGTAATATCCCGTATGTCCCAAAGTAGTGCGCAGATGTTTCACACTCCTTGGCGCTTCCAAGTTCAGAATTACCGCGATATTTGCGGGTTCTACCATCATCCCTTGTCTGCAAACCACATGCCCCAAGAGGTTCCCAAAAGGAATGCAAAATAGACACTTCTTAAGGTTGAGCGCGATCTGGTATCTTCGACAGGTATCCAACATCAAGCGCAAGCTCACTACATGGTGCTTAACCAGTCCAAATATAGTCTAGTCATCAAAATATACCTCTAAGAACTTATGAATAAATTCCTTGAATGCTGCAACAACCACGCGTGAAAAGATAGCAGGTGCATTCTTCAACCCAAACGGAATTACAGTATATTGAAAGCAACCCCACTCAGTCGTGAAGGTTGTCTTGCTCCTATCCTCCAGTGCGATTTTGATTTGGTGGTACCCAAAGAACCCATCAGTGAAGGAGTATGCTTCGTGGGCACCTACATTGTCCAACACTTCATTTGTGAACGGAGTTGGGAAAGGATCATGTACACAGGCATCATTCAGCTTTCTAAGATCCACGCATATCCTTATCTCATCCTTTTGCTTCTTCTCTTGCACGACCATTGGGCTTACCCAATCAGACTCTTCCACCAACTCAATGATGCCTACTTCTAGCATTTTGTCTAGTTCTAAGCAGGCCTTCTCCTTGTATTTCGGATTTAGGCAGTAAGGCCTCTGCTTAACTAGCTTTGTGTCGCGCTTTAGTGTGATTTTCATCACTCCCAGGTCTCTTATTATTCCTTTCAAATCCATAAACTTGGTAGGGAATAAGCCCTGATATTCATGGAGTAATTCAATGATCTTATCCACCGTTGTGTCATCCCAGTATTCTCTAATCTTCACAAACTTGGGTTCTGCCTCCGTACCAATGTTCACATGTCTAGTTTTCACTGGCGCGGTTATATCAGGGTTCCCAATCTCTGGTCCCTCAACCTCATGGTGACCTTTTGTCTCTGGAATGTTAATCTTCTGCAGACCCTCGTCCTCTTCCTTAGTAGTTACATTATAACATTCCAGTGCACGACTCAGCTGAGTAGCCCATTCAGGTTGCGTCAGGTCTAAAGGATCCTACGATATCCTAAAGATGGATGCTTTCACCTCTTTAGTAGTTACATTATAACATTCCAGTGCACGACTCAGCTGAGTAGCCCATTCAGGTTGCGTCAGGTATAAAGGATCCTACGATATCCTAAAGATGGATGCTTTCACCTCTTGTAGCGCTTCGTCAATACCGTCAAACCCATACTCAAAACTAAATGTCATCATGAATGCTTCGCGCAGGATATCCCATTCACTTGTCCCATGGTGAAGCTCTGTTTCTACATACAAATTCATTGGGATAACATCCAGGGTATGAAAGAATAGGTGAACCCACTCAGGTTGTGGATTTTCTCCATAAGCCTGTTTCAACTTTGCTAGATGTGTGCATGGATCATTCTGCCCATCGTACTTGTTTTTCAGTCACATCTTAGGCTTCCCAAATCATGTTTGCATCATTTTCCTACATTCGCGCCAATCATCAAAACTCCCCTTGTGCGTACCCCACCATCTTGCATGCGTAGCACACAGTGCCCAGTCCAAGGCCTGGAAGCATTGATTTTCTGGCACCTCCCTTTCAAATGCATCCAAAAAGATATCTACCTCATTTAGACCCTCATGAATAGGAATATTTCTTACCTCTGACGATACACAGTGCAGCAACCTTCTCATGATATTACAATTCAGCCTAGTTACTTCATGCAACCGATTCTACTGGCGTTCTATTTGCTCATCAAAATATGAAGTGTAGGAGTTCTCGCACTCCCATGTAATCCGTCCATCCACGGTGGGATTTACCCAATCTTGGTCTTGCGTTGTTATCTTATAGTTGTAGTCCAAGTCATCATCACTCTCATAGTCGTGGACCGGTTTCGTATAGCGCGATCCTTCAGCAGGATCCAGGGGTATTATTACGTGCAGTGATTTCTTCGCAAAGGTCATCTTTCACTTCTTCATATTTATTACCCTGTTCATATCAGTAACCCAATCAATTCCCAAGAGTGCAGGGTAGGGATTGTTGTCATCAACAATGTCTATTACTTCAAAATCTACCAGCGCGCTTGCTCCCTCAATATCCACGGTCACTCCCTGCAGCCGCCCCATGGGTATGATTTTCTGTTGATTCACAATCCTTATCTAAATCGGGGACCATTGTAGCACAGGTCCTCCCATGTTTTTTTTGGTAGAACATTTGCATCTAATCCAAAATCCATAATGACTTGATCCATTTCGTATTGTCTGATATGTGCGATGAGTCTCATTTCACATCCCGTCCTTGTTTTATGCTTCCTGATCTTGCGGACTATGTGCGGTTCACGTGGCATGGTCCCAACACATCTATTGATAAGTTCCTACAACCCTTTTAAAGCCTTATTGTCACACAGTAAATTCATACATGTTTCAACAAAATTTGTCAGCATAGAGGGGTCCATCTCCGGCTACGGTTTATCTTTTCTTCTTGAAGTGGATGCCTCAACGAAGTTCTTCTTAGCTTCCATGAAGGTTTCCTGAGCGTGATCCAAATTGAACTTGGCCTCTTTCGCTGGGGCTTTGCGAACCCATGTACTATCTTCTGGTTGTTTCCCCTTGTCATCTCCCATCACGATTGCACTTTGAAGCACTATATTTACGTTCGGATCTTCCTTGTGCAGCTCAGACCTCATCATCTGTAGGTTTTGAGTTGGTGGAGGCGGCAGCGCTCCTTTATCACGTATCCTAGCTATTAGCGTAGGACAATCTTCTGTCTCATGATTAAACAACGTGCAATACTTGAACAAAGGGTGTGTTGGATTAGAGCAATCACAGGCATAGTTTCTTGGTCCTCCGCAATTGTATCAAATCAATTATTTACGACATCTACTGGGTCCTCCTCCACCTTGGCCTCGTCCACACCCCTGAAATCCTGTCCGCGCCATCCTTGCATTCTAGTCAAGGGGTTGCGTTTCGGCCTGAACCCTGTAGGTGGGAGTTTTATCCATCATCAATTCATAGCTCCTGCAAGTACGCTCTTCATGTCCCACCAACCTACAAAAGTCGTAGAACAGCTATTGCGGAGTTTGTGTATACTTCTGTAATAAGTGGCAGTTATCCATGGCATGTTTTCCAGCTATTTGACAGATAGCGCACCACAAAGCAGGTACCACACTAGGTCCTGCTGGAGCTTCCGGCCTTAAAGGCATCGGTCCTCATGCTACAAAGTAATTTGTAAAGATCGGGCAATGGTATTTGTCATGACCCTGGCTCTTGCATTTCACACACCATACTTCTTTGCATACCTCTGGCCGAACCGTCCTATCCTGCTTCAAGCTTTGCATCTCAAGGCACAGATTCTTCAGTTGCACGTGGATCTGCTGAACTCCTAGATTAGAATCTTGCATCAGGCTCTCATGTATCCTCATGGAAATCTCCAAGGCCTCTTCCTAAGTTGTTATCTTCTGCTGCGATAGCTCACTCCTTAAATGTGGTAGTAGTGAAGCCACAAAACACTTGCGATGTTGTCCATCAGTCAAATTCATGTTGGCTTCGCGGATCGTACATTTTAGCCTATGATCTAGTTCCAAAGGCATCCCGCCTGGTAGCATTGTCATCTCTTTGAATCCCACAATCGACTACGCTTCAGATTTAGGCCTGCTAAATTCCCTATTCAATGTTGTTTGGATTTATGATACTCTAGCATTCAGGTTATCGCTAGAGTACTTAATATACCAGGTTAGTGCGCAATCTTGCAAAGCACTAAATAGTGTTGCCTTCTTTATGTTATCATCTATAACACCTTGAGCTTCCCATACAACCCTCACAATGAACCAGAATTGGTCCAGGTCCTCATTTCCAAAGCCTTTGAACAAAGGCAACTTCACTATGTTTTCCATACTGAATTGCAATGGTCGTGGAGGTGGTACGGGTGAAGTTGGAGGTGATGGTGGTGAAGATGGAGGTGGTGTGGGCAGAGGTGGTATTCACAGAAATCCCTATCTTATCAATTGAATATCACTTTGCATAGAGACATTTTCTATCCCCTCTTCATCGCTTCGTAGTGGTGAAATCAAGGGGCTATACTCCAGACCCTTATTTCCTTCATTTCTATAACTTTTTCTGCTTCATGTAGTCCCAAACATCAAGGTAACTACATAACCCGTTTTTTGCACAACAACATTTTAATCCAAGTATTCAGAGATTTTACGTACTTACCTCGTGGTCCTTTGAAAAAGTGTTTCTCTTTCTCGCTATAGCTGACTGAGGTGTTGACCGCGAATTCAGTAACAAATCCTCCTATAATGCAATCCAGCTAATGATAGATGGCGCGCATGATCTTATTCTTCGATGCTTCCAACCTTCACACCAGCTCTGGGCTCCACATAATAGGACCGTCAAGTTTCCACCTCCGTTGGCTATCTTCTAGCTTCGCAATCGGCTCGTATAGCTCAGTAGGGAAAGAGGTGAAAAAGATTTCGTGGATCTCCGTATACAAGTATTGGTCCAACCATTGTTCTTTTCACAGTCGTAGGTTTCTGTTCTCCTACGCCGCGAACTAGTGAATCCTTTTGTCCAACCAGCCTTCGATTTATTTCTTAGTTGGATCCCAATGATACGACAGCGCACATCTCTCATGCAGATTCCCGTCCCAGCAATGGAACCATTTTTTGGCTTGTGGGTGCCTGACCTAAGTTGAGTGTTAGTTAGCCAAACAAATCCCTACATTACTGGCCCTTTCGGCATCGGCCCGTGAAGCGCAAACTGAAGTCTCACTTGAAGAAGTATGGGGGGATGCTAGAACCAAGTTTCCACACCCTTAAGATGGATGTGATGTTGGTTTATTCCAACTATACCTACCTTCACGCAGGTTTCTTATCCCTCTGCTCTACCCTTCAATACCTTCACGAAATGTTACAATTGGCTTCCGCGCAACCCTAACCAGGGGTTGATATGCTTTGGCGCTGCTAGGGCAGCGAACTGTGATATTTACCCAAACTAAGTATATTACTTGATTTATTAACAGATCTTAGTTAGCTTTGCGTAAACGAATGTTCTTACTTGTGTTCACTTAACCAATACCTTTACATACATCTACACATCATGTAAGCAATATAAGTGAAATTTATACCCAATATAACAGATGCATAAATAGGAAATAAAGACACATAAATTATAGAATACTTCTCTTTATTGATAATTCCAAATAATTACAGACTTGTCTCGCCCTACGCACTAAGTTGTAGGGGTCCACGCACTCAGCTGCAGACTTCTAGGTCTCTATGCACTCAGCTATAGAGCCTCTAACTACGCTACAACCCAAAACTTAGACCTCTATTTCAGATATATCTCTCATACATCATTCCATCATTGATTTCTTCCTTGTATTTATACCTTAACTCCTAAGAGCTTAGTTCTATTTATACAATCCTATGGTCCACGGACCATGGGTAGATATTTTATAACTGACATTACATTATCAAAATAAGGGCGGACAACCCTATGACTCTTTAACATCTACATGCTCCGTGACCACAAAATGTGGAGTGTTTACATTTGGATTACAAAAATTGGACCAAAATATGGCTTTAAGCACCAAAATTGCCCTTGGGGGATCCCGCGCCCAACAACAACATATCGGGGAGACCCCTTGAATGTTGGCAGGACCAACATGGTCAACATGCCTATAACATATAGGGCTTAACATTCCCCTTCCTTTAAAAGAAGTATTTTCTTCAACACTTGACTATCTATGGGTGTTTCTACATGAACATTTCATCTTCCGATGTCTCTTCCTCCACTAGTAAGTTATTCCATTTAATGAGGTATTTAGTAATTGCTTTATTTTTTATCTACTTAGTCCTTGTTCCCAATTTTTTCTTCATTAATCTATGGTAGAATAACATGGACTGGGATTTTGTCATTGATTACCTTCTTTAAGTAAGAAACATGGAATATGGTATGTACATGTGAGGATGGAGTAAACTCCAAATTGTAATCCATACTTCCAATCCTCTACAACACCTTATAAGGGAAATCACAATTTGGTCCTAATTTATTGTCCTCATTATTTTACTCGAGGGGCATCTTCTATATGGTTGTAGTCTTAAAAATACTGAATCCCCCACTTCAAATTCCCTTTCACTATAATGTTGCTCTTCCTGTTGTTTGATCCTATTTTGTGCAATAACCAAATTGTCATTTAATAACTTGACAAGCTCTTGTTGGTGTGTTGGCATGTGGGGAAAGTGATTTGGTGTTCAGGAATTCTCCAACAAAACCCCCATAGATACCAGCATTATCAATGCCTACAAGTATATGAGGTCTCACCTTAGGTATGCTAATGGGTGTACATAACCTTTGAAGGACATGCAAGGAGACATGGGAATATGAGACAACTTTAGCTTAAAGAAACCTGACCCAAACTAACGTAGTTTCCATATGTTGCAAACAATCCCGCTGAACAAACATGCATTCATAAACTCTTACTACACATATTAAAGAATTCCTAGTAATTACAATAGACATTGGTTGCACATATCATGTAGTTTAGATAGAAAAATAATTTCTTGACAGCCATTATTGTATATATGCATAATTATCTTCAACATAAAAAGGCAAAGGGAGATGGTCCATTCATTAGGTAGCGACATAGTTATTTGCAGCATATAAATTAATTATACATGCAGTAGCCTGAAACTTCATGTAGACTCCTAGTCCATTCATAGCGTTCACCATAGACATAAAGCATTTAAACATCGAGATCATATATATGGAGAAAATTCCTTGAGAGCTCATATTTACATTAACCAACGAATAAAAAAATATACATTAATTCCATGTGTTCAAAAATAAAGACTCAAAGGTGGCCATTCATAACATACAAATGGCCAAAGCTATACAATACTACAGTGGACAATATTCACAAATTAACACCATGCCAGAGCTTCAAAGAACTTAACTCAATAGAATCCATCAGTAGAATAGTGATAGTATTAGGTAACAGTGACAATATAAAAATGAAACAAAATAGAATATACAAGATCTATCAACCATTAAGAAACCAAATGAATAGCATATAACTAGTCGAAATCTTCATCATCAACATAAATCCTTTATATAGTGGAAATTCTCCATATCCAGCTTGAATAATCTCTTTCCATCTCACCCTACCAGCTCATCTATATGAGCTTTCCTCATATGTGCAAAGCCTCAACCTTCTACCAAACCACACCTAGCCGAATTTCCACCTTATCCCATGTCTAACTAACCCACATAGCTAATAGATACCATGTTGGCTAGGGAATAGTTTTAGTTATCACATAATTATACTGGGCCCTTGTCACATATCTACACCATCTATTAGGCATATCCACAATTTCCTATGCATTGTGTCGATCACCCTTTGTGCATTATCCCCATAGCTAGGAAAAAAAAGAAGTCCCCATTTCTTCTTTACCCCAATAGTCCCCCAACACTATTTGAGGCTCATCCCCGAGCCACTCTGTCATTGGTGTGATCTAACGAAAGGGGGAAATTTAGTAGTATTTACCAAAAGATTTTGGAATGAGTCGTTGGCTTTGTCTATAGGACTCTAGACTATTACTACTATTCCAATGAAGTCCGCAGAAATATCTATTGGCATAGGGGTAATTTGGAACAATAGATCATGCCTAACAATAAGGTTTTATGTTGTATTTTGTGCCACATCTAGATCATCATTAAGTTGTATTTCCTCATCCTGCAGCGGCTTGACCTTCTGTGCTAATTATTGTTTCTCTGCTCTTCACTTGTTAGTTTGTATTCCTAATGTTTCAGTCTTCAGCATCACAACTCGTTGTTATATGGTAGGAAAATATATTAGGATACTATGGATGGTTTCATTTCATTAATTGGTAGTCTAAATTTTGGAACCCGTTATCCTTGACCTCATCATTTTTCTATAATTTCTTCGAGAGGTATATGCCAACCTTGTATAATTTAGAACACTAGTTTTCCATTTCTTGTGCACTTTCGAGAGAATTAGAAGTTATCAATACTCTTTCCCTTCTATTAATATCCTCTAGTGGGGTGGTGAGTTTGATGTAGTTGGAGCTCTTCCACTTTTGCTTCTAGGTCATGGATGACCTCTTCTATATTTGACAATTTTTCCACTAATAATAATAATAATAATAATAAATAATATAATATAATATTAAAATATAAGAAAATAAGTAATAAACAATAAAGAAAATATAATAATAGTAAATAGATAATAAACAACGAAAAAATATAATAATAACGAATAAATAAAATAGTAAATAACAATACTAGAGTTATAAATAAGTATATATAAAAGTAAACTATAAAATAGTAACAAAAAGTAAAATAAAATAAGAAAAAGTTAACTAAGAGAACTATAAAAATAGTAAAAATAAGTACAGTTCCCAAAAAGTAAAAATGAATAAAATAAGAAAGAAATAAATTAAGAGAAAATTTAACTTAAGTAAACTTAAAATAAAAAAATAAAAGTTACATGTTGACACATGGACTGTGAGCATGCAGTGCCCTTTCCAATGTTTGGTATATTTAATAGACGATGAGGAAGATGAGAGAATATTCCATCATCCATTCTCTTGGGAGAAAAGTGTTGTGAGACAAATGATTCCTTGACAGTAGTACATTGATTGAGGGCTCGGGGGTGGCCAGTGGTAGAAAGATTATATGCAGCTGAGCCTATGGTTGGATGGAGAGTCGTCCCCAAAACATTGGTGTAGTTAATGTTATCACTCAGGTTGTCCCTTGGCTCCTTAAGGGATACGGCCGAGGTAACCACAAACAAATCTTTGGGCTGCAGGTCCTAGCCTACCTGCAGTCAGAGAGGGCTCTCTCTTTAAAATTTAGCTTTGTTTTGGGTTGATTTTAGGCTAGTTATGGTGTACATGGGTTTTGTTTTGATTTTGGTGGCAAGGATGATGTTTTCAAGCAGAGTTGGGATGCATAGTGTGAGAAGTTCAAACCATTGGGCATGGAGTCATGGATTAGGGCTTGCTGTTGCGTTTTCTTGGTCACAAGAGGAATACAGAGCAGGATAGCTACACATAGAACAATATCAGGCTGCAATAAAGATGGAATGAAGGTCAAAGATGAAAGGCAACTAAGAATCTTCATTAACTAACCGAAAGGGAAGGTGAATGAAAGTTTGTCTAGGAGCAGTCAAGAATTCCTCAATAACAGTCATATGTGAAAGAAACAGGGTAAACATGATCATTTAAGTATGCATATTCATAACCATTTCTAAAGAAAACATATAGAAATAACAAGAACTGAGCATAGAGTGCAGTCAAGCAAAGCCTAAGCTATTCTTATTTCTTGCTATTTAGATGGTAACACAATGGTGGCGTAAACATATATAAACTATAAACAGAGGCAAGAAAACACTTATTGAGCCATGTAGTAGCACAGGAATTCCACAGTCACTCTTTGGCCATTAAATAACACGACAGACAATTCTTCATCCAAAGCATTCCAGAAGTCTTTGATTATAGAGCTCTCAAAGTATACAGCGCAAGTCTAGAATGAGGATTATCAACAAACCAACCCTTTAAAAAATGAATCAGGGTGGTTTATATAGAGAAAATATCCAAAAATATCTATTACAACAAATCTTAAACAGATCTGAGGGAAATGAGTTCTTTAATCTAATCGTGTCCTAAAATTAATGCAAGAAGATATCTATTTGAGCTGCGCTGGAGGCAGCTGCATGAAAATGAGTTAATATGGTGTCCTTGGCAGCTCGGTGCAGTGTTTCTGCAATAACTGTGCCTTTAATCTCTTATCTGCACCTCTTAGGCGGTTATGTTGCTTTTAGGTGGCTTTAATGTGCACTAATCTCAATCTGATGAGCTTTGAATGGCCTTTACTGCTTCTTTGACTTGGACGGAGGCCTTTAATGTTCACCTGCTTTGATATTGCCAATCTGATACTCTTTAATTGAATCTGGGCTTTATCTTTCCTATGATACTCTTTAACACTTGAATCGGGCCACTTTCTCTCCCTTGATATGCTTGAAACTGTCAAATCGCCCCTTTTCTGCCCTTTCAAGGCAAAAATAACTGCTGCAAATGCTTTTCATGGCCTCTAGAATGCTATCGGCGCTGGCCGATTGAATATGAACATACATGAAGAAATCCTATCAAATAATGGCAGAGGAATGCAACCTGATAACTGTGCTGGGCTGAGGCTGGCTTTTAATTTGCGTTTTTTGGGCCTGCTGCCCTGGTGCTTTGCTGAGTCACTGCTTTGTTATCCTGCTCTTGGTATGCATACTTGGCCCTTTTATAAAATTGCAATAGTTGTATCTTGACACCCTCTGCATGCTTCCTTTTCTTTAGTTCTCTGTTTCCAGCGTTGCCTCTCGCAAATAAATGGGTTTTGTAGGTAGCCGAGCAATAGGAAGCTCTCCATTTTGAGAAATTTTTCTTAGCGATGCGCAATTGGCGCTAAGCGCTAATGATGACCCTGAAACTCTGAGCGCACTCCTATAGTATTACAAGCAATAGCTTTCAGGAAATACAAACAAAAATTTCTTGTTGACTTCTAAAACGCTGGAATGTCGAAATAGAAATCCTGTTTCACATTAACACAGGATCTGAATCTCTTTTCTGTGGAAATTCTGCATAACACAGGAGATCTGCGTTTTCATTTCAATGGCTTAGAACGTGATATACAGAATTCTGACCTGCCCTAACATCAACGCATGTGCCGGTTTGGATCGCCCCTCTAACAGGTACAAACCACTGTTTTTTTTTAACAGGAACAAACATATTTGCAACATATCTACGTTGCATTTCCCTGTCATTAACAGAGAACACTAAACCTTATTAGATTGATGCAATCCCAATGCGATATATCCGCATTTAACAATTAACATGGTTATAATATTTGTGAATATCTATTGACCGACATTCAACACGTTACAACGGCATCTCTTCCATCGGCGGTCACACAAACATAGAAATATATTGTTTCCTCCGATTCTATGCAACTTTAATCGAGATCTCCCACGAGAATTCTGGAATCAATACGCTCCAACGCATGAACTGGCGGAGGATTTCAATTCACTGAACCTTTAATTACCGCAACTAACACTCCACATCAAACTCCAATGCCGTGATTTCGGGGATCTACGTTTACAAAATTTCGGTGTTTTGATCCGATTCGATCTAATCGGAGATCACATTTCAACTGTTCTCAACTCTGTATTCAGAATTCCGATCCGAAATCGAAATCGGCAAGCATCAATTGCTATTTCACAAAGTGCCTCTTGACACTTGATCTGGCACCTCTGATCCCGTTTTTCCCAATAAAATTTACAGAATCTTCTCGTGTAAGCTCCTGGTCCTTATGTAAGACAATTTTTAAAATTAAAACTAATTTAAAATCACATTAATCAACAATTTAAACACAGAATTCAACACATATCTTTTCCCATATCCTCATACATCGCTGCGCACAATATGAACTTGTTAATAAACAGAAACTCTGCGTTTACTCAAATTGCATAAAAACTGACTTCTATTACACACAACACATGGTTCACACTATCTTCTGAGCTTGCGCTCTCCAAGATCACACCAAAAACTAACTCTCCCACGAAGAAAATCTCTTTGTTTTTTTATTACATTGTCTACTAACTAATCGATACACAATCTTCTAATTTAAAATTCTAAGAAATAAAACTCCTAAATAGTAGCGCTCACTTACACCTGTTGTAACAATCTTATCACCTATTTCAATAATAACTAATTGTTTATGAAATCGACCTCTTTAGCAACTGGACTTTAACACACAGCAATGAATTTCACCCTGTCAGGCCACAACATGTGGACAATTTTCCACATTGCTGGCCAATTCCGATGCTCCTACATCAGACTCCCGGGGAAGAAAACTGATCTTGTAGTTGTTTGGAGTTGATCCCCATTCTCTGTAGCTCTGCTGACATCCTCTACTGGTTCCTCTTTCCAATTGGTCAAATACTGATAATGAGTCTAACTCCTGGTTCGCTTTAGCGCTTTCTTTTTCCTTTTTCCTGCTTTGGGCTTTCATCTATTATGGCGTCTCTTTGTGGTTCTTCTTCTGGCTTTTAGTATAGGTACCATTCTGCAATACATGACTAAATCACCTGTTTGGAATTCCTTTTTCCGCCTCATATCTGCTCACTGCTTGTCTTTGCTACTACATTCCTACCATCTGCTTTTGACATCTCCCTCAAATATGCTTCTAGGAGTTAGCCAATTCACATCTACTTGGATTTTCTTCGGATCCAATTTCAGCTCTTCTTTAGAGACTGCATATTCCTTCAAATCTTCATTCTTCACCCTGATGGTGATTTTATATAAGGCTCGAGAATTTGGATTCATGCGCCACTCAACTTCTTTCTTCGGACTGAGTGCTATTGGCACAACACATGGATTAAGGCTTCCACTGATTAGCCATTTATCCATCAACTCTTTCACTTGTGTTCCAGCTTTGACAGTTTCCTGCATTACCCTGTAGGCTACTTTGTTCGACAGACTGACTCCCAATATTAGATCATTATGTTCACTAATACTCCTAATGGGTAACAACTCATCCACAACAATATCAGCACAATCATTCAAGAAATTCTGAATTTCTTCAGGTAAATCTTCTAAATTTGTAGAAGTTAAAATTACCTTGGGTTTGCCAACACTAGCAAGATGCATCTCCTTACCCTTCTCATCTTCCTGCAACAAGATCTTCTCATTCATCAATGTAACACTGTTTCCAGCTGCTTCTTTATCAGCTTCAGCTTTCAACGGCAGTAGTGTATGCTTATTCCCATCTTTTTCCAAAGTATAAGTATTTCTTTTGCCATCATGTATGGCATTTCGGTCAAACTGCCAAGGCCTCCCTAGCAATATGTGGCATACATCTATCGGCATTACATCACATAAAATGACATCATTATAAGTACCAATCTGAATTTCAACTTGACATTGTTCAGTTACAAAAATTTGATGGCCCTTTTGAAGCCACGATACTTTGTAGGGAGTGGGGTGTACTGTTCTCTCCAACTTCAATTTGTCCACCATCTCTGTAGAAACCAGATTGTCAGTACTACCGCTATCAATTACCAATTTGCAACACTTACCCCTTGACTTACACATAGTTCTGAATAAAGTCTTTCTTTGAGCTAGTTCTTTGGCTTCCTTAGCTCCTTCCAGTAATACCCTCTTCGGTAACAGGGATTCTCCGTCTTCTCGTGGTTCCTCTTTAGCTTCAGGTTGACGAATCTCCTCCTTGGCTTCAGCAACATTCACATTGCGCTGGTTTGCTGATCTCTGATGAGGACAATCCCATTGTATATGTCCCCATTCACCACATATGTAACATCGTACATCTCTTCCTCGCCCTCTGCCTCTGGGCATGAATCTTCTGCAGCTAGAATCTGCTCTTTGTGGTGCTCTATTGCTCGCACTCCCTGTCTCATTTTGAGAGTCTTGAATTTTGGATTCAAATGTTCTCCCTTCTTTTGCCAGATTCTTACATCTGTTCCTCTGGTTTTGTTTGCGTACCAGTTTTTCCTCTGCCTTCAAGGCGGCTTGATAGGAATCCTCAACAGTTTTCAAACTTAATAGGTTAATCTCATCTTGGATCTCATACCTTAGCCCATTAATATATCTGGCTACTTTCTCCAAATCATCTTCTACATGCCCTGTTATGATGCTTAACCTGTAAAATTCTTCTGTATACTCCTTAACAGACATTCCTTTCTGCTTCAGATTTTGCATATGCTTAAAGAGATTCAAATGATAGTCTTTAGGCAAAAACTTGGCTTTCAGTTTGCTTACCATTTTATCCCACTGCTTGATCTTAGATTTCCCCTTTCTCGTTCTTGATGTCTGTAATTCGTCCCACCAGATGGCTACATGGCGCTTCAGTCGAGTGACTGCAAACTTTACCTTCTTGTTCTCTTCAATCTCTTCATAATTGAAGTACTGATCTATGGATCTGATCCAATCCATGAGCTCCTCAGCATTCAGACTCCCTTCATACATAGGAATCTCCATTTTGGGTTTGCTTCCAACCTTTGCCAGCATCTTGATGATTTTGACATTGTCATTCTCTTCTTCTGCTTCCACATCTGCATCAGATTCTTCTGAAGAACTCTCAGCTCCCTCGTCAGGCGCTCTTCTTTGGGCTGTCTCCATTATCTCCATCCGTTCATGCAATCTCCACACTTCTTCTATCAAAACTGCATTTGGTTCTGGTCTCCCGCGACCAATTCCCCTTCTTGGCGGCATTCTCTGCAATACTTCACAACAGCTTAACTGGCTCTGATACCAAAAATGATGACCCTGAAACTCTGAGCGCACTCCTATAGTATTACAGGCAATAGCTTTCAGGAAATACAAACAAAAATTTCTTGTTCGCTTCTAAAACGCTAGAATGTCGAAATAGAAATATTGTTTTACATTAACACGGGATCTAATCTCTTTTCTATGGAAATTCTGCATAACACAGGAGATCTGCGTTTTCATTTCAATGGCTTAGAACGTGATATACAGAATCCTGATTCACCAAGATTTTGTCTGCCCTAACATCAACGCATGCGCCGTTTTGGATCGCCTCTCTAACAGGTACAAACCACTGTTTTTCTTTAACAAGAACAAACATATTTGCCACATATCTACGTTGCATTCCGTTGCCATTAACAGAGAACACTATACATTATTAGATTGATGCAATCCCAATGCGATATATTCGCATTTACCAATTAACATGGTTATAATATTTGTGAATATCTATTGACCGACATTCGACACGTTACAACGACATCTCTTCAATCGGCGGTCACACAAACATAGAAATATATTGTTTCATCCGATTCTATGCAACTTTAATCGGCATCTCCCACGAGAATTCTGGAATCAATACGCTCCCACGCATGAACTGGCGGAGGATTTCAATTCACTGAACCTTTAATTACCGCAACTAACACTCCACATCAAACTCCGATGCCGCGATTTCGGGGATCTACGTTTACAAATTTTCGGTGTTCTGATCCGATCCGATCTAATCGGAGATCACATTTCAACTGTTCTCAACTCTGCATTCAGAATTCCGATCCGAAATCGAAATTGGCAAGCATCAATTGCTATTTCACAAAGTGCCTCTTGACACTTGATCTAGCGCCTCTGATCCAGTTTTTCCCAATAAAATTTACAGAATCTTCTCGTGTAAGCTCCTGGTCCTTGTGTAAGACGATTTTTAAAATTAAAACTAATTCACAATCACATTAATCAACAATTTAAACACAGAATTCAACACATATCTTTTCCCATATCCTCATACATCGCTGCGCACAATATGAACTTGTTAATAAACAGAAACTCTGCGTTTACTCAAATTGCATAAAAACTGACTTCTATTACACACAACACACGGTTCACACTATCTTCTGAGCTCGCGCTCTCCAAGATCACACCAAAAACTAACTCTCCCACGAAGAAAATCTCTTCGTTTTTTTATTACATTGTCTACTAACTAATCGATACACAATCTTCTAATTTAAAATTCTAACAAATAAAACTCCTAACTAGTAGCGCTCACTTACACCTGTTGTAACAATCTTATCAATAAGATAGACACACCTATTTCAATAATAACTAATTGTTTATGAAATCGACCTCTTTAGCAACTGGAGTTTAACACACAGCAATGAATTTCACCCTGTTAGGATACAACATGTGGACAATTTTCCACATTGCTGGCCAGTTCCGATGCTCCTGCATCAGCTAATCGCGCATCGAAAACCGCCTCTGTTTCTCGTTTCAGGCATTATTTTGACGCGATTCTCACCCTTTGCGCCTTTTCTATAATGACGTCGGCATGATGTCATCGACGGGTCCTTGGTACGGCAGGGTGATGTGGTAGTGACGTCAGCAAAGGACAGGTGGCGGATGACATGGTAGTTCGGCAGGGTGACGTGGAACAGGATAGAACGCGGTGGAGGGACGCTGACAGATGAGCTGGCGGTGACACGGAGTAGCGGCGGGTTGACGCGGAGGTGACGTGAGCGGTAACGTGGTGCTGACGTCAGGGGCAGAGAGACAAAAGGCGGTTTGTGGTTTTATCGGACCGCCTTCTGTACGGGGGCGGTATTTGTCAGAGCCCGCCTGATACAATTGCGTGGAGACACGCGTCTTTTGTACGACGGCAAAACCACCGTGCTAGTGGACGCTAACTCCCGTGTGTTGGGGGCACCCCGAAATCCACCTGGGCCGTTGGATCTGGGAGGGCGGATCTGAGGGCCGACGGAGCGCGGAGCTGGCGGCAGGTTAATGTACGGGGGCCCGCTATATATTAAAATAATTACGCGCCGAAGGGGGGTCTAAAACCTTGGAAATGCAGATTTTATGGGTTATGGGGTGCTATGCGGGTATGAATTAATTTAATGTTTGACCAAAACTATTAAACATTAAACATTTGGAAAATGACTGCGGAGGGGCAAAATTATAGGGTTTTGGTGAGTAGAGGAGTAGGTATAGGTTATTAATCCAACCAGAGGTTAGATTAATCCCAGGGTTAGGACGTGGATGGGTTAATAGTAGCCCTAGATGGACTATCATTTCCCAAAACCATATATACATAGCTATAATGCTATAAGGTGGGATATTAGATATATTTTTGGGGTTTTTTACATAGTTTTTGTAGCAATAGGGATGGGAAAGTAGTTAGGGAGCTACATAATAGAATTAGGAGTTAATATGAATTTGTGAGGTGAAGTGTAGGGGAGAGGCTAAGTTTGTGAACTGAAACTTAGACATAAGAATAGAAAGGAATGTGGAGGAGTGATTTTACACAAGAAATGTGGCTTCTTTTCATTGAAGAAAGTCAAAGCTTGACTTAGTATTTTACAAAAATGAAGTGATAACAGGACTAGTTGGGCAGATCCCAAGGTCCTCAAGGGGATGTTAGTGAGTGATTTATGGGGGAATAGAAGGGGAATTAGACATTCTTCCAAAGTTCTGCCATCAAACAACTGCTTTGGCATTTCTTTCATTGATGAGACAAGCTGTAATTGACAATACATCAGGTGATCAAAACCTTGCTTTCTGCAACCTCAAACTACCTACCCAGCCTAATACACGTAACATTTTTTCTTCCATTTGATTGGGTGCACTTAGACTTGCAGACCTTGATTATCCTCTTTTCTTTTGACTGCCCTCCTATCTAAATGTACCCTTATCTCTTCCAAGGGCCCAGGTTAAGCAGTTGGCTCCTTCATTTCTCTACCTAGCTACTCATCTGCCAAGCTTAAGCTGTTTGGACAGATATTCATTCTCTATCTTCTAAAACAAGCAATTTAAACCGAAGGGAGCCAAGATTAAGCTGTTTGGCTTTCCCTTAACTGTAAAACTCTTCAAAAATGGTATGATTCTTCAAAATGGAACTTCTTGGAAATATGGAACCTTGCAGCATGAAAAGATGACATATTTCGCATGTAAAACAGTCAATCATGAAATATGAAACCTATTGCAATAGGAGGCTAATAGTGGCTCCACTTGGGGATGTTTTTTCAAGATGAAAATCCAAGAACAGCAGGTCAGAATGCCTTGATCTTCAATTGTTGTTGTAAATTGAAATTCTCCTTCTTCTCAATGCCTTTGACTGAATTCTTAGAAACTGATATGCAGTATCCTTTTGAGCTGAATTGCAGAAAAATTACAGCTCCGCTTCTTGCCTTTTGGGTGCTTTTAAACATATTGAAATCTGCTTAAGCATTTCTTTGGAATTATTTCAAAAACAAAGATCTAAAATAGAGCTTTCTTTGATCTTTCCTTCAAAATTTGTTGTGTTGTTCCCTCTTATTGGCCTGCTATAAGAAAAAGTGTTGAGAATACAAATATTAATGTACAGATATTATACAGAGCTATGTTGTGTTCAACAAAAGGGATCATGATAGTGCTTTAGCATTCGGCCATTGAAAGGGCCTTCTTCAGCTGTGCTGCCATCCAAACTCTTCAGAAAATATGTTTTGTTGCCTTAAACATCAGAAATAATAAAGGGGCCTTTCCACAGGAAATCAAACTTGCCATGCTTTCCTTTGTCCTCTCTTCTTGAATCCCATCTTAAGACTTTGTTGCCTATGTAGAAATCTTCAGCCTTGGTTCTTTTTTCAAACATTTTCTTGAGCTTCTCTTGTAAAATCTGAGCTCTATCGTACACTTCCTCTCTTGTTTGCTGCAAATGGATGGTTTGGTTTATTCTTCTTTGGATATCATTTGGCTCTGCCTGAATCTCTTGCAGCAATTTGATAACAGGGATTCCCAAAGAGGAGGGGAACTTGGCCTCCATGCCATAGACTAACTCATATGGGCTCATCCCAATGGATCTCTTGGTTGACAATCTGTCTACCCATAGGGCATTTACAAGCTTTTTGTTCCAGTTCTTCTTGTTCTCCTCCAAGACTTTCTTAATGATGTTAATCAGACTCTTGTTGGATGATTCGGCCAAGCCATTACCTTGAGGGTAATAGGCTGTGGAGTGACCTAAGGTAATGTGGAATTTGTGGCAAAAACTGATCATTTTCTTGGATTTGAAGGCAGCAACGTTATCTGTAATGATCTTCTCAGGACAGCCAAATCTGGACAAAATGTTGGTTTCAAGGAATTGGGTGATGGTGGAGTCATTGGCTTGCCTACATGGGACGGCTTCAATCCACTTGGTAAAGTAATCTGTGGCTGTTAGAATCCACTTATGCTGTCCAGAAGAGGACGGATGGATTTCTCCAATGAAGTCAAGACCCCATTGTTGAAAAGGCTTCTCGGTTGAAATGGGCTTAAGGGGCAAGGGCAGAAGCTTTCTTTTGCCTTCAAAGATTTGGCATTTGTGGCATGAAACAGCAAACTTTCTCACATCAGCAAACAAAGAGGGCCAATAGAAACCAGCCCTTAGTATCTTATCAGCAGTGGACTTCCAATATAAGTGCCCTCCACAGTCCCCTGCATGAAATTCTTTCATGACACTGTTAGTTTCATTCATCGTTAGACAATTCAGCAATATTCCTTCATGATTTTTCCAAAACAGGGCACTATCTAAGACATAAATCTTTGATGCTTTCATCTCTAAAAATCTCTTTTTGGTTCTGGATAACCCTGCAGGAGCACACAGTTTTAACAATATAAATCATATATCAGCATACCATGGGGATTGCAAAAAAGCTTTACTGATCTGTGGAGTCGCCAGCTCCTGTTCATTGTCTAGTTGCTTAATGTCTAAGGCTTGAAAATTGGTTTCGGACATCAGTTTGGCTAAACCTTGTCCCTTTATCAGCTTGGTGGGTTTTATCTCAATGTCATACTCAAGGATATTGGCAATCCATTTGCCTCTTTTGCCTTCTATGCCCTCTTGAGTTAATATGTCTTTTACAACAGCGTTTGGCACATAAGCAATCACATGTGAATATAAAATGTAAATTCTGAAATCTTTGATTGCTTTAACAAGGGCATATGTTTGCTTCTCCATGATTTGGAACTTCAAGGGTGCATCTCTAAGGACTCGGCTGAAAAATGCAATTGGCTTTTCATTTCCCTGATCATATTTCTACAAAAGGACAACAGCAATGGTGTGTTCAGATGCAAATGAAAAAATGATGAAATCCTTATCAAATTGAGGACTTGTGAGGACTGGGGCTTGGGTTAAGGTAGATTTTATGCCCTCAAAGGCTTGCTTGGCCTCTAAAGTCCATTTTACCTTGGAATCATTCTTTAACATGTTATTTAGCATTCTTATCAGCTCGGCCAAGTTTGGGATAAATCTCCTTAGGAAATTGATCTTTCCTAGGAATGCTTGCAATTCTTTGATGTTTCTTGGATAAGGGAATTGCAAAATGGCTTCGATTCTTTCCGGATCTATTCTAATTCCATCTTTTGAAATTATATGGCCTAGCAATTTGCCTTCTTCTAGGCCTAAGAGAGATTTCTTAGGATTTAAGGAAATGCCATATTTCCTACAGGTTAGGAACACTTGCCTTAGGTGTTTAAGGTGCTCTTGATAAGATTTTGAGAAAGGAGTAAGGTCATCAAGGTAAACCACTAGGAAATCATGGATTTCCTTGGCAAATGCAATTTCCATGGCCCTTTGAAAGGTAGCACCTGCATTCTTTAGTCCAAAAGGCATTTTCACATATTTAAAGGTTCCCTGCGGTGTTGTAAAGGCTGTCTTGTCTTGGTCATCCGGGTGAACAAGTATTTGATTAAAACCTGAAAAGCCATCTAGCAAAGAAATTCTTGAAGACCCCACTACTCTTTATAGAATGTGGTCCATTTTTGGCAGTGGGTAGTGATCTTTAAGGGAGACTTGGTTCAAATTTCCTAAGTCCACACATAGTCTAATCTCCCCTGTTTTCTTCCTTGTGGGAACAAGATTGGATACCCATTCTGAAAATCTAATGGGTGCTATGATACCAGCCTCAATCATTCTTTTCACTTCTTTCTCAATCAAGGGGAGAAGCACAGGATTGATTCTCCTTAGTTTCTGTTTGAAGGGCTTTTGATTTGGCTTTAAGGGAATGGTATGTTGAATAACGGAGGTGTCATAGGACTTAAGGTCCTCATACCTCCAAGCAAATACATCTTGAAACTCTTTAAATAAATCAACATATTTTGGTTTTTGATCAGGAGGTAAAGACTTGGACAGTTTAATCATTTTTGGCTTCTCTGCTGTCCCAATATTACAGTCTTCCACAGCAGTGTTTAAGCGCTGCATCTTTGGCTTTTTGGGGACATCGTTTGAATCAAATATGTCTTCTAATGGAGTGAGGCCAGCGGGTAGAAAATTGTCTTTTAAAACAATCACTTCGGCCTCTGCCTCAGCTATTTCATCTAAATGCATTTGCTGCAGCTCTTTCATGCTTTTCTCATCAAAAATGGTTGGGTGCAGCATTTGATTTGTTGCTTCAGCTGTTATAGTTTGCTCATTTTGGCTCATTTGTTGTTGTGGGTCATCCCTGGCATCTTCATCAATGTTTAAGCTTGAGAATCCTTGCTGTAAGGTAAGAAAATTGTTGATTTGAGCATCATCCTCAAACACTTGCCAATCTTTGATATTTTTAGGGACAGTAGGCCTATGCTTTGTCTCAGCAATAAAGTGGTGATTGGGCTCAAAGGGTAGCTTGCAAGTGCTAGCAAAAGTAGCTAGACTATGAGCATGCATGTTATGGATTCTAGAAATCTTAGCAAGCTTGGATTCGGTGAAGGAATTGAGTATTTTTGTGGCAGCAGACCTATAAGCTCTTAGCCTATTGTCATTAGTAACAAAGTTACCTTTCATCTGTTGAATGATCAAATCGGAGTCACCCAGAATGGACACTTTTGCAGCTCCTAGAGCTTTGAGCATTTTAAGGCCTAAAAGGAGAACCTCATACTCTGCCATGTTGTTGGTGCATTTGAATTTTAGTCTGTAAGAATGAGCCTCTGCATGGCTGTTATGTGTATTGTGAATCCATATTCCTGCCCCTGCTCCTAGCTTATTAACAGAACCATCAAACTCTAAATACCATGTGATTTCTTGCTTGTGGTTAGTATTAAGAGTTTCAGTCATTTTAGGATTGGGTGGACCTAGGTTTTGTGCTTCATGTGGTTCTTCTTGTATGCTGGTTGCACTAATTGTTTTAACAGTTTCATGGGTATGGGCAACCGACTCTTGATTGATGCATGTTTCTTGTTCTAAAGGCAAAGGCTTCTCATCAGTGGGAGGGCAGCTATCATCATTGAACAATATAAAGGAATCCATATCAGAATGGATTGAGTAAATGGGAAAGTTTTGGGGTTTTTCCTCACTACTTACCACATACTTCATCAGTGTTTCTCTATACAGTCTCTTTGGTTGCCCAATGACTGAAATAGTGGCATAAGAGAGGTCTAGTTGGAGAGATCCTTGGAGTTTTGCTCCCCAAGATCTTGATAAGAGCATGCCATACTTTGGTGGAATGTCAGCAACCACCACGTCCATTAGGATCGTTTTGTTGGGAAATTGGACTAAAGACACACAAAGGTCTTTGATTAAGCCTAAACACTTGACCTGACTAGAATCAAATGAGAGTAAGTCTTTGTAGGGTCTAGTGACATCAAGGTTTAGCTTCTGCATTACAACTTTGGGCATTAGATTGTGTGAAGCACCTGAATCAAACATAGCATTGTGCAACACTTTATCATGAATGTGCAAACTGACATAAAAGGGTAGAACAACTCCATGTCCTGATTTACCATTGACTTCAGGACCAAAAAGTAATTCAGGTTCATTATCTAAGACATTAACATCATCCCTGTTCTCTGGCATTTGCAGTGATCTTTTGATTTGCTGTCTGTACACATCATGTTTGGAAAGCTCAGAGAGAGGAATAGATATCTTTAATTTACCAATTTCTGCTTCTAAATCAAAAGGTTTTTCTGACTGTGTTTTAGTATTGTGACTAGCAAATTTTCCCTTTTCAATTGTATCTTCAGTGATCTTCTCTTGGTTATCAGTGAGTTCTTGAGATTGTTCTATTTTGGGAAGGCTTTGAGGAGTGCTATTTACATTGTCTTTTGAGGGAAGGGATACTAAAGGCTGGTTATTAGAGGGCTGCATGTCAGATACATCCTCTATGGTCACTTCTTTTAATTTTGGGTATGTTTTATCAGCAGGTTCTGTGATAGTGGCCTTGTCTTTTACTTTCTTAGGCTGCTTGACATCCTTTGGCTTGATGGGATCAGACACATCAATGGTTCTTGTTCTCAATTTGTATTGTTTATGGACTTCGTAGACAACTAAATCATAGCCTTCTTTGAAGTCAAATGACTCTCCAGACTTGGTCTGAAATTGATTTATATCATGGTCATCTTGGTCTTCTTGGGTTAGAAATACTTGTTGTTCACTCTTCAAACCCATCAAGTTTATGTGAGTGTCCTCTATCTGCTCACTAGATGTGGATGCTTCAGCATAGTTTTCATGAAAAGGAGGTCTTATATCATGGTCAGTACTTGCCCTTCCAACGTTTGGGTTCTGATTTTTTATAAAGTTTGGATTTCTGATAGGATTGTTTTGTTGTCCTTCCCATGAGGCTTTTCTTTCAATACTTCCCATTCTATTTTCAAATCTGTCCATACCTTTGATGACTGTGTCCAATTTTTGCTCAAAGGCTAAAGGTTCATCTTTAAAAGTGGTTCTTCTCTCAGCTCTTGCTCTATTTCGCTTGGCAATCAAATTTGCCTCCACACTAACAGCTACATTTTGCATGTCTACTAAGGTTTGAAGGGATCTTTCCCTTAACTGATAAGCCATGTCTGAATCAAATCCATCAGGGAATTTGTATAAAACAAGATCATGTGGAGGTCTAAGGTTTTGTGGAATAGCGTTGTAAACATTGTTAAACCTGGCACAATAGTCTAAGATAGCTTCTTGAGGGCCTCTTTTGATAGTGTTATACTCGGATAATATGTGAAAAGGGTCCTTCTTCTTCTCCCATCTGTTAAGAAATGTTTGGTAAAGGGCCTCTGGGTCAGCTATGGAATTTGCAGGAAGAGCTCTAAACCAGGGCCTTGCATCTCCTGTTAAACTTTGGACAAAAATCTTCATTCTTGCACTATCATCATCTATTTCATAACTCTCAAAATAGTCCTGCATTTTCTTGGTATTTTGCAGGGCTGTGCCAGAACCAATACCATCAAAATATGTGATTTTGGTTTGATAATCCTGAGGAATAGCCCCTGGATTTGCAGGTAACTGTAAAGGTGCATATCTGTTAGCCATATTTATAGGGATAAGTGGAACGACTGGAACAGCTGGAACAACGGTAATAACAGTGGTGGTAGTGGTAGTATGCACAGTGAATGGAGGTGTGGAAAATGTGCTTGGAGAGGTGGATGACGAACAAGGGGGAGTAGGGGTTGAATGAAACAAAACTTTAACAGGGGTTGTAAAACAGCTTGGCTGAACTGTTTGAGGACTAGAATCAGCAAACTCTTCTTGTTTTTGTTTGCTAAGGTTTCTAGAGATTAAATTGGGATTTTCAAAAACAGCTGGTGGATTTGGGTCTGGATTTGACCTAGTATTACATGTTTTCTTCTTGGGAGCCAGCTTCTAACTTATTTTTTGGAATTTTCTGAATAATTCCCCAATGGAGTCGCCAATGATGTTATCACTCAGGTTGTCCCTTGGCTCCTTAAGGGATACGACCGAGGTAACCACAAACCAATCTTTGGGCTGCATGTCCTAGCCTACCTGCAGTCAGAGAGGGCTCTCTCTTTAAAATTTAGCTTTGTTTTGGGTTGATTTTAGGCTAGTTATGGTGTACATGGGTTTTGTTTTGATTTTGGTGGGAAGGATGATGTTTTCAAGCAGATTCGGGATGCATAGTGTGAGAAATTCAAACCATTGGGCATGGAGTCATGGATTAGGGCTTGCTGTTGCGTTTTCTTGGTCACAAGAGGAATACAGAGCAGGATAGCTACACATAGAACAATATCAGGCTGCAATAAAGATGGAATGAAGGTCAGAGATGAAAGGCAACTAAGAATCTTTCATTAGCTAACCAAAAGGGAAGGTGAATGAACGTTTGTCTAGGAGAAGTCAAAAATTCCTAAATAAGAGTCATATGTGAAAGAAACAGGGTAAACATGATCATTTAAGTATGCATATTCATAGAAATTTCTCCATTAATTGAGAGAACGGAGAGCGATGGAGGCGTCTCTTGAACCTAGGGTTTCAGAAGGTGGTTTCTGCATCGCTGCGGCCCCAAAAGATCCGATCTGTCTTGGATCGGCCAGATGCTTGGCCGCTGGATGTTCTGAGCTCGTTGTCTCTTTTTGGTCCTGGGCCGGATCTGCTGATGATAAGGTTTCTTATGATTCGAACCTTAGCAAACTGCGATCGGTGTGCTTCTCCTCTTTCAGGGTGCAGGTAGATTACCTCAGGGCGGCACCAGAAATCTTTTATCTGGAGATTTTTACTCCAAAACAAACGGTCCTTATCCTGGTTCGTATTGCTACGTCCTCATACGTGAGCGTTTTGCACAGGCATGGCAAATCTGCCTGCGACTATGGAGAAAAGAAGCGTATGCCAGCCCCCATGCCCCATTTTGGTACGTCGTGGTCTCGATCTGCCGATCTAGGGCGGATTTTAAATGGCAGAGCCTTAGATCAAGCATGGGGTGGGAGCAGGGACCTGGTTTCGCGGTGCTTGGAGGTCCCTATGCTCTCTGCAGTGCAGATCTGGGCTCTTACCACCTCGACGCAGCTTTTCAACAGAGGGCTCGAAGACCATGTCATGCAAATGAGCGATAGGCCCAATGGGAGTCCTGATCTGGGAAATGGCATACCAGATCGGGCCAAACACTGTAAAACCGGGGTGGATCTATCAGATCTGACCAGATCCAGGCAGAAGCAAAATGGGTTTTCGCCAGATCCAGGAAACAATTCCGAAAAACGGGATCTGATCAAGGCAGACACAGCGGACTTGAAGCAAATCTTCATCAGATCAACAGAAGGCAGACACTTTTGCATGCAGATCTGGGAACGGATGAGTATTCTGGAGTTAAAAAAAGAGATCCAGGACAAATTCGGAACTCCAATTGCTTTACAAATCCTTTTATTTTCAGGGGTTTGCATGCAGGATCAACACACACTCCAGCATTACAAGGTTGCAAAGGACTCAACTATCATACTCAATTACCGATTGCGAGGTGGATCTAAGGGATCTACCTCAAAACCTACAGGCACATACCGCGATGCAGCCAAAGGGAAAGAGCCTCCAAAGGGGAAAGAATCTACAGCTGTAAATGCACCTCCAGGGCAGTATATCGTGGATCAAGTGCCAGAGAGTCCCTCTATCTCTCTAGATTTACCAGAGTAAAGTATATATTTTCAGATCTACAAAAAAATGCTGTTATCTGTAGATTTAACGGTTTCTGGCCTAGAACCGATGCATTGTACCAATGGATTCACACAGTCTGGACAAAAAACTGCCAAATTCACCTATGTTCTAAGGGTTTCTTCATAGTAACTTTCCTTCTAGAAGAAGAAAGGGAAAAAATTCTCAACGAAGGGCCATGGTTTTGGGGCAGTGCAGGACTGTTTGTTACCCCATGGTTCCCGGAGTTCGATGCCAATACTATGGTGGTATCAAGGATGCCAGTATGGGTAAGGCTGCATAATCTTCCGATACATTTCTGGCACTCCAAGGCTTTAATAGTTATAGGGAATACCCTTGGAAGAACGTTAAAGATCGATACGGAGAGACACATAAAAGGAATCTTTACTTTTGCCAGAATATGTGTCGAGGTAGATCTTAGCCAAGGTTTACCTGAAAGCATCATTCTGAACTTCAACAACTCACAATGGAAACAACCTTTGGACTATGAGAATACAGCCTTCAGATGTAGGGGATTTCAACAAACAGGTCATTTTTACAATGCATGCAAAAGCCTCAACAAGAACAAGCCGCAACAAAGGAAGCCCAAAGGTTGGCAGAACATAGATGATGTTGCAAAGAAGAGAGCCGCGGAAAGGAAAGCCTCTTCGACACCAGAAGTTGAAGAATCAGAAACAGAAGAGGATGATACCATCATAGAGGAAGCGGAAACAGGGAATCAGAAGGAAAACATATCAGACAACAAGGCTCCACAACAGGCAGAGAACCATCAAAATCAGGCAGAGATGACAAGCATGGATCAAAACATGGGAGGCAACAAGCGGCATCATCACTCAGATACTTCAAACTCAGAAAAAGAAACAGGCCCACAAAATGCAGAAACACAGTTAGTCATTGCTTCGACCGAGCCCACTCAAGGAGAGTGGCATAAGGTCGAAAAGAAAAAGGGGAGAAAAACTTGAAGCGTGATTTTTACTCACTGCCGGAATTTAGTTTTTTCCCCTTTTCTTTTTCTCTCTCTCTTTCTCTTTTCTTTTGCACGTTACTCTACTAACGGTGTGTAACCACTCGAGCCCATGTGGCAGTTTACGGAATGCTTCATTGCATCTACAAGTGTAACTTTTCATTAATTCTTTAATAAAAGGTTACCATTTTTTCCTTTGGAAAAAAAAAGTATGCATATTCATAACCATTTCTGAAGAAAACATATAAAAATAACAAGAACTGAGCATAGAGTGCAGTCAAGCAAAGCCTAAGCTATTCTTCTTTCTTGCTATTTAGATGGTAACACAATGGTGGCATAAACATATATAAACTGTAAACAGAGGTAAGAAAACACTTATTGAGCCATGTAGTAGCACAGGAATTCCACAGTCACTCTTTGGCCATTAAATAACACAACAGACAGTTCTTCATCCAAATCATTCCAGCAGTCTTTGATTATAGAGCTCTCAAAGTATACAGCGCAAGTCTAGAATGAGGATTATCAACCAACCAACCCTTTAAACAATGAATCAGGGTGGTTTATATAGAGAAAATATCCAAAAATATCTATTACAGCAGATCTTAAACAGATCTGAGGGAAATGAGTTCTTTAATCTAATCTTGTCCTGAAATTAATGCAAGAAGATATCTATTTGAGCAGCATTGGAGGCAACTGCATCAAAATGAGTTAATATGGTGTCCTTGGTGGCTCAGTGCAGTGTTTCTGCAATAACTGTGCCTTTAATCTCTTATCTGCACCTCTTAGGCAGTTATGCTGCTTTTAGGTGGCTTTAATGTGCACGAACCTCGATCTGATGAGCTTTGAATGGCCTTTACTGCTTCTTTGACTTAGACAGAGGCCTTAATATTCACCTGCTTTGATATTGCCGACATGATACTCTTTAATTGAATCTGGGCTTTATCTTTCCTCTGATACTCTTTAACACTTGAATCGGGCCACTTTCTCTCCCTTGATATGCTTGAAACTGTCAAATCGCCCCTTTTCTGCCCTTTCAAGGCAAAAATAACTGCTGCAAATGCTTTTCGTGGCCTCTAGATTGCTATCGGTGCCGGGCGATTAAATATGAACATACATGAAGAAATCCTGTCAAATAATGGCGGAGGAATGCAACATGATAACTATATCGGGCTGGGGCTGGCTTTTAATTTGCGTTTTTTGGGCCTGCTGCCCTGGTGCTTTGTGGAGTCACTGCTTTGTTATCCTGCTCTTGGTATGCATACTTGGCCCTTTTATAAAATTGCAGTAGTCGTATCTTGACACCCTCTGCCTGCTGCCCTTTCTTTAGTTCTCTGTTTCCAGCGTTGCCTCTCACAAATTTTTGGGTTTTGTAGGTAGCCGAGCAATAGGAAGCTCTCCATCTTGAGTATTTTTTCTTAGCGATGCGCGATTGGCGCTAAGCGCGAATCGCGCATCGAAAACTGCCTCTGTTTCTCGATTCAGGCATTCTTTTGACGCGATTCTTGCCCTTTGCGCCTTTTCTGTGATGATGTCAACATGATGTCATCGGCGGGTCCTGGGTACGGCAGGGTGACGTGGTAGTGATGTCAGCGGAGGACAGGTGGCGGATGACATGGCAGTACGGCAGGGTGACGTGGCACAGGATAGAAGGCGGTGGAGGGACGCTGACAGATGAGCTGGCGGTGACACGGAGCAACGGCAGGTTGACGCGGAGGTGACGTGAGCGGCGACGTGGTGCTGACGTCAGGGGCAGAGAGACAGAAGGCGGTTTGTGGTTTTATCGGACCGCCTTCTGTACGGGGGCGGTATTTGTCAGAGCCCGCCCGATACAATCGCGTGGAGACACGCGTCTTTTGTACGACGACAAAACCGTCGTGCTATCGGACGCTAACTCCCGTGTGACGGGGGCACCCCGAAATCCACGTGGGCCGTTGGATCTGGGAGGGCGGATCGGAGGGCTGACGGAGCGTGGAGCTGGCGGCAGGTTAATTTATGAGGGCCCACTATATATTAAAATAATTACGCGCCAAAGGGGGGTCTAAAAACCTTGGAAATGCGGATTTTATGGGTTATGGGGTGCTATGCGAGTATGAATTAATTTAATGTTTGACCAAAACTATTAAACATTAAACATTTGGAAAATCACTATGGAGGGGCAAAATTATAGGGTTTTGGTGAGTAGAGGAGTAGGTATAGGTTATTAATCTAGCCAGAGGTTAGATTAATCCAAGGGTTAGGACGCGGATGGGTTAATAGTAGCCCTAGATGGACTATCATTTCCCGAAACCATATATACATAGCTATAATGCTATAAGGTGGGATATTAGATATATTTTTGGGGTTTTTTACATAGTTTTTGTAGCAATAGGGATGGGAAAGTAGTTGGGGAGCTACATAATAGAATTAGGAGTTAATATGAATTTATGAGGTGAAGTGTAGAGGAGAGGCTAAGTTTGTGAAGTGAAACTTAGACATAAAAATAGAAAGGAATGTGGAGGAGTGATTTTACACAAGAAATGTGGCTTCTTTTCATTGAAGAAAGTCAAAGCTTGACTTAGTATTTTACAAAAATGAAGTGATAACAGGACTGGTTGGGCAGATCCCAAGGTCCTCAAGGGGATATTAGTGAGTGATTTATGGGGGAATAGAAGGGGAATTAGACATTCTTCCAAAGTTCTGCCATCAAACAACTGCTTTGGCATTTCTTTCATTGATGAGACAGGCAGTAATTGACAATACATCATGTGATCAAAACCTTGCTTTCTGCAACCTCAAACTACCTACCCAGCCTAATACACCTAACATTTTTTCTTCCATTTGATTGGGTGCACTTAGGCTTGCAGACCCTAATTATCCTCTTTTCTTTTGACTGCCCTCCTATCTAAATGTACCCTTATCTCTTCCAAGGGCCCAGATTAAGCAGTTGGGCTCCTTCATTTCTCTACCTAGCTACTCATCTGCCAAGCTTAAGCTGTTTGGACAGATATTCATTCTCTATCTTCTAAAACAAGCAATTTAAACCTAAGGGAGCCAAGATTAAGCTGTTTGGCTTTCCCTTAACTGTAAAACTCTTCAAAAATGGTATGATTCTTCAAAATGGAACTTCTTGGAAATATGGAACCTTGCAGCATGAAAAGATGACATATTTGGCATGTAAAACTGTCAATCATCAAATATGAAACCTATTGCAATAGGAGGCTAACAGTTAACGAGATTCAAATAGCGTTCAACTCCGAAATTACAGGTAAGGAATATCATCGCTACAAGTAAGTTGCATTTGCTCCTATGTCTCAAAAATTCTATGCTAATTAGTTGAGCAGAGGTGTGTTGATTGTAAATCACATAATTGATCTAATTACTTGCATGTTTTAATTCGGGGTTGTTGCATACGGTATCAAAGATTGGGCTCAACCCTTAACACCTATGGGCATTTTAATGTAGAAATCACAAAAAAAATTAATCTAATATCTAAATTTTATATTTATGTTCAATGCAACTCTTAGAAGGTGACCATTAATCTATCCCATATATTAGCAATAACAACATAGTATCATAAAAAATAACATCAATAACATGACATAGATCTTTTTTTTTATTAAATTTTCTTTACAAGAGAAAACTATGCTTATTTTTATGGCAAACGCTTCATCCAAAATAAGAACCCTATTGAGAGATGCTCCTTATCCCAGACTTATTTTGTATATTTTTAAACCAATTGAGAAACTATATACTTTTACCTTTGTATAAAATAGGCATCAAATAATTATACATAATAAGTGTATTGTAAAAATTAAACATTACTATTATTTATTTTCCCTATAAAATATATTAAAAAGTCTCCAAAATATTGAAAATCTACAATATATTTTAGATGAAATTTGATAAGCAATTTTTTTTTATCATAGCTTTGCCTCCTTAATTAACTATACCATAATCCAATTAATATAATTATATATTATATTTTGGTGAATGAATTAATATTTTATTACGTAACAATTGGTTTCACTTCTAGTTGAGATACTCAATAATCTATATCTACAAGCTGATAGATTGTAGTTATTATTAAACTTATTAATAGATATGTTACACGAAATTCAGTTATTTAGCATGCGTATTATTCTTAAACTTATCAATAGATACGTTACGCGAAATTCAATTATTTAGCATGTGTATTAGTCTTAAACTTATCAATAGATATGTTACACGGAATTCAGTTATTTAGCATGCGTTACGACTTTAAATACAATGGTACACATGCTATTTTTGTGATCCAATTGAGTGGCTGACTGCTATATTATTACTTAATGAAAATAAATCACAGGACGAAAATGAAATTTACGAAGGAAAAAAAAAAGTTGGGTAAATTTTATACAAGTCCAAACAATAAGATATTAAGAGAACAACTTGGAGAATATTGGAACCTGGGTCATTTGATTTTGACAGCATGAAGATGCCCCTCACTGTGGCAGGTTATTAGCCAAAGGGACGTAGCATTTTTAAAATATATATATATATATATATATATAATTATGGTTAATATTATTCAACTAAAAATTTATTTCTTTTTATATTTAAATCAATATATAAAAGAATCGTTTTATTTAATGAAAGAATTTACTAAATATTTTATTAAGGTTGTTTGTCATGATTTTAAACTTATACACATGATGATTCGAAATAGATTCAGATGAAGAGATTTTGGTTTTGTTTCTATATGGAATTTATTAGGGGAAAATAAAATATATTTACTCATTCAATAATATATTTTGTTGAATTTTTATTTTTTTTCATTTTTGAGTTAGGATGTCAATTGGATTTTTTATATAGCTAATAATGTTGTTAATACTAATAGTTTGGGTTCATAGTTGACCTAGGGAAAATTCGCTAGACCTTGTTGATATTTGTTTAATATTATTGATAATATGGGAGCTTTTGACATTGTGTCAATTAGGAATTGATCTCATTGATTGATTTTGGATATACAAAGTCTTTCATGGCGATGATTATGCTTATAGTGTATTATTGAGGTGATTCTCATATTAATGATGTTTCATGATATGATGATATAAGGATAATGATGCACATATTTATTTAGTTGTTACGATAATGGTGTTGTATGGTCATGAGGGATTTGATATGCATAAAGTGGCATAGGATTTGTGATGTTATGATATGAGGTATGTTGACATGTGGTTCATTTATTATGTCATGTGATGATATGTCTTTGATGTTGATACATTGATGCTATAACTTAGGAGGATATTATGATGTGAAGCATGTGGTAATTGTATGTAGATTTATGACATGCATAATTTTGTGATAACAATGATATTATGTTCTCATGATGACATGCAAGACTTGACATGTGGATTATTTTCTATGATACTATAGTTATTGGTAATGCATTTGATGTATGTTGAGGTGTGGTGATGGATAGTAAATCCACAAATGGGCCGAGAGGGTCAGTTTATTTGATGATCTCGTAGGAGCCCATACTTGTGAGGGAGAATATGTAACACCATCTCGGTTGGGGACATATTCAATCAACACTACATATGCCAATGGTTCCTCTATCTTGTATAGTTCTTGATGGATAGCTCTTGAGGGGCTATGGGACCATATTGAGGAGGCCAAGTGCTTGATATTGTAAGCTAGGTGCCTGGTATTGGATTGGGATGCCGAAGTCTAGTGGGGGTGCAAGGACTTCGATGCCTAGGGTTGTGCACCGTAGTAGGTGTGGAGGGAGTGAGTAAGCCTTACGAGATGCGTGGAGTCATTGGGTACTGTACCGGATGCCTGCCTTGGGGCAGATGAGGTCTGAGTCAGGCGCGAGCCTTGGGGCCAACCTTGGGCTAGGATACAGACCGATGACGATTATGCTTGGTTCCAAAAGTGGGAAAAAGGACAGAGATTCCTTTAGATTCCCAAGTGATGTGAAAACTTCCGATGCCTGCTGGTTATACTAGTCTAGGAGAGGGTGTAGGGAAAATATGAAGTAATAAATAAAGTGTTAAATGATTCAATTTAACTTCGGGACAAAGTCCTTAAAGATGGGGAGTATGTAATGTCCCCTAATAATAATAATAATAATAATATAAATAATAAATAATATAATATAATATTAAAATATAAGCAAATAAATAACAAACAATAAAGAAAAGATAATAATAGTAAATAGAGAATAAATAATGAAAAAATATATTAATAACAAATAAATTAAATAGTAAATAAAAATACTAGAGTTCTAAATAAGTATATGTAAAAGTAAAGTATTAAATAGTAACAAAAAGTAAAATAAAATAAGAAAGAGTTAACTAAGAGAACTATAGTAATAGTGAAAATAAGTAAAGTTATCAAAAAATAAAAATGAATAAAACTAGAAAGAAATAAATTAAGAGAAAATTTAACTTAAGTAAACTTAAAATAAAAAATAAAAGTTGCATGTTGACACATGGAATTTGTGCATGCAGTTCCCTTTCCAATCTTTGGTCTATTTAATAGATGATGAGGAAGATGAGAGAGCATTCCATCATCCATTCTCTTCGGAGAAAAGTGTTCTGAGACAAAGGATTCCCTGGTAGTAGTATGTTGGTTGAGGGTTCGTGGGTAGCCAGTTGTATAAAAATTATATGCAGTTGAGCCTACGGTTGGGTGGAGAGTCGTCGCCAAAACTTTGTTACGGTTACCAGGATTCAAATAGCATTCAACTCCGAAATTACAGGTAAGGATATCATCGCTACAAGTAAGTTTCTTTTGCTCCTATTTCTCAAAAATTCTCGGCTAATTAGTTGAATAGAGGTTTGTTGATTGTAAATCACATAATTGATATAATTAGTTGCGTGTTTTAATTCGGGGTTGTTACAAACCTCTTTTATATTTGACAATTTTTATTTTTATTTTTTTTCCTTGGGGGACATCAAGCTCCATAGGGAAACCAAGTATTTTGTTGTATACTTCCTCGACATCCCATCGAAGTGCTCCTTCCCTTTCGTCTAATTTTTTCCTTGCTTCCTCTATCTGGGCATATGCTTCTTGTAGAGCTTGATGCTCAGAGATAAGTTGGACTAAGTTTGTTGATGCTACTTACACTTGAATTGGACTTCCTGGGAAATATAATATTGTAAAGAATGTAATTTGTACATTAGTGATTATGATACAGTTAATTATACCTGAGATAAGACTTGGGTGTGTTATTGGACATCAATCTTTGTAAGATGTACCATGACTAGGGGCATGACTAGAGTACGAGGTTTCGAGGAAGTAGCAGATTGCTATGATGGTTCTAGAAATATATCTTCTACAAGGTGTTCATTGGTTATCTCTATTTCTATTGCTAGCTATGGTGTGTTGAGTGCATGAGTTGTCACCTTGGGGTCTTTTACGATTATGTACAGTTGTTCCAACTATTACTACATGCGATATTGCAACTCCTTATACTCCTATGAAACCTTCTCTATTGATGTGACAAGGGGCATAGACCCATTTTCTTTCACTTCCTTCAGTTGTGCTACTAGTATCTCCAAGTCTTCTTCTGATATATTGGGCTCAATACCCATTGTCTTACTAGATTTCATATTTTTTCTCACACCCTTTTGTTCGTGTGGAAGTAACCTTTTCTAACTTTTTTTGGTGCATTTTTTTCTTCCTTTGAGTCTCATGGCAGTGTGGTAGGATGTTATTAATCTAGTTCTTGTGGTGGGGGCTCTAAGTGAGTTTATGTTTGGGGCACAGTCTACCCTCGTGATTAGCCATTTAGCTTTTCAATCTCTAGATTTTTCTCCATCTCTATGTTGGTTCCCCATAGTCACACTACGCTATGCTATAATGGAGAACATGGGAACATCTATGTGAGATTTTATTCGTTGCTATGTTATGGGAATACTCAGCATCATATGTTTTAGTGGTCATCTCATAATTATGGATATATTCCTTATGTTGAGAAACCCTTTTCTATGTTATGTTGCCTTGTGTTATTTTAACCCAAGGATATTCAAAGGTAGGATAACCTTAAAGCATCCAGATAAAATCGTGTATTTAATTCGTCTCTGTAAATCTTCTATGTAATTGAGTGTGTAACTCAAGCTTGAATAAGTTAATATCATATAATTTTATTTCATGTTCAAGATGCATGTATTTCATTTCTTATTTAAGTGTCACAAGAAAAGGAAATGACATGAACAATTTTATCACAACCATTAGATCAAATGTTTATGTATATATAACCTTCTTAGTAGCAAAATGTGAATGAGAAAAAAACAACATGATTGAAATCACAAGTAATCCAGAAAATTATTCATTAATCACATTTAACCTTCATTATATGTTCTTCAAGAAAATATGAAACATCCATTAAGAAAAAAAACAACAACAACAACAACAACATTTTAGTTTAGATTTTGTATTAATTTGAAAACTGTTTGGGAATCAAGGTTGAGGGAAAAACACTAGAAATAAATTTCCTTTATTAGGTTGTATTTTCGCTGATCTTGAGTAGGAGCATTCATAACCTTTGGGTTTGACATAGATTTTCAAAAATATAAAATATTGATGAACGATGGAGAATCAAGCTTTATCCAATTTAAAAGAGCAATTAAGAATTCCATTGAATCATAAAACTTGATGGATGATTGAGCAATAAAAAGTTCAATGCTTAGAGACACATAATTTTCATATTTATCTTTTAACAATTTAAACTTTGAAACGGGAACTATAAACTCAAAATGAGAACTCTGCCCAAAAAACCTCGAAAAAACATGAAAAACAGGGTCAATTTTGAACATGTTTTAAAAATGGCAGTGAGAACAAATTTTTTGTACAAAAATTGTGCAAAAAACAACCTGAAAATGAAAAGCGCTAACAATGGAACGATGGATTTTTTTTAAGGGTCAATTTCCAACATTTTAAAAAATCCCAGTAAAACCGAATTTTTATGTGCAAAAAACACCCTCAAAACGAAAAGTGTTGATGCTGGAATAACACTTTTTCTTTTTTTTTTCTTTGGTAAATTTTCAACATTTTGAAATAATGGTGTAAAAGATTTTGTTATGACTCCGAAAAATATTAAAATTTCAAAAAAATAATGAAAACATAAAATTAAAAATAAAAACAATGAAAAAAACACAAAAAACGTAAAAAAATAAAATAAAATAAAAAAACCAAAACGTAAATAAAAATATATATTAAAAACAAAACATAAAATTAAAAAAAAAAAAAATCAATCATAAAAATGTTAAAAAAAGCAAAAAACAAAATTAACCTATAAAATATAAAAATTAAAAAACTAAAAAATTTTAAAGAAATAAATAATAAGAAAAACATATTTTCAAGAAAAATAACATTTTTTTAATGTGGTAAACCATAAAAAATTTAGGCAAAAAAAATTAAAAATACTATAAAATTAAGTAAAAATAGGAAATTTTAAAAAAGCATTAAGAAAAAATAAAAAATAAAATAAAATAAAAAAACAAACCAGATTAAAAAATAGAGAAATAACAAAAAAAAGAAAAAAGAAAAAATTAAAAAACTAAATTAATATTAAAAACATTTTCAAAAAACCCTAAAAAACAAAAATACAGTGAAATTAAAAATCAAATAAAAACCTGAAAAACATTTAAAATTTAAAAAAAATTACATATTTTCAAATTAAAAAATAAAATAAAAAAACATTTAAAATTAAAAAAAAAAAAAAACAATATATTTTGATTTAAAAAAAAAAACATCTCAAATTTTATATTAAAAAAAATTTGGATTTGACAATGATTTAAAATTTGGATTTTAAAAAAACTAAAAACAAAAAAATATTAAAATTAAAAAAAGCTAAATATATTTTTGATATCTTTTAAAATAACATTTAAAATATTTAAAATATATATATTCTACAAATATATATATAATTAAAAAAAATATTTAAAATATATATATATATATATATATATATATATATAATAAACATATTTAACAAAATTTATTTTTTATCTAAGAAAAACAATTTTATCGGTCACCGCCTCACGAGCAGCCGGGCGGTGGCTATTTGATTCCGAGAATCGAATAGCCACTTCCCGGCCACCCCCACAGGCGGTTGGGCGGTGGCTATCCCATTCTCGGAATCGGATAGCCGCCACTTAGCCGCCTATGGGGGTGGTCGGGTGGTGGTTATCTGATTCTCAGAATCGGATAGCCACCGCTTGGCCGCCCATGGGTGGCCGAGCGGTGGCTATCCGATTCTGAGAATCAGATAACCACCACCTGGCCACCCCCAAAGGCAGCTGAGTGGTGGCTATCCGATTCCGAGAATCAGATAGCCACCACCCAACCGCCCGTGGGGGTGGCTGGGAAGTGGCTATTCGATTCTCGGAATCAAATAGCCACTGCCCAGCCGCTCGTGGGGAGGTGGCCCGGCCGCTCGTGGGGGAAGTGGCCGATAAAATTGTTTTTTTTAAATAAAAATTAATTTTATTTTTTTTTAAATATAATAAACATATTTAACAAAATTTATTTTTTATTTAAAAAAACAATTTTATCGGCCACTGCCCCCACGAGCGGTCGAGCGGTGGCTATTTGATTCCGAGAATCTAATAGCCACTTCCTAGCCACCACCACGGGTGGTTGGGCAATGGCTATCCGATTTCGAGAATCGGATAGCCATTGCCCAACTGCCCGTGGGGGTGGCCGGGAAGTGGCTATTTGATTCTCGAAGTCAAAACCGCCAGGTCACTTGTGGGGGCGGTGGCCGATAAAATTGTTTTTTTTAATAAAAAGTAAATTTTGTTTTTTAAATACAATAAACGTATTTAACAAAATTTATTTTTTATTTAGAAAAAACAATTTTATTAGCCACCTCCCCCACGAGCAGCCAGGCGATGGCTATTTGATTCCGAGAATCAAATAGCCTCTTCCTGGCCACCCCACGAGCGGCCGCCCAACCGCACGTGGGGGTGGCTGGGTGGTGGTTATCTGATTCTTAGAATCAGATAGCCACCGCTCAGCCGCCCGTGGGGGCGGCCTAGTGGTAGCCAAGTGGTGTCTATCTGATTCTGAGAATCAGATAACCACCACCCAGTCACCCCCGTAGGCAGCTGAGTGGTGGCTATCCAATTCCGAGAATTGGATAGCCACCACCCAACCGCCCGTGTGGGTGGCTATTTGATTCTCGGAATCAAATAGCCACCGCCCATACGCTCGTGGGGTGGTGACAGATAAAACTGTTTTCTTTAAATAAAAAATAAATTTTGTTAAATATGTTTATTATATTTAAAAAAAATATTATTTTCTATTTAAAAAAAAAATTTTATCAGCCAACGCCCCCACGAGCAGTTGGACAATGGCTATTTAATTCGGAGAATCGAATAGCGACTTCCCGGCCATCCCCACGGGCAATTGGGCAGTGGCTATTAGATTCTCGAAATCAGATCGCCACCACTCAGCCACCTGTGGGGGTGGCCGGGTGGTGGTTATCTGATTCTCAGAATCAGATAGCCACCGCTCAGCCGCCCCACGGGCAGCCGAGCGATGGCCATCTGATTCTGAGAATCAGATAACCACCACCCGGCAACCCCCACAGGCGGCTAAGTGGTGGCTATCTGATTCTGAGTGTCACGCCCCCATGCCTACGGTAGTCTTTCAGCCGTACTTGGTGAGGTGCGGCACCACCGAACACTTTCTTTTCACCAATACCTATGTTGATGGACTACGCCTAACCATTAGTCTACTTAGTTTGTTTTTCGCAACCAAGTATTATTATGTTTCCTTTATACCAATGAACACCTATACACATTCATTATCATCACCAATTATACATGAAGGACACAATTGCACAATATAAAGGGAGGGGCAACTCCCTGAACAATGAGTCTGCCCGAGTTCAATATATTATACAACTTTACAATGTTTATAGTGCTTTACAAGTATACTTGGAAACACCAAGTTTCATACTTAGCCGATTTTACAACATGCCACACCTTCCTGTGTCCACCAAAGTTCCTTGCCTGAGTTGGGCGGGCGCGCCCTCACACAGACCGCCAGCCGCACTCCTCAACCGAACTTCGTTCACTGTTGCACGACGAGTGGGCAACCTCACCCGAGTCACCCCACCTTTCCTCTTGCATGACGGGCGGGCAACCTACCCGAGTCACCTGAGTCACTTTCGCATGGCAGGCGGGCAACCTACCCGAGTCCCCGTTCACCTCCACTACGTTTCTTCTTGTGCGCTGGGCGGGCGACCCACCCGAGTCACCACCTGCACTCCCTGTCCGAACAACGGGCACCTTCACCGACGCCCTACACCCTTCACGAAACCTGCGTGCTATTTTTTCGTGTAGCTCTGCTTGTGGAGCGGGCGCATAGACCTGCGCCTCCACTCGACCCCCGACACTTCTTCGCACTGCTCCTTTGATGTAAAGCGAATGACCAAGTTCGAATGTCCTCCTCCAAAGCTCTAACGCTCCATTATATATATTCTCCATTGAGCGGTTGTGCCATCCCTTGGCCGACCTGTGTGTTATGTGCAACCGACGCCTTTGTTTTCCTATTCGGTTGGTTGGCTCATCGACCAACACCCGAACTACAACTCTCCATCACCAGCTTTGTCAAGAATGAATTCCCTCGCTCATCCTTTATAAATACATGACTCACCCCTCCTCTAATGCACATTATTACTATGTCACTTCGCACATTTGGTCGTAGAGCTCGCACTTCATTCATGTTTCCAACTCGTCCCAACCGAGTCACACTCCACGGTGGTCATGCTAAGAACTGCAGGTCCTTACATCCTCCTCCACTTGAAGTCGTCGTCATCCTCGACAACATGCCACCTTGGTAACCATCCACCAAGATCAATATTTTTATATCGGAATAGTCTTATCCATGATATCAACTCCTCCACATACTGCAAACATCTCTGCAACATATGTAGAACTACCATCTCCATCATGTCTCATCTTCATCCTGTAGTCTTTCATTAGATGCTCCAACCAATGCCAACACACTTTTGTCATGTGATGTCCTGTTGTACTCCCGATGCTGACATACCTCTGCACACTGGTACCCCTCATGACTCGAACTAGTTGGGTAGCTAATCCAACCATATACCCAAACCACAAGAATGCACATCCTTATGTCCCCGTCAGTCTTTTCTCTGACTTCTGCTACATCTCGACTCATCAAGAATCTATCCAATCCCCATGTTCACGTCCATGGAATCTCCATCCCATCTGCAACATGTTCAGCCCATGGCCTTGTTGCACAAGAGTGTACAACCTCTCCACTGGCTCATACATCTCCATGTTACAACAGCATCTACACAACATCCTTTTCTTTGGCATTCCCCATATAATGTCCATGAATGACACCTCCACACATGCTCTTGCATAATGTCCCTGCATAAACTGTCATGCTCTAAGTCTCCAACCTGATGTCCATGAATCTAGTTGTCCATGATGTCTAGCCCATGTAGAATCCATCCCAACATCTGGCCATCTGCATCCAAGTCTACAATTTGTCATAAAGAAGCCTCCTTCCAAGGCCCCTTGTTAAGTTGGTGTAGCCCCTCCCAACCAAGGTCCCTACACCAACCCTTCTTCAAGGTTGTCTATAGAGAAAGGAGGGCCAGGAAGTTTCCTCCCTAACTCTCATCTACCCATGTATCAGATTGATGTTGTGTCCTCAAGTATCTATGCACAACCTCAATCTCCTCACATGTACACTCAAGCTCCCTATGCTTGTCCTTTGTCAACTGAAAGTCATATATGCCCATAGCATACCTACAAAATTCCACTATACCAGCCGGATCTCTACCTACATAATCTTCTCCAACCACGGCTTCTGAAGTAGTACACGGACTCCCTTCTTTTGCAACTCCACTGTGAAGATCATCAATAGTAGATGTCTCTATCAAGTGCTTCAAGGTTCGTGAGATTGACCTCTCACTTACTTCATTCTTCCTCACTCTTGCAACGAAGTCAATCAACTTTCCTTCCTTCATTGTTTGTGTCATACACCCAAGTCCTCTTTGCTCCACATCCTCATGCTTCACATTCGGATCTTTGGGATACAAAGTCATAGAATTCATCCTCGATCTATACCCCAAGCAAATCCTTTTATTCATTGGAACCAACATAGTTCTTCCTGTAGGAATTTACAGGGTAAGTTCCTCAGGCAGAACACCAAAAGGACACTGCTCACAACCAGATCGCAGATCAATACACCAGTATTTTGACGTGGTTAAAACCCTCAAAGAGGGAAACAGTCCACGGCCTGAGCCAACGCGGCCACTTCAGGCAATTTATTAATAAAAGAATGAAAATTTACATATGTTTCTCTCATGCACGGATTACCCTACAAATGACCCTCCATGCGCTTTAAATAGAATTCATGGACCAATCGGGTGTCAAGCCACGGATCAAGTGTCGGTAATACCGAGGAGAGAATGAACCGTCAGATCACTACATATCGTGACCGTCGGATTGTAAGTTACAAAATGTACAACGGTAAAGAAACACACTTTACCTAACTCTATACCTAACTCTACACTAGACCAAGTTGTACTTAACTATTTCCTATGTGTCGGAATATCCTAACATCCCCCCTTAAGAACAACTTGGGATAGGATTGAAGGATTTACAAATATGACACAATACGAGAACGAAGGAGGCACTAGAGCCTATCCCCCCTTAGTGACAACTTCCTGAACTCCAACCATAAATCGAATTTTAGTGAACTTCGCCTCTGTGAGAGCCTTTGTGAAGATGTCTGCAACTTGATCATCTGTTGAACAATATTGCACTTCAAGAACATGGTCGTGAATGAGCTTTCTGATGAAGTGCATGTGCAGTTCAATGTGTTTGCTGCGCTGATGTTGGACTGGATCTTTGCATAGCTGAATGGCACTTTGATTATCACACCAAAGTGTAGTCGGATGCTGCTGCTCAAAGCCAAACTCTGACAAGATCTGACGAAGCCACAAGGCTTCCTTACTAGCTTCTACGGCACCACGATACTCTGCTTCTGCTGATGAAAGAGAAATGGCACCTTGTTTCTTGCAAGCCCATGTAATAGGTCCTGAACCAAGAGTGAACACATAACCGGCAGTAGATTTCCGATCATCAGGGTCACCAGCCCAATCGGAATCAGTGAAACCAACCAATAGAGGAGATGCTTCGGCACTGTAATGAATCCCAAACTGAACTGTACCTCGAACATAACGAAGTATTCTTTTAGCTGCTTTCCAATGACTTTCACGGGGGTTTTGCATGAACCGAGCAACAAGGCCAACAACAAAGGAAAGGTCAGGACGAGTATGGGTTAGATACAAAAGTTTTCCTACAAGTTGACGGTATAAGGTAGCATCAACTTCAGGAGAAGTACAAGTGACTGAAAGTTTGACTCCAGACTGAAAGGGAGAAGGGGCTGGCTTACAGTCTTCCATGTGAAAATGGCGTAGAATATCACAGGCATACTTGGACTGGGAAAGAGAAATACCCACCTTGGATTGCAAGACTTGAAGACCGAGAAAATAGTGTAAGTATCCTAAGTCTGTCATTTCAAATTTCCTTTTAAGGCTAGACTTCACATGGTTTATAAGGTTGGGATCACTACCAGTAAGAATAAGATCATCAACATAAAGAACAAGGATGATAAGAGAGTTGCCCACTTTCTTGGTGTAGACAGTATTGTCAGAATGACACCTAGAAAAGCTAGATTCTAAAAGAAAGCTATCCATTTTAGCATACCAAGCCCGAGGAGCTTGCTTGAGACCATAAAGGGATTTCTTAAGTCGACATACAAGGCTGGAGTCTATTTGTATGAAGCCAATGGGTTGTTCCATATAGATTTCTTCATGCAAGTCCCCATGCAAGAAGACAGATTTAACATCCATCTGATGGACTTCCCATTTGAAAGAGGCAGCAAGGGAAAGAACAAGGCGGATAGAGTTCATTTTGGAAATAGGGGAGAAGGTTTCAGTGTAGTCAATGCCTTCAACCTGTGAAAAAACTTTAGCAACAAGACGAGCTTTATGTTTATCAACTTTCCCATCTGGTCCATACTTGGTTCTGTAAACCCATTTGCATCTAACAAGTTTTCGTCCCTTTGGTAGAGGAACAAGATCCCATGTATCATTTGCCAACAATGAATGATATTCTTCATTCATAGCTACTTCCCAATCTGGATGGCCTGAAGCTTCTGCAAAGGTGTCAGGATCATAATTTACTGGAGCTTGAGCCAGTAAAGAAGAGGCTCGCTCGAACTGAGAACGTGTGCGTCGCTGATCTGTAGGATCATCGGCAAGATCACCTGCTGCATCTCGAGTAGCACGAACTCATTTTGGAAGCTCAGGAGCTGAAGGAGGATCCTGAGATGGTGGGGGAGGATTGTCATCCTCACTTTCATCATCTGAAGAAGAAATGTTTTCAAAGGTAGAAGAGATAGGGAGAGGTGGCACATCCGCCGGACTAGGCTTGCAGGCCGATATATTTTCATCAAATTTTACATCTCTTCTAATGATAACATTTTTGGACTTAAATGGAATAAGTCTATAGCCTTTGACATCTTCAGAATATCCAACAAAAGTACATTTTTCACTCTTAGGTTCTAAAGCTTTATGCTTTTCATCTGGAATATGGGCCCACGCTTCACTTCCAAAAACACGAAAGTGACTTACATCTGGTTTGATTGAGCTCCATGCTTCTTCTGGAGTGATATTCTTTAAAGCCTTAGTAGGAGTGCGATTTATTATGTAATTTGCATAGTTAATTGCTTCTGCCAAAAAACTAAGACCAAGTCCTTTAGATTGTAGCATACAATTAGCCATTTCCTTTAAGGTGCGATTCTTCCTTTCAGCTACACCATTTTGTTGTGGAGTATATGGAACAGTATGTTGCATTTGAATTCCATTCTCAGTGCAATAGTTGATGAATGTGTTTTTAACATATTCTCCGCCATTATCAGATCTTAACTTAAGAATTTGATGTCCAGATTGTTTTTCAACAAAGGCTTTGAAGGCCAAAAATGTGTTAAATACTTCACTCTTGAGTTTTAAGAAGTATACCCAAGTGCGTCTGGAGAAATCATCAATGAAAGTTAAGAAATACTTGCAGCCAGAGAATGACACAACTGGAAGTGGACCACATAAATCACTATGCACAAGCTGTAAAGGGGCTGAGGCATGCCAAGAGGCATGTTTTTCAAAACTGTCCCGATGATGTTTTTCGAGTACACATCCGGAACAAACACCATCTCTGCAAGATACCATAGGAAGACCTGTCACCATATTTTCTTTACATAGATGCTGAAGGGAGCGATAGTTTAAGTGACCAAATCGCTCATGCCAAAGTTTGCTCACTTCATCGTTATGAGCAACAAATACTGAGGGAAGATTTTATGACCCAAAGTTGTGAAACTTATACAACCTTGTAGAATCATCAGCAATGCCAATAGCCAAAATATGTTTAGGATCTCTTAGGTCCTTGATTACAACATCATGAGGTGAAAATTCAACGATTTTACCTTCACCTGAATGAGTTATTTGATATACAGATAGAAGGTTGCAGGATAAGGTTGGAACACATAATACATCATTAAACTAACCATTGTCTAGATGAACAGTTCCAGTCCCTACAACATTAAGAGATCTATCATCACCAACATATATATTTTTGGTGTTACAATCATTTAAAGAAGAAAACATGGCTTTGTTTTTGGCCATGTGATAAGAAGCTCCAGAATCAATGAGCCACTCATGAGAATGAGAAGAAGAAGATACATTTAATGCATAGCCAGATCGAGATGCTCGACAACCACATGCAGAAAGTGCCATTCCTGAAGATGAAGTTGAAGTTGAAGATTGCCCCAAATGGATGTTATGCTTCTTCATTGTTGCTTCCAAGGCTTCCATTTTCTTAAAGCATTTTGATTCTAAGTGGCCATCTCGATTACAAAAATTGCAATGCCTATCAGTCTTCTTCCCTTTGTTTTTATTTGTCTTATCATTTTGTTGAAATGATTTTTCATTTTGGGGTTGAAATTGCTTAGGACCCTTGTTTGGTTTAGGACCATTATTTTTAGGATATGACTTCTTAGGATTCTTTGAATTTGGTTGCTGCTGGGTGGCTAACGCTTTCTTGGAAGAGTTTCCAAGATTAAGAAGACCAAGGTGTAAGAGTTTTTCTTGTTCTCTTATTAAGGAATCACAAAAAGAGTCAAAGGAAGGGGGCTTGTAGTCTGTTCCTTGAGAAAAGAAGGATTCTCTTGTAGAATGGAAGGTGGAAACAAACGCTGAGTAGGCTGGTCCCAACTTTGTAAGAATGGAATAGATAAGGTTACTATCTTCTTTCTTAACTTTAACATCTTCCAAAAGATATCTAAGGGTCTTGAACTTGGACAAGAAATATTCAATGCAAGAAAAATTATTAGGGTCCAATGTAAGCAACTCATTTTCAAGTTGATGGGCTCTAATTTCATTTTTAATCCCAAAAACTTTATTGATTTGTTTCATTGCTTCATCAGGAGTATCAATTTCTGCAATATGGAATCTAAGATCTGGAGAAAAAGACATCCCTATCAATCCACGTGCTCGATCTTGCCTATTTTCCCATTTAGCAGGCTTATCTTCATCCTTCGGTTTCTTTTCTTGGCCTGAGGCTATTTTGTAGAGACCTTTACTTCTAAGTAAATCCTCAATGTAAGCCAACCATTGGAAGTAGTTGGTGCTGTCAAGGGTAACTTGGTATTGACTTTCCATTTCAATGGAAACTGAAGCTAAAGATGCTGAAAATAAGTGTTCCAATGGATAGATCTCGAAAAATTAGGCTGCTTTAAAAAAAACGGCTCTGAAAATGGCTTCCGGATGAAGAAGTTATGGCTTTTTGAAAAAAAGTTGTTGAAGTTGCCGACGAAGTGCGGGAATGTGCGGAAATGAAAAAGTCCTCCCCCACAAAATGGAGACTTGAACCCAAGACCTCTACTCTCTTAAAATAGATTTGAACCAATTGATCTATACAAAAAATTTGAGAGAGAGAGAGAGAGAGAGGGGGGGAAGGCTTTGGGTTGCGTGCTTGCTTTGAGAAAGCTCTTTTTCCCTACAAAACAAAAAACACAAAACCCAACACGGACATGCAAAAAAAACGAACCTTATGGCTCGAAGTTGGCTTTAGCCGAAAAACTAAATATTTTCAAAAATGAACCTTGCGGCTCAAAGTTAGCTTTGGCCAGAAACTAAATATTTTCCTCAATGTTTCTGATTTTCCGAGATCACCCTAAGGCGCAGGGAAAAGAGCATACGCATGAGAAAAATCCTTCCTTTCTGTTTCTGATTTGCCCAGATCGCACAGAGTCGCAGGGCAAAGAGCATACGCAGAAATGAAAGGTATAGATCCGGTAATAAAAAAGACTAAATAAACTGAAACCGAAATAAACAAAGAGAAAATAACAGTAAACTGCAAATAAACACTGTATACCTCCAGATCTTAAAAATGACGCAGCTAGGGCTACTGGAAACCTTTTCGCATGAAACGAAAGGGGTTCCTTACTGAAACAGATGCTCCCAACACAACAGAGCAGTCCTCTCGGCCCGAAAGCAGTCAGAAACAGCAGATCTAGGAAACAACAGTCGGATGCAGTTCTACTGGCTTCAGATTTGGATCACCAACGGACGCGGCCCTCAAATAGCTCTGATATCATGTAGGAATTTACAAGGTAAGTTCCTCAGGCAAAACACCAAAAGGACACCGCTCACAACTAGATCGCAGATCAATACACCAGTATTTTGACGTGGTTAAAACCCTCAAAGAGGGAAACAGTCCACGATCTGAGCCAACGCGGCCACTTCAGGCAATTTATTAATAAAAGAATGAAAATTTACATATGTTTCTCTCATGCACGGATTACCCTACAAATGACCCTCCATGCGCTTTAAATAGAATTTATGGACCAATCGGGTGTCAAGCCACGGATCAAGTGTCGGTAATACCGAGGAGAGAATGAACCGTCGGATCACTACATATCATGACCGTCGGATTGTAAGTTACAAAATGTACAACGGTAGAGAAACACACTTTACCTAACTCTATACCTAACTCTACACTAGACCAAGTTGTACTTAACTATTTCCTATGTGTCAGAATATCCTAACACTTCCTTCAGCTATGATCAAGAGAATTTCCCGGTCCATCATTGGTATGGCTTGTGTAAGCCTCATGAAATTTTGCCCCAGCACCATAGAATGATCATCCATGTCCACGATCCTCAAGTCCAACTTTCCAAACCATGATCCCACTCTTACCTAAGTGTTCTCCATCACACCAGTAACTACCTTCATGGTAGAGTTGACTGCTTTGAAAGCACTCCATTCCCTCTCCATCTTTGCTTTCTTCCCAAAAGACTTCGCTGCTTTCCTGCTTAAGAAGCTATGAGTAGCCCTCGTATCCACCAAATCTACAAATCTCTTGCCTTTCACAGTCACCTACACAAAAGTCAGCTTCAAGGCATCACCTCCTTCTGTCGGTTTTATCTTGTGTCTTACATCAGCAACCTTCTTCAAAAATTCGGCCTCAGAAGTGTCAATTGGCTTGTGCTTCAACTTGACATTCCTCGTAAGGTACTTCACTTCCTTGCTTGGCTCTTCTAAGCAACTCGATCCTAGTTTAGCTTGATTTCCTTGAAGCTTGTCCTCCATCGCATTCTGCTCAAGTGAACCAACCAAGTATCCATTGACTACCTCCATAGAACTAAGCTTTTGAACATCCTATGGATTGTCTCAGTAGTGAGTTCCCAGCCTGTCAATGTAGTCGAGTTACAACAATCTTCTTACCAAGAAGCTTCTTCTTTATCTCCTCCTCAATTTGCTTGACTTTGTCTTCCACCATGGCACTTTTCTTCCTTCACCAAGCTCTTTCATCCAAGAGCTCTTGAAGACCAAGACCACTTTGTCGGATCTCCTCATCAAGTTCCGTGAGTTCACAATCCATCGTACTTCTGCATTGGCTTTTGAGTTCTTCAAGTTCCTTCCTTAGTTCCGAACAACCTTCCCGAATCTTCATGTTCTCACCCTTCATCGAAACCTAGTTAGAACTCCATCGACCCATCTGTTCCAACACTTTGTACCAGAAGACTTTACCTGAATTATGGCTAGATTCACCTGTCGTAGGTTCATCCACCATCTTTACCTTTCAGTCTTCTCCAAGTTCCCTACAAAACATGAACCAGCTCTTGTTCCACTCGCATGTGAAATAACCTTCCTTCACCTGCAAGTACTTGCTTCCAACTGTCAAGTGCATACACACCTGCACTTCGTCACGTACCAGCTTCAACCGTGAGCTCCAATATCACCTGTCAAGATGTATATCAACTTTAATGCTTCAACACCTAAACCTGTCCACTATCTCCCTGGCACTAGCTCTGATACCAACTGTCACGCCCCCAGGCCTATGGTAGTCTTTCAATCGTACTTGGCGAGGTGCGGCACCACCGAACACTTTCTTCTCACCAATACTTATGTTCATGGACTACGCCTAACCATTAGTCTACTTAGTTTGTTTTTCGCAACCAAGTATTATAATGTTTCCTTTATACCAATGAACACCCATACACATTCATTATCATTAGCAATTATACATGAAGGAAACAATTGCATAGTACGAAGGGAGGGGCAACTCCTTGAACAATGAGTCTACTCGAGTTCAATATATTATACAACTTTACAATGTTTACAATGCTTTACAAGTATACTTGGAAACACCAAGTTTCATTCTTAGCCGATTTTACAACATGCCACACCTTCGTGTGTCCACCAAAGTTCCTTGCCCGAGTTGGGTAGGCGCGCCCTCACATGTACCACCAGCCGCACTCCTCAACTGAACTTCATTCACCGCTACACGACAGGCAAGCGACCTCACCCGAGTCACCCCGCGTTTCCTCTTTCACGACGGGCGAGCGACCTACCCGAGTCACCCGAGTCACTTTTGCACGGCGGGCGGGTGACCTACCCGAGTACCCCTTCACCACCACTGCATTTCTTCTTGCACGCCGGGTGGGCGACCCACCCAAGTCACCACCCGCACTCCTCGTCCGAACGACAGGTGCCTTCACCTACGCCCTCCACCCTTCACCAAACCTGCGTGCTATTTTTCCATGTAGCTCTACCCATGGAGCAGGCACATAGACCTACGCCTCCGCTCAACCCCCTACACTTCTTCGCACTACTCCTTTGATGTAGAGCAAATGACCAAGTTCGAATGTCCTCCTCTAAAGCTCTAACGCTCCGTTATATATATGCTCCATTGAGCGGTCATGCCATCCCTTGGCCGACCTGTGCGTTATGTCCAATCGACACCTTTGTTTCCCTATTTAGTTGGTCAGCTCATCGACCAACGCCCGAACTACAACTCTCCATCGTTGGCTTTGTCAAGAATGAATTCCCTCACTCATCCTTTATAAATACATGACTCGCTCTTCCTCTAATGCGCATTATTACTATGTCACTTCGCACATTTGGTCGTAGAGCTCGCACTTCATTCATGTTTCCAACTCATCCCAACCGAGTCGCACTCCACGATGGTCGTGCCAAGAACCGCACGTCCTTACACCGAGAATCGGATAGCCACCACCCAACCACCCGTGGGGGTGGCCAGGAAGTGACTATTCGATTCTCAGAATCAAATAGCCATCGGCCGACCGCTCGTGGAGGCGGTGGCCAATAAAATTGTTTTTTTAAATAAAACATAAATTTTGTTAAATATGTTTATTGTATTAAAAAAAACAAAATTTCTTTTCTATTTAAAAAAACAATTTTATCAGCCACTGCCCCCACGAGCAGTCAGGCGGTGGCTTTTTGATTCCGAGAATCAAATAGCCACTTCCCGGCCACCCAACGGGTGGTTGGGTGGTGGCTATCCAATTCTCGGAATCGGATAGCCACCACTCAGCCGCTTGTGGGGGTGGCCGGGTGGTGGTTATCTGATTCTCAGAATCAGATAGCCACCGCTCGGCTGCCCGTGGGGGTGGCTGAGTGGTGGCTATCTGATTCTGAGAATCAGATATCCACCTCAAGGGCGGTCAGGGGGTGGTTATCCGATTCCGAGAATCGGATAGCCACCGCCTGACCGCCGGTGGGGGTGGTTATCCGATTCTCGGAATCGAATAACCGTCTCCCAACCGCGCATGGGGGTGGCTATCCGATGCTCGAAATTGAATAGCCATCGCCCGGATGCCCATGGGGGTAGCTATCCAATTCTCAAAATCGAATAGCCATCACCTGGTTGCCCATGGGGGTGGCTATCTGATTCTCGGAATCGGATAGCCACCACCCGGCCACCCCTATTTCATTTTCAGAATTAGATGGCCACCACTCAACCGTCCATGGGGGTGGCAAGGTAGTGGTTATCTAATTCTCAGAATCAGATGGCCACCGCTCGACCGCCCGTGGGGGTGTCTGGATGGTGGCTATCTGATTTCGAGAATCAGATGACCACCGCTCGACGCCCATGGGGGTAGCTATCCGATTCTAGGAATCGGATAGCCACCGCCCATGGGGGCATGGTCCTGGGTGGCGGAGCTGCCTGTAGATATATTTTTTAAAGTTCTAATCGTAAATATATGTTTTTTAAAGTTTTAAATACTTTTTATTTTTAAAAAATTGAAAATATATGTTTTTTTTAAATCATATTATTATTATTATTATTATCTTTTTTTTTTTATATAATTTGAGTATATTTTCTTTTTTAAGGTCTTTTTTTTAAATGTTTTTAATATTGATTTTAATAGTTTTTAAGATTTTTATTGGCCTTTTTTTTTTTAATTTAGTTTGTTTTTTATTTTTAACTTTTTTTTTTTTGTAGTTTTGTGTTAATGCTTTTTAAAATTTTTCTATTTTTAGGTACTTAATTTTATAGTTTTTTTTTGTTTCTTTGCCAACTTTTTTTATGGTTCACACACACACACAGATATATATATATATATATATTTATTTATTTATTTATTTTATAAAAAATTTGAAGTGTCAAAATTTGTTAAATTTAGAAAATAATTGTTTACATTTCATACATTAGAAAATTTAAAGTCAAAAAATAGGTCTTTTAAAAAAAGGGTCTGATGTAGAATCACCACTTTTTTAAATCAACATGCATATTACTAACATTCTAAAACGTAATGTACAGAAAAAAATTTAAAGTGTCAAAAACTATACTCTAAAAAAATATGTGTGTTCTGCATCCCCCTTTTCAAAATCGGGTCACTCTTTTGCTATCTCTACGAAACGAGTAACATTATCAGTTCCTGTTTGAAAGTTTACATTGTTTTTCCCTTAAAAATATTTTGTAATAAATATCTAAAAAGTCAAGATACTCTTCAAACTAACTTGATAGATCTTGGAAAACTGAAACACACCATCACGTTGATTACATAATTCATTTCAGCTAATGATATTTATACAATCCCCCACAATGGAGCCGACAATTTTAGTTAGAAAAAGCCAAAAATAGAATATTGTAATTCCTTATCACAGGTTGGCACATGACACGTGTGATTATTTCCTTGGCGGGAAATTCCAGTTGATTTTGGTCTTACGTCAGCAGGATGTAGGGTTAGGCATGTGGTTTGGTGACAATGCACAATGACTCATCAGGCACGATAGGATTCATAATGGGTGGTTGGGCAAGGAGTAGATATGGCTTGGAATACAGGTGCAGTTTTTGGTTGGATTGGGGGCCACATGGTAGGATTTCGCATGGCTCGGAGGTGGGCTCTTTAAAGCATAAGACATATGCAGAGTTTCCTAATACATGATATGTGGCACCAGCTGCATGACGTCACGACTCTTAGTTGCATGTATCTCTCTAGAGCAGTACTGTCACGAATGCCCAATGGAACGAGTTCCCCATGGTTAGATCTGCGTGCCCTCGACCTTCTCCAAGGCCCTTGTGATGTTAGGGTGACACACACTAATGTTGGGCCCAGGTCGCGTGGAAGGTGCATGGTGGGAAACGCGAAAGGGACATGGTAGATGAAATGGAAATGACATTTGGGTGCATGTGTCATCTATGTGGAGATTGACGGGGTAGTGATGGAGTCATGTTGCATATGATAGATCGCTTAGTGGATGACACATGGTGACATGGGTGAGACACACAATGACATTTCGCAAAGGATAGATGGCTAGTTTTGAAACCTCTAGGGGCATGCAAAAGGCCTGTATTGCCAACACGTGGCCTCCTCCACATGACCTAAAAGTGTTATCATGCATACAACATGGTCGTACGGGATACCGTGTGCCATATGATCTGTGGGTGCCTTTGCCATTGGATCTGGGAAGCGTACCTCTATGTCGATGCCCTCCACCCACCAACCCATTCGTTATGGCCTAACACATCCGAATAGAGTGTTCCCAATGATGATTTTGAGTTGTACGTGCCATTAGTCATGCCTGCTAGCACCCAACATCCATGGGTCATGCCATGGGTTAGCTTGATGTCGTGTGCCCAAGCCGAAGATTGCTGCCAGTGCTCATGAACGACTGCCTCTATGGCTACTTCTTCGGATGCTCGATGTTAGTCTTGAAAATTCTTTGTAGGTGTGTTGTATTCAACACCAACACTCTAATTCAATGTCCTCGACGTCTGGATGTGTGTTAGGAACTAATACATCAAGCATTGGTACCCTCCATTACTATAGTAATTCATTAACAGTATGTGACATGATAAAATCATCGAACTTATACTAGCCTTGTAGCCAACATTCGCTAGGGTTAAACTTAACCTAAATGAACATGAAGTATGGGGTGGCACTAAATCGCACCATTGCGCCATGAAAATCATAGTTTGTATGGGTATGCAGGGTACTTTCTTAATGACATGACTAATTTCTTCCCTCCACATATAAAAACAACATTATTATCCTACTACTACTTCTTATTAGTTGTATACCATAAAGAGCCAAACCTGGGTACAACAAAATTTGGATTGTTTGGAACAAGAAATGTACATCCTTTGGAATTTTTCACATGGTAAGTTTGATCAGAATCAACAAGCACAAGTATTGGAAGTAGGTGTTCTTGTTCAACGCAACGAAATAGTATTGTGTGAATTAGTTCAGTAGGAACATATCCCATTTCATCTGTACCCCTTCCACGCACTTGACTACAACTATGATTGTGCATGTAGGGAACTGGTCCTTTCTGCACTTTCTTAGTAGCTTGCATGTCATCAGATGGGTGGAAAACTGCACACCATCTTGTTTTATGTTAGGAATGTTCACTTTGTGCTTCTCATGCTCCATTAAAAACCTTTCGTCGAATTCTTTGGCCACTGTATTCTAATGCTTCTTCTCAAATAAGGGATCTGGGTCCTTGCCATCCATGGGGAACCTTGTAATTCTAGCAATTACCTGAGTATCAATCTTTATTGGATCATCTAGCCATGGAAACTCTTTGTATCATTTTGACACTGATGTTTTCCTTTGAAATTTAATAAAAATGTGGAATATTTAATAGGTTTTGGATACCAAATTTCTCTACACCTGTAGCCCATTGCTACATGTAAACAATCACCAGGTAACCTCGCTATTTAGTTCTCTAGGCATATCATTCCTTGAAAAATTGTGGGAACTTCTTTAGATCCTACATGTCATGGTCATTATATTTTAGTTTGTCAACCATGCCCAACATATCTTGTTAAAGATAGCTAATTACACCCACAAACAAAGTTGTCTAAATTTAGAGTGTCAGTTAGTTTGAGTTTAGTCTTATATTTGGTAAAGTCAAATTTAGTGTGTGGTTGCATGTTGAAGTTATTTTGAGTGAGTTATTAGTTAAAAAAATTTAAATACCCCTCATCAAGTTCATTGTAATCATGAATTTTTATGTGATCAATAGAAGAGTAGTATCTTGTGTTCTTTTCATGTGTCAATTTTGTGTCTTTCCTCCTCTATCTTTCCAACAAATTAATATCAGAACCAAATAAAGAATACAATATTTGTGGAGCCTATAGAACAAGCGAAAAAAAGCCCATTGAAAAAGACGACAATTTAAAAAACAAATCGCGCTGTAGAAGTGTCACGTGCTTAAAAAGTTAATGGCAAAGAGCAAAAACTACACATATGAAGTGTTAGAGGTATAAGCTTACGACTCTACAAAATTTGGGTTGCTTTCACATGTTAAATCTTTTATTAAAAATTGTGCACAGTTTCAAAGGTTTAAACAATTTTTTCATTCACGTGGAGTCTACATTTTCGAAGCTCTATTAAATTTATATGTGACATCTGCTTTTAAATAATTTTTATGATATAAAATCAAAGGCTTGGGTTTTATAAAGTTTTTGAAAGGGTCTTTATTAAAGTTGCTATAAAGTCTTTTTCAAAAAGGGACTTTGAAAAGGGACTTTTAAAGTATATAAAGGGGGTTTTGTTACGAAAGGGTTTATAGAAGGTTTTTTCTTCTTCTTTTAAAGGTAGATTTTTTTTAAGATGGTTTTATCAAGTTTCCAATCATAATTTTTATTATTTATAGGGAAGAATTATGACATGTGGACTATTAAGATGGAGACAACATTAAAGGTTCATGATCTTTGGGATTATGTTAAGTTTGTATTTCCAAAACCTAGGAATGAAGCAAAAGTACGAGCTCTCACTAATGTATATAGGGAGCAATGGAGGAAAGACAAAAAGAAGAATAAACATTATAGTGTATCCAAAAAGGAGTAGAACAAGTAATATTCCAAAAGATTATGACCATGTCTTCAGAAAAGACATCATGGGATATTTTGGAGATGAGTTATAAAGGTAAAGTTAGTATTGTTAAGTTGTAGAATACTAGGAGAGATTTTGAAAGTCTGCAGATGAAGGAATAGAGGATACCGATTCATTCCTGAATTGGTTTTTGACTGTCGTAAACCAATTAAAAATGTATGGTGATGACATTAAAGGTTAAACAGTGGTTGAGATAGTCCTTATACCTTTGTCTAGTAAGTTTGATGTCATAGTAGAAGCTATTAAAGAAGCCAAGGATTTGACAACGCTGACAGTTGATGAATTAATGGGATCACTTCTATCCCATGAGGCGAGGATAGACAAAATAAGGATTCCACCTTAGAAACCACTTTTAAAAGCCATGTTTCTATCTAAAGAGAAAGAGGTCAAGGCAGAGGTAGATTGAGATGCATAGGACGAGGCAAAAAAATAGGTGGTGAGAGAGATGGCAGAGAAGAGCAGGAACAAGAAAGTGGAAGAAATAACAGAAGCTTCAACAACAATCAAAGAGTTGATAAATCCAAGGTGAGATGTTATTATTGCAATAAATTTGGTCACTATGCCCATGATTGCAAGAAGAGGATAGTTGATCAAGGAAAGCAGAGAGCTAATGTAACTACAGAGAATATTGACTCCATGTTCCTAGTTTTCCATACCATGCATGAACCTTTTGATAATGTTTAATTATTAGACATTGGTTGCAGTAACCATAGGATAGGAAACAAGAATCTTCTTGCAAATATGGAACAATTTGTGAAGGCAAAGGTAAAGATGGGTTTTGACAAGACTGTGGATGTAGATGGAAAAGGAGTGGTCAACATTCTGACCAGGCAGGGGGAGTTGAAGACAATCTCAGAGGTATAGTATGTCCCTCATCTCAATATAATTTGATAAGTGTTGGTCAATTAATGCATATTGGATACAAAATTATTCTTGAAGAACAAGTGTGTTATATATGACAAGCCTCCAAGCAAACCATTGATAGCCATGGTGCGGATGGTAGGGAATAAACTCTTTCCTCTAATCATTAATTACAATAATCAGGTCAGTTCTTTTACGATTGCATATTCTAAGGATTAGCTATTATGGCACTTTCGGTTTGGAATTTTTAATTTCTCTAGTTTGATATTGTTGCAATAGCAATAGATGGTTAGAGGATTACCTCCCATTAAAGAACCCCTAGTACATGTGAGTGTTGTATTTTAAGAAAGCAACATTTTGAAAGTTTTCCGAAAGGGGTTGCATACAGAGCAAAGGAGTTGTTAGAGCTAGTTCATACATACCTATGTGGACCCATGAGGACACATTCAATTGGTGGAAATTCTAAATTCCTCACATTCATTGATGATTTTAGTAGAAATACATGGGTTTATTTTTTGAAGTAAAAGTCTGAAACTTTTGCAAAGATCAAAGAATTCAAAGCCTTAGTAGAGAACCAGAATGAACATCACATCAACGTATTGAGATCATATTGTGGTAGAAAATATGATTTGAAGGAATTCCATGCTTACTGCAAATAACGTAGAATCATAAGGAATTTGACAACCAAATACACACCGCAACAGAAAGGTGTATCAGAGAGAAAGAACAGGACAAATATGAACATCGCAAGGAGCATGTTGAAAGGAAGAAACTTGTATAATGAGTATTGGGGAGAAGCAGTTGCATTTTTGTTTATGTGATAAACAAATCTCCTACAAAGAGCATGATGCACAAAGTTCTAGAAGAAGCATGGTCAAGTATGCCTTGTAGTGTATCTCATCTAAGAGTGTTTCGATATATACTATGCACATGTACTTAAAGAGATAAGAGGCAATTTGGATGATAAAAGTGAAAAATGCATATTTACTGGTTATAGCAAACGGTCAAAAGCTTATAAATTGTATCTCCCTCTCACCAAGAATATTATAAGAAGCATAGAAGTCGTGTTCAAATAACAAGAGTCATGGAATGAGATTATAGACAAAATAATTGATGTAAAGGTACCATTGATAGAAGAAGAGGATGTAGTAGAAAATGAGTAGAAAGAATCATAGGAGAAGACACAAAACATAGTTGCACTAGCAAGGACTCCAATATTTTCTAAAAAGCATGGATCTTCAATAATATCAACATATAAGAATACTCTAAGCTATTATTCATGTGATGAATCAAGCAATGGTAATAGAAAAATGAGAAGTCTGTAAAATTTATGACGTTTTGAATGTTAGTTAAAAAAATTCATTGTTACTGTTTCAACCTTCTTCATTTGAAGAAGCTCTTAAAGATGAAAATTGGGTGCAGGCCATGGATGAAGAAATGGAATCTATTGAAAAGTATGATACTTGGGATTTGGTTGATTTGCCAAAACATAAAAATCTCATTGGTGTGAAGTGGGTGTACAAGACAAAGTTGAATGAGAATTGAGAGATGGGCATATTTAAAGCAAGGCTTGTACCAAAGGGTTCTCGCATCAACTGTGAATAAATTTTACAGAAACATTTGCTCTGGTAGTCAAATTGGATGTTGTAAGAGCATTATTAACAACAAAAACTCAAAACAAGTGGAAAGTGTATCAGATGGATGTGAAATCATTCTTCTTAAATGGAATTCTAGAAGAGGTAATCTATGTGCAACAACCTCAACGTTATGAAGTTGAAGGTCATGAAGACAAGATTTACAAATTGAAGAAAACACTCGATGGACTCAAATAAGCACCTAGAGCCCGGTATAGCAGAATTAACAGTTACATGATCAAGAATGGATTTTGCAGAAACAACATTGATCCAACCTTGTACACAAAGGTAAATGAGCATGGATAAATTTTGATTGTTTACTCGTATGTTGATGACATGATTTATGCTGGTGATCTTGAATTAGATGAATTTAAAGCAGCAATGAAAAAGGAATTTGAAAGGACAGATCTTGGTCTTATGAAATATTTTCTTGGCATAGAAGTTGAGAAATCTAAGAAAGAAATTTTGATTTTTCAAAATAAGTGTGCTAAAAAGCTACTGAAAAGATCCAAGATGGAAAATGGCAAACCTGCTCCTACACCGGTTGCAATAGGTATAAAGTTAACTAAGGAAAATGACGAATCAAATGTCCTGCCAACTCTATTCAAAATATTGGTTGACAGTCTCATGTATCTCACAACTACAATACCAAATATTATGCGAGTTAGCATGACGAGTCTCCAAAAGACTCACATTGGAGAGAAGACAAAAGAATTCTATGATACATAGCAAGAACTACATATTGTGGCATATTTTATGCAAGCACAAAAAGAAAGATTTGGTTTGATATACTCATAGTGATTTTGAAAGAAGTTTGGATGATAGGAAAAACACTTCTGGTTATGTGTTTCACCTTGGTGAAACTTTCATCATAAAAAGAAAAATATGTAGCAGTGACATCAACAACATGCTAAGAAATATGGTTACGAAGAGTGTTGAATGGACTTCAACAAAAAAAATAAGAATGAACAACAATTTATTGTAACAACAACTCAGCCATTGCACTATCTAGGCATAGTATGTTTCATCAAAAGAGAAAACATATTGATACACATATCATTTTATTAGAGAACTTGTTAGCAATGGAGAATTTTATTTAAAGCCTTATAAATTGGGTGGTCAATTGGCTGATATATTCCCTAAGCCATTAGCAAAAGATTTTTGTTGAGTTTCAAAACACCCCTCATCAGATTCATTGTAGTATAAACACCACTCATCATTTCCTCCTTTGTCTTTCCAACATATCTTAGCAACTCTTCTTTTTGTGTGTCAAATTTGTGCCTTTTCTCTTCTACCTTTCCAACATATCTTAGCAGCTCGTATTCTTTTCGTGTATCAAACTTCTACCTTTTATCCTCTGCCTTTCTAACATATCTCCCTCCCATAGGACTCCCTCATAGAATTGGGGCCTGATATTTCAATTCATGAATTTTAGATTAAGTGGTAGTCTTTGGAACGGGTGCGACACCCGTGCCCCTAGTACTTGATTTCTTCTTACGAGGATGTCATGGTGAAAATGCTTTGGAATCGGGAAATAAGCTCTCTAATTCAAGGTTTTGGTGACAGAGATTTAGAGGACCTCGCAGTGTATTCAATATCGGATAAGAGGATTGAAAGGCTGCACGGGCTACCCGAGTCGGCCCATGCTACCCCCAAACAACAAATACCACGAAACGGAGAATAATTTCGAACTTCGTGGCTAACCTAGTATTGTGTTCGCACAGGATATTAGATCAGACTACCCTATCCTCCAATTATTATTTTCAGTGACAACAACTCAAAAAAAGCAGCACTTTTTCATGAAACTTCGAAGTGAGACTATCACTTGCCAACGATAGGGTTCCGGGCTAAGGCTATGGATGCAGGAAGCAATATGTTCCTCTTAAGCCCAGCAACTTTCAGTTTATCAATAAAATAATGTTCCAACGGTTTTATTAAATCAGGTATGAGAAGGTTCACTTCGCAAGTTTGTAAAAATGTAAAATAAATACCAGTAAAAGTCCATGTTCAGATCCCTACTTCAAGCCCTAAAATTATATTGGTAGCTGTAAACCTAAAACAAATATTTGAGAAAGAACTCTAAATACAAAGGACGGATATATCGTTCCACAAACTCTGGGCATTCAGATACAACAATATTAACAGAATAGCACGTTGTCATGATTGATTGCAGTCCAATGGAATAACAGGCTCATACAAAAGGCACTAACCGAAAACTCATACGTGCTTTTGGAGTTTCAAGGCCAGCAAGGGCTAAGCGAAGGACTGCCGCCCTCGCAACTCAGAAGGTTTTGTATGTCCTTCGATACATTCTAGGGTTTTTAGGGTTTCATTCATAGGGCCCCGGCAGTCTTGCCGGGGTTGATGGCAGATAAAGACGAACCCCGGTGCTGATTATCGTCGTCCAGCCGAGACTCGTGGTCGAAATTGAGCTCGTAACTCAGAAGATCGTACTGGAATCTCGACGGTTTGGAACCGCGAATGTTTCTGCCGTCTGCTTTGAACCTGCGAACAAAGTGTTTCCATCTGGGACAATTGCAGCAGCTTTCCTCGTGGTCAATGACTGATTCCGACCATTCTCCGGCATGCACGGAGTCCACCCTGGAGTTCAATCCCCTGAGCTTCTGAAACCACGAAGGCGAAATGAGTGAGCATTTGTCATCAAACCCGTAGCAGCAGCGCCAGGGGAAAAACAAACTTGAGATGCGAGAGCATATGTGGGATAAATTCATCTTGATGCAGGATTCCAACCCTAAGAGAGCGGTGGCCACTTTTGATGAGGGATTCCAATGTTAGGAAGTGGGGTTTTGTAGAGAATGTATAGAATGTGACGGAGGGCTCTGTCATTGTAGGACCCTTCAACAACGCAGTATTGTGTATGGAAAATGAGCTATCCAAGAAATCATCTGGCAGACTTAAGTTGGCTGGACAGGCATTTTGTTGCAATTGGGTAAATTCCAGACTGGAGATATAATGACGTTCCCCTGGTGAACAGGATAATCTTATCTCCCTTTACTTTAATATAATATAATTTTTTCATGTAATTAATTTATTATGTCGTTATCTGAAAGATCTACTCAAAGTGTTATTTCTGGCCAACGCGAAAAGCTCACTTTCGTGTCGACTTAATGACAGATTTGACGCCAAAAATTTTAAGAGAATTGAACTTGAACCTCTCAATAACATAGAAATTCGCCAACTAAACTAATCCCCAATTTATATAATAACATTCATCATTCTCTTGAAATATATGTTTGAAATAATTTCATTGTTTCTTTCGCATCAACAAATAGAATGTCAAATATTATTTTTATTTCTAAATTTATATTTAATTTTTTATTTTGGAGTATATTATTTCTATTCTTAAATTGATATTTACTTTTCACTTTGGAGTTCTTTATATTGGACTTTAGAATTTTCAATAAATTTTTGATGGGAATCAAAAAAATATTGTGGTGAAATTTTGATGTGTTATTTAAATTAGTTTTTTAATTATATATATGAATTTGGCACACTCAAAAATCCCCAAAACCATTTCGATTGTGAAAAATTCACCCATCAAACTTTTAATTTCAATAAATCCCGGACAAATTATACCCAAATTAAATCAGAAAATAAACAATAATTAAAAATATATATATAAATAATAAATTTCACTTTTCACACAAATTATCTATTAACAAAAAGTTATACAACTAATGTAAATTATCACTGTAAAATTATATTAATCAATTTATCTCCACGGTATTTACTAATGTTTTTTTCTATTAACAAAAAAAAGTTCTTGACCCTTTCCGTAGAGAGAAATAAAACACAGAATCTCAAGATAAAAGAATTTGAACACCGCTTTTGTTGATGTAAACCATATGCATAACCAGGGTGGATTGCTTCACTCACTCAGAAAACCATATGAATAAGGCATGCAGGGTTGTGTGGATAAGGATGGCACTGGGAGAATGATGCATTATTTGTTTTATTATGATTATTTTATTGAATGGCATGACTAGCCTTGGCATTTTGAAATACTTGTGATGGAGTGTAACTCTAATTGTAACGAGATTTTAGGACATTTTTATACGAACAATTTGCTTACCCGTGGATGTTCGGCCAGTCGAGTAAATAGAACTTATAATTATTTTAAATTAGGATGCTCTCGCCATCTGGTTCTGTTTTGTCAATGCAGGAATCTCATGAATCTCATCGATAGGTATCAGTACAATTTTTTATTACAAGATCATGTTCGACTAAAGCTCTTACACGTAAGTTTTTGAAAGGATTCCTGGTTACCCAGTTGGAACGTGAATCTCGAGCATGATGTTACGTGTAAGGTTATTTTTTGCGTATATCATCTCGATGGAAGAATTTGTATTACGATATTGGAGGCCCTGGACTTACATCAACCGGCAATATTGCCAACTTTCTTTTTCCAGAAGAAAAAACAGGTTTTCATTCCATAGAGAAAGCTACATTTTTACCGGGCTTTATCAGATCATGTTCATTTCAAAAAAAACATTATTGTTCTTATGACAGTAATTAGTGAAGAGGAAGCAGAAAACATAAAAGAAAAATATAGGGGAGTTAGGGATCCCCACCCAAAAAGGGTTCAGCTCACATTATAGATGGAAGTTAAAATTCAAAGAATCCTAGACCACAATTTTGGCTGGGTGAGAACTTTTCAAAGAACATGACGCCTAGGCAACTTTGGAAAGCGCATCAGCTTCCATGTTTTGCTCCTGAAATACATGTTGAAAGGAGACATGAGAAAAAGAGGGGAGAATGTTTCGAATCAACTCGATCCAATTACAAAGTGGAGGAACGTCAAGAGAACAGCGACCCTCAATCGAGTAGTGACCCTCAATCCAATTGCTTAAGACAAGGGAATCACCAATTATAAGAAGGTTTTCAATGCCTAGCCAAGGAGAGCACTTGATGCAATCAGTTCAGCGCTGCAATTGTCCCCCCAACCAGCATGGGATGAGAAATGATAGTGGACAACAGGGTCTAAAAGAAGCGAGACTTTGCATCCACAACTCTCTTTAGAGGAGGCACCATCAAAAGCGCTGATAGGGTAGATGCCAAACAAATCAACATATGAGACAGTCTGAAGAGAGTGCTTCGGAATCCAGAGACCAATTTCTTTGAAAAAAGCAGCAATGTCCATGACAACAATCAATGTCACTGGCCAAATGCCTTCGAAAATAAGAGCATTCCTAGCGCCAGATCCCCCAAAGTACATAGAGGGAAAGAGTTCTATGGGCTTTAACTCTAAAACTACATAATCTGAAGCATTCGAGAATAGAGGGCGCATTGTTGATGTGAGGGACACCCAAAATTGTGGCTACCCCAGCCCAAATCTCAACAACAAAGGGGCAGTCAATAAAGAGGTGGAGGCAGTCCTCGAAGAAGTGTCTACACATGCAACACCATCCAAGGCCAATAAAACCTCTTCTAAGTAGATTGTCCCAAGTTAGTATGCAATTGTGAATGGCCAACCACGAGAAACACTTTATCTTCAAGGGGGCATCCGACTTGCAGAACATAGAGGTAATGTCAGAGAAGAGTCGTGCTTGGGAAATGGAAGTTATGTGTTCATATGCTTCCTTGACCGAAATCCGTTCATTCCGTAATGTTTGCCCCCACACAAGTACATTTATGCCAGCTATATAGCCAGGTATGTGGATCCACACCACTCCCAAATTTTAGCAAGAATGTCTAACCCCTTTGAGTTAAGGTCATTGATGGTTGTGATAGGGAAAATGTGAGAACCATTGAGGCCTTTGATGACGTTTATTGAGGCCTTTAATGACGTCTAGGCCCACTTTTACACTTAGCCCATTACCCACCCTCCAGCTCAAATTACTGCAAAATCAAGGGATGGCTAGCCTGAGGATGCTCCAGATTTTTGAATGACTGCCCGCCGAAAAGGCCCCGCAGCAATCCACTCCTCCATGCTTGCGTGGTTGATAACGTTTGGTTTCTACAATTATGTTGGAAGTTTGATATTGCTAATATTTATGTTTTACTTCTTTTAACCGAATTTCGAGAGGAGAGGATACTATTGTATTCGATGTTTATATTATTCACTTTGCCGTTAAAACTATGATAGCAAAAAGTGAGTAGAATATAATTTTTCAAATTAGTTTTTTAAATAATATTTTTCTAATATTTAGTTGCGGCATCTTCCACTTTTATTTTTAAGTTACTTAGAGTATCCAAGTGAGAAAAGCTAAAAAGTTCAGGTTGTTGACTTCGTGCTAGAGAAATAATATTTGTTTTAATATTTAATTGAGGCATGTTTTATTTTTTATTTTTTTAAAGCGAGTCATAGTATCTAATTGCAAAAGTTAAAGGTTTATAGAGAGGTTGACAATATTTATTTTAAAATAATAGTTTTATAATATTTAATTGAAGCATGTTTTATTTAGTTCGAGTATGTAAGTGAAAGAGGTGTTTTATTTAGTTTGAGTATCTAAGTGAAAGAGGTTAAAAAGTTTATAGAGGTTGTTGGTTTAATGTTAAAGAAATTTAATTAGCAATTAAAAAAGATGGTTTTGTTCAAGATGTTTGAGTGATATTATTAGTCAAAATTTTATAACATTAAAATGCAAAACTATGTGTAATAACTTTTGAAACTATACATTCTATATGCTTATGGCTAACCAAGGGGTAAGTAGTGCTCCTAATAAAAGAGAGCTATATAACCAAAGCATGAAAAACTTAAATAGGGGGAGTAGTGTTGTTTAAGTTAGCGATCTCGAAAGAAGCATTTGTTGAAATTTGGGGCTCAGTGTCCATTGCTTTATATTTTCGACAATGACTTTATGGTCCACTTATTTAATATGTAGGTGAACCTTATCTAGATAAAGTAGTATAACATGGTACTCTACACTTTTCTCAATCATGAGCTTACTAATGATGGTCCTCACTTTCCAGTATAGGTCGAAAGTGAACAAATATTTAGTGTCAATTTTGGAGGTGTTGATTGTAATAGCCCTGGGTTAAAGTTCACGTAATAAAGGTTAATAAAGGAAAAATAAGACAGAGGTCATGGGACAGGTATTCCAAGTTAAATGTTGGGAAAACACTATAGTGGGTATTACTTTTGGTTTATTAATGACTATGTAAATTGGCAAAGGAATTAGCAAATGAAAAAGAGGAAATAATTGACATTTATTTATGAGAAATAAAGGAAAATATGAGAAAAAGAAGGTGACGAGACAGAGTTGGAGGAGTTAGATTTCAGTTATGTGTGTGTGATTGCTAATTTGTAGCAATCAAGATCAGTTATCTCAAGTTGTTTTCAGTTAAACTAGTTCTAACTTTTCGAGGAACTAGTGGAAGTTAAGTTAAGTAGTGGGACTTCAGTCAAACTTAGTGATCATCTAGTTAACCGATCAATCAACCCTAAATAACTAGTGCATGTAGAGAATTTGAGTTACCTTATTGCAGTGGAGACTCCAAGGCAGTGTAACATCAGTTGTAGACTAGTCATGAGTGTACATGTGTTGCATGCAGTCAAATGATCATCCTAAAGGAATTGCACAATTCAATTGATGAAATTTCCTAAAAAAGAGGGGCTAATTCCTCAAGGAACAATGCAAGGAAATAGGAGCTCAAGTTGAGGAAAAATTTCACTAAGTTTGGGTCAGAGGCCTTCAGTGAGTAGAGAGATAGGTTGTGCACTTGTAGGGTGAGCTCATTTGATTAACGCAAAAGACTTTGGGGATTTTAGCAGATTTATTTCCTCAGATAAAAATACTTGTTGCATGTGTGTTATTTCTTCTTGCATGCATGACATTTTTGTTCTAAATTGTGAAATAATGTCCTCGTAGTAGTAATGTAGATTTGTGCCTTGTGATTTTGATTAAAACATCATGAAAAATTGCGAATCTACAACCTAATTTCTACAAAATTGTGCGAGGATCTAAAGGTTGGAGATTGGTTTTCATTTGAGGATTATACAAAAATCAAATTGTATGGAGCAGAGGTTCTCCCTTATAGGCTACCCTCTTTTGTTCAAATTGCCCAGGACTGTTGGACCATTCATAGTTAATAATAGACAAGCAGCTCAGGAGGTTGAAAAATTGTTACAAGAAATGAATTTCCAATAAGGAGAAAAAAGGTCCTATGATCCTCATCATATTATTTCGAGGAGAGTAGAGAATTCTTATGCCCTTTATGTACATGAATCAAGGCATGAGCTAGAGAAGTTTGAAAATGGTGGTTTGTTGAAGCAAAAGGAAGTATGGAAGTTGAAACTCCTCTCCCTTCTAAAAAAGGATTGAAAAGAGGGGTTGCAGATGTCATTGATCTTGAAGGAGGAGGCTCCTAGAGTAGTAAAAAGCCAAGAATACAAGGAGAAGAAATAAAACTTGAAAATATCATGGAGAGTTCCTCTAGTGAAGTTGGCTTTCAATTGAAAATATGATGAGCAAAATGTGCCCCCTCATCTCCTATTCCTGGAGGAGAAAAACATGGTTCCTTAAGTGGTTTGAATGATTCTTATGAGAGAATGTAAGAAAGAAATAAGAAAAATAGGGAAAATTTTGCTACTCAATTGGAGGCTCAATCCATCCTTGGTTATCAAACCAGACTCCTTTCAGTGATGGATTTGGAAAGAATTCAGTTGAAACTCTCCTTCACATCCTATTTCACATTTAATTTCTTCTGGAACTGATTTCAAGACGTCTTATCTATGAATACAAAATACAACCCATTGCCTGATAAGATAAACCTACATAGGCAGACCGAAGAATTAATATACAATGATCTCAGTAAAACATCATTGGTAGCAAGAAAGACGTAGGCCTTATTGGGAAAGGTGATTGATTAGTTGAAATTGGAGAGGGATAATTCCTGAACTCTTCAAACTAAGAACAAAGAATTTAGGAAACTAATCACTAAGCTCAGGGTGAATCAAGATGATAAGAAAATTGTTCAAGAATTAATACAAAGTGCATAATCTGAGATCTAGTCATTAAGAAGAAAAATAAAATTGCTTGCCACTGAACATGCTTTGGCTCCAAAATTAGCCCAAATTAAAAAAGAGAAGGAGATTATGACTCATGAATTGGCGGAAAGGAATAAGGAGGTAGCAACACTCAAGGAGCTCAATGTAGAGTTGAAACAAAAGATAGACAAACATGTCTGCACAATTGTAGTGCAACTAGACTCTAAGGATTCTATTGAGAAACTCTCCAGAGTTATGACAAAGATGAAAATTTCAAAGGATGAGTTGAAAAAGATACAAAAGAATCTAGATGGTAGTAAGGAGTTGTTAAAGAATAAATAAATACAATTGAATATGGCCAAGAAAAACACAACCTAACATCATAAGAAATACCAATCAACTTGTGATGAAGTAAAGGAATTGAAAGAGAAATTAAAGGAAATATGTCTCTTATTCAAGAAAGAGATATCATCTAGAATGACATCATTCAACAAGTAAAAGAAGTTTGGGAACATATGATAGTCAATGCGGAGGAGAAATAAATGATCAAAGATATTGAATCTATTATTTACACCAATAAAGACATGTTACAACAGAGTGCACAATTAGAAAAAAGGATGATTGACTTTCTAAATGCCAAGTCTTCTCTGGAGCCGAGGGAAATGGATATTGTAGACATAACATCCATTGTCTTAGAAATAAATAAAATGGTGTAGAAGAACATCTACAGGAAGAATGTAGAGGGAAAACTAGGGGAAGCCAAGGAATCTGTGTTGACTTTCAATTCCAATTTTGATAAGAGTGTCTAGGCAGGGTTTCCTTCATGTTGGGACCAGAAGGTAAATATCCTTACCTGGGAAACATATGAAACATTACTAGTGGAGGCTAAAAGTAAAATTAATGGTTTTGATGAAAGAACTACAATTCTGAAAGGAACAACAGTTGTCAAATATTTGTAGAGGGATTTTCAATTGCTTTAATTAATTAAACCCCTATTTTCTAAGAAACTAACATACAGTAAGGTAGCTAATCTAAGGATCGCCTACAATAGAATGGTACAATGTCTAAATCCTGACTTAGCACTGTGGAAGAAATTTTGGGATTTAATATCACCAGTAAAGATCTGTGTGGTGGAACTTGGAGCCTCATCAAGCAAGCGTGCATAAGATTCACAAGTTAATGAATAATAATAATGCACTAATGTTCAATAGATATGACATTTATGTAATTTCAATAGTTTAGTCTTTTAAGTCTTCATATAGGATTGAATAAGTTAGAGATAGTTATGATCTAGTTTTAACAGTTAATATTTTTGTAATTGTCTTCAATGTAAATGTTCCTTTAAAAATACATGAGGGTACCAGTTTTTGGGTTCCAAGTTTTGGCCTCAGAGAGAGATTTTTTTCTTTGTAATGTGCAAGCTTTCCTTGGAGAAGTAATACAATTTTTTCTGGATGATTTCAACTTTCTACTAAGTATGACACATTCTTTCTTTCATTGTTAATCATTGTGTTGTTCTTCTTTTGAAAATGTCTAACGAAGTTGTTGGTTCTTTTGATGAAACAAATTTCCTTATGCTTTAATAGCTTACAGTACCTGTATATTTTTATTAAAGCAACCTCAAATTGCACTCCAAAATTTCACTCCATATCTTCATCATTCAACTTCTATAGTATTTCATGATTTCTTCTATGTTTTGGGGTAAATGATTCTCTCACTACAACCTTATACATTGAGACTTCCTCCTTTTCTTTCTTTCACCCTTACTGCAACTTCAATAAGTCATATTCATAGATAGCATGGCCATCTTGAGAGGATCTATCATTTCTTTAAGAGTTACCCGCAGATTAAATTTCTATAGGAAATCTCTGGACAACCATGTATGGGATTAAAAAAAAACATTTTTTATCCTTTTTCTGAATAGATGTCCTTGGAACTAACCTCCTTTTCAGCCAGAGGTTGTCTCTAGGGTTCCAACATATTTTGGCATCGTTGCCGGGGAACAAATAACAAAGTTATTTTTCCATGGGTTTTCTTAAAATCATTTCTTTGGATGGTGAGCAAAGAAAGTGAATTGGCTAAATTTTATCACCAAGTGGGGAATTAAAAACAATAATCCTGGCTCTAAGAAGAATGCACACATGATCAGATACTTCCCAACAAAAGAACCCAACTCTATCAAATCCTAAGAAGCTTGTCTCCATAATGGTTTGGAGAGAAAAATAATATTCTAAAACCCCAAGTCCTACTTTATTAGCTCCTGGTTCCAGTTCTTTTTACCCATATATTAAAGAAACCCATCGAGAGGAAATTTTAGAAAACTTGGATTTTTCTGAGAGGAGTGTTCCTCCTCCTCATTTCCCTTTTCCTGAACCAACCCTTGAAGAAAGGTCCTTTGAAATTTTTTTCCTTTTATTTCCAGGTCATTTCAAAAGTTGAAGAAGTAAAAATTGTTGATATTTCAACTACATATCAGACTATTCCTACATTTTCTCACCTTGTCCCAATTTTTGTAATTCTTCGATTGCCCTTTATATTTCAATTGAGAAATATTCCACCTATCCTCAATTAAAACATTGCGATTCCAGGATTTATATTAAACATATATGCTCCTTTGAACTTACCTTAGCCCATGAACTTAATGCCTCAACATTGCTTGAAGTTATTTCTAAGATTCACAGGAGAAGATGAACTTACAATTGAGAAGTATGTGGCTACCTTTTGTTCCTTTGCGGAAAATATCAATGTTGAATATTTGGATGCGTTATTGAGTTTTTTTGTGTAGTATCTTGATGGAGAGGCCAGAAAATGGTTTAAAACTCTCCCGTCAAACTCAATTAACACTTGGGAAGAGTTGGAGAATGCTTTCATACAAAGGTGGGGAGAGAAAAGTATCATGGCTATTTCTTGACATAGTTCAACACTATCAAAAGGAAACCTAATGATCTCAAATGCGGAAGTGAGATCGTCTTCACAATAAGTTCAAGCCTAAAATGGGACTGATAGGCAATTGACTTAGTGCAACTTAGCAATGAACCATGAATTTCATAAATGAGAAATGCAAGCGAAATATTAAGTTATCTTAATGCTTTGAAAAACTAGGATTAAATGACGCATCAACAACAAATTGAAAGACACAAACTCAGTAAGAATTTGATGACGGAGTTCGTCCCTCCTGGACTACGTCTCTGGGTTCGCTTCAAAATGTGCGACCATTCCATTAGAAGTGCTTCAAGAGCTTTTTTACATGTGATTTTTGTCATTTGAATTGTGCTCGCAAGCACTGCTAGACACTATAGAAAGAAATCTGTCTGTAACAACTTTCTAGCACCTGTCTCCATTCCTGAATCAGCCCAAGGATGGCCAGGAAATGCTCAAAAGAGCATCTGCAGACAAATTTCCAAACTCTGACCTTGAAGCTGAACTGTCGTTTAAACTGAAACACAAATTATCATTAAAATGAACTAGTTGATCTATGCATGTAGGCACTGCTGGTGAATTTAGGATAAAAGCCTGTAGGTTTTAACCCTGTACAAAAATTACCTGCATACGAATTCTAAAACACATAAAATAAACAATGCAAGAGCATAAGACATAAAACACATATACATAGAGATTTTCCCGTGGATCCCAAAACCGAGATTACCAACTTGATTTTTCATTATGTTCCTTTCAATGTTACAATACATATTTATACATGCCAAAGCATCCAATACCATGGACCGAAAACCATCGCGTCCAAAACCATGGACCAAAAACCATCACGTCCAAAAACATGTGCGTAAATCATGCACAAAACCATAAGTGGGTCCCCCCAACCTAACATGGGTTCGAAAACCAAAATTTTCCAGGGCAGCGGGTTACCTACACCCCTCAAACCCACTGTGACCCCCTTGCTACGCAATAGGTGCAACGAAGGGGGGGCTCTGCCCCCCCTCTAACTCACCAGTTAACTACGTGGGCTAGTCGTGGAAAGAATATAACACAACCCAACATTCTCCCACTTGTTGTTTTCCTTCCACAAGGTGGCACAAGAGAGATTAGTCATTTATCCAACCCTGCAATGCCCATTATTTCTCTACACCAAGAGAACTTCTCAGAGCTCACAGATTTTGTCAATGCATCTGCAGTATTCTTCAAAGTGCCCACCTTTACCAGCAACACCTTTTTGTCTTCTATCATATCCCTCACAAAGTGATACTAAACCTCAATGTGCTTTGTCTTTGAATGATATGGAGGGTTCTTTGCCAAGAAAATTTCACTTTGGTTGTCACAGTCTATCCTTATAGCTCCCTGTACAAACCCCATACTTGAACACAATCTCTGCAACCAAAATGCTTCCTTGCTTGCATGAGTGGCTGCCATGTATTCTGCCTCTGTAGTTGATAGTGCCACTACAGATTGTTTCTTACTCATCCGACTGACTGCACCTCCAAATAGGTTAAACACATACCCACTTGTAGATCTTCTCTGATCCAAATCTCTAGCCTAGTCTGTATCAACAAAGCCACAAATATCCAACACTCTGTCCAATCCCGATCTTCCTTAGTAGCACAAAATATAATCACTAGTGCCACGCAAATACCTGAAAACTCGCTTCACTGCTGTCCAATGCTTCTTTGCTAGTTTTGACATAAACCTGCTCAATACTCCCACTACATGTGCAATGTCTGGTCTAGTACAGACCATTGCATACATCAGGCTACCGACTGCACTTGCATATGGAACATGGGACATGTCCTCTTCCTCTTCTTTTGTCTTGGGACACTGTTCAACAGATAACTTTACACCTACAGGAATAGGAACCTTCACCAGTTTACTATATTGCATATTAAATCTCTGTAATATTGTCTCGACATACTTCCTATGGTTTAACCAGAGCTTCCTCTTTGCCCGATCTCTTTTAATTTCCATGCCCAAAATATAGTTTGCAACACCAAGATCTTTCATGTCAAATTTGGAGGACAATTGGGTCTTCAATTTTTGTATAATTTCTTTGTAATTTCCAACCAGTAACATATCATCCACATACAAGACCAAATAAATAACATGATCACCAATTAATTTAAAATACACACAGTGATCTGCTTTGCTTTTGGTGAAGCTATTCCCCTTATAAATGTATTAAATTTCTGATATGCATCCTTGGTGATTGTTTTAACCCATACATAGAATTCTTTAACTTGCATACCAGTTCTTTCTTACCCTTCACCGCAAAGCCTTCAGGTTGCTTCATGTAGATTTCCTCTTCCAAATCCCCGTGAAGAAATGTTGTCTTCACATCCATCTGTTCTACCTCAAAATCAAAAGCAGCAACAACAAATAAAAGTAATCTAATAGAAGCTACCTTGGCAACAGGAGAAAAAATATCACCAAAATCAATTCCCGGCACATGGGAATAACCTTTTGCTACCAACCGAGCTTTGTATTTCTCCACCTTTCCTTCTACATTTGTCTTCTTCTTGAACACCCATTTGATGCCAATGGGTTTCCTGCCAGCTGGCAACTCCACCAGATCCGAAGCCTCATTTTTGTGCAAAGATGCCATTCCATCAACCATGGCCTCTTTCGAGAGTTTTCCATGCTCTGAATCTACTGCTTCCTTCATAGTTCTGGGATCATCATCAATAATAGGCAAAGAAAAATTTGAATAGAAAGTAGATGGACTATACCTTTCTGGCTGCCTTCTTTCTCTAACTGATCTTCTCACACTTGGAGTTTGTGGCTCTTCATCTTCTGATTCCTCCGCTATTGTAGAGTCTGATTCTTCCTCCTTTAGCTCAAACTCTATCTTCTCATGTTCCTTTGGTTGGACTTCATGTTTAATAACATCTTTCACCTCTCTGAACACCACATCTCGGCTATGCACAACCTTCCTTGTTACTGGGTTCCAAAGCTTATAACCCTTTAAACCATCCTTATACCCAATAAAGATGCACTTTTAAGATTTACTATCTAGCTTGGTTCATTTCTCCTTTAGAACATGTACATATGCATCACATCCAAATACCCTCAGATGTGAAAGAGAGGGTTTCTTACCAGTCCATACCTCTAGTGGAGTTTTATCCTCCAACGCTGATGAAGGTGATCTGTTGACCAAGTAACATGTTGTCGCCACCGCCTCTACCCATAATTCTTGTCCTAACCTGGCACCACTGAGCATGCTTCTTTCCCTTTCCATCAACATCTTATTCATTCTTTCTGCAACTCTATTTTGCTGAGGTGTATATGGAATAGTCTTTTGCCGTGCTATACCACACTTCTTACAAAATTCTTCAAATTTGTTACTGCAAAACTCTCCACCGTTATCTGTCCTTAGCACCTTTATGTTCTTCTCTGTCTGATTTTCCACCAGAGCCTTGAATTCTTTAAACCTGTCAAAGACTTCAGATTTCTTCTTAAGGAAATATATCCATTTATTCCTTGAGAAGTCATCTATAAATGATACATAGTACACAGACTTACCCAGTGATGGAACCTTCATAGGTCCAAACACATCACTATGCACAAGCTCTAATATATGTTTCGCCCTCTTACCACCAGAGGGGAAACTCACCCGATTCTGCTTCTCATATACACAATTTTCATAGAAATCAAAATCTAGAGAGCTATTACTCATACCTTCTACCATACCTTTCCCATGAAGTATTCGAAGGCCCTTCTCTCTAATATGTCCAAGCCTTTGATGCTACAACATGGTCTTCTCTCCAGAGACCACTAGATTTTCTGCTCAACTTTCAGGAACCACATCACTATTGCACCCATAAACAACCGTGCTACCTTGCAGCTTGTACAAAGTTCCAATCCGAACTCCCCGCATCAATACTAGTGCTCCCTAAACCATCTTGTAGGTATCCTTCTTGAACATTGTTTTTACACCTACATCATCTAACTTGCTTACAGAAACCAGATTTATGGCCAATGCAGGAATATGCAAAACACCCAGAAGTGTCCTAACCCTTCCAACTTGCAACTTCAACTTTACTTTTATGCGACCAATGATTCTAGCCTTCCTATCATCCCCTAAGAATACATCACCATCATCATATTTCTCATACTCGTAAAACCACTGTCTATGGGGGGTGAAGTGAAAGGATGCACCTGAGTCAATCAACCATGCCTCATGATCTACATGTGTACTTGAAGAAGCCAAGTACACATCCCCACCTTCATCTGAGGTGGTTTTTGCCTCTGCAGAAGGAGCATCATCAGATCCCTTTCCCTTATCAGGAGCTTTAGACTTATAGTCCCTTTTGTAGTGCCCTTCCTTTCTGCATTTCCAGCACACCAGCTTTACAGGTTTTCCTAGGGATTTAGATCTCCCTCTAGATTTAGATCTCCCACTCGATGACTTATTTTTGTTTCTGTTTTGGGATTGTCCTCGTACAGACAAGGCATCACTATTCTGGCTCTCCATATTTTTCCGTCTCATCTCCTCTATCAGCAAGGATGAGACTATTTCATCAAACTGCAAGGCAGTTGAATTGCTACCTATTGCAATAACCAGACTATCCCACGAATCTGGTAGAGAACACAACAAACTGATGCACTTATCTTCATATAAAATTTTAATATCAACAGATGCTAACTGACTTACCACAGTATTAAATGTGTTTAGATGCTCTATCACTGAGTCTCCATCTTTCATCCTCAGGTTATACAGTTTTTTCTGCAGGAACAGTTTATTCACCAGAGAATTAGATTGGTACAAAGTCCCTAACTTGTCCCACAAAGCCTTCATCGTAGCTTCCCCTGATACATTTGTCAATACTAAATCTGAGACACACAATCATATTGTTCTCTTCGCCTTATGATCCAACTTCTTCCATTCTACATCAGACACTCCCATTGGTTTAGTACCCGGATCTACCACGATCCCCTGATCTTTATCCACCAACAGATCCTCCATCTTGAGTTTCCACAACTCAAAACTCTGACCATTAAATTTCTCGATCTCTACCTTTCCGCTACTTGCCATCTTCTTTCTCCACCAGAATCAATCTCGCAGATCTCCCACTGAACAAGGTCTACCACAGGCATGAGCCAAACCCCTTAGAAACAAAGGCATCCCCTTGAAGCCAAAACAACTCTGATACCAAATGTAGGTTTTAACCTCATACAGAAATTACCTGCATACAAATTCTAAATCACAGAATATAAACAATGCGAGAGCATAACATATAAAACACATATACACAGAGATTTTCCCTTGGATCCCAAAACCGGGACTACCAGCTTGATTTTTCATTGTGTTCCTTTCAATGTTACAATACATATTCTACATGCCGAAGCATCCAATACCATGGTCCGAAAACCATCGCGTCCAAAACCATGGACCGAAGACCATCGCATCCAAAAACATGTGCGAAATTCATGCACAAAATCATAGGTGGGTCCCCGCAACCTAACATAGGTTCCAAAACCAAAATTTTCCAGGGCACTGCCCCGGACCCCATAGAGTGGGGTTACCTGCACCCCTCAAACTCCCTGTGACCCCCCCACTACGCAATCGGCGCAACGAAGGGGGGGCTTCGCCCCCCCTCTAACTCCCCGGATAACTACGTGGGCTAGTCGTGGAAAGAATATAGCACAACCCAACAAAGCCTTCGATCTTAGCTTTCCAACGCCTGTTTTTGTGAGCAATTCGGCTCAAAGATGACAAAGTTGTGTTAACATGAATGAAAACTTGTCAAGGACCAATACCCCTATTCTGCAATCTCCATTCCACTCCCCCTTCTGCTGGTGCACTGGTTAGACTTTTTATAAATCTAGGGAAGGTTCATGGATTTAACCTCCCGGGCTCAACATGGGAAGTGGTTGTATGTTGTTAGGGTTGGTGAACAATTTTATTACGTGGTGCAATTAGATCTTACCACCGAACATAATCTTATCATCACAAAAACCCACTTAATCCTAAGTTCTACTACGTGCCAATCAACATTTGACATGGTATTTATTACAGTTCAAAATTTTTAATAACCAAAGTTTTCTACCCACTATGATCCAACGGGATTCATTCTATGGTGGCGATCCTGACGATGACATAATCAGTTGACTTCGTGGCTCTTTCATTCCCCGGCAGTTGTGGCAATCCAACCCTCCGATGGTTATGCCTAAACCTTTGGCAATTGAACCTTCTCCGATGAATTAGCACATATGTTCCACAGTGATGCGTTGGCCTCTCATCATGGTATGGTGGCACACAACCCCCATGGCTTACATCCTCTGTTGGGTCATTGGCATCCACCTCATGCCATCAACAACTATACTCCTTCGATGACACTGACAAGTTACCAAACTCCCGACGGTGATGGCGTGCATATCCTACTCCTTAGGGTGGACCAACAATGCACCCTCATGGCTTGTTGACTCCCCGATGGTTAGGTGTTAACTCCGTGCTGCCGACTGCTTTGCATTGGTTCCAACGGTTACGTTGGCATCTGGTGGTACTGGCTCCATTGGACTGCTACCTCATGCACATACTTTGATTGTCCACTTCTCACGGCGGTCTTGACTCTAGGTCATATCCAACAGTCTCTAGTGTGGTCACCTTTGGCGGCTTCACAACTGTTCCTCGACGGTTTCACTAATGCTCTACACATTATATGGTTTAACACTATGTATTACCTCCACCATACTTATGGACTATAGGTTTAATACTAGAGTTGTAATATCACATTACATTTGCACTCCAAACTTCTAACATATAGTTTTTCTCTAACATAGGTTTTAACATAATGTTTTGACATATGCACCCACCATATAATTTTAATTTATGCACTTATTTGTAAAGTAATTACTCCATACTTTAACATGGTATTTGTGACAAAACTTTGCACCACCACCACATACTTTAAAAATATTGTGCCCATGAAGGAAAAACCTTAAAATATCACCTTTCAACCTAAAGATGTGCACCAGTGATAGGATTTGACTCAATGTGATGTGTCAATTGCAGAAATGCCACATGGCCAGCAAGGTCTCCTCGACACCTCAACTTTGACGGATGATTTCTCCATCACTGGGAGGCCAAACAGAAATCCAGAGACATCACCGGAATCAGTGCATCGAACCCTTCATCCCGACACTAGTTTTGCAGTCAATTGAGACAATAAAACTTTGCACAAGTTGAGAACAACCTTTCCACCTAGGACCATATTGGTTGTCAACATGTGGTAATATTCTGACTTGACATACAAGATCCATTTTGGATCACACCTCCCAACAGAAATACTTTTGGACCTCCAAAAGTTTGATTACAAACATGAAATTGATTACAAACATGAGTTAATGTAAAAACAATCTAGACTCTAGTTACAAACTTTGACTAGGCCTATGGTCAACAATTTACAAACTCGCAGTTTATACATGTGGCATGAAATTTTCCCAATTCCAATTTGGAGACTAACGATCCTCAACTCCAGGATTTTATTTTATGTCTCTTACTCTATTAATGTTGATGTTGTCTCTCAGGTTATCATCAGACATTTGATCTTTGAATGCCCTTTTAGCTTGCAATGTTGACAAACACGTTCTCTAGAGTTTGTGCTAGCTTCCTTTTTATTGTACTTTCTTGTACTTTGTCTAGATGTTGCAGAGTCCTTGTCTGACAGAAGTAATATCTTCCCAGGACGCTTCTTTAGTTGCAATGCTGCATCTTCTTTCCATGATTTAGTCTTTACATTACCCTCATTTTTGTTGAATTCCTTCTTCTTCCAACATTCTTCTACACAGTGTGTGTTAATGCCACAAAAGGTACATGGATAAATCCTTTTAATGACGTTTAGCATAAAAATTTGGTCTAAGGTCTTACCTTCCAAATCATTGTTTGAGTGATATGTCTTTTTACCTTTTCAGTCTTCCAACTTCTTTGGCATCAAGTTGGGATGTAGGGACCAACATTGATCTGCAATGTGACCACTCTTCCTATAGTAGTCATAGATTGATTGGTCGAAGCCTATGCCTTCATGTTTCAACCTCTCCCATACTGAGATTGGCTGGAGTCTACCCTGGCTTTGTTTGCGAAGACCTTGTCCTTCCTGGTAACCCATCTTTTGCATTAGCTTCATACCCATTCTTTTAGTATGCTTTTCAAATGCTCCAATCTCCTGATCGCTGGAAGACTCGTTCTTCTCCAAGTCTTTTCTTAGTGAGGCTGGTGCATAAGAAGTTTCTTTAGAAGGTGAGGAAAAGCTTCCGATAGATTCTTCTACCGACTGAGTTTTTGGAGTCATGGATAATGATGAACTATCTTCATCATCCAGATGAAGAGGGGAGACCTCATTCTTCCTTTCAGTGGATGCACTGTGAACTGATGGATTGTTTATCCTTCGACTCTTTTGCAAAACTTCAATCTTTGTTTAGAGTCTTTTCTTGTCTTCCTCCAGAGATTTCACCATCCGTGTTATAGATCTGACTGGAAAATATATGAAATGATACTAATATACCCAATAACTATAAATAATCTCCAAAAATAACCAGATCTGAATATAGATAGAAATTCTTCTTTATTGATCAAAACTCTTAAGGTAGAGCAACACCATACATTCACTCCTTAAGGAAGGAGAACACTCCACAAGCCATATGATTGTCCATACAATATTCCTTGACATCTCTCCATGGGGAGTCTCTAGCCTCTATATAGGCCTCATACATACAATACCATGGGTCATTACCATGGTTCCCTCAATACCATCTATCTAATACAATGGGCTTATTATATTATTGCTAATTACTTGTGGTCCCTTACATGATACGGGTTAACCACTTTATTTATTATTATGGCCCATCCCATTATTACGTTATTCCCTTGGGTACCTCCCTCTGTACCCCATACTATCCCCCCTAGGTATACTACAATCTGCCACAGAGCATCGTTTCTCAAATCTTCAATCTTGGTTTTGAGTCTTTTCTTGTCTTCCTCTAGATATTTCACCATCTGCTGCAAAGCATCATTCTCCCACTTGAGCTGCCTAGAACTCTTTTCCATTCTTGCACCTAAAAAAAGCCAACCTGCTCTGATACCAAAAATGATCTGAAATGCAGAAGTTAGATCATCCTCTCAATAAGTGCAAGACTAAAATGGGACTGATTGGCGATTGACTTTGTGCAACTTAACAGTGAACTACGAATTGCATAAATGAGAAATACAAGCAGAATATTAAGTTGCCTTAATGCTTTGAAACATCAAGATTAAATGATGCATAAGCAGCAAACTAAAAGACACAAACTCAGTAAGGATTTGATGATGGATTTCGTCCCTCCTGGAATACGTCTTCAGGTTTGCTTCAAAATGTGCGACTGTTCTATTATAAGTGCTTCACGAGCTTCTTTATAGGTGATTTTTCCAGCTGATCTATGCTCACAGGCCCTACTAGACACTGTAGAAAGAAATCCATCTATAACAACTTTCTAGCACCTGTCTCCTTTCCTAAATTGGACCAAGGGTGGTTAGGAAACGATCAAAAGAGAATCTGTAGACAAATGTTGAAACTATGAGCCTGAAGCTGAATGTCTCTCAAATTGAAACACAACTTCTCATTAAAATTAACCAGCTGATCTGTGCATGCAAGCACTACTGATAAATTTAGGATGAAAGCCTTCGATCTTAGCTTTCCAATGCCTATTTCCGTGAGCAATTTTTCTCAAAGACGACAAAGGTATGCTAACATGAATGAAAACTTGTGAAGGACCAATACCCTTATTCTGCAATCTCCATTCCACTCCCCCTTCTGTTGGTGTATTGGTTAGAATTTTTATAAATCTAGGGCAGGTTCATGGATCGAACCTCCTGGGCTCAACATGGCAAGTGGTTTTATGTTGTTAGGGCTAGTGAACAATTTTATTACGTGGTGGAATTATATATTACCACCGAACATAATCTTATCATCACAAAACCTACTTAATTCTAAGTTCTACTTGGTGCCAATCAACATTTGATGTGGTATTTATTACAGTTCAAAACCTTTAATAACCAAATTTTTCTACCCACTCTGATCCGGAGGGATTCATTCTATGGTGGTGATACCGATGATGACGTAATCAGTTGACTTCATGGCTCTTTCATTCCCCGACGGTCATGGAAATCCATCCCTCTGATGGTTATGAATAAACCTTTGGTAATTGAACCTCCTCTCGTGACTTAGGACATCTATTCCACGGTGATGCATTGGCCTCTCATCGTGCAATGGTGGCACACAACCCCCGCGGCCTACCTCCTTTGTTAGTTTGTTGGCATCCACCTCATGCCATCCGCAACTGCACTCCTCCGACGATAATGACACGGTACTAAACTCCCGAAGGTGATGGCGTGTATATCCTACTCCTTCGGGTGGGCCAACAGTGCACCCTCGTGGCTTGCTGACTCCCAGATGGTTGTGTGTTAAATCTGTGCTGCCAAATGCTTTGCGTTGGTTTCGATGGTTATGTTGGCATCCGACGGTACTGGCTCCACTGGACTGCCACCTCATGCACCTGCTTCGATTGTTTGCTTCTCTTGGCGGTCTTGACTCTAGGTCATATCCGATGGTCTCAAGTGTGGTCACATATGATAGCTTCACAACTGTTCCCCGACGGTTTCACTAACCCTCTGTGCATTATATGGTTTAACACTATGTATTACCTCCACCATACTTATGGACTCTAGGTTTAATACTAGAGCTGTAATATCACATGACATTTGCTCTCCAAACTTCTAACACATTGTTTTTTTTTAACATAGGTTTTAACATAATTTTTTGACATATGCGCCCACCATATAGTTTTAATATATGCAATTATTTGTAAATTAATTACTCCATAGTTTAACATGGTATGTGTCACAAAACTTTTCACCACCTGTTTGGTCAATTTAGTGTCCTAAATTTCTCTACATAAATTATCAATCCAGGTATCGTAAACTGATGAAGTGTAGTGCATTATTTGTGCTAGCTAACCCTTCTTACTTTGTTCTTTTTATGTTTTATGTTGTTTTGGGGATTTTTGGTCTTTTAATTCCTATTGATTTACAATGTAAATTATCAAAACTAAATCTAACTTTCTTAAAGACTGCTCAAAATCTAAAAATGAAAACAGAGCTAAGAAAGAAATGAAAACAGAGCTAAGAAATATATGGAAACAAAGCTAAGAAATAAATGAAAACAAAGTTTTTATTCTTATTTTACCATTATTTCCAAATCATGAATTAAAATTGAAAGTGAAATTTGCAATTGATGTCTAACTAATTATAGAAATAAAACTAAATGAAATACTTGGTTACTCTACCTCTCAATTTTGGGAGAAAGTCTCCTTGGGATGACATTTAAGTAATTATGTACTTAATTAATCTAAGAGAAAGCAAATACAAAGATGCAGAAATAACTCATTGCATAGACGAAATGTTCAACCACTTAGTTAAGGATGAATTATCAACTTGAAGGGTTTTCCATAAAAAATCATTAACACCATGAGTCAGTATTTTAAATTAAAAATGAAATGGCAAAGACAGTAAATGACATTGATTAGTTTAATTGAGAATTTAAACTAGAAAAACAGTGAATGAAGTAAACTATCCAACAATGTCTCCTTATCATTCTTCAATCCTACTCTCATCCTGAAACAAGTTTAGTTTTTAATTGAAGAAACAAGATTACACTATTGAGTCCTATCTTCTAAACTATTGATAAGAACTAAAAAGAAATCAAGCTAATGGAAATTGCTCTAAATTATAAACATTGTTAGTAAGAAAATGATATAAATTGCATTATAAACACTATTAGTAAGAAAATGATTATAAACACTGTTTTGGAAGGAAAATGATGAATTTACAATTAACAAGAATAAGAAAAATAAATAAAATGAAACCTTCTGTAGTGCAGGGGCCCTCTGCAACTGATTAGGCTATGCTTGCTCAATCAACTCCAAGAAAACTCCTTCAGATGTTCATAAAAACATGTGGTCTTCTCATATTAAAACAAGGACACAAAACGCCCAAAAATTATAGAGTCTAGAACTTAGATTTCACATTAAAACTATTACTAACTTCTTCGGTCCCTTACATAGGTATTTATAAGAAAAATCATATAACTGTTTGTTGAGAAAAGCAAGCTATAGCCAAACACGTAGAGGACAGATATGCAAAATTTCTTCCTCGGCTGCTGGAGAAATAAATCCAAGACATGGTGGCTATTGGATTCGTTTGTACAGGTGGTTGTTGGAGTCCATAGGTACAGGTAGTTGCTCTAAATAATGCTTCCCATCACTGTGAAATGCATTAATTATCCACGAAACAGAGTCCTGCTACCCTCGGTCTCTTTGTGTTTGACTTATCCATTGACCGTAGTCTTATGCCATCTTCTTTGTCGACTTGGGTTGAAAGAATAGGACAGGGTCCATGTCATGATGATTTCAAAGTTGCCCATGTGGCTAGTTTCTCCTTTTGACACCTGGAACCTGTTAGAGCATGGAGGTAGCTGCGGAACATCCAGTTAGCTACAAAATAGGCTACGTTCCGTAGCTAATATACAAAAAATTATTCAAACAACAAAACATAAAAAGCATAACATGTAAATCACTAAATTTCCTCCTCAAGACAATATATACCAGTTATTAGTGATGAGAATGCATCTTTCTTATGGAAAAGCAAAGAAAAGGAATGAGAAGAGTTGCTAGGGAAAGAGTAATTTTGAGGCTCAACACCACCACCACATACTTTAACAATATTATGCCCATGAAGGAAAAAACTTAAAATATCACCTTTCAACTTGAAGATGTGCACCAATGATAGAATTTGACTCGATGCCACGTGTCAACTGCAGAAATGCCACATGGCCAGCAAGGCCTCTTCGACACCTCAACTTTGACGGATGATTTCTCCATCATTGGGAGGCCAAACAGAAATCCGGAGACATTGCCGGAATCATTGTGTTGAACCCTTCGTCCTAACACTAGTTTCGTAGTCAATTGAGACAATCAAACTCTACACAAGTCAATAATGACTTTGCCACCTATGACCATCTTGGTCGTCAACATGTGGTAATATTATGGCTTGACATACAAGATCCATTTTAGATCCCCTAATGAATAATTTTTTGAATTTATCAAAAGATTCAATAAGCTCTATAACAGTCTTTCAGCAGAGATTAAACCACTTCCTGCTAGAAAAAGTGGTTTTTGCAGGGGATTTTAAATCAGACTTTGGATTCACCTTGGGGGAAATAATATCTCCTACATTAGACCAAATTAAAACTGATGTTGTTGGACAATTGGTGGTATATGGGTGGTTGTGTAAGTGTTGGAATTGATGTCAAACATGGGTTATCATGATGATTGGGTGTTTGGGAGGAGTCCCATGGTTGTTGAAATGTTTTGTAGAAAATCATCATAGTAGCAAGCCTACTGGAAAATCCATAAAATAATAACTACAACGATGGAATTTCATGGAAGTTGCAGGCTTCATGTAGATAATCATCACAGTAGTAGGGTTACTGAAGAAGCCATAAAATGATCACTATGGTGGTTGAGAGTTTGACCTTCCAATCACTAGAACAAGAGTCAAGGAGCAAAGTGTGACAGAGAGTTTGCAGCCATCTCACAAGTAGAAAATGGACTCAAAGCCTACATTGGACCCTATCCAATGAAAAATACTCTGGAATATTTTTCCAATGATATGCAGAGGTTCAAAAATGGATTCTTGAATCAAAATATATGGTCTTCCGAAGTCTAGGGATTTCAAGCCTTAGGAAGGAAGGGATATCAGAGCAAACAACATATCAAATATCAGGATATCAAAGATTAGCACATCGACATGTCAAATATCAGAACACCAAAGATCAACACACCAGGACATCAACACATCGAATATCAGAACCTCAGAGAGTTGGAGAAGGTGGCACATCGGAGGTTGGAACCTTGGGATATCAAAAGGAATGAGGCATAAGAATATCAGAATATCAGAGGTCCGGGACATTGAAATATCAAAACTTGTTAACTGAGATATTCTAAGAGTTACGATGTCTAGTAGCTCCAATAGTATTAAGAAGTGTTCAGGAATGCCAAACAAGATTAACAAAGAATCCTATTGCAAAACCAAGGTTTGATGAGCCCTCTTCTCTCTCCTCTGGTAGGACACATAGTAGCGTAAGATTGTCTCTAAGAAGTTGCAGTGGCATCTGACATCATCATGATACGACAGTACGATAGGACATGTGGAAAGCTGATTCAACTATTTGGGTGGCCTAATGTACTAAATTCGAAAGACATGTGTCATCACTATGAAGTTTCCACATGGATTAATGACTTCATATCGAAGGTTGGCATATCGGAGGATGAAGACCCCATAACTTCAGTGCAGTTGGTTTTGGAAAATTTATGATGGAAGGGGCTTCTAATACTGGGTTGGCTCTTGGTCATGAAAATCCGAAGAACCAAGGATGAAAAGCAATTAGTGTTGGGTGGAGTTTTTGGGTATACTTTAGATACCTCTCTCCCCCATTTTTGACCATTTTACCTTTGAAACCACGAGCTTTGCGTCCTAATTATTGCTTTTCCTAGTTAAAAGAAGCAACTCTTGTTTCCACATATTATTTTTCATTTTTTGTTAACTATGAATGAAGTGATGTCTTTTTGATGGATAACTAGGGTAAGTGTGGAAGAAGTTCTCTGGCTCTTTTTCTTTCAGGTGTTGCCCATGAATTCGAGGCCAAAGGATGGACAACTGTGTTGTTCATTCACAAATATGTTTTGAGGATTTATTATTACAGATCATTATTGTTACATGTCAAGTTGTTGTTACACCTCAATATGTTGCTACATAGAGAGATGTTGTTACATTGCAACTATCAAAGACCGTGGTACTATTCCAAGAGACATCTGTTGAGAAGCACGAATTATCTGTTGGCGGTCAAAGAATCTAGGTGGTTATGATTTTAGAAAATGATGTAACTTGAATAAGACTTGTATTTAGAAACCAATTGTAACAATTCCTATTTTCTTTTAATATTGATCATCATAAGAATCGTAAGATTCTCATGACTGATCTGTTCCCTATTTTGGGCATGTAAAATTTATAAAAGGATTCATTTCCATGGAAGGGAACAAAAAACATGAGATAGTACCGTCATTTTTATTCTGTAATTCACATCTCTTTTAATACAAGAACATTGTTGGTGATGCTTTTACAGATTCTGTGTTGAATTCCTAACTAGTTATTTTTTCATCGCTGCGCCCTGCTAGGGAGGAAGGGCCCTCCTCTTTAGCAGATATTGTAGTAGTATTTTGTAAGTGTGTACTTATTGTTGTTTTTGTATTTTTCATAGAGCAGATTTACTTCTATTTTTTAGATTTATGATATGTTGTTACACTTGATTGATTTAAGTTGTAATATTTGATCATTTGGTTCAATCATTGATATTGTGTGTGGGGCGCCCGTTTCTTGGTAAAACATGAAGTGTGATTTTATTCCTGTAGAATGATTTTTTATTTCTACATGAGTGTTTAATTTCTGCAATTGGTTCAGAGGCATTTATTTCCATTCTTTATTTTTATCCTTGGTTTTTATGTATTGGCACATATAGTGCAGACACCTTTAAGATAAACATAACTACCCTAGTTGACAATTAAATTATTGTGGTTTAGTCAATTAAACAGTGATTGAACCAGCACAACATTTTGGTGCAGTTGATGGGGAAGGCAGTTGGCGGTATAGTCATCCAACTGTGTTTTTTTTATATAGTGTTTCTAGTGCACAAGTGTGGGGCGGTAAGACGAGAGGTAAGAAGATACGCATCACTCTAGCATACCTGTGTATTATCACCACTCTGATCATTAAGACACTTAGGGTGTGTGAAATTTTTGGATTTTCTTTAGACATGTTTTCAACTTTGTAAGCGTTGGGTGGTAAGACGAGAGGTAAGAACCTACACATCGCTCTGATATATCTGAGCTGGCTCACCACTGTAGAAGCTGAGACACTTATGGTGTGAAATAAACACACATAGGGTCCACATGTAAGGTGTAGGAGTAGCAGAGATACCAAAACACAAACACTCTAATAAGTCATAGGAAAAACGGGTCATAAAAGGAACATGAAGAGTGCAAATTTGGGGAGAAAAACATTTATTCAGGAGCTAATCTCAAAAGAAGAGAAAGAATAGTCAAACTCAAAGGGATAAAAATAAAATAGGGCCAAAAAAAGTTGTTACCCCCATAGTAAGGCCAGAAGCATTTGGTTCCTATATCTCTAGACCTCATCATCCTCAAACTACTATACCCACTCCCAAAACCATACACTCAATTCAAGAAAAACAGGGAGAAACTAGTGGTCAACACCTTATGTTTGAGGGCTAAGGGGAAACCAGCGGGGAACACCAAGGCCCTAAATTAGGAGAGAATTCATTTACTTATCAATATCCATATTGGGGCAGCGCGGTAAAACATCCATCCACGGAGCAACCTGAGCTAGCATCTCATGAATCTTCACCCACAGGACATTCACCTAGACGGTCTGATGAAGGAGACTCATCACAATAAGAATTAGGAGGATCAACAATGGGGGACAACAATAACAATAAAAAAATAAAATAGATGCCACGACTACCACCTTTTAGTTCCCAATAGGTGATATAAGGGGCGAAGCTCCCATGAGAAACATTCCTTTCTCAGTGCTTCCATCTTTTCAAGGAATGACTGTAGAAGGCCCTGGCACCTTGTTGTTTAAATTTGATGTCTTGTGCAGGAGCTATGATTATACTTCGGATGCTCAAAAGCTGAAATTATTCCTTGATACTCTGAAAGGAGTAGCAATGAGATGGTTTATGGGACTAGACTTTGCTACTATTCGAACATGGGATGACGTCAAAGCTACATTCGAATCCAAGTATCAAGACTATTGTCGGACCAGGCACCTGAATGAAGAAATATTCAGGATGACACAGAAGGAGAAAGAAACCTTGGAGGATTATGTGGAACAATTCCATTATAACTTGCAGAGATCTAAACATAGAGATTTAGATCTAGAAGTCTTTAAGACCATATTCATAAGGGGAATGAGAGATGACTCCATTGATACCCTGAATCTACTAGGAAAGGGAGACACATCTCAGGAATCATTTGATGAGATAATAAAGCTCTTCCTAAGATGCTTGAGAGGGTCATTAAGAGGAAGAAGCATGGCATGGGATGCCTCTACTAGAATACAAAAATATGGAAACGTAGGTGTGACCAGAGATGAGATTGGAAATCTATTCGAAAACCTTAAAAATTATCTTATATGTACCTTATCTGCACAAATAACAATGACACAAATGAAGAAAGCGCAAGATGAATTTGATACATATTTAGTTGTGCTCTACCTGAAATGTAGGGAAAAACATTCCCTGAAGGAATGTACAGTAAACAACATCATCTTGTGCAACATTTGTGATCTAGAGCATTCTGTAGGCTATTTCCCGGAGCTTCCCAGACTGAAAGTGATGCTCAAAGAATCAAGCGAGGAACTTCAACCTTGCTATTTCATTAGATCTAGGAAATCAAGGAAACCACGACCCTAGGGTATGTCTCAATACTTCTCTTATTTTAATCCATGGAATAATATATATAATGTTCAACAATTCCCTTGGCAGTATTCTACTCCTCCTCCAGCATAGTTTCCTTCACCTTGGAACCAATGGTCTCCCTCTTTCTAATACCCTCCATGTCAGCCATATCCTTGGACTCAGAATTGGAGAGGAAATTCCCTAGGTCCATCCTCTCCTGTAATGCAATGCAACAACAATTACAACTTCCACCTTTTCAAACATGTGTTGCTACACCTCCTATATGACCCTAATCCCTTGTGAAACCTAACCCTAACCCAAACAATAAGGCAACCTAGAACATTGAGGCCCCGACCACCTTCTAGACTTATTACATCACTCCCGTCGGATGTAATGGAAATCATCTTCGGTCAGGGAAAGTGATTAACCCAAAACACTCTCCTATAATTGCTGAAGAAGAGTGAGTCACCCAGTGAACATACCATAGATCTTGAAGATGTTGACACACCTGTAACAAATATGATCCGAATTTAAACACGAATACAACAAATTACAGATATAACCATAAATACAAAGATACTATATAAATAACACTTCATTTCATTAATATCAAATACTTAAATATGCTTACAAATCGAATGGAAATAAGACTAGATCAGGTGATGATAGCTTATCTATGAGAAGAGATGTGGCAGCTACATGCCTCTGAAATATGTTACAATGAGGCTTGCGGGACTATTTATTATTGAGAAGCAATGGGAAACCCCAAACATCCAAAAACCTAACCCTGGGAAATGAAACACCAAACTATGGGGCCCATCGGGGTAAATTTGTACATCAACTTCCCGGGGTCATAACTTCAGCGTACGATCTCTGTTTGACGCATATGATACCTCACTAGAAAGATATATCCAAGTACTACAAATTTTGAGAGTGAATACTGAGTTGAAAGCTAATAATTCGCACCGGTGATTTTCCCAAAAAACATCATCTAGGGCCTCAAAACCACTCTGAAAGTTCAAGGCCTGAAAAACTGCCAAAAATAGGAAATTTTGCTAAAATTAAGGAAACTGAAAAATTGAAAGAAACAATGGTGGGGGTCCAAGTGGACTAGGTGGGTGGCCACCAATATCCACCTGGATCAATCGAACTTGGAAAGGATTGTTGCGCTTGTAACAACCAATTTGAGTAAAGTTGATACACCTATAATAGCTAACTCAACTATGATAACTAAGGATCCTTTGTATCCCCAAAGATTAGCAAAAGATGAGACGACATCACAACCAAAAATTTGATTTTGTTAGGGAGTTAAAAATTACACATACGGATTCCTCTACTGCAGGCTATTAAATATGTACCTATTTATGCAAAAATAGTAAGAGATCTGTGTGTTAAAAATCTTGGGAGGAAGCCTAAGGACCCTGCTGCTATTCATGTGATGGGAAAGTTGTCCAAATTGATGATTGATCAGCCTCTCTTAACCAAATATAACGATCTAGGAAATCCCATGGTCATTATTTACATCAATGAAAAGCCCATTACCAATACATTGATTGATTTAGGGGCAACCATTAATGTAATGACCATGGAGCTCTTCACCACCTTGGGGTTACACAGACTAAGACACACACCTATGGTGTTGGAATTAGCAGACATGTCCTATGTCAAACCCGAGGGAGTGTTAGAAGATGTAGTGATCACAGTGGATTCTTGGAGATATCCAGCTAACTTCCTTATTTTACAAACTAAATCAAACCTAGGGGGGAATCCTTTGATTCTAGGGAGGCTTGGCTACCCACTGCAGATGCATTCATAGGATGAAGGTCTGGGCCTATGATAATTTTAGATGGTTAGGACACAAAGAAACTTAGTCTCTACCCCCCCAGCAAAACCAAGTATGGATTCGGAAAACCCCTTGTGGGATGAATTCGAACCCGAATCAAATTACCCCTAGCCACTTCTCACCCTTGGGAAAGCCTAGTACTTCAAGGATGAGAAATAAGATGATATCATAAATAGTTTTATTAGTAATTCACTTTCTATTACTTCCATTGAGGACTCATGGGAAGAAGGTGTTGTAGAATACTTGAGCTTTGAATAGATGAATACCACTCCAAACATCAACAACAGTTCAATTGAAATAGAACCAAGTAAATATCTAAATGTCAATCCAAACCTGACTGCTGAGCAAAATAGATTGCTATTACAACTGTTATAAAGTACAAAAATGCATTTGCATGGGATTATACAGACATGAAAGGGATCCATCCCAACTTGTGCACTCACCACATCTATTTAAAATATGGTTTCAATCTAGTTATGCAACCACAACAATGTATGAACCCTACACTAAGGGAGGTAGTGAAAGAAGAATTGCAAAAACTCTAGAATGCCAACTTCATTTATCCAATTTCTGATAGTCAATGGCTATCCCATTGTCCCTAAAAATAATGGCAAGTGGAGAGTCTATGTATATTATAGAGAACTCAACAAAGTGAACCAAAAGGACCATTTCCCTTTTCCATTCATAGATCAGGTCCTTGATACCCTGTCCGGGAAGATTTTTTTTTTCATTTTTGGATTGGTTTAGTGGTTACAACTAGATATAAATTCCCTCGGAAGATTAGGATAAAACGAAATTTAACTTCCCGTGGGGAACCTTCGCATATAAGGTTCTTCCTTTTGGACTCTGTAATTTGCCAACAACTTTCCAAAGGGAAATATTGGGAATTTTCTCGGATCTGTTGAGTGACTATCTAGAAATCTTCATGGATGACTTTACACCTTACGGTGATGCCTTTGAAAAAACATTAGTTAATTTAGAAAAAGTATTAGAACGATGTGTGCAAACTAATGTTTCTTTGAGTACTGTAAAGTTTAACATGATGATGAATGAAGGGATTGTGTTGGACATCTTATTTCTACTGACAATATTAAAGTAGACCTTGCTAGGATAGAGGTAATCTTGAAAATCCCAATTCCCAAGACACAGAAATAGCTACGTATTGTTTGGGGTCATGCGGGGTACTATAGGAGGTTTATATAAAAAAATCAAAGATTGCATCCCCTTTATTCTCCTTAATTACAAAAGATGTGGAATTTGTATGGATAGGGAAGTGCAAACAGGCCTTTATGGAATTAAAGGACTGTGTATCAACGACTCCTGTTTTGCGAGGACCAAACTGGAGTCTGTCATTTCACATAGCTACAAATGCATCTGATACTACTGTGGGAGATGTATTGTGCTAGCTGGAGGACAGAAAGCTGTATGTTATCTATTACATAAGCAATAACTTGACTTCAGCTAAACTCAACTACACGGTGACAAAAAAAGATTTCCTTGTGGTTGTGCATGCCATCAACAAATTTCGACACTACATCACAGGATATCAAGTGTTTGTACACACTGACGACTATGATATTTTCTTTTTAATAAATAAACCAATCACTAATGGTAGGATTCCACGGTGGTTATTGTTGTTACAAGAATTTGATATAACAATCATAGATAAACCTAGGAAAGATAATGTAGTGGCTGATTCACTTTCTAGGCTAAATATTGGTGATGAATGCATGCCTATTGAAGATTATTCTCCTGATGAATACATTTTTACTATTTCAACTCACTCACCATGGTATGCAGACATAGCCAATTATCTTGCTACAACAAGATATCCACAATACCTATCCTACAGAGAAAAGAAAAGAATTTTCTAGCAAAGTGCTAGATATTCTTGGTTTGAGGGAAATCTCTATCACATTGGGCCAGATCATCAGATCAGGTGTTGTGTGAGGGAGGATGAAATATTTGATATCCTTAGATATTGTCACGAGGAACCTTATGGAGGACACTTTGCAGATAAGAGGACATGATACAAGGTTCTGTCAATAGGATACTATTGGCCCACAATATTTTAGGATGCTAAGAAATTTGTGAAGGGCTGTGACAACTGCCAGAGAATGGGTCAACCACTCTAGTCAGATGAGATACCATTACGACCTCAAATAGTTTTAGATCCATTTGAGAAATGGGCCCTAGATTTTATAGGACCAATTAACCCTTCGTCCCAACAAAAGGCCTACATCGTGGTCTACACAGACTATGTGACAAAATCGGTTGAGGCAAAGTATTGACCATAGGCATAGAGTAGGTTGTTTCAGACTTTTTGTTTGAAGAAATTTTTGTTTGCTTTGGGATACCCAAAGAAATAGTGACAGATGGAGGGCCCTAACTCACATCTCATTTGATTCAGAAGCTAGTTGGAAAATACAAAATATGTCATATGATTAGTTCACCTTATCATCCATAAGCTAATCGCCAAGTGGAGAGCACCAAAAAGATTATTGAGGGAATTCTTACCAAGATTGTGACAAACCAGCGGAGGAATTGGTTTTATAAACTTCCAGAGGCATTATGGGCATACAGGACTACATGGAGGAATACTACAAGATTCTCACCATATGAATTAGTGTATGGTAAAAATCCTTTATTTCCCATAGAGTTCGAAATCAAGACGTTAAGAACAACGTAATAGGTGAATTTCGATCTGGAAACATCACAGAAGCAACAGTTGAATCAAGTAAATTAGCTAGATGAGAAAAGGCTAGCTTCTATTCAAAAAATAGACATCATTCAACAACAAAGGGCTAAGTGGCATGATAGATTCATTAAAAAGAAGTTTCAAAAAGGAGATTGGGCTCTATTATATGATTCGAGATTCAAGGATTTCAAGGGGAAGCTCTGCACTAGGTGGCTAGGTCCTTATGAAGTTGACACAGTCTTTGACAATGAGACTATGAATTTAGATACCATTGATAGTGCTAGGACACCATTACTCACTAATGGGCACCGTCTTCAGCTATATCACCAACTAGCTTCAAAGGATTCATTCGTCAACATTTTCATGGATTATGACCTTCAAATTATAGGGGCAGGCGAGAATTCTCATGCGCTGCCAAATTTTTAATTTTCCAATAAGTGTAACAATCGAAAACCAACTTTTGTTTGAAGCTATTACACCCAGTAAAAAAAACAAAAACAAAAAAAAAACATTAAAAAAATGTAATTAAAATATGTAAATAAGAATCCGACTGTGAAAAACTCTTATAGGGGCGAAGACATACAAATTGTGATAGTTGAGAAACACCATGTGGCGGTTGTTACTGTTCTTTTCCTTCTGTAAAAGTATCATTTATCTCATCAACATCTTACAATATGTTGTTACAAGTTTTAGTCTTTTCTTGTTCTTTTCAATTTTTTTAAGTATCTAGAAGAGTAGTGTAAATAAGAATCTGTTGTAGAAATAGTGTTAGCAATTGTATTTATTGTTACACGTGTAACAACTGACAACTCACATCAGTGACCTAGGTGAAATCATATGCCGCAATAAATAACATTCATTAGCATCTTGCTACAGGAGAAAATAACACAACCAACATGTCAAAGCCGGAATTATTTATATCGTTGGTACGTTTTTTCCACATCACCTCAGGTATGTCACACAAAAGGTATATCGTTTTTTCCTCCGTTTAAAATTTATGGAAATTATGGAACTTTCTTTGATGGCCGAGGATGACCATTGCATTAAGCTCAGGGGGAGGGAGAATCATTTCACAATCTGCGATTTAAAACTAAAATTAAAAGCCACAACCCTATAATAATTATTAAACCCTGCAATTATTGTTATTTCTTTATGTCAATCATGTCGAGGATTAAATCGAATTTAAGAAAGACCTCCAAAATCTAGGATCAATAATGAGATCATAACTTGTGCAGTATGACCCCCATGATATGACATTCTTGCTTTTATTGCCTACCTCACTACCCTGATATGAACCTCAGTAAACAATTGCACTCTCACTTCAAAATTCTCAGAGAAAGAACAAAGAAAACACTGAGTGTAGTAGCTGAAACAGAAATGGGAGTAGCAGTAATTCGACACGAGCCCAATTCGACTGAAGCATTGGAAAATTTTACTGAGGCATGCCATATTTTTAAAGAAGCGGGATGGTTTGAGTTCTTTGAGAAACCTAAGGGATCAGAGGAGTCAGTTGCCATGAAATTCGCAAAAAACCTAGATAGAAACTAGACAGGGGTTAGGGGGCTAAATCTAGAAGTTACAGAAGATGTAATTGCCTGAGTAACAACATTGCAGACTTAGGGAAAAATATGGTTTAACTGAAAGATTAATGACCCCTCCCTTAAGGAGGAATTCCTACGAGGAGAAGAGGAATTGGAAAAAAAAGGCAGGGGAATTGACAGGTTATCACTCGCTTGGCCATGTAGAGACGTCGCCCTATACATTATCAAGTACATGACTTGTGAAGGAAGGGCAACAATCGTGTTCAATTACCATTTTCCATTGTTAAACCATGTTCGACACATGAAACTAGTCAATATCCCATACTTTCTACTAGAAAATATAAGGCACATGTTTGTTGCCATGAAGATTTCTACACACCCAAAGAGTTGTGTTGCCAACCACAGCCTCATCAAGTTAATTGTGATGGATGCATCGGAACACCAAGGCATGAGATGGGAGAAGTTTATGAATAGAAAGATGAGGACTTCCTATTGAAGGCAAGATGAAGTCCCTGATAACGCTCCAAGGGAAGCTAGGGAGATTGAAAAACAAGGGAAATCCTTGTGAGGTAGGATTAAGAAAATATCATTTGAGAAGTTGATAGGTGGCAAGATATCGAAGAAGAGGGTGAAAGTCATCTCATAGCTAGAACCTTCATCTTGATCTAGAAAGGAGCCGAGCAAGCACAAGGACATAGGGAAACAAAAAGAAGGGGAACATGCCCATCCCGAAGAGGTCCCTCTATCAAGTAAGGACAAGACCCAACTTTTGTTGCATAAATTTAAAAATTTAGAAAAAGAAAATGAAAGATTAAGGCAAAAATTATAGGAGAGTAAAGTGTAAGCACGTTTCCTGGGCCTAGACACCTTGGCAGAGGCTGTAGAAAAAATGAGGGTAGAAACCACACTGGGTTCTGTATGTGCAGCATGTGCTAGGAATATAGCAACAACCAGATATAAATTTTGTGCTGCAAACACCATTTCGATGGAAACTCAAACCGAACCTTGGGAAGTTGTTACACAAGAACCCGTTAATGACGCTGCTATTACAAAAGAAACAACAGCTGAAATGGAGCGTCCCACTGTAATCGACCTCAAAGCTGATACACAAGAACTTTCCAGTGACACTACTATTACACAAGAACCAATAGGAGAGGCAAAGGCTACTCAGGAAGAAAAATAAAGAACTGAACCATGAGAACCTACTGACGAAGCAGCTGGTACACAGAAACCGGCAGCTGAACTAGAGCAGCTCAATCCTTGAGATTTTATTACACCCCAAATTGATATTGCATGTGAAGGAACATAGGGTCTTGAAGCAGGATGTTGTTCGAAGAAAATTTTAATGATATTAGAATTGCATAAATGGAAACAACAGACACTCTCCTTACAAAAGGGAATGATATTGTTAGAATAACATCAAAAATTTGTAGATTTGCTCAAGGAATAGTGGGATGAGAAGAAATTGGCATAAGAATAGGAAATATGGGAAGAGAAGGAAGCCAGGAAAGAGAAGGAGAAGTAAATGTAGTTGTTACAACAACAATTTCAAGATTTAAAAAATGATAAAAACAAGTTGTACAAACTTGCCCTAAATCTATTAGGGTGTAGAAGGCCCTCTCCATCCTACCTACTCTTTCTATGGGAAATATTTTATTTGTTTCAGTTGAAGACCATCTATGAAAATAGACCATATGTGGGTAATTCTACTCGAGCTTTTTTGGAAGTTTTCTGTGCTTGTCATTTTAATGACCAAAGCTTACTATGTGAATTGTTTCTTCATAATATAATCTGTGAGCATGATAGTTTGCACATGGTTGCGCGCATTTTATCTTACATGGGGGACCTACAGTCGCATGATTTTATTCATTTCATGAGAAATCAGAGAGAATGGCACCTGGCCATGAAGTCAATGGACACCAATGACGAAAAGGCATCATTATGGATAAGGGCGGAACTAGGAATGGCTACAGAGTTGAGGCGTGATTTTAAGAGATTTCTAAGTAATCCGAACATTAGAGAGAAATCAACTATCTACATAAGGAAAATCGTGGGATTTTTCCTCAACCTCTTTGAACAACTGAAGAGCTGAGCACTAATGGGGTGCCTTAAATGCACTGAGGTTGGTAGCACAGGTTTATAGGAGGGTGACCCTTTTGGGTTTCCAAAATTCGTGGTCGTTGTTACATGGATCCCAGAGTACGCCCAGATTATGAGATCATTGGTAGCCTTCTGGATATCACTCAAGTTTAAATATCCTTTAATTTGGCAGCCAGTGGAGGAGTATCAGGCCCATTATTAGTTGTGTGACTATGAGAAGGAATCCTAGACGCATCAGTTGATGGCCACTCAGGGCTACAAGTCTGTTGATGAGGATACTGTCGGTGCTTACAACTTGACAGATCTATAGCGGAGGGAAAACAACAGTATCTGAGAATTTTGCATGAGGACATGCAATTGCTTCAGTTGGGGGGGGATGTTGGGTGCAGCTTTTGGGCATACTTTAGATACCTCTTCCCCCATTTTTTACCATTTTACCTTTGAACCCATGAGCTTTACGTCGTAATTATTGATTTTATTGGTTATAAGAAGCCACTCTTGTTGCAACATATTATTTTTCCATTTTTGTTAAATATGAATGAAGTGATATCTTTTTTATGGCTAACCAGGGTAAATGTGGAAGAAGTTCTTTGGCTATTTTTATTTCATGTGTTTCCCATGAATTCAAGGCCAAATGATGGACAATTGTGCTATTAATTCACAAATATGTTTTGAGGATTTGCTATTACAAACCATTGTTGGTACAGCTCAAGTTGATGTTACACTGCGAGATGCTATTACACATCAATCGTCAAAGACCATGGGTACTATTCCACGAGACAACTATCAAGAAGCATGAATTAGCTATGGCGGGTCAAAGAATATAGGCGGTTATGATTTTAGAAAATGATGTAACTTCAATAGGCCTTGTATTTAGAAACCAATTGTAATAATTCCTATTTTCTTTTAATATAAATCAGCATGAGAATTGTAAGATTCTCATGACTGACCTGTTCCCTATTTTGGCCATGTAAACTTTATAAAAGGATTTAGTTCCATGGAAGGTAACATGCAACACGAGATAGTAACGACATTTTGATTCTATAATTCACAACTCTTTTAACACAAGAACATCATTGGTGATGCTTTTACAGATTCTGTGTTGAATTCCTAACTAGTTCTTATTTCATCGCTGCGCCCTACTAGGGAGGAAGGGCCCTCCTCTTTGGCAAGGATTACAGTAGTAGTTGTAGCAGTAGATTAATTATTTCTTTTTCGTAAGTGTGAAGTTGTTTTTGTCATTGTATAATTCATAGAGCAGATTTACTTTTTTTTTCTTTAGATTTATGATATGCTGTTACACAGGATTGATTTAAGCTGTAATATTTGATTAGTCGGTTTAGTCATTGATATTGTGTGTGGGGCGCCCGTTTCTTGGTAAAACATGAAGTGTGATTTCATTCTTATAGGATGCTTTTTTATTTCTGCATGAGTCTTTAATTTATGCAATTGGTTCAGCGAAATTTCTTTCCATTCGTTATTTCTATCCTTGGTTGTTACGTATCAGCATAGATAGTGAAGACACCTATGAGATAAACAGACCTACCCTAGTTGACAATTAAATGGTTGTGGTTTAGTTAATTAAATAGTGATTAAACTGGCACAACAGTTAGTAAAGGAAGATTGTCTCCCGAAAGGAACAAAATGCCTTAGCACCTAAGCGCTAAGCCACAGGTCACATCTCTCAGTCCCATGGAGGAGAAATTCTCAAGGAGCTAAGCATCACAAGAGCTAAGGATATCAGGGCTGAGAAATATTGTAACATTCCACCTTTGTGAAGTTACATTATGGGCTTTCTTCAATGAAGAAGTACATTGCGTTAAAGGATCTACGAGTCAGTACCTGTGGAATTGAATGTAGGCTCAAAGGCATTGATAATTGAAATGGGTTAAACCTGTAGAAGACTCTGTAACAAGTAAATGAGGACAAAATTTCTAGTAGAGATGAGTCTAGGAGAATGAAGTAAGAAATCAGCTACTTCACGTGCATGAATGGTTGTGATAAATGAGAATGGAGAGGTCACCTCTATGAATTGTCAAGATTTGTGGAGTAATAAATGAGAATGGGACTCTCAGAGGAGTGTGGAGGTCACCTGAGAATTAATTTCTCATCATAGAGCTCTATGTAGTTAGACAATAAAGAAATGCAAGGTCCATCTCTGTTTCAATATTGTGACAAGAAACTTTGATGAGACACAACAATGGAAAGGGAAGCCATGCCTAAGTACAATTGGGAAGCTAAAGGACAAACAAAAAACATTGCCTTTCACAAAGTGCCTTAGTGAAACAAAATCATCGCCTGCAATGGAGAAGATGGGTGAGTTGAGCTAATTGTGGGTGTGTTGTGTTATGAGACGTGTGTATTGAGATAGAGAGGTCAGAGCACCAAAAAGAACACTATGTGAAACAAAAACAAGTGTAGTGAGAGTGATGAGTGGAGCATTGTAAGGTTAGTGTAGAATAGAAATCAATAGAGAACCCTTGACAGAGGATGCAGAGCAGAGAGGAAGTGTTGTTGTGATCAGCAAGAAAATACTTGTTGCATGAGAGCACAAAAGATAAAGTGTAGAAGTTGAATCTACAATCAACCATTTTTGTATTTACTTGTAATATTGTATGTCAATGTTTTTAGTTTGAAAATTGTATGAAATAGTAGAATAGTGGCAAGAGTATGTTGGTGTGTTCACTGATCTGGATTTAAACAAGAACACAACAAGTTACAGATTTAAGCATAAATAAAAAGATGCAGTAGAAATAACACTTCATTTGATTAATATCAAATACTGAAATATGCTTACAAATAGAATGGAAATAAGACTAGCTCAAGTGATGGTAGCTTATCTCTGAGAAGAGATGTGGTGGCTACATGCCTTAGAACTATGTTACAATGAGGCACAAAGGCCTATTTATTATTGAGAAACAATGGAAAACCCTAAACAACCAAAAACCTAACCTAGGAGATGAAGTGCCAAAGCTGTGGGCCCCGCTTGGGTAAATTGGTATATCAACTTCTTGGGGTCGTAACTTTGGCATACGATCATTGTTTGGCTATCATAATACCTCTTTTCAAAGATCTTGAAGAAAAGGAAAAAAATAAAAGGGCAAGCTGCTTTGTGACATTTTCGGTCTCTCCATTTTCCCTAAAAATGTCGTTTAGGGCCTCAAAGCGGCTCTGAAAGTTCATGACCTGAAAAATTGCCAAAAATAGTAAACTGTGCTACAATTAAGGAAATCGAAAAACTGAAAGAGACAGTGTTGGGGTCCAAGTGGAATAGGGAGGTGACCACCAATATCCACCTGGATCATGCACACTGAAGAGGTTGGTGCCTCTTGGCAAGTTGTTGCTTGCTAACCAAAGGGGGTTGGTGCCTCCTGTGAGTGGGTGCTCACAAAAGAACATATGTAATTAAGTGGGTGCTTAATTTACATCATTAAAAAACAAGAAATTTGGTGATTTTTTCCCTGTGGGTTTCCACATGAAAAACACTGTGTCAAATGTGTGTGTGCTACTCATGTGATTGTTGTATGAACATGTGTGTTTGAAATATTTTTGGTTCACTTTTGGTTCACTTCTTTTGTGAATGAATTCTCTCACAAGTAAAGGAATATAAGAAGGGACTGTAAGCATAATAGAAAAAGAAAAGAGTTTCACAATTACTGATTAGCCCCCCCCTAGAAATTCCTTATTTCAACAATTGGTATTAGAGCCAAGGTTCCTTCAATGACAGTCTGATCACTAGAAGGTAGATCTATAAGGAATTATGTCTAGGCAAGAGAGTCAAGAGGCTTACTCAAGTAGAATACTAGTCTTTGATGGGACAAAATATTCCTTTTGGAAAATGAGAATGGAAGCATATGTTATGTCCCTGGGAGTAGATGTTTGGACTTAAGTACTAGTAGACTACAATGTACTTAATATTCCTCCCACTGGTGCAGATAGTAAACAATTATATGGGAACAATGCTAAAGACAATAATTCCATTCTCTTTGGCCTTAGTCAATCAAAAATTATAAAATTTATGCATTGTAGGCATACTAAGGAAGTATGGGTAAATCTTAATCACAGTCATGAAGGAGATGACAAAGTCAAGCAGGCGAAACTTCAAACTTTCAGAATGAAGTTTGAAATCTTGAGAATGAATGAGAATGAAAACATACAAGAATACTTCCTCATAGTTGAAGAGGTCAAGGAAGAGATGATTGTTCAAGAAAATATTAATATCTCTACCCATGAGATTTAATGCCAAAGCATCAGCTATTGAAGAGGTGGCTAATTTAAAGGATCTCAAGATGGATCAGCTACATGGTACTTCCATAGCCTATGAGATGAGAGTAGGAATAGAAAAGTCTGAACCAAAGGAAGTGACATTCAAAGTATCCAGAAAGGACAAGGAGCATAAAGGTCATCAAGACTGCTCTAGCTCTAAATCTGATAAGGATCTCGCTCAACTAGCTAGAAAACTGAAGCGTGGCTTAGGAAAATATAAAGGGAAGTTTCCCCTTAAGTGTTTTGATTGTGGAAGAGTTTGACATTTCTCATCCAAATTCCCTTATTGATCCAGGTGGATTTTGGTGGCCACCCACCTATTCCACTTGGACCCCCACCACTGTCTCTTTTGGTTTTTTAGTTTCCTTAATTCTAGCATAGTTTACTATTTTTGGTAGTGAACTTCTGGAGCCATTTTGAGACCCTAAACTACATTTTTTGGAAAATCCAGGACCAACATGGGTATTTAATTGATGTTGGCCACTCATATGTTGTATTCCTTGGATAAATATTTCTAACGAGGTATTGTGCGCGTCAAACAGAGATCATATGCCAAAGTTACGACCCCAGGAAGTTGATGTACCAGTTTACCCAAACGGGGCCCATAGTTTTTGCGCTTCATCTCTTAGGGTTAGTTTTTTGGACATTTAGGGTTATACATTGTTTCTCAATAATAAATAGGCCCTTGAGCCTCATTGTAACATAGTTTAAAGGCGTGTAGCTGGCACATCTCTTCTCAGAGATAAGCTACCATCACCCGAGCTAGTCTTATTTCCATTATGTTTCTAAGCATATTTCAACATTTTATATTAACAAAATGAAGTGTTATTTTTGCTGCATCTCTGTATTTATGGTTATATCTGTAATATTTTGCATTCTTGTTTAAGTTTGGATCAATTATATTAGAGCGATATGCTCTTTCTCTATTTTTCTTTGAATGTCCCCAATGAGGTTGGGATATAAGGAGCTAGGGCTCGAACTAGTTAAACCTTTGCAACACCAGCCTCGCAAATCCCAACGGCCTCCCATGGCGGAAGAGAAGAAAGACAAGGGGGCCGGATATCCTTTCAAAATCTTTGTTGAAGAAGCCCTCGAGTGACAAAGGAACGTGATGATGGACAACTTTGCCTAGATCCTTTAGTGACTACCCAAGGGCGAAACATCTCCTTCCTCCAGCTACTCTGGAAGTGCCACATGCTTTAAGGTACAAGTTAACTTTGACATCCCCACATTTGAGGGTCAGATAGATGTGGATGCCATAGATAAATGGTTAAATCTACTAGAAGGATATTTTTTGTGCATGATTTTTCCAGCCTGGAAAAGATTACTTTTTAACTTCTCAAAGCTACCCCCCATGTCAAGGATTAGTGGGAAACCTACTGTGAGAAGAAGGACAAATGTACACCCTCACTAATTTTTTCCACATTTACTTGGGATTTGTTCTGAGATTCCATCAAGGAGCAGTACTACCCTATCGAGAGCTATGAAGATAAATACATATAGTGGACCATGCTACGGCAAGGAAGGGACCAAGACATGCTGGAGTTTACCAATGTTTTTCGTACCCTTTGCATGAAGTTGGGTATCAAGGATTCCAAGAAAAATTTGGTACTCAAATAGCACGACTACCTACATAGGTAAACCTAGGATGAGATCAAGTTCCTGGACATCTCCTCTCTCAGAACGACATAATGATATGTTTTCAAGATTGAGTAGAAGTTTAAAACTAAAAAAAAAGAGACTTTGTATTTGAAAATACGAAGCAAGAGAAAGGCGCCCCCAAACCACAGAGAAAAGCGAAAATCCAAGGAAAATTGACCCAAGATAACTCATCTAAGCTGCAAGAAAAGAAAAACACCACAAAGCCAAAGAAGGACATGGGAAAGTGGTGTGAGCTCCATAAGAGCTCCACTCACAACACAAGTGAGTGTTGGGCCAAGCAGTCACTAGTGGCCAAGTTGAAGGATTCTAATTCAGAGGCATGTTCTGACTCTGAGTTAGAAGCTAACAAGGGGAATGAAAAAGGGAAGCATATCATTTACACAGAGCCCAGTGCCACTGTGGCCACCACCAAGATCCAAAATATTGAGCCTGAATATCTAAACGAGGGGGAATGCCTATTCCACTCACAAATGTGGGCGAAGCGTTCTCTGTTGCAGTTCGTTATTGTTAGCAAGAGCCAAAAGAGCCTCCTTTCAGCAGAGGTCATGAAGCAGCTCAGCCTACCGACTGCAACACATCCACATCCGTACACCATTGGGTGACTTCACCAAGGACGAGATCTCTGCGTCATCCAAGAGGGTCGCCTTCCCTACAGCATCAAGCCCTTCACAGATGAGGTACTTTGTAATGTTTCTCCTCTTGAAGCTTGTGATGTATTATTAGGACCACCATACTTGTGGAAGTGACATGTTGTTTATGAGTCTAGACATTGTTCTGTTATTATTTATTTGGGTAATGAGTTATACAGGATACCAAAGGTAGCCCCGCCTATCACCATCTCTTTGATCTCTACTAAAAATGTAGTAAGATCATCTCCCAGACTGGGAATTTTCTTTTCTTTCTAATTAGCTCTCAAAGTAAGGGGAATATCGTAGCCACATCCATGGCCCCTAGGAAGGGTTCCTCCACATAGCAGAAGCAGGTGGATACAGTCGTGGAAGAATGCAAGGGCATCTTCTCCTCACCCATAGCAGTACCCTTACACTGTCAGGTCAAGCATTCAATTGATCTGACTCCTAGAGCAACTTTACCGAACGGGATGATATATCACCACTCCATTCTTGAACATGAAGATATCAAATGGAAATTCTAGGAGTTGCTGCAAAAAGGGTACATTCAACCAGGTTCCTCGCCTTGTGGAAGCCTGATTGTACTTTTACATAAGAAGGATGGGACGTGGAGGATCTGCATTGATTATCGGGCACTAAACAAAATCATTGTCAAGAATAGGTATCCAATCCCATCGATTGATGACCTTCTGGACCAACTCAATGGGGCCAAGTATTTCAAAAAGATTAATTTGATGTCTGGCTATCATCAGGTTGCAATAGAATCCACAGATGTATAGAAGACCACCTTCAAATCCAAGGAAGGCCTTTTTGAATGGTTTGTTATGCTCTTCAAGTTGACAAATTCCCTTGCGACATTTATGAGGCTAATGGATGAAATCTTGCGGCCCTTCACCAACTCATTCATGGTTGTTTCTTTGGACAACATCCTCATCTTTAGCAAGAGTTGGGAAGAACACTTGCAATACATTTGGAAGGTCATTCAAGCCCTTCAGAAGGAAAAACTGTGAGCCAACTTGGACAAATGCACCTTTGGCATGAGCCAGGTCCAATATTTAGGTTACATCCTAGATGAGCATGGTGTGCTTGTTGATCTGACTAAGATCCAAGTAATTTTGGATTAGCCAGCCCCGACCACTCTAACAGAGCTTCGCAGATTTTTGAGCCTTGCAAATTTTTATCAGAGGTTCATGTTGGGATTCTCCCATATCACTTGGCCTTTGAGTCATATTACTAAGGGTGGGGCAAAAGAAAAATTTTCCTGGTCCGAGTCCAAACAAAAGGCATTCGTTGAGTTGAAGCATCGACTCTACTCTACATTGGTACTCACACTTCCAAACCTATAGAGGCCATTCGAAATCGAAAGAGATGCCTCAGACTATGCTATTGGTATAGTCCTCACCCAGCATGGCCATCCAGTGGCCTATCATAGTGAGACACTTCTCAATACAATTTGGAAGTACCCCACCTATGATAAAGAGATGTATTGCAATGTGCAGGCTTGCTGACAATGAAAGCATTGCATTCTAGGGAAGGAGACGGTCACCCACACTGATCATCAACCTCTTTAGTTTATACAGACATAAGGGAAGTTAGAGAACCCTTATCCTTAGAAGTTTTCTACATATCTACAAAAATTCCACTTGAACATTAAATAGAAAAGGGGAAGCACCAATTATGTTGTAGACTATGTCAGCCGACCCCTAGTTGCAGCACTGTCTACTATTCTCAACTCTTATGGCTATGAGAACTCTAGATGGCTGCAACTATACAAAAATGATCCTGAGTTCATCACCATGTACCAGATGCTAGTAGACGGAAAGAAAGTTCTTGATTTCCACCTCCAGGATGCATTATTATGCTACCTAGGCCACCTTTGTGTTCCTTCAAGCGAGCGTGCCAAGTTGATTTGGAAGGTGCACTACAATGGGGTCCCGGGGCACTTTGGTGTGGATAAAATTGTGGTTGTGCTACAAAAGTAATTTTTTTGGCCCAAACTCCAACTAGATGTTAGGAAATATATCAGATCCTGCACTGCATGTGCCATCACCAAGTGTTGGCTTGTGGGGGCTTGACCCAGGTTCAACGTTAGTTAGCAAAACAAATCCCTACACTACTGGCCCTTTTGGCATTAGCCCACGGAGCGCGGACTGGAGTCTCACCTGAAGCAGTATGGTGGGATGTTGGAACCAAGTTTCTGCATCCTTGAGATGGTTGTGATGTCATTTTATCCCAGCTATACCTTCCTACACGCAGGTTGCTTAGCTCTCTATTCCACCCTTCAGTAGCTTCACGAAAGGATACAAGCAGCTTTCGCGCAGCCCTAACTTGGGGCTGATATACTTTCGCGCTACTAGGGTAGTGAACTATGATATTTCCAAAAACTATGATAAGTATCTTACTTGTCTTATTACATATCTTAGTTAGCTTCGCGTAAACAAATTTTCTTACTTGCGTTCACTTAACCAACACAATTACATATATTCGTTCATCATATAAGCATTATAAGTGAAATTCATACCCAAACATAACTAGATGCATAAACAGGAAATAAAGACACAAAAATTGTAGAATACTTCTCTTTATTGATACTTTCAAGCAGTTAGAGACTTGACCCGCCCTGCGTACTCAGCTGTAGGGGTCTGCGCACTCAGATGCGGACTTCTAGGCCTCTGCACACTCAGCTGCAAAGCCTCTACCTATGCTATGACCCAAAACTTAGACTTCTACTTCAGAGCTATCTCTCACACATGTTTGATCTTCTTCATTGATTCCATAATGCCTCTAACTACTTAGAGCTTAGCTCTATTTATACAATCCCATGGTCTGCGAACCATGGCTAGATCTTTTACAACCAATGTTACATTTTCAAAATAAGGGCGAACAACACTATGACTCTTTAACATCTACTCACTCCACGACCACAAATGCAGAGTCTTTACACTTGGATTACAAAATTATGACCAAAATATGGGCTTTTAGCCCCAAAAATGCCATTGGGGGATCCCGTGCCCAACAAGCCCCCAACACAAACATTGTGACTCATTGTCGAGTCACTCTGGAGTTGCGAAGATCTTAGTTTGAAGACCTCCCAGGTCTGTTTGGATCACCGCAACTTTGCCAGTGCACTAAGCAGCTACCTGCTGGACTTCTTCCATGTGCTGTTCGGTGATTGTTGCTGATTTGCTACCCTGAATCTTCTGCTTTGCTGCCCATAGCTGTGCGAGCTTTCCTTCAATGGAGGTTGTGATCACATAAGACTCATCTATCCATGGGTGTAGGTGCACTTTTAAGACCGATTTTTTGTGCCAAGCGACATCCACCTATTTCTTCAGCGCCTTTGCCTCTTGCATCCGTGCAAGCCTCTATGTAAGGGCAACCGTCTGCATGGTCCCTTTGACCACATCATACCTTTATTGTAGCTTGCACGCCTTTGTCTCCAGGCGCTCTACATGCAGGTCCTCCTGCAGGTTGGTTAGGACCTCAAATGATTGTTCAAAAAGATGCATGCAGTCTGCCACTGCACTGTTGACTACTACTATTGTTGCTGTAATAGTGGTGGTATGTTGTTCCTTGACTTCCGGTGGAGTTGAAGGCTGGGCCTTCCACTGAAATTCAACGATTTGCAGGTTCAACTCCAGCGGAACCCTGGCCATTTCCACTCGAGTGTCATGCACCCCTGTGGCTAACTTGCGGATGCGTGCCTCTACCAGTTCTTCTGCCTGAATTTCCAACTCTGGGACCATTCGGTAGGCTTCCTCCACTACCTGCATTATTTTCTTATTCTGCTCCACTGCCTTGTTGCGCTGTAGGCCCAACTGCTCAATGTTGATGCACTGCTCGCTCATCACCTGCAGAGTGCGATTCTCTCGGGCCCCGAGTTCCGCGGTGACTCAATCCTGCAAAACGTAGAGCGTCTCTCGAGGGAGCGCAACCATGTTCAATCCTACTCCTTTCAAACTGCTAACTGTGGGCCTGTCGGCCTCATTCTCTATAGTGAGTGCCCCATATGATAGCACTATCGTGTTGGTCAACCTTGTGCACAACATCTCCTCGGCAGTTGAAGTGTTGATCGCAAGGCTGGTGGACACTGTGCGAGCTTGTGGAGTGCAAAACTGCAACTCCTGCAACTCTATCCAAAGAGCCCCTATACCAACTGCTGCTGCTCTTCGAACTGTTGGAGGGCCTCCGTAGTGACATCCCTCACCATTTCTCTGATATCATGCAAATCCCCCTCAGTGAGGGTGATTGGGTCGAAGGATGTCTTTGATGCCTTTGTTTTCTTTCGTGGCACTGACTGCTCTCGCGGTCGCGGATGCTTGAGTTGGGTCGACATCGTCTGCGAGTCTGCGCCGCTTTGTGTCTTTGTTTCTGCCTCAGTTCTAGGCAAACGTGACTTCTATCCTTCGCGCTCTTTGCCTCCTGTTTTCTATTGTTCCGCAGCGTCACGCGCTACTTAGGCCTTAGCCTCTGCTTCCTCCTTTCTGCGCTTTTCCGCTAGCTGTGCCATTCAAAGCTTTGTTTCTTCCTTCTTGTGTTGTGCGGTGGACTTGTCTGTTTCCACTGTAGAGCCTACTGGAGCACGCCACTTCGACAGCCAAGACTCAAGCACTATCAAAATTACATCATCAGTCGCTAGGTATGATAGGTTATGCCATGTCTTTGTAGGGTCCTTCCGCGCCTTGATAAAGACATGGTAGAAATCTGCGTTGAACTTTGCAAAGCTCTATAAACTGGTGTATACTGTGGGTGACAACTGTAGCTTACGATTGATCCCCATCGGGATATTCATCTCCATCAAGATCCAAAAGATCTTTCTTTCTTTGATGCTCTGCATGTCCTTGGTCATCCATAGCGAAGAGTACTTCACTTCCTCTGGAAGGTCCAGCGTAACCGAAGGGAATTGGCTATCTTTGTGTAGCTTCCGTGCCACTAGTATGATTAACAACAGGAGTCATGTGTATTGAAATGTTTTGTCCTGCTCATGTGCCTCACGACAGTTCACCAGGAACTCTCCACATAGATAGTTTTCCCAGTTGAACTGGACTCCTTCCGCGCATTGGGCTGCTGGTGCAATCACAGGTGCAGGCACCTCATCCGCGTGACACTTCCGCATCACTTTCTCTGCTAGTATTTCCTTCACTACCTTGACTACAGGGTTGTTAATAATGGAGATGGCATATCCTCACTTCTTCTTGTCCAACTTGAACTTCTTCTTCATTGCTTCCATGAGGGCCAACTTGCCACCTTTTCCTTCTGATATATTGGCTGGATCCTCCCCTGAGTAAGGTAGCCATGTGATTTGATGAATCAAGTGATCTGTGATGGGAATGGGCTCCTCCAGCCACAGAAATCCAACACAAAATAAGGAGAGCAACTTCCTGATGATGAAGACAATCACTGGGGAACTGTGGTAATGCGACATCCAGAGGAGGTTTAGCAATCTGGCTTTCTCTACACCCTTGATCCATGTGTGTGGCTCCAATTCAATCGTTCTAGCCGTTGCGTCCATCCATCGGTGCATTAGCTGCTCAGTCGCTAGATGCGGGAATTTCTCATGATCTGTGAGGTCCCAATATTCAAACTTCATTACAAGAACTCGTCCTAAGTGCGGCCCCTCAAGAACAATATTGTCTAGGAGCAACAAAGTTTGTAGAGAGCTCTTGCTCTCATCTATGTCCTTCGGCACTTTGGCTTTGCCCTTGCGTGGAGGAAAATATTCAGGTAACCAGGTACTAGGGTCTATACCCTGAGTTTCAACTTCCATTTCTACGCCCTCCTCCTCCACTAGGATATCTTTAGATTCCTCCTCGTCGGCCTCCAGATTAATGGCCTTCCCCTTTTCCTGCAAGGTGAGCCTGGTCCTCTATGGGTTTTGTGGTAACACGCGCATCAAGAACATAGTCTGCTTATCCTTCTTAGGTCTTAGTGTTCTAGGTGATTTAGGGACCTCAACTATTGCTCTGGCACTCTTTGGGGCTTCTACTACTGCAATTTCCTGCATGGATTCCTTGGCTATCGACATCATTCTAGTCAAGTGGTCCTGCGTCTCCTTTGACAATTTTTCAAACACTGATGTTTCTCTCAAAGCCTCAAAATTCAAAAGGTCCATACACAATTGATAGCACAACAATTGAATTTTCAAAATGCCAAGTGTTTTTCGCTGGATAGCCACTTGTAATTAATAGGGCCTTTTGAATTCAAATTCGACCATTCCCCCCACATTCGGCCCATTATTGCCTAATTGGCACAGAATTCCAAGAATATAATCCATAAAGTTCACCTTAAATACCTGCCACCCGCTCCATTTGGCCTCAAACCGACCATCAAATCGTGAATAGTGACTTTAACGGTCACTTTCTGGCACACCTGCGCGCTAGCACAACTGTCTTCACGTTGTCACGGACCCTAGACACTTCGCTGCTTCACGTAGTCCTGAAATCGTGCATCTCTCCAACCGGGGAAATGTAGTTTATATTTCCATGCCTCCTTTCAATTGCCTGGAGTGGTAAGACTGTGCTTCTATCGGCTAGTTAGATGGTCGAGCCACCTATGTATGGCTTCAATCGACTACCATTCACCTTTCCTGGGAAGGGATCTCCATTCAGTTTAACCAACTGGACCGTGCCACCGTCAGTAATTTCCTTAATAAAATAGGGCCCCAGCCAATGCATTCTAAATTTCCCTAGAAATTTATCAAAATTACTGTCATACAATAGTGCCACGTCATTCACCTTAAAGGTGCACAACGTAATATGTCGGTCATGCCATGCTTTTTCTTGTTGCTTTTGGACCTGTTGATGAAATCCAGCCAAAAAATCTCTCTTCCTTGAGCTCGTCGAACTGCACGAGCCTCTCTTCCAGGGCTCCGTGATCTGTCATACCTGTGAGTGCTGCTATGCGCATGCAAGGCACAATGTATTCCATAGGCATTACAACTTCCACACCATAGACCAGCCTAAAGGGTGTCTGTCCCATTAACTTCTTACATGCCGTCCGATAAGCCCACAATACTGCATGTATGCATAGGTCCCAATCACTTCACTGAGCATTGCATACCTTGTTTAGCACAGTTTCGAGCACTTTGTTGAATGTCCCCACAGTCTCGTTAGCCTGTGGATGATAAGGTGTGCTCTTTTGGTGATACACCTGAAATTCCTCTGTCAGCGCGCTAATTTTTTTGTTCAAAAAGTGCGTACCTCGATCACTCATCAAAATCTTTAGACATCCAAATCACATTAGTACATTCTCAAATAGAAACTTCGTGGTAGTCGTGCCCGTGCAATCCTTCACTAGCTGTGGTTCTGCCCAACGAGTCAAGTACTCTGTCACAGTAATAATGTACCTCGCGCTTGTCTTGAGGTTGAATGGGTCCTATAAAATCTATTGCCCACTTTTTGAAGGGTTGAAACACCATTTGTGGATTCAAAGTCATTTCATCCCTCCACGATGGCCTACCTATTCTTTGACATACATCACATGCCTTGCAATATGCTTTTGAATCCTGATGAAGGGTTGGACACCACAACCCTGCGCGTAGAATCTTCTGCGCGGTTGCTCTTCCTGCATAATGTCCTCCCGCAGTGCCCCCATGAGCGTCCTACATAATGAGGTATGTCTTCAAACTCAGGTGCTTACCTTCATAGTATTTCATCATTCCCCATCTTTTATAGATGCTCAGCAATGATAGAGAAGTCTACTGCGCACAACACTAATTCCGTCTTTTTTTGGACAAAGTATCCTTCTGGCATAGTTCCAATTGTTAGGAAGTGTATTATATCCTCGAAATATCCATCTACGACATGCACAGCAAAGAGTTGTGCATCAGGTAATCCTTCCTCCAAATTAGTAGGTTCCTCCCCTGTCTCAATGAGCGACAGGTGGTCTGGTCCCGCGTTCAATCATCCAAGCTTCACAACAACTTCAAAATCGTATTCTTTGAACTATAAGAGCCATCTACAAATTCACCCCCCCAACACAGGCTTATTGACCAGGTAATTTAGCACGGAGTGATCCGTATACATCTTAAAGTGGCCTCCTAGTAAGTAGTGTTGGTACTTTTGGAGCGCATACACCATAGCTAGCCCATTGCGCTCAGTGTTGGAATAGTTCTTCTATGCTTTGGATAATCTGTGGCCTGTGAATGCGATAGGGTGGTCCAAGCCTTCTCCACCATCCTGTGTTAGTACTGCCCCTAGCACTATACACAATGCGTCGACGTGTACATGAAACTCTTTCTTCAGGTTTGAGAAGACTAGAATCGGCACGGTAACCATCTTTTCTTTCAATATATCCAAGCTTTTCTTACAGTCATTGTTCCAACAGAATGTGACATCCTTCTTCAACAATTTTTCCATTGGCGTGGTGATCTGGGCATAACCCTTGATAAAATTTCTGTAATATCTCGTATGTCCCAGAGTAGCGCGCAGCTGTTTCACACTCCTCGACGCTTTCAAATTTAGAATTACTGCGATCTTTGTCGGGTCTACCATCAACCCTTGTCTGCAAACCACATGCCCCAAGAGGTTCCTAAAAGGAATGAAAAACAGACACTTCTTGAGGTTGAACGTGATCTGGTATCTTCGACAGGTATCCATGATCAAGTGCAAGCTCGCTACATGGCGCTTAACCAGTCCAAACACAATCCAGTCATCAAAATATACTTCTAGGAACTTACGAATAAATTCCTTGAATGCCACAAAAACCACACGCGAAAAAATATCGGCGCATTATTTGACCCAAACGACATTACAACATATTGAAAAAAACCCCACTCAGTCGCGAAGGTTGTCATGCTCCTATCCTTCGGTGCGATTTTGATTTGGTGGTACCTAGAGAACCCATCAGTGAAGGAGTATGCTTCTTGGCCACCTACATTGTCCAACACTTCGTTCGTGAATGGAGTTGTGAAAGGATCATGCACATAAGCATCATTCAGCTTCCAAAGATCCATGCATATCCTTATCTCATCCTTCTACTTCTTCTCTTGCACCACCATTGGGCTTACCCAATCGGACTCTTCCACAGGTTCAATGATGCCTGCTGCTAGCATTTTTTCTAGCTCTAAGTGGACCTTCTCCTTGTATTTTGGATTTAGGCAGTATGGCCTCTGCTTAGTTGGCTTCGCGTCGAGCTTTAACGTGATCTTCATCATTCCCAGATCTCAGATTATTCCTTTCAAATCTGTAAACTTGGTAGGGAATAAGTCCTGATATTCACGGAGTAACTCAACGACCTTATCCACCGTCGTGTCATCCCAATAGTCTCCAATCTTCATGAATTTGGGTTCTGCCTCCATACCAATGTTCACTTGTTTAGTTCTCACTGGCGCGGTTATATCAGTGTTCTCAATCTGTGGTCCTTAAGCCTCGTGGTGGCCTTCTATTTCTAGAATGTTAATCTTCTGTGGATCTTCATCCTCTTCTTCAGCAGTTACATTATAAAATTCCAGCGAGCGACTCAACTGAGTAGCCCATTCAGGCTGCGTCAGGCCTAAAGGATCCTGTGGTATCCTAAAGATGGATGCTTTCACATCTTGTAGCGCTTCATCAATACTATCAAATCCATCCTCAAAACTAAATGTCATCATGAATCCTTCATGTAGGATATCCCATTCACTTGTCTCATGGCGGAGCTCTGTTTCTATATACCAAATCATTGGGATAACATCCAGGGTATGATAAAATAGCTGAACCCACTCAGGTTGTGGCTTTTCTCCATAGGCCTACATCCATTTGGCTAGATGCACGCATAGATCATTCTACCCATCATACTTGTCTATCAGTCACATCTTAGGCTTCCCAAATCAAGCTCTCATCATCCTCCTACATTCACGCCAATCATCAAAACTTCCCTTGTGTGTACCCCACCATCTTGTGGGTGTAGCACGCAGTGCCCAGTCCAAGGCCTGGAAGCATTGTTTTCTTGGCACTTCCCTTTCAAATGCATCTGAAAAGGTATCTACCTCATTTAGACCATCATAAGTACATAGATTTCTTTCCTCTGACGATAAAAAACACAACGACCAGGTCATCATGTTGCGATTCAACATAGTTACTTTGTGTAACCAATTCTGCCAGCATTTTGTTTCCTCGTCGGAATCCAAAGTGCAGGAGCTCTCGCGCACCCATGTAATCCGCCCATCTACGGTGGGATTCACCCAGTCTTGGTCTCGTGCTATTATCCTATAGATGCAACCCAGATCATCATCATTGTCATAATCGTAGACCAAATCCGTATAGTGCAATCCTTCAGTAGGATCAAGGGGTATTATTACGCGTAGTGATTTCTTCTCAAAGATCATCTTTTGCTTCTTTAGATTGATTACCCCATTCATATTAGTAGCCTAGTCAATTCCCAGGAGAATAGGGTAGGGATTGCTATCATCAACAATCTTTATTACTTCAAAATTTACCAGTGCGCTCGCTCCCTTGATATCCACGGTCACTCCTTGTAGCCGCCCCATGGGTATGATTTTCTGCTGGTTTGCCATCCTCAACTGAATCAGAGACTATTACAGTGCAGGTATCCCCATTTGCTCCCATGTCTGTTTCGGTAGAATATTCACATCTGATCCCAAATCCAGAATGACTTGATCCATTTCGTATTCTCTGATATGCGTAGTGAGTTTCGTTTCACACCCCGTCCTTGGCTTATGCTTTCCAATATTGCGGATTATGCATGGTTCACCTGGCACAGTTCCAACACATCTCTTGATGAGTTCTTGTAACCCTTTCATAACTTTACTCTTACGCAGTACCTTCATACAAGTTTCCAGGAAAATTGTGAGAATAGAGGGGTCCATCTTCGACTCCAGTTTATCCTTGCTTCCTGAAGTGAAGGCCTCAGCGAAGCTCTTCTTAGCTTCCATGAATGATTCACGAGCACGCTCTGAATCAAACTCAGCCTCTTTTTCAGGGCTTTATGAACCCATGTACTATCTTCCAGCTATTTCCCCTTGTCATCTCCTGTCGTGATTCCACTTCGGGGCACTATATTTACATTCGGATCTTCCTCGCGTTACTCAGACCTCATCATCTACAATTCTAAGTCAGGGGAGGTGGTAGCGCTCCTCTGTCTCGTATCCTAGCTATCAGCATAGGACAATCTTCTGTTTCATGATCAAACAACGTGCAATACTTGCACGACGGGTGCGTTGGATTAGTACAATCACGGGGATAGTGTCCTAGCCCTTCGTAATTATAGCAAATCAACTGTCATCGACCCCTGCCAAGTCCTCGTCCACCTCGGCCTCGTCCGTGCCCTTGAAATCCTATCCGTGCCAACCCTGCATTCTGGTCAAGGGGCTACGTTTCAGCCTAAACCCTCTAGGTGGGTGTTCTATCCATCATCAATTCATAGCTCCTGCAAGTGTGCTCATCATGTCCTACTGATCTGCAAAAGTTGCAGAATAACTATTGCGGCTTCTGAACATACTGCTGTAACAAGTGACAATTATCTGTGCCATGTTTATAGGCTACCTGACAGATAGCACCATAAAGAAGTCGCCACACTAGGTGCTGCTTGAGCTTCTAGCCTTAAAGGCATCGGTCCTCCTCCTGCAAGGTAATTTGTAAAGACTTGGCAGTGGTCTTTGTCATGACCCTGACTCTTTCATTTCAAACAACATACCTCTTCGTGTACCTCTGGTCGAACTATCCTATCCTACTTCAAGCTTTGCATCTCAAGGCACATATTCTTTATATGCATGTGGATCTACTAAACTCCCAGATTAGGATCTTGCTTCGGAGTCTCATGGCAATATCCAAGGCCTCTGCCTGGGTTGTTACCTTCTGTTGCAACAGTGCACTCCTTAAGTGTGGTAGTAGTGAAGCCACAAACCACTTGCAATGTTGTCCATATGTCAAATTCATGTTGGCTTCGTGGATCGTACATTTCAACCTCTGATCTAGTTCCCAAGGTGTATCACCTGGTAGCATCGTGATCTCTTTGAATCCCACAATCGACTGTGCTTCAGATTTAGGCCTGCTAAATTCCCTATTCAGTGTTGCTTGGATGTCTGCTACTCTAGCATTCGGGTTATCGTTGGAGTACTTAATATACCAGGTTAGCGCGTGATCTTGCAGAGCACTAATCAGTGTTACCTTCTTTATGTGATCATCTATAACACCTTGAGCTTCCCATAGAACCCTTACAATGAACCAGAATTGGTTCGGATCCTCATTTCCCAAACCTTTGAACAAAGGAAACTTCACTGTGTTTTCCATACTGAATCACAGTGGTGGTGGAGGTGGTATGGGTGAAGTTGGAGGTGATGGCGGTGAAGACGGAGGTGGTGTGGGCAGAGGTGGTATTCGCGGAAACCCTTGTCTTATCAACTGAATAGAACTTCATGGAGGGACCTTCACTATCCCTTCTTAGTCCCCTCGCGGAGGTGAAATCAAGGGGCTATACTCTGGACCCTTATTTCCTTCGTTTCTGTAACTTTTTCCACTTCACGTAGTCCCAAACATCAAGGTAGATAAATAACCTCTTTTTAACAAAACAACATTTTAGTCCAAGTATTCAAAGCTTTTATGTACTTACATCGCGGTCCTTTGAAAATCATCGCTCCACCTCACGATAGCAGACTGAGGTGTCGATCGCGTATTTAGTAACAAATCCTCCTATTATGCGATTGGGCCAATGATCGACAACGCGCGTGATATTATCCTCTGATGCTTCCAACCTTCGCACTAGCTTTGGGGTCCACACAATAGGACTGTCAAGTTTCCACCTTCCTTGGCTATCTACTAGCTTCACAATCCACTCGTATAACTCAGTAGGGAAAGAGGTGAAAAATATTTCGTGGATCTCCGTATACAGGTATCTGTCTAGCCACTGTTCTTTTGATAGTCGCAGGTTTTTGTTTTCATGTGTCGCGAACTCGTGAATTCTTTTGTCCAACCAACCTTTGATTTCTTTCTTAGTTGCATTCCAGTGATACATCATCACACATATCTCATGCAGATTCCGGTCCCAGCAATGGAACCATTTGTTGGCTTATGGGGGCCTGACCCAGGTTCAATGTTAGTTAGCCAAACAAATCCCTACACTACTAGCCCTTTTGGCATCAACCCGCGGAGCACAGATTGAAGTCTCACTCGAAGTAGTATGGGGGGATTCTGCAACCAAGTTTCCGCACCCTTGAGATGGTTGTGATGTCGGTTTATCCTGGCTATACTTGCCTATGCATAGGTTGCTTAGCCCTTTGTTCCACCCTTCAGTACCTTCGCGAAAGGATACAATCGGCTTTCGCGCAGCCCTAACCTGGGGCTGATATACTTTCGCACTACTAGGGCAACAAACTGTGATATTTCCCAAAATACCCTAAGTATCTTACTTGTCTTATTACAGATCTTAGTTAGCTTCGCGTAAACAGATGTTCTTACTTGCGTTCACTTAACCAACACAATTACATATATTCGCGCACCATATAAGCATTATAAGTGAAATTCATACCCAAACATAATCATATGCATAAACAGGAAATAAAGATGAGAAATTGTAGAATACTTCTCTTTATTGATACTTTCGGACAATTACAGACTCAACCCGCCCTGCATACTCAGTTCTAGGGGTTCGTGCACTCAATTGTGGACTTCTAGGCCTCTGCGCACTCAGCTGCAAAGCCTCTACCTACGGTACAACCCAAAACTTAGAAGTCTACTTCAGAGCTATCTCTCATACATCTTCAATCTTCATCATTGATTCCATAATGCCTCTAACTACTTAGAGCTTAGCTCTATTTATACAATCCCATGGTTCGCGGACCATGGATAGATCTTTTACAACCGACATTACATTTTCAAAATAAGGGTGGACAACCCTATGACTCTTTAACATCTACACGCTCCATAACCACAAATTGAAGTCTTTACACTTGGATTACAAAATTATGACCAAAATATGGGCTTTTAGCCCCAAACCTGCCCTTGGGGGATCCCGCGCCCAACACCAAGCCAACCATCAAGAAGCACTCCTCTGCCTAGTCCGAGCCAGCCATGGGAATCCATCTCCATGGACTATATTTCTGGTCTCCCTTCTACCAAGCATGGTAATGACTGTGTATTTGTGTTCGTGGACATAGGTCAGAGCATGTAGTTGCCACATCTCTTCTCAGAGATAAGCTACCATCGCCCTGGCTAGTCTTATTTCCATTCTTTTTCTAAGCATATTTCAGTATTTGATATTAATGAAATGAAGTGTTATTATATTAATGAAATGAAGTGTTATTTCTGTTGCATCTCTGTATTTATGGTTATATCTGTAATTTGTTGCGTTCATATTTAAGTTCGTATCACTTATAAAGAAAAGTTTGAAAGGGAAGAGGATGTGAAATTTGGAAACAAGTCTCAGACACATTAGAGGAAAGAGATCTATAAGAAAAAGGGGTTCTACTCCAAAGAGGATAGCTTAGCACTAGAGTCAGATAGTGAAAACATGTCAAAGAATGAGTCAAATAAGTATCTTCTTATGGCTTTCAAAGCAGACTCCAAGAAACAAGGTATTATGGAATTTGAAGAGGAAGAGGAAGAAGGAGTAGTGGACCTTGAATGGGAACTCATCTATAACCTTGAGGAGTTAAAGAAAGAAAGGAAAAAGAATAAGCAGCTGAAGGAACAGTTACAACATGCATAGGAAGGTATGTATAACTCTGATAATGAGGAGTTTTCCTATAAAAGAGAAAACCTTGAGGAAGATATCAAGAGCAAAGATAGTCTAGTCCTTCTACTAGAATAAAAACAAGGAACCTGTGAGAGACTAGAAGAGGAGAACAAGCATTTGAAATAGGAGCTACTCAAGTTCAAAAAATAAACAATCTCATAAACATGAAAAGATGATATTCTATCTTTAAAATTGATACTAGAGGAGGTTAAATGAAAAGAAGAGGTTCTTCAAGATCTAATCCCAGAATGGGAAGAGAACTATCAAAGCCTTGAAGCAGAGGTTGTCTCTCTAAGAACTGATCTTGAGAGAACAAAGACCGAGAAGGGTTTAAGTGAAAAAATTGACAAAGGGAGAAGGAGACTAGATCGGATCTTGAATAGTCAAAGGTCGTTACGAATCCAAACCATGTTGCGATACTCTAAGACACAAGAATCTCCTATGGGGAAGATAAATATCAGGTCCACAGGATTATAAGAATCACGGAGCCATGGGAAGAAGCATCATGAAAGAATTAATGAAGACAAAACAGTAGTAGGGCAAAGAGGAGATCGTCAATGGAGAGTAAACGAATCAGTCATATTACGAAGGTATTCTCCAGCACAATATCATAATTCTTCTGACAGTAGGCATGCCTATTTGTTTTATGGCCACTTTTATAAGTGTCATATATTTGGACATAATGTTATTGATTGTAGAAGGATCAAAGTTGAAAGAGATGACATTAGGGGAATTTTGAGGTCTAAAATGGGACTCCTAAGAATAATGTACAACCAAAATAAACTTTTAAGAACCAATAGGAATCAAGATGATGATTTCAACCATGGGGGATGATTCACCATTTTTGGGGTAAAAAAGTAAAAAGATTAAAAAATAATAAAACTACTTTTTCAACTCATATTTTTAGCTTATCTCCCGAAGGGTTTACTCAAATTTCGAGCAGGAGCAATTGTTGGATGTAAAATTTAATTTGTCATCCAAGGAGTACCCATGTTTAATACTTTCTATGGACCTTGCTACACGAAAAATGAGAAATATATGAAAAAACATTATTGTAATCACGGTTTTCATGTATTTCTATTTTTTCGTGTAGCAAGGTCCATTGAAAATATGCAACAAGGGTACTCATTGGATGAGGAATCAAATTATACATTCAACGAGTGTTTCCTCTCGAAATTTGAGTAAGCCCATAGGAAGATAAGTTGAAAATATGAATTGAATATATATATATATATATATATATATATATATATATATATATATATATATATATATATATATATATATATATATCTATATATATATATATATATATATATATATATATTTTTTTTTTTTTTTCCTCTAAAATTTGATGATGTAATATGATCTTATTTTATTATTTCCAATATTATTTTATAATTTCCTTAGGAGGCCCATTTTAGACGTCAAAACTTCCCTAATGAAATCCCATATATAATACCCATCAGATTTGTAAATCTCAAAAATCTTCTCTCAGAAATTGGAATGTCTTCTCTCCCTTGATAAGTGAAGTAGAAGGCTTCAAATGTAATAATTTTGGGCACAAAGACAGTGAGTGCAGATGAAGGATTGAACACTTCTCTATGTCCCAATATGTTAGATAGTTAGCAATCCAAAAGGATAATGGGAGTTGGAAACGAAAGACTAAAAAGAGCATGTAGTGTGGACTTTCCTTATCATCTCATAATTAAGAAAGAAAATGGTAAGTGGATAGTGGTTGTTCCAAACATATGATTGGGGACAAAAGAAAAATTTTGTCACTGAAAGAAAAGGACAAAGGAAACAATTTCAGTTTTGGAAACAATGCTCTAGCAAGAATAAAAGGCAAAGGTGTAGTCAGTCTCTATAAAAAAACAGAAGCACAAAATGTGCTTTATGTAGAAGGTCTCAAGCACAATCTTCTTAGTGTTAGCCAAATGTGTGATAATGGCTACGATGTGACCTTTCACTCTAAAGTCTATGAGATCTGCAACATGAAGAATGGAAATGTAGCTGGAAAATAAATAAGAACCCACAATAATGTATATGTGTTTGACGATTCCAGTGTTAACTACTATTTAAGTGAAACAATTCAAACAAGATTGTGGCACAAGAGGATTGGGAATATGAATTTTGAGAGTTTGATAAAAGTAAGCAAGATGGGAGCCATGAGAGGATTACCAAGGTTGTCAAGGTGTGATAACTCAATCTGAAAGTCATGTTAGTTTGAAAAATAGACTAGGACTCATTTCAAGTCAAAAGAGTTCTCCTCATCCAAACCTCTGGAGCTCATTTACATAGACATTTGTGGCCCAACTAGAGCAAAAAAATCAAAAGGAGAGAGTTATTTCATGTTGCTCATTGATGATCTCACCAAGTCCACTTGGATTTTCCTCTTAAAAGAAAAATTGAAAGCATTAAAGCATTGCAAGAAGTTTAAAGCTCAAGTAGAAAATGAGAAAGACATAAAGATCAAATGCATAAGATCAAACAGAGGGGGAGAGTACACCTCAAGAGAATTTGAGGAATTTTGTGAAGAGAACGACATCAAGAGGCAATACTGAGTGGCTAGAAATTCTTAGAAAAATGGAGTAATAGAGAGGAAGAATAGAACAATCCAAGAAATGGTCGGAGAAATGTTGGATGAAGCAGTAGTGTCTCAAAACTTATGGGTAGAAGCTGCCTAGGTAGTAGTATATCTGTCAAATAGAACTTAGCTCAGAGCTAATAGGGATAAAACTCCCTATGAGTTATGGAAGGGAAGACCTGCATCAGTTAAACACCTCAAGGTGTTTGGAAGCAAGTGTTTCATTAAAAGAAATGAAAAGAATCCTGGAACGTGTTATTCACGTGCCGATGAAAGGATATTTCTCAGGTACTCGACTCGAAGAAAAGGATATAAGTATTACAACAAGTAGAAAAAGAAGATTGAGGACTACATGAATGTAAGAGTAGATGAAGTAGGTTCAAAAACTAAGTCCTCTAAAAGAAATATGAACTCAGATGATGAAGAAAGTTCAGATTTGAGGTCCACAGATCTAGAGGTAACAAATTTAAATAGTGAAGGTGAGGAAGCAGGCATGACTTCAAGGCCAAAGACACCCTCCAGGTATGTACAAAAGGAACATCCTGAGAGTCATATTCTTGGAGATCAAAGACATGGTGTCCAAACCAGGAGGAAAATTGTTGGCAGTACAAGTTATGTGAATCTGACTCTATTATCGTAAACATAACCCAAGAACCTTTGTCAAGAAAGTGAAGAAAAGTTCTGGGTAAAATATATGAATGAATAACTTGATCAGATTGAAAAGAATGACACTTGGGAGCTTGTTCAAAGGCTGAGAGAGAAACATTTTATGGGTTTTTAATAACAAACTAAATGAACAGGGTCAAGTAATTAGGAACAAAGATCGACTGGTCTACAAAATGTATGCCCAAATAGAAGTGGTAGATTTCAACATTTTCACTAGCAGCTCAAATCGAAGATATCAGGACCTTTCTTGCTCTTGCCATCCATAATATTATCAAGGTATATCAAATGGATGTGAAGTCTGCATTTCTCAATGGAGATTTGAAATAAGAAGTTTACATTGATCAACTAGAAGGATTTCTTCTCACCTCCTATGAAGGGTTCGTATGAAAATTGAAGAAGGCCCTGTATGGATTAAAATAGGGCCCCATAGCTTGGTACTAAAGGCTTGATAATTACCTTCAACAACAAGGGTTTAAGAAAGGCACAGTCGATAGTAACCTTTATGTAAAGTCTGAAGGCGACCATCTACTCATAGTAGTTGTGTATGTGGATGATATTGATGAGCCTCACCATCGGGTAACTATATGGACCTTAATCCACCTCGTAGCTTATTCAAATAAACTCTTCTCATAATTTATTACATATTTTGATTGTATTTGGCTTAATGAGATGAGTCAAAGTGAGATATTATGCCTAGTGGACTAATATGCATTGATTGCAGGTTTTTGAGAGAAAATCACGGAAGTTTTGGCTAATTAAGGGCTGAAACTCGAATGATACAAGCAAGGGATATTGTAAGAGGTAGATTCTCCTCATTTACTCCTCACTCATTAGAATATTCCCCCATCAATCACACTAGCTCTGAGTACAAGTAGCCAAGTCATGGAGATCAAAAGGCAGCTGAGCAAGTGACAGTCAAAGAGCCAGTTTATCTCGAGTTTGGGAGCCGAGATTCCCTATATTTAAGGAGGTCGTTGGACACTTTAGTTGTATAAATAAGAAGGCCTATAGCCTCATTAGGATTCAAATGTTTGCTGTAAAAACACTAGTCATTTTCGAGTTCAATACTTGCGGAAGACATTGTTATGTCATTTTCTGTTTTGATAATGAGAATGAGCATTTCCTTGATCTAGCACTGAGTTGACTCAAAGGACTGAAGCTCTTGGGTTAGCACCCAATCCTAGAAACAAAAGATCCTCTTCTTGTATTTGTATGCTTAGTCAATTTCATAGATTAATGGTTGAATTGTCTTTAGAATTATTTCATTGCGAGTAGTTGTAGATTTTATTAGTTTTCTTCCATTTGTGCTTTACTTCAGCAGTACCTTAGAAGAGATAAACGAACATCACAAATTTGTCAGTAGGTGGATTTTGCCTCACTCCTTCCTTCAGGGATCATGGTTTGAGGAAAGAAGCCCTATGCATCCCCAAAAAGACAGAATTCTAGTTTCTCATGGAATTTAGGGTTTTCTGTACTTAGGCGAACATTTGATTAGTTTGCCAGAATAGGATTTAGTTATTAGTTCTTCTATCTTCAGTTTTACTTCATATCTCATCAAAGTTTCATCTTATTCTGCAGGTTTTCTCTCATGCATGAAGTAGGCAGCTAGCTCATGAAATTATGTTTTCCTTAGTTAATTGAAATCCTTCTTGTTTGCATGATTTATTGATGAATGTCAATTTTTGATGCAGTGCAGGAGTTTCAACAGTACATAGATATTTCCTGATCAACAACCTCATCCCATCTTCATCCATCCATTATCATTCCTTCCTTTCACCAAAATCCCCACCAATTTCATCATTTCACAAGAGTACTTCTCCAAGCTTGTTGAGCGAATCCATCCATATCCCAACTCTGGTTTTGAGTTTAGAAGTAGTCCTATGTACTTCCTTGCCTCATTCCATCCACCAACCACCTTCCCTAGGCCTTCCATCACCTTCAACATCCACTAGTAGAAAATGAGAAATTAGTGACTAGGTGACTAAAAAGGTTAGTCACCACAACTTTTCCAAGTGAAATACTACCAAAAATGAGAAATCTTAAGTGACCCAACTAAAAACGACTAACATAAATCACTAATTTAGTCACAGGTTAAAATATGTGACTATCTAAGAAGTAATAAAACAAAAAATGACTAACATGAATGATTAATTTAGTCTATGATAAAAAATACAACTACCTAACAAGTACGACAATAATATGAATCTGTTTTTTATGCTAGTCATCTTAATTGTGTCAAGCAATGTAAACTTACAAGTGATAGGTGTTTGAAAGGCTGTTAAAGGTTGGCTGAAAGGTTATACTTCCTTAAACACTTCTTCATCCTCACATGGTGTATAGGTGAGACAACTTTTCATTATTTATCTCTAATAATTTGTAATTTTAAAAATATATTTTTTAATAAAAAAAATATTTTATGTATTTTTTAAAAATCTATTCATTGAATTTAATTGGATCTAGTTCCAATTTGAAATTAATTTGAAGATAAATTTTAATTTTTAAGACTATAATATCAAATAAAAACTACTTTAATTTCATATTAACCAACCTAGATCCATCTTAACCCCAGATCTATCAAGTGTCAAGAGGGATCCAATCTCTCGAGGTGAAACTTATTTTTCTAGTGAAAAACTTGAGGAAAGGTTTGCACCTCGAGAGATTAGATCCCTCTTGACACTTGATAGTTCTAGGGTTCATATGTATCTAGGTTGGTTACATAATACTATATAATATCTATATTTGTATTTGTGTCTCTTTGTTATTCCCTCTCTCTATCTCACCCCCCAAATAGACACACACACTCTCTCCCTCTCTTACCCTTCTTTGTCTATCTTTCTCTTCGACTTCTCTTCCTCTCTATCTATATCCCTCTCTCTATTCCCTCCCACTCTCCTCTTTCCCTCACTCTCTCTCCATGACTCCCTTGTCACCCCCTCTCTCTCCACCTTTCTCCCTCTATGTTTTTCTTGTTCCCTCCCTCTCTTGCCCCCTCCAATTCCATCTCTCTCTCCTCATCTCTATATTCCTTCCTATCTATCCCTTATCTCCAACCCCCCTCTATCTCTCCCCCCCAAATCACTCTCCCTCTCTCTCTCTTCCATCCAAGTCTATCACTGTCTCCCCGCCTCTCTATCCTTCTCCATATCTATGTATCCATCTCTCTCCCTTCCCCTTCTCGCCCTATCTCTATCATCTCCTCTTCTTTATCTTTCCTCCTCTCCTCTCTCCCTCGCTCTCTCCCTTCTCACTCCTCTCTCTCCCACTCCAACTCCATCTCTCCCTCTCTCTCTCTCTCTCTCCTCTCTCTTCCTTCCTCTCGCTCCCTCTTTTCCACTTCACTCTCTCCCACCCCCCATCACTCTCTTTGTGCCCTCCAACTTTTTGACTATCTCCCTCACTCTCTCTGCCCCCTCCCCAACTCTCTCTTTAATTTGATCACATTGTATTATGTTTAAGAAATTGCCTAAATTAAAAAAAACTAATTGGTTGTAAAATATTAAACCTATATTTTGGATCAATCATCTCAAAGAACATAAAATAATGAAAAACTTCAAAAATTATTCACTATATTAATCTATTATAATTAGTCAATTTTCTTGCTCTCATCCCTTGGATCCTTACCTAAGATGGAGCTATGTTATATATATATATATATATATATATATATATATATATATATATATATATATATATATATATATATATATATATATATAGATATATATATATATATATATAGATATATATATAAAAAGAACCGACATAGATCCATCTTAGCTTAATTTTATTAAAACCTTAATTTAATTTCTATGGGAATATTTTTAGTAGTGGTTAGGATAGAGGGTTTAGATATATATCAAATTGTAACATTTTGTAAAAGTAAATTAAAATAAAATATTTTTACTATGAAATAAGTTATGGTTTTTTGGCATGCGGTATTGATAAGCCATGGTATTGGCCCATGATATTGTAACAAAGCCGATTTACAAGTTAATATTGATGGTAAAGTGAGGGTGAATATCCATGGTTATAAAATATTTTGATTGTAAAATAATTTATGTTTCTGGGCATGTTGTATTGATAATCCATGGTATTGACCCATGGTATTGTAACAAAGGTTATTTTTTACAAGTTAATAATATCCACTGTAATGTGGGGGTGAGTATTCATGGTTAAGAATCTTGTCATATTGTTATAAAATATTTTGGTTGTGGAATAAGTTATGGTTTTTGGACTTGTAGTACTGATAAAACATGGTATTGGGCCATGTATTGTAACAAATCCTATTCACAAATTAATAACAAAATCAAAATATAACATGTCAAATTTTATTATTTTTATTAATTTAACTTTTTATTATTAATTGAGGCCATATTTAAATGTTTACACTCATCCCAATATCATTTTTAACTTCTTCTTATTCTTTTTAATTTAGCATCTTATGCAAAAATAAGTAATTCTTATTAAAAATAAATCATTTAACCCAATCGTAATTTATATATTTTATTTTATATTATAAATATTTATTTTATTTTTTCCATTATAAATATTTATTTTCTTTTTCATTTCCAGTTAGTGCCGGGTTCAAATAAAATATTCACAAATTACAACATCACATTGTAGCATTTTTATCTGCCTTGTTTATATCTGCGTGGAAATTCCAAAAGAAGGAAGACCATCAACGTGATCTATGGATTGCATGGGATTCAATCCCGAGATGGAGTTTGCATGGAAACCACCTTAGGATAGCATCAACGATTAGATGGAGGAAGGGCAAGGTCATTGGGCATGGAGATTTTGGTCATTTGTACATGGGTATGAATTTGGACTCTGGAGAGTTCTTCCTTTTTACTAAAGATGATTTTTGTTCTTATGGGTAAACAATTTTGAGGGTTTATATGATCAAAGCATAAATTTAATCTACAGTTGAGGGTTTAATGATTACTCTAGAGAGTTCTTCCTTTTTACTAAAGATGATTTTTGTTCTTATAGGTAAACAATTTCGAGGGCTTATGTGATCAAGGAATAAATTTCATCTACAATTGAGGGTTTAATGATTATGATAATGTAGATCTTGGGTTGATATGATCAAAGAATAAATTTCATCTACAATTGAGGGTTTAATGATTATGATAATGTAGATCTTGATTGCAGCCAACAATTCATCAAAAGAGAATGCACAAGTAAGCATTTTTCATGTTTTTATTGTACAAAGGGTTTAATGATTATGATAATGAGATCTTTATTACGACCAACAACTCATGAAACGACAATGGACAAGTAAGAATTTTGTATGTCCTTATTGTACAGATTAGTTAGTTCCTCCCTAACTTTTCTAGGGTCAGAATGCATGAAATTTTATTTTTTCTTTTCACCTTCTTTTTAGTGGTTGATTGTTTGTGTAATGGACTCTACCATGACCAATTCAAAGGGCTCAAGTGATGCAAACAAATTTTCTGTTAGGATGAAAATACTAGGCCTTCCTCAAACTTTGTTACATGAAATTAAAATTTCTTGCAATCATGAACATAAAATCTTTTTTGTTTCATCCTTAGATTCTAATCTCAATGCCTACAGTTTTAAACCATGTTACTAGATTTTAAGTAGAATATACTTAGATCCATTAAACCTTACAACTCTCCAAATATTAGGTTAATTTCAGGTAAAATGAAGGAACCTGAATGGCTTTTGTAATTTATACTCAATGCTCACAGACAATGATTAAAAATGGAAGAACCCAAATGGTCTGATAGCTTTTACCCACCCATAAATTTCCAAGACCTTTTCTTTTATTCTGAAACTAAACAGAGAGAGTAGAAGAAGAAGAGGAACCTAGATGAGGTGGACCCTGATCTCCTGGATACTTTTCAAAAGCTGGAAATGCCCTTGACTAGAAGAAGAGATTGACCAAAATTGTTGGAGATGTTGTTTTTGACACTGTTTACATTGCTACCATGCATGGGTAGACTCTATAGGAAGTTGAGGTTATCCTTTGTTCATTTATAAGAGGTAATTTTGGAGTATCTTGATGTATTTAGGAAATAGATTGGAAGGGTTGTTCCTCCCACTAATAACTATTATGTTGCATTGTATTTTTGTTTTTAGTGATAGCATTTTCTATTAAATCCCCAAGTACACTTTGTCACCCATGGAAATATCCACTCATTTCAGGATGAATGAGATGGAGACTAGGTAGTTTGAGAGGACTCTTATTGTTGTAGATGAGAGGAGTTATGTGAGGTGAGAAGAGTTCTGTGACATATATTGAAGGACACACTACACCATTTTATGACACCAATCATCTACATGCCATAGTAGTGGATCTCTATTGCGCCGAGGGAGAAACGAAAAAGTATTCCACTTTAAAGAATTGGTATGTCAGGGACGAGGACTGTAGACATGGGATTTATAATTTTATTATGAAAATAGGTTTGTGCGATGAAGACAAATCAAGGATTTTATGGACCTGAGTAGAGATTGGTTCGACAATGACCTGGAAATACTCAAGCATTGTTTTGAAAGGCAATGACACAATTGGAGAGCTCTATTCTATTGCCTTGAAAAATAAATATCAATCAAGGGGGACAAAGATGATCCTTATAATGAAAGAATTGTAGGAGTATGAGTGTTTCTAAAACTATATCTATAGGCAAGTCAAGGAACTACTACAGAGGATTAGTGCAAGGGCAACCAAATTCTCATAATGCAAGGAATTTTTCACAGTGATTTAATGCTCATCGGTAATCGGGAAATTGTAATTACTTATCATTACATTTAGGTAAATTTTGAGTTGCATTCTAAAGTCTTTAATTTCATTTATTATTAGTCCTTCTTTTGTCCTTGTCTCTCTTAATTTAATTGTGGTAGGATTGGAATGGGTTAAAAAATCAATCATTTCATTAAGTAAAATAGACACCCACGTGTCACTACATGTCATTATGCATACTCTCTATTTTTGATACAATTAGAAGTGAGAATTATGATGTGTGCACAACTAAAAATCCTAGCAGGCATGATGAATCCATTCTTAGCATGGAAATCGAAATCAAGAATCATAAAATATCAATAAATTTGTGACACGAAGTAAAAAACACAATAAAATATTCTATGCCAACATTGTCTATTTAGTGAAAGATACTACTAATATTTCATAATTTTCAAAGGTTGTGGATGTCATGAAGATGCCCTCAAGAAAAGTTACTAACTTGAAGATAAGATAGTAAGTGCAACTATTTACTTTAAATAGGCTGAATTTAGGTAATTAGAACAAGTTTGAAAATCCCTAGAAACACCACCACCACATCATTTTATTTCCAGTTGTACAAGATAATATTGAATAAAATTATGATCACTTCCATTTAAATTGCTTGTACATAAAATAACAAAAAAGGTTGATCATTGTAAAAGCTATATCAATAATTAAATATAATATATCACAAGTATGGCTCATAATTTTAAAGGCTATATCCATCACCAACTATAAGATAACATATAAGATAGTCATAATATAGTCATTAATAATTAACTGATAGTCATAATTTATAATTAAATAGTATGATATTATTAATATTATAGGACACAACTATAGGTTCAGACTGTGAGGGGCATTGTGACAATATATGTACACTTCTCATTGTATTAGACAATCATCTCTCAGAGTGTGATATCCATCTAACGAAATGTACTCCCATAGGCCATTGTGGGATTAAAATTTTTCCTTTCAGTGGAAAAGTGGTGATATATTTTCTTAGAACTTAGTGTTCTGCTTCCCTATGGTTTTGACTCTACTCACAGCTAGCGCCTTCATTCAACCAAGTGAGGTACTCATCTTGGAAAGTTGAATCATTTTGTCTCCACAATCTAATATGGTGTTGGATCAATCCCATGATCCTAAAATCATAGGTCATAATAGCGAGGAACGTTTACTATGAGCAAAAGAATAGCCAAATTTAAGTAACATGACTCTTTTAGAACAAGAAATAAGGATTTTTTTACACTGATATTTTTTTTTTCCATTTGTTTTCCCAAGTTATCTATTGCCTAATATTTTAACATGTAACTTGGTATGATTGTGCCTGAGGTTTTGTTAAAGGTTGAATACTAAGTTCCTAAGGTGTTATTTTCTATGCTGACATTTTATTTGCTTTGTTTATACAGGTCATCTAGTCGTATAGTGGCCACTATCGAATGTTGAGGTATATTTCGTATAAATCTTTTATAGTCTACTTTATTTTATATTCAATTACTCATCATATTTTATGTCTTATACTCTACATTGTAGCTTATTTCGTTTTCAGGAGATGAACTCAATATTGATGGTAAAGAGCGACAATTGAAGAAAGAGGAGAACAACAACACTGGAGCAACAACTACAAAATGAGAGAGACAAGAGAATATGCCTAGTGATACCCTTAGAGCCAATATATTTCATTAGACACACTCATAAAGACTGATGGTCAAGTCTTCAGAGTTGGGGAATTCACTTGCAATGATTTGGCAACACGGTGATAATGTTTTGAAATGATGAAACAATATTTCATGTGTAAATTGTAGTCCAACTGATATTAAGTTGGAAACTCATATTGTAATACTTGATATTTTATATAATAAAATTTTTATGGTTGAAATTATTTTTATTTGCACTTGATATTATTTAGTCTTGTAATTAACATATGTAACTTTGTGTTATCATATTAGATAAACATGCACATTGTATGACATTTATTTTAAATTTAGTCCCAAAATCATACTAATTAATTTATGTTGATTAATAATGAACACATAAAATTAATCTAAAACTACTAAATTAGTAGTTTATATCAATTAATGATGAACATGAATAAAATGAATATATGACTAAATTAGTCGTTTATAATGATTATGAATGAAATTAAATGAAATGAATAGAAACTATTAAATCAGTCGTTTATATAATGAATATGAAAATACAAAAAACAGATAGAGGACTACTGCAAATGATAATTTTTTTATTAAAATGATGACTAAAGTTTGCATATATACGACTATTAGTAGTTAATTTAGAGTATCTTATAACACAACTAAAATTTACTCATATTTATTTGGTCACTAATTGGTTTCAAATGATGATTAAAATTTGCATATATATGACTATTAGTAGCTAATTTACAGTATCTTACAACACGACCAACATTTTGGTCATATTTCTTTGGTCATTAATTGATTTTCTCGAGGATTAATATAGTAATATATTTTGTTGTATATTTGGTCATTAATTGCGCAAATTAATGACTAAACCAATGAAAAATTAATGACCAAATTTATGCCTAAATATACTACTAGATTGTAAAATTGAGGAAACCAATTAATGACTAAGCTAAAAATGACTAAAAATTGGTTTTGTTATAAGATACTTTAAATTATCTACTATTGGTCACCGACTGAAAAATGGTCTTTTATATGCAAATTTTAGTTGTTTTTTTAGTAACTAATTAGTCAGTTTGTACTATTGATCCCTCGTCTTTCTCTCAGATGTATCATGTAGGAATACAGGGGATCTTGAAGGAATACAAGGGATCCTGTAGGAATTCAATACATCCTGTAGAACACTTTAGGAAATCCTGTAGGTTAACCTGTAGTGGCTTTTTTTGAGGCCAAATTGTGGAAAAATCACCTAGGAATCTAGAAGAGGACCCCTACGTGTCTCCCAAGCCTTATGACCATTCAACATCATCCTTAAGCCCCCTCCCACATCACCAAAAGAAGTTAGCTCTCACACTTTCACACAAAAAAAGACAAAAAGAAAAACATAGTTATTTTGGTCATTTACATGCACAACAGTAGAATGTTTGATGTTTCAATTTGCATGCTTACAATAGTAGGATTGCATACATGTTAACTTAGCATTATTTTGAAGCAAAGCCTCTCAGAAGTTAATTAGAAAAATGGTGTGTTTTAGCATTTGATTTCAGTCTTTTTCTTCACCGTAGTAGACAAGCTTTCTCTTAGTGTAGATTTCTCTTTTCGTCATTGGTAATCAAGCTTCTTCTGAATCCATATAATTCTAGTTTGAAAAACCTTAGTGATCTATCGCCAGCTTAACAGTGACAAAGAGCAAACCCATCACATTTACTTGTGTATACAACATTGTCACCTCCAAGTTTGTACGAATCCTAGATTGATAAAGTAAAGGTGGTAGCCCGAGGAGTTGCAAGATTCTTGCTGCAATACTGGTGCTCATCAGATATAATATTTGGTAGCAATATGGAACAACTCGGGCATCAATTTGAAAAATGTATGCAAATAAAATTTGAAATGTCCATGATCGGAGAAATTTCCTTCTTCTTGGGTTTGCAAATTACTCAGTATCCACAAGGAGTCTTTATATCCAAATCCAAATATCAAAAGGAAACTCTAAAGAAATTTGGGCTGGAATATTACAAACTAGTTAACACTCCCATGACTACATGCTACAAGTTGCAAAGAAGATGGAACACCACCGATAAATTAGGTTGAATATAGGACAATGATAGGAAATTTATTGTATCTGACAAATTTAATGGTAGACATCATGCAAGCAGTGGGGCTTGTTTCCAGATTTCAGGCTTTCTCGCGTGAGATTCATGTTGTTGCTATCAAAAGGATTTTCAAATATCTTCAAGGAAAAGCAATGTATGGACTGTGGTATGCGAAGAGCGAAGAATTAAAGTTAAAGGACTACACGGATGCAGGCTGGGCTGAAATCCTTCATGACATGAAGAGTACTACTGGTGCATCTTTCTTCATAGGAAAATGCTTGGTGTCGTGGGTCAGCAAGAAAAAGGCCTCCATTTCTCTATTGATTTCTGAAGTAGAGTATAATGTTGTTGTTACCTGTTGTATTCGTATTCTATGGATGAAGAAAACCATGAAAGATATACAGGTAGAGTTGAATGATCCTATCCCAATAATGTGTGAAAACACAAGTGCCATCAACATCTCCAAAAATCCAGTCTTGCATTCAAAGACTAAGAATATTCCTATCAAGTTCCATTTCTTGAGGGAACAGGTTGCAACCAACACTGTCACACTTGAGTATGTGGCCACTAAAGAGCAACTGGTAGATATATTTACCAAGCCACTGGCAAGTGAACCATTTGAATATCTTAGGAAAAATATAGGAGTTGTGACTCCTCCCTCCAAATGGCTTCATTTTGGTAGGTGGTGGTAGCTACACAGCGTGTGTAACTCATGGGAGAGTAGGATGCAATGGTTCAGGGGGAGTATTCGAGAAGTATTCTTTGCCACTGGTGTCAAAGGGGGAGAAGATTGGCATCAGAGTAGACATGCCTTGCCTGAAGCGGAGTTTACGGTGTTGTCATCAATGCCAAAGGGGGAGTTTTTTGGACAATTGGTGGCATATGGGTGGCTATGTAAGTGTTGTAACTGATGTCAAATAGGGGTAAAAATGATGATTGGGTGTTTGGGAGGAATCCCATGGTCGTTGGAATGTTTTATAGAAAATCATCATAGTAGCAGGTTTACTGGAAAAGCCATAAAATGATGACTACAATGATGGAATTCCATGGATGCTACAGGCTTCATGTAGAGAATCATCACTATAGAAAACTTACTGAAGAAGCCATAAAATGATCACTATGGTGGTTGAGATTTTGGTATTCTAAGCACACGAAGAAGAGTCAAGGAGAAAAGTGTGGCAGAGAATTTGTAACCATCTCACAAGTAGAAAATGGACTCAAAGCCAACATTAGACCCCATCTAATGCAAAGTGCCTCATAATATTTTTCCAATGATATGCGAAAGTTCAAAAATGGATTCCTAAATCGAAAGATATGGTTTGCCAAAGTCCAAGGATTTGAAGCCTTAGGAAGGAAAGAATATCAGAGCAGACAACATATTAGATATCAGGATATCAGAGATTAGCATATCGACATATCGACTATCAGAACCCCGAAGACCAACACATTAGAACATCAACACATTGGATATCAGAACCTCAAAGAGTTGGAGCAGGTGGCACATCAGAGGTTGGAAGCTTGTGATATCGGAAGGATTGAGGTATTCTAAGAATTTATGATGTCAAACAATTCCGATAGTACTGAAAAGTCTTCAGGAATGCCGAAGAATATTAACGAATAATCTTGTTGCAAAACCAAGGTTTGATGGGCCCTCTTCTCTCTCCTCTAGTAGGACACATGGTGGCATAAGATTAGGTCCGATCAGGCCAGGAGGTAACTCCTCGAATGAACTATGTTTATTCATTAACATTTCTCCTTGTTATATGCATGAGGGAATGACTCTTGGGTTTCATCTCCCGATGACTCTTCCTTTTCCATTATTTATTATTTACATTATTTACAACTGTTCACCCAATCCCCATGATTAGGTGTCCAAATTCCCCCCCTTAATCTGAAGGGATGTTGGTGAGTCCAAGCATTGTTCTGAATATTTCAAGCTTTTCTCTTCCAAGTACTTTGGTGAAGATGTGTATAATTTTCTCATTAGTGGAACAATGGCGTAGATGGATTGTCTTAGCCTCAACACGATGTTGAATCAGATGGTATTTTGTATTGATGTCTTTCATTTGATCATGGAACTTTAGGTTCTTTGTCAACTTTATTGCAAATGTGTTGTCAATCATGAGTGGAGTTGAATGTACTTGTTTTACAATAAAAATCTTCCAAAATTTCCCTGAACCACACAATTTCTTTTGTTGCCTCAACTGCTACCACATATTATGCGTCTATTGTGGAATCTGTTGGAACTGATTGTTTGCGTGATCTCCAGGAGACAACTCTTGATCCAAGACTCACATCATAACCAGAAGTAGATACCCCATTTTCTTTGTCTCCATCGAAATCTAAATCAGAGTATCCAATCAAGCTGAAGTCTCCCACCTGTGTATACTTGAGTCCAAAGTCTTGAGTTCCCTCCAAGTACTTTAGAACAAATTTTGCAACAGACCAATGTCCCCCACAAGGCTTTTGCATAAACCTGGAGAGGATTCCAACAACATACGAAATGTCTGGTCTGGTAGTAGTCAGGTAGTTGAGACTTCCTACAAGATGTCTATACTTTGTTGCATCCTCAAATTATTTTCCTTTAATGGATGTGATCTTTAAGTTTTGTTCCATTGGAGTAGTGATCAGATTGCACTCAGCCATGCCAAACCTATTCAAGAAATCTCCAATGTACTTCCTTTGAGAAAGGAATATAGACTTCGAATGTTGAGTTACTTCAATACCAAGATAGTAATCAACATAGCCCAAATCAGTCATGTCAAAACCTTTCCTCAATTCCTTCTTTATGGATGCAATGTAGCTCTCATTGTTCCCTGTCATCAAAATATCATCTACATATACCATAAGATACACAACTATTTTTCCAACTTTATTGGCAAACAAAGTTGCGTCATCAAGATCATAATGTTTGAAATTGAGTTTCAGAAGATGCTAAGTTAAATTTTCATACCAGGCTCACGGTGCTTGCTTGAGGCCATACAAGGATTTCAAAAGTTTGCATACTTTATGTTCATGCCCTTTCACAACAAATCCTTCAGGCTGGGACATAAAAACATTATCTTTTAGATCTCCATTTAAGAAAGAAGGTTTTACATCCATTTGATGGACTTTTCAGCCATTCTGAGCTACTAGCGAAAAGAGTGTCCGGATAGTAGCCCATTTTATTATGGGGGCAAAGGTCTCCTCATAATTGACCCCTTCATTATGTGCAAAACCATTTTCCACAAGCCTAACTTTGTGCTTTTCAAGTGAGCCATCAACATTATACTTGTTCTTGTAGACCCACTTGTAGCCAATTGGTTTGGTTCCCAATGGAGGATCAACCAACTTCCAAGTGCCATTATTTATCAAGGCATCATACTCCTTTTGCATCGCTTCTTTCCATTCATCATGAGAAGTGACTTCTTTGAAGGAAGTTGGTTCAAAATCTGTAGATTAATTCAATTCACAATCATAAGAAACATCCATATCAACAAGTGAACCAGAATCATCTACATCACCTCCATTTTTCCTAGTCTAATTTCTTGTTCATGTCTTTCCAACTTCATCAGGATGAACACTTTCAAGTGTCTTTGTCATCCACTTTGGGGGACCTTTCTGAGATGGTCCAAGTTACTCATTTGATTGAGTTGGGACTAAATCAAGATTGACTCTCCCAATTCTGTCAATAACATCACTCAAAGTATCATCAGTGGTTGGAGTTTCATGTGGGGGAGAGAGTGCTTCAAAATAAAATTCCATAGATTGTCCAATATAGGAATCCCACCTTCAAGATGTGGAATTTGATTATTAAATTCTTGAAATGATTTTTCATTTGAGAATATATCCAAGTGATCAAGTTTCCGCTCAACAACATTGTCAACTTTGGAAGATTCAAGAAAGATTACATCTTTAGATACAACACACTTTTTATTAACTTCACCATAGAGACGATATGCCTTGGAGGTGTTTGAATACCCCAAGAAGAAACACTTGCAACTCCTTGCACCAAGTTTGTTTCTATCTACCCTTGGTATCAAGTCATAACAGGTGGAACCAAAGACCTTGAGATGCTTTATTGAAGGAATGTGTCCATACCATATTTCATGAGGAGTCTTGTTTCTAATAGCATTATATGGACATCTATTCTTTACATATACAACACATAGAATTGGATAAACTCAAAAAATCAATTTTACATTCCTTAAAAACATCATGGAACATACCATATTTAAGATTTTCCTATTCATTCTTTCAGCTACTCTGTTTTGTTGGGGATTATAAGGCACAATTGTTTAATGTTTGATCCCATGCTGGTGAAGATAGTTTTCAAGTCCATTTGAAGTGTATCCTTTTCCATTATGAGTGCGAATAGAGCCAATATGATATTTTTCATCATTTTTAATCCATGTATAAAAGTTCTTGAATGTTTGAAAAGCATTCGATTTTCTCAATAAATAAACCCAATAGATTCTAGTGTAGTCATCAATAAATTTCATCATATATTTATTTCCATGTCCAGAAGGAACAATCATTGGACCGCATAAATCTGAATGAATGAGTTCAAGTTTTCTATGTGCTCTGGAATTTGAATCGTGAAAAGACTATTTTATATGCTTTCCTAGAATGCAAGCATGACATTGCTTAAGTTTCCTAGGAATTGTAGGCAAACCAGTAACACAATTTTTCTTTAACAACCGAAGGTTGTCGTAGTTTAAGTGTCCAAATCTAGCATGTCATAATAGAATTGATGGAAATGTACCTTCATCATAATGAGAATTGTATGAGAAATTTTTTGCATGAGAAGAGGTACCTTGCAGCTTGAGAAGCCTTTCTTCTTCTATCCTCGTCATGATAAGAGAGTGATGTGATGCTTTCCTCACCTCAACCTTGCCATCAAACATATGAATGGAGTGTCCTTGCTGGCAGATGTGGACCAAGGGTAAAAATTTTCTCCTCACCTATGGGAGATATAAAACATCATGCAAAAGAAAGTCTGGAAGACCAAGCAATTTGAGCCTGATTGTGCCAAGCCCTGATGGCTTGAGTTTTCACTTGTCTGTAAAGCATACTACTCCATCAACATTGTCAGTAAATTCTTCAAAAAATATCTTCTAAAATTCATGTGGCAAGTTGCTTCTGAATCAAGCAACCAATCATTTTTCCAAGAAGCAACTGAAGCTTTAAACAAGTCTTCATTTACTCAAATATTACAATGTGCCACAACATCGTGAGTGGATTCAGGTGCTTTACCTTTCTCTTTGTCATTAGTTTTACCTTTGAGTTGATTTATTTCCTGCTCAATTCTATCCCAAGACAACTTGCTTGTGGATGCTTCATGTGATCCATCTCCATTGCAACATATGCAATTCAAATCAGACTTTTCTGCTTGAGAGTGTTTGCCCCCCCTGCCTCTAAAATTTCTTCTTCCTCTTCCTCTTCGACCACCTCTTCCTCTGGAAGAATCTTCAGGAAGATTGTTCTCTCTATGTGTAAGACACACAACCTCTTCAAAAGACTAAGGAGTTGTCTTCTTCCAAAAATCTTTCTCTCTCTCAGCAAATTTATTCATAAGGGAGTCAAAGGTAATTTCTTTGAGGTTTCCATTTGCTTGCAATGACTCAAGATAATTTGAATAAGTGGGAGAAAGTGCCTTGAAAAAAGATATTAGAGGAATGTATAGTTCAACATTAGTGACTTTGATATCATGCATAATAGATTTTAATTCAGATGCAAGAGCAAGAGGATCATCATTTTGTAGTTCAAGGATGAACAATTTAATCATGAGTTGAACAACTTCAAGTGCAAAGTGTGAGTCATAAAGTTCCTTCAATTTTTGTAAGGCTTCTAAAGAATTTGAAAATGGTGAAATATGGCAACTCACCTCTTCATTTATAGATGCTGCAATCAAGGCATAGGCCTTGTTGTTGTTATTCTCCCAAATGGCGAATTCCTTGTCTGAGGTACGCTTTTCTAGTTCCTTGTCTCCTTCTCCAACACAAACTCCTTTCCACAACTCATTAAAAATGAGAGTGTGTTTAATATTCTGAGACCACTTAGGATAGTTCTCCTTCCCCTTGAGAACCACTCCCACAATAGATATCAATGAGTGCATTTTAATGTACTCTTCTACTAATATATAAAAAAGATGCACTTCTAGTGGTTAAAAAATGTAGTTCTGGTGATTAAAAAAATGTAGTTAGGGGAGGTGGCATATGGGGGAGAGGTCAACGATTGACCAAGAGTAAAAAATATCGGAACAATGTTATACCAGAAAATGAAACAATGTATATGAAAGATTGTATATCGACATTATATATCTATATATATCTATATATATATATATATATATATATATATATATATATATACTAGTGTTATATGTATATGAGACACTGTATATGACAAGAACGTTATACCAGTGTTATATATATATATATATATATATATATATATATATATATATATATATATATATATATATATATATATATATATATATATATATATATATATATATATATATATATATATATATATATATATGGAACAATGTATTTAGGTAATATGGAAAAACGTATTTAGGTAACCGGTGTGTGGGATATGAGAAACCAGAGCAGTGAGTTATGAAAATGGGATATGAAAAACCGGACTAGGAGGGAGGTATGTTATGACAATGTTATGGAGTGAAGAACGTAAAGGTTCAATGTAAGAGTGCACTGAGGTGGTTTAATACAGTGCAACAGAAGGACAAGGCGTATAGTGAATACACTTGTGGGATTTGAGGGGACCATGTATGTAATGGTAGAGCAGTGATCACAGTCACTCCATCATACACGTCATTCAACCGACTAAAAAACTTGATGCATTCACCATATATGCCATTGACCATCGATCTTCTTCAATGTTTGAGCTTGATAATGAATTCCGATAATTGGAAGCACTTACTAAACGCCGCAACACCTCTAAGTTTTGACCAGGCTCTCACACTGATTATTTAATCATTTCAAACTTTCCAACACACCAGCTTGCAAAGAAATGTCTCAACACAGAAATACAACCCCTTCAACAATAATATTATTGTTTAATACGACATGTAGTAACACACTTCAATGAATGTATTCAACAATGAATGAGATTTGCACGGTTTTGACAGAGATTTAAATGTGAAAAAGATGAAGAGTAGAGGGATAGAATATGGAAGACAAATCTAACAGGAGTTACACCATAGAAAACTAATTTGGGACCTGTTCTTTGATACCATGTCAGGCTAGGAGGTGACTCCTCAAATGAACTGTGTTTATTCATTAATATTTCTCCTTTTTATATACATGAGGGAGTGACTCTTGGGTTTCACCTCCTGATGAGTCTTCCTTTTCCATTATTTATTATTTACATTATTTACAACTGTTCACCTAATCCCCATGATTAGGTGTCAACAGCTCTGAGAAGTTGCAGTGGAATTTGAGTCAGCATGACATAGCAATATGATATGACATGTGGCAGGCTGATTCAACGATTTGGGTGGCCTAATGTACAAGATTCGGATGACACATGTCATTAGTATTAAGTCGCCACATGGAGTAATGACATCATATCAGAGGTTGGCATATCGAAGGATGAAGACCCCATACCTTCATTGCAGTGGGTTTTGGAAAAGTTACAATGGAAGGGGATTCTGATATTGGATTGGATCTTGGTCATGAAAATCCAAAGAACAAACGGCACAAAGCAATTAGTAAAGGAACATTTTCTCCCGGCAGGAATAAAACACCTTAACACCTTATGTTTCTGCAATCTCCATAGGTGTGTAGATCATCTTCCGGATTCATTACATTAGATTATTGAGAAACAATAATCTAATGCAATGAATCCAGAAGATGATCTACACACCTTAACACCTAAAATCTAAGCCGTAGGTGACACCTCTCGGTCCCATGGAGGAGAAATTCTTAAGGATCTAAGAATCACATGAGCTAAGGATATCAGGGTTGAGAAATATCATAACATTCCACCTTTATGATGGTATGATGTGGAATTTCTCCAATGAAGAAGTAGAACGAGTTAAAGGATGTATGGGTTGGTAGTTGTGGAATTGAATGTAGGATCAGAGGAGTTGATTGTTGAAAGGGGATAAACCTGCATAGACGAATTTGGGAGAATGAAGGAAGAAATGCCATCAAATGGATGTAAAAACTAGTTTCTTGAATTTAGATCTGAAAGTGAATGATTTTATGTCCCAATGAGAAGGATATTTCGTGAAGCGTCAAAACATAAAGTATGTAAGCTTTTCACATCATTGTATGGTCTCAATCAAGCACCATGAGCTTGGTTCAAGAAATTGACTAAGCATCTTCTAAAACTTAATTTCAAACACTATGATCTTGATGATGCAACTTTTCTCGTCAAAAAGGTTGAAAAAATAATTGTATATCTTGTGGTGTATGTAGATGATCTTTTGATGACAGGGAACAATGAAAATTACATTTCATCCATAAAGACATAATTAAGGAAAAGTTTTGAAATGATAGATTTGGGATATACTCACTACTATATTGTCGTTGAATTAACCCAACATCCGAAGTTTATATTCCTATCTCATAAGAAGTACATTGGAGACCTATTGAACAAGTTTGGCATGACTTAGTGCAATCTTTTGACTACTCCAATGGAACAAAATTTAAATCTCACTTCCATTTAAGGAAAATAATTTGAGGATGCAACAAACTACAAACAACTAATAGGAAGTCTTAACTACCTGACTACTACCAGATCATACATTTCATTTGTTATTGGAATCATCTCCAGGTTTATGCAAAAGTGTTGTGAGGGTCATTGGTATGCTGGATAAAGAGTTATAAAGTAATTTAAGGGAACTCAATACTTCAGACTCAAGTATACATAGGTGGATGACTCCAGGTTGATTTGATACTATCATTCATATTTTGATGGAGACAAGGAAACGAGATCATATATTTCAAGTTATGTTATGATTCTTGGATGAAGCGTTGTCTCCTAGATGTTAGACAAACACTATGTTTGAGTAGATTCCAAAACTGAGGTAGAATATGTGATAGTAATTGAAGAAACGAAGGAAACTTTTTGGCTTAAGAAGATTCTTGAAGATTTGTAGGAGAAACAAGTACATTCAACTCTACTTTTGATTGAAAACACTTCTACAATAAAGTTGGTCAGGAATACAATATTCCATGATCGAACCAAGAACATCAATATAAAGTATCATCTGACTTGACATCATGTTGAGGTCAAGACTACTCACCTTCACCATTGTTCTAAAAATGAGAAAATTACAAATATCTTCACCAAAGGACTTGGAAGAGAATATTTTGAAATATTTAGAATGATTCTTGGAATAACCACCATCCCTTCAGATTAAGGGGGGGAATGTTGACACCTAATATGAAAGGATTTGGATTATTCTAAATAGTTTAATATTTCAGATATGAATTAGAGAAAACTAGGAGACCTCAAAATTTGAATCCCAAGAGTCTCTCCACTCATGTATATATTCATGCTTTGGTTAATTCAATTACACAAGTTGCATTGTCGAGTTACCAATGCTTGGCCTGACAGAATCCATAAAGAGAACAATGATATCATTAGGTAATAGTGGAAATATAAAAACATAACAAAATAGAATAGAAGAAAGGTATAAACCATTGAGAAACCAACAAAATAACATCTAACTGGTTGAATCCTTGATCACCAACAACATCATTTAGATAGTGGCGATTTTCAACATCTAACTTGTGGAATGTCTTGTTAGCTCACCTTGCCAACTCATCTAGATTAATTTTCCTCATACGTGAAAATACTACACCGTTTTTCACACCATACCAAGCCGAAATACCACCTTCTCCCATTTCTAACTAACATGTACAACTAGAATATACCTTATTGGCTAAGGAATATTATAGTTATTGTTAGCCTCCTGCTGCAGCAGGTTAATCATCTTTCATGATCGACAGTTTTACATGCCAAATATGTCGTGCTATGCATGCTGCAATGCTCCATATTTTACTACAGATGGCCAAAGAAGTATCCATAAGAGTATGCTAGTCTAAGGGCCACTGCTGTGTTCCAATTTTGATAAGCAATCCATTTTTCGGTCCGATGCAGTTTCTTCAGTTGGAGGTACTCAGGCTGGAGTTCACTAACATCTCTCTTTTTATCATCACCCTTATTATCTAACTCCCTATTAGTTTTTCCCTTCCCCTATTAAAATCATATATATAAATCCCCTTATGTAAATATTCCCCCCTCGCATTATAGCCATAATTCTACTAAGTCCGGGAAATCACAGTCCATCTGGGATTGTTTTTAGCCCATCCGCGTCATTGAGGAACTAGTTTGACATCTGGTCAGCTATTAACCTCCCCCTTAACCCTAAAAACCCCTAAAAACCCATATTCCGCCCCTAACCCAAAGTTGCTATACATAAATATTAATCCGCGCCTATGAAAACCGCATAAACATGTTTTTCTAAGTTTTAACCCATCCGCCACGCATATTAAAAAGGGAATATTCCTGCGAATATTCCCACCCGTTAACCTGCCTTCCCTTCGTGTCCGCCGCCAACCATTGGATCGCCCGCCCCATAGATCAACGGCTGGCAGGCATCCCCATTCCCGACACGCCCAGCCTTTAACATCCGGGAGTTCGGCGGTTTTGCCGCCGTACCCCCGCCACGCGTCAGGCGCTGGGCTGTGGCGGAGCCCCTCCCTCCGAAACCGCCATCCCCGAAAAGCGGTGTGCCACATACTGCTTACCGCCTTGCCAGGTGACGTCACCACCCACGTCACCCCCTGTACAGTCACGCCCACGTCACCCCCTGTCCAGTCACCCGCCTGCGTGGCCTCCTGCCACGTCACTGCCACTGTACCTGCCACGTCATCATCCGTACGTGATGACGTCATGCTGACGTCATCCCGCCACGTCGCCCTACTGACGTCATGCTGATGTCATCTGCCGTACAATGCTGACGTCATGCTGACGTCATCAGCCCTTTTTTGGACGCAGAGGCGCAAAAGTCGCACTTTGGAGCCCCGGAATCGAATTCTGAGATATTTTTTGATGAGCGATTTGCGCCTATCGCTCATCGCAAGATTTTTTGGGCCAAAATGGAGAATCTTTAGGGAATCTTTAGGGAATCTTCTCACCATGCGGCCCCAGGAAGCCCGAAAAGGCGCAAAAATGATCCGTTTTCTTCACAGAGCATACCAAAATGATTAGAAGACAATTCCAGATGATACAGAGGCCGAACAGTGGCCATTTACTGGTGATTAGACCAGCAGCACAGTAGATCAGCAGTCCAAATTTTGTCAGAGGGTATTAGTGGAAGACAAGACGCCAGAGAGTATCAGTCATGATTTTTTAGGGGCTCGAGGCACCTGAACATTGATGAAGCCCCCAGAAAGTCAAATCAATAAGCATCAGCCCATCCTTGCCTTCAAATCACCATTAAGGCATTCAAGGCACCAGGACAGCAAGGAAGCAGAAACCCATACCCATTTATTGCAGAAAACACTGCAGCAAGCCACCGAGGACAACATCATTTATTCAGTTTTGACACATCGGCCCTGAGCACGGCCTGAGATATTTTTTGCATTTATTTCTAGATAGGATTAGGTCAAGTAGTAATTTTTATGACCTAATTAGGTCAAGATGTAATAAAGGAACTCTGCAGAGAGTTTTTGCCCTATATATACCACCCTCTGTATAGTTTTAAGGGTTGGTTAATTGAGATTTTCACTAGAGACTCGCTGTGTATACCTGAACTTTTCTGTAATCAAAGATTGCTTAAAGCTTGGAGAATGAACTGTCTGTTGCTGATGAATGTTCTGAAGAGTTGAAGATGGAATTCCTGCGCTGCGGTCTGAAGCAATAAGTGCCTCTTATCTCTGTTTATGTGTTTGCCATTATCTAAATAGCAGAAAGAAGGAATAGCCTAGAATTAGTTTAAACACTCTCTATGGTCAATTTCTGCTGTCTCTTCATGTTTTCCTATAAAAGAATTGGTTATGAACATTGAATTCCTCCCGTCTCATGTTTACCCCAATTCACCTGTGCTGGCCAATTATCTAGGGATTCTTAACTGCCCCTAGGTAGCGCCCTGTTATTTTCTGTGCTAATTTGTTGGAGAGATTCTTAACTGCCTCTCTTTCTTTAGCATTCATTCCATCCTTTGAACCTGAAAGTTGCTTCTGCTTCAGTTATCTTGCTCCATTTTCCCCTCACTGTTATTAAGGAAAGACACCAGCAGTTCCCCTCCTCGACTCCACGCCCAATGGTTTGAAACATTCAAATTATACTCTGCCTCTCTACCTGAAAGTGTCAGTTTTCCCACCAAAACTCAATCAAACCCCCTGTGCATCATATCTAGCCTAAAATCACCCTTTTCAACAAAGCTAAATCATAAAGAGAGAGCCCTCTCTGACTGCAGGTAGGCTAGGACCTGCAGTCCAAAGTTGGTTTGTGGTTACCTCGGCCGTATCCCTTTAGGAGTCAAAAGGGACAACCTGAGTGATAACATAATGGCGACTCCACTGGGGACATGAATCATGTGTTTATTAGTATAAATCCTCAATTTTGACCAGTTCACCTCGTTTTCTGGAGAAAGTGTTCCTTTTCTTCAGGGTTTTTCATGTTCAGCTCTGATCTGTGACGGTGGACAGAGATCAGGCACTTCAAGGTTAATTCATCCACCTGGTGACTCCACCCCATCCTCATAATAAAGACTCCGTTGGAGAAATGAACCCGAAGGAATTATACAAGCAGATTAGGCTCTTGACTTGGACTATCATCCAAGATATCATGTTCTTTCTCTTGCACCAGATTTTGTTGTGCATATTGTACTTTAAAAACGATTTTATGTCAGATTTTTATGTTTTTCATTTGGAAAAAATTGTTGAAAAGCCTCCTTGCACATCAGAGCAGCAGCTTTCAAATGCTGTTGAAGATCATCATACAGCCAAGGAGGAACCAAAAATAGAACCCAGTCTTCTAGTTCCTGTACATACTCCTGTGCCTCGTAAAGTTCCTGAAAGATATAAGCCGCTCATCTTGCCTCCTGTGCTTGGTCCCCTGCCGGAAAATGATCCTGAATATCTTCCTAGATTTGATGGAGAGAATGGCATTACTGCCCAGAAACATATCCAGGTTTTTGAAGATTATCTTAATACATTTGAAGTGGAAGATGAAGATGTCATTCTTAGACTATTTTCCCTTTCTTTGCAAAGCGAAGCTAGGACTTGGTTTAAAGCGTTACCTGAGGTGAGCATCTCTAAGTTTCAGCAGTGTGCCAAGCTTTTCCTTGATAGATGGATGATCAGAGGTAATCTCTTCGTGCTCATTGAAGAATACAATCATTTAGAAAGGCATCCACATGAATTCGTTCAGCAATTTTCAGACAGATTCAATCAGGTTTATCAATCCATGCCTTTAAATATAAGACCTCCCCTTGATTTAGCTCTATTGCAATATCCTAGAGCATTTGACACAGAAATGGAGTTTTGTTTGAGAGAAAGAGGCCCGTCCACTTTGAAACAAATGTAGGACATAGCTGTGGACGTAGAGGCAAATTTAAGAAGGAGGGAAGAACAGCACAAAGAAGAGCAAGAAGAGAGATTTCATAGTGTGTTACAAAAGACAGAGGAAATGATGCAGTTGATCACAGTGAAAGTGGAATGTTCAGAGCACCAGAACAGATCTGTTTCACAACAGGAAAGTAGTCACATTCACGAACAAACCTGCCACAAAACAGATGACATATTCATCCAGCCATACATGATGGAGCAGTCTCTTGATATACTGTGTGAATATAATAGCTTCTCTTCTTTCAACTGTCTGCCCAAATATGATCTATATGATGATGACTATGAGCCTAACGAACAAATCAGCCTTGCAGAGGAATCAGATCCTATTTTGGCAGAAAGCAGTGTTCAGATTCAGCAACCTGAAACCCATGATCAGCATGCCCATCTCAGCTATGAAGAAAAGGAAGAAAACACAGAGTGCGTTGATTTCAGTGAAGGAACTTTACCCTTTTGTTTTGAATCTTTTCAATTTATCAAGGATAACTATCATGCTATATATGATCAAGTGTCACCGCGTGTTGCTACTGACCGACTGGAGGATAATCAAGATATTGTTCCAAAGGTACTGCCTCTAGTTTTGCAACCCCAAAGAGCCATTGAATATCAGATCGAGGAGGATCCAGAAGTAGCAGCATATGACCAAAAGATCCAAATGGATCCCCCGCCTCATTATTTTCAGCCATCTGAGTTGTTCAAAGAAGAAGAAGACCAGCAGCCTGCACAGATCAGTCAAGTTCTATTTGAGCCAGATTGTAACAAATTACAAACACCTCTGCAAGTTCTAAATGACCTATCTGCTGGCAGGCAGAATGATGAAAGAGATCAGTGCTCTTCTCCATTAACAGGCTGCAAGGCTCAGTATCGGGTTGTCAATGATCTCCCGACTCCAAGGCGTGGTAGCGATGCTCAACCTTTGTACAGTTCTTTATTTCAGCCTAGAAATTGTATATATATGTTGCAGGACAGTTTTGTACAGTATTTATACATCGCAAAGGAGGTCAGTAGCTTCCTGATCTTCTCAAAGATTGACAAAGCCATAACAAATTGCAGAATCTCAGTTGGTCTCACCAGCAAGCACAAGCAGCAAAGCCCACTCATGCTATTATTGCTTAAGTGGCTGCATTGGCTATTTCACTTCACCTAACAGCAAAGTAAGTACTGGTTAGGATAGGTAGGTAGGTAGGATCAATAAGGCAGCCAACCAAGGGAAATTTACAGAACACAGCAACAATTGAATACAAGGCAGTCTGACCTGCTGTTCTTGACTTTTCACAAGGAAACGCCATCCCCAAGTGGAGCCACTGTTAGCCTCCTGCTGCAGCAGGTTAATCATCTTTCATGATCGACAGTTTTACATGCCATATATGTCATGCTATGCATGTTGCAATGCTCCATATTTTGCTACAGATGGCCAAAGAAGTATCCATAAGAGTATGCTAGTCTAAGGGCCACTGCTGTGTTCCAATTTTGATAAGCAATCCATTTTTCGTTCCGAGGAAGTTTCTTCAGTTGGAGGTACTCAGGCTGGAGTTCACTAACATCTCTCTTTTTCTCATCACCCTTATTATCTAACTGCCTATTAGTTTTTCCCTTACCTTATTAAAATCATATATATAAATCCCCTTATGTAAATATTCCCCCCTGGCATTATAGCCATAATTCTACTAAGTCCGGGAAATCACAGTCCATCTGGGATTGTTTTTAGCCCATCCGCGTCATTGAGGAACTAGTTTGACATCTGGTCAGCTAGTAACCTCCCCCTTAACCCTAAAAACCTCTAAAAACCCATATTCCGCCCCTAACCCAAAGTTGCTATACATAAATATTAACCCGTGCCTGTGAAAACCCGCATAAACCTGTTTTTCTAAGTTTTAACCCATCCGCCGCGCGTATTAAAAAGGGAATATTCCTGCGAATATTCCCACCCATTAACCCGCCTTCCCTTCGCGTCCGTCGCCAACCGTTGGATCGCCCGCCCCACAGATCAACGATTGGCGATCATCCCCATTCCCGACACGCCCGACCTTTAACGTCCGGGAGTTCGGCGGTTTTGCCGCCATACCCCCGCCACACGTCAGGCGCTGGGCTGTGGCGAAGCCCCTCCCTCCGAAACCTCCATCCTCGAAAAGCGGTGCGCCACATACCGCTTACCGCCCTGCCGGGTGACGTCACCACCCACGTCACCCCCTGTACAGTCATGCCTACGTCACCCCCTGTCCAGTCACCCACCTGCGTGGCCTCCTACCACATCATTGCCACTTGTCCCCGCCACCGTACCTGCCACGTCATTGTCCGTACGTGATTACGTCATGCTGACGTCATCCCGCCACGTCGCCCTGCTGATGTCATGTTGATGTCATCCGCCGTACAATGCTGACGTCATCAACCCTTTTTTGGACGTAGAGGCGCAAAAGTCACACTTCAGAGCCCCGGAATCGAATTCTGAGGCAGTTTTTGATTTTGGGCCAAAATGGAGAATCTTCAGGGAATCTTTAGGGAATCGTCTCACCATGCGGCCCCCGGAAGCCCGAAAAGGCACAAAAATGATTCGCTTTCTTCACAGAGCATACCAAAATGATCAGAAGACAATTCTAGATGATACAGAGGCTGAACAGCGGCCATTTACTGGTGATTAGACCAGCAGCACAACAGATCAGCAGTCCAGATTTTGTCAGAGGGTATCAGTGGAAGAAAAGATGCCAGAGAGTATCAGTGATGATTTTTTAGGGGCTCGAGGCACCTGAACATTGATGAAACCCCCAGAAAGTCAAATCAATAAGCATCAGCCCATCCTTGCCTTCAAATCACCATTAAGGCATTCAAGGCACCAGGACAGCAAGGAAGCAGAAACCCATACCCATTTATTGCAGAAAACACTGCAGCAAGCCACCAAGGATAGCATCATTTATTCAGTTTTGACACATCAGCCCTGAGCACGGCTCGAGATATTTTTTGCATTTATTTCTAGATAGGATTAGGTTAAGTAGTCATTTTTATGACCTAATTAGGTCAAGATGTAATAAAGGAACTCTGCAGAGAGTTTTTGCCCTATATATACCACCCTCTGTATAGGTTTAAGGGTTAGTTAATTGAGATTTTCACTAGAGACTCGCTGTGTATACCTGAACTTTTTTGTAATAAACGATTGCTTAAAGCTTGGAGAACGAACTGTCTGTTGCTGATGAATGTTTTGAAGAGTTTAAGATGGAATTCCTGCGCTGCGGTCTGAAGCAATAAGTGCCTCTTATCTCTGTTTATGTGTTTGCCATTATCTAAATAACAGAAAAAAGGAATAGCCTAGAATTAGTTTAAACACTCTCTATGCTCAATTTCTGTTGTTTCTTCATGTTTTCCTCTAAAAGAATTGGTTATTGAACATTGAATTCCTCCCGGCTCATGTTTACCCCAATTCACCTATGCTGGCCAATTATCTAGGGATTCTTAACTGCCCCTAGGTAGCGCCCTGTTATTTTCTGTGCTAATTTGTTGGAGAGATTCTTAACTGCCTCTCTTTCTTTAGCATTCATTCCATCCTTTGAACCTGAAAGTTGCTTCTGCTTCAGTTACCTTGCTCCATTTTCCCCTCATTGTTATTAAGGAAAGACACCAGCAGTTCCCCTCCTCGACTCCACACCCAATGGTTTGAAACATTCAGATTATACTCTGCCTCTCTACCTGAAATTGTCAGTTTTCCCACCAAAACTCAATCAAACCCCCTGTGCATCATATCTAGCCTAAAATCACCCTTTTCAACAAAGCTAAATCATAAAGAGAGAGCCTCTCTAACTGCAGGTAGGCTAGGACCTGCAGTCCAAAGTTGGTTTGTGGTTACCTCGGCCGTATCCCTTTAGGAGTCAAAAGGGACAACCTGAGTGATAACAGTTATCACATAGTTATCATAGGCTTTTGTCACACATCTACACCATCTATCAAGCATTTGTGCAGTCTCTTGTGGGCTGTATCAATCCCCCTATATGTAGTATCCCCATACTTAAGAAAAATTTAAAATATTTCCTCCATCCCTTCTTTACCCCAATAATCCCCCAACACTATTTTTAGCTCATACATGACCCACTCTACCATTTTTCTGCTCCGACGGAAGGGAGGAATTTGGGGCTCTTTGCCAAAAACTTTTGGAATGAGTCTTTGACTTTGTTCACGGTAGTATAGATTGTTAATACTATTCCAATGAAGCCCATAGAAATACCTATTGGCATAGGTATAATTTGGAACAATGAATCATTCTCAACAATAATATTGTGTGTTGTATTCCTTGTTGTAGTGTTAACATCAGTAAGTTATATTTCCTCATCCTGTAATTTGTTGACCTTCTGTGCTAATTGATGCTTCTCTACTCTCCACTGGTTAATTTGTATTCCTAATGCTACACTCTTAAGAAGCACAAATCGATGTTCTAGGGAAGGTTGAGATATTAGAATGCTACGGATGGTTTCATTATTTTGCTCGGTAGTTTGAATTTTGTAACCAATATCCTTGAGCTCATCACTGTTCTGTAGTTTTTTCCAGAGGTTTATGCCAACCTTGTACAATTTAACACACTCCATTTGAATTTCTAACACACTTTCAAGAGACCTAGAGGTTGTCATCATTCTTTCCCTTCAACTAATTTCCTCTGGTGGGGTGGAAAATTTCGATATGTAGTTAGACCTGTTCCACTTTTGCTTCTAGGTTGTGAATGACCTCTTTTAAATTTGATAGTTTTTCCTCAAGAGGAACATCAACATCAATGGAGACACCAAGAATTTTTCTATATACCACCTCAACAGCTCATCAAAGATCCCATTCTCTTTCCTCTACTTGTTTCCATGCTTCCTCTAGTTAGTTATGTAACAACCCTAGGTTAAATTTTCATGTAATATAGGATAATAAAGGAAAAATAAGACCAAGGTCATGGGACACGTATTCCAAGATGAATGTTGGGAAATCACTTTAGTGGGTATCACTTGTGGTTCAATAATGGCTTTGGAAATTGGCAAATGGATTGCAAAAAGAATTATCAAAGGGAAAAAGGAAATAAATGACATTTTATTATGAAAATAAAGGAAAATAGGAGAAAATGAAGTTGAAGATACACAAATTTGCATGGAAGGGAATTTAGAGGAAAAATTAAGGATAATGAAGAAAAAGGGACATCAATGATGAAAAGGCATCAGAGAAACAATTCACAACTTTTGTCATTTTAGATTTTGGCTCCATTACACTCTTTCACACTTAGAGCATTATTGGACCACTTTAGCATTCACTTGGATTTGGAGAGAGGAAAGCAAGCAAGGAAAGGAAGCAAAAGGATAAGTAAAGGAAAGTGAAGGAATCAAAGAGAAGGGTGGATCAATAGCTTCTGCAGGAAGATCTTGCAGGTAATAGGTTGCATGTGTAATTTCCTTGTTGTGATGTGAATGCATGGTACATGCACTTGGTTATTTGGCTCATTTAATCTCATTGGCATGGGTTTTTCCTAGTTTGATAGTGGTTTCAACCTTTCTTTTCCATTTCCTAGATAGCCATGGTGTGATGGGATTCATTCTTTGTTGGGCTTTAGGTTTCCAAAATGTTTTGGAATCGGGTGAGGTGGTCTCAGGAAAATCCCAAGGGATGGGGGTGGAGATGGTTTTCTCCAGGAAGCTCACGATAAGTGGGTGGAGAAAGGAAAATTTCTCAAGGTATGGTGAAGGAATTCTAACGCATCAAATCTTGGTTTGGTTTTGTGATTTTGGGACTGATTTAGGTGAGATCATGGTAGCTTGAGGGTGGTGGTGGTTTAACCTATATATTCCCTATTTGGTTTTGCATTGGTTTATCCCATGACATCCCATATTCATGTTTGGAATATGGGAGAGGGGTGATTGGCTAAAATAAAGATTTGGTTCAACCTAATATATTATATAGTGGTATGTGGAAGTCCATGACTAGGTTGGATTTTGCATAAGTTAATATGGATTATACTTCTAACGTAATCAATGAGCACATGTACTTCTTATTGTGTGGATTTTATGGCTGATTTGTCATGGTTTTTATTTTGGTTATATGTTGGTTATATACTTGGTTATATGATGTGCTCTAGCTATAGATCTCTTTCATGATTTGATAAGTCATTGAATGGTTGATAAATTCATGGGTTAACAAGTGTTGTTGCAACTAGCTAGAGAGGGCATTAATCCTTCTTAATGATTCTCAAAATAAGTTCAGGAGTTTCTGCTCATATATGCATTCATGACCTGTAGATTATATGTTTATCATATGTTTGCCTATATTTATATCTTACAGTAGGCATGTTCTGGTTAAGATCTTATTCAAGTTTTGAATGGTTAGCCTCATCATCACTTTATTTATGATTATGGAAAGTTACAAGTATTTTTGGGTAGTGGTATGGGGGCTTGCATGAAAAAGTGGCATAGATCTTGTGACTACATGCACAGAACATGGGATTCTTTTTGTCACAATCAGTAGTAAGCAGGTTCATCAGTGTGGTTGGATATTTTTGACAGTGTTGGAAGATGCTAACAAGACTAGTGGTCTCCTCGATGAGAAGTCCTAATTAGACCCCACACCATTTTGAGTAGAAGCCACAACTGAAATATGACCAGTTGTCAAAGTGGTGGGTGTTAGTGGTGTGTCTTGGCTCCAATAAAAACACAAAAATATATATACATGACTTTGGCAGAAATAGGTGTATGAACTTTGTGAAGTGTCAAGTGTGATGCATGATAAGTTCTATCACATCAAAGGGAAAGAGAGTGGGTCCCTCATAAGCATGTAATAGTAATTAACTTAAAAGGGACAAACGAGTAGCGAAGGAATCATATGTTAACCTAAAAAATAGTTCACAATATTATAATGATCGAAATAAAATAACACCACTTCTTCTTTCTTCTTGTATCTCTTTTATAGAAACTTCAACTTGTATCTCTTTCATCACATAACGATGTCAAGCTTTATATTGTGTGATGATTCCCTCAAACTTTGTGATAGGATCAGGATGAAAGTGGACTCTAGCCTCCATTGCATGCGGGTACACGTCTTGTAGCCAATTTGAGTTTCCTTCTTCAATAAGAACATCATGGTGTTGATCTTGGCAAGGCCACCAATATACCTTTTCATATCATGTCTTTTGACCTCCACGTCCCCTTTGGTAGAAATCAGCCTGAACTTGTCCAATTGTTCTTCAACTTCCTATTTGACCTTTGTTCTGCCTTTATCTTCTGTGAGTATGTTGACTGAAGCAATCTTGTGTGGTTTCACCATGAAATCCACAATGTTATAAAATTGTGTGTAAGAGGACTGAGTGTTGGTGATGAAAGTGTCGAGAAATTTATTTCTTTGGATAAGCATCCAAACTTCAACTTTCTCCAAATTATCTTGCTTCCTTGTCTTCTTCACCAACTTAGGAGGTGCCCCTCTATACTACATCCCCACTAATGGAAAACAATAATAACTTCATGAACAAACTTGAGATATTTTGCATTTGGAGTTGTTAGATTTGTTTCCTTGTAGCCTATAAGTTCTTCTCCATATTTCTATTCTCAACCATCAAATATTATGTGTTTGACTTTGAGGCTCCTGCGAAGGCCAAGTTGGTTGTGGGAATAACTTCTTTATTTTTCCTAGCCTCCATCACTATCACCTTCTCTTTGATAAAAGTAGGGTGTGGGAGGTATTTCCTCTTCCTCACCTACAGCTTTCCCTTTTGTAGGGGGGGGGGGGGGGACTAAGTGGTAATATGATGAGTACAAGGCCTGAGATCGACATCCTGATTTTCTTTCTCTACCTCTACCTCCATGTCTTGGATCACTATCAAATATTCAATTACCTAGGCTAGTTCTTTATCTTGCATCTGCTTACTTTCTTCTTCAGGTAGCTAACTCTTCTATTCTTCTTCAGATTGCTTCAATATTGCTTCTTCCTCTCATTTTATCCTTATTTATTCTTCTTGTATCTACCTCTTGTTTCTCTTTCTGTTAGAAAATTATATATTACAGAGCAATGGAACACATAAAATATTGCAGAAATACAAACATAGAAAATGCATAAAACAAGAGAGAGACAGAGATATATGTGGTTCACCCACTTTGGGCTATGTCCATGGAGAAACAAACAATCCTTCTTTCTCTATTATCCTGAAAAATGAAGAGATACAACCTGCAATCAATCCTTTGTAATTTCCTCTTCACTCTCACACAATATCCTCTCTCTTTCTAGCCCAAAATACACATCTATTCATCCACAATACAATTCCCTCATATATAGTGAGGGATTTACTTTTAGGGAAAAACCCCTAAATTAATCACAACTTCTATCGTCAGATAATCCACCTAATGAACGACCCAGATTGACTATGAAATCATAATATTTTACAAGGTAATTTTACATCTATTTTTAGCTTCAGAGGCACTTCCCCCAAACCCCCACCAAAGGGGGCTCATAAAAATTATCGTCGCTCCCCCCTCGGATGCCACTGACACTGAAAAAATGGGTGGTGTTGCTACCCCATTACGAACTAGGGTCCAATGCCATGATACCTTTGAATAAAGAAGATAATCAGGCTCCACACCCAACAATTTTTTGTATTTTTTTCCTTCTACCTTAATTCTTCCTCCTGCCTCTTCTATTTCCTCCTCCTTTCCCCTGCAATAACAACTTTCAATATAATTGGCTCTTCTTTGAATTTACAGCTCTGCTCTTTTGCCAGACTATGCACAACCTTCCTCTTATACTTTACACACACTAGGTTGCACCTCTTTTATGGTTCTACTTCCACAGTGGTTTCTTATTAAGGAGTGACCTATGATGGCCCAGTAAAGATGACTGGTGCGTGGGGCTTGGAGGCATTATAAGAATTCTTGATATTTTCCTCCTCTAGTATGGAATAATTCCCAGTTGGCCAACTGAAATGTATCTTTGCACATTATTTCTTTCACATAGTCCTGGCATCATATAAATGATATTTCATCAGACTGAACCTAAATTTATTTAACTCTTTACCCTTGGTCTCTGCATCCTTGAGATTCTTAATCTCGTATGATCCAATATGCAAAGGAAGGGTGGGCCAAGGTGATTTCTTCTTTGTTTACAAGAATCCTAATAAACCTATGGAAATATGACAAGCTACCTCTTTCTTAACCAATTTTTTGGTGGCATACCTCGACAACATATGTGAATACATATGATCACCAAACACCCTAAGGTAAGTGCCATTAGGAGAGGAAAACCAATCATCAAGTTTTGCTACTGCTTCCATAGCCTCACAAGACATGAAAGGTGTCTCTCCCTCAAATATCATTCGGTAGAGTACTATGAACAAGTTATCAATTAGCTTCTCCATCACCCTTCTATAACTTCTCTCTGAAAGAAACTTGCATTAAATGTGTACAGTAGGATCCTTTGGTTTCCATGTCTAGCTCATGCCAAGAAAAGAATTATGAGCACATATCACATCCAACAAGTATGCAGACATATATGATCTGGTTTGCTTACTCTTGGGAGGGTTTTTGGTATTTATCACATGGATCTTTAACTGTTGGGCTAACAATCCAACCAATTAAACACATTTCCTTCATTCACAATCTGATGCAGCAAATATGCCTGTCCTTTCAAAAAGGTCTCACTACTCTTTTGAAAATAGATTCAACAACATAGAACTATAAAGTACTTGAATTCTTTTATGAAATATTTGGTCTAATATTTATTGTTGGGTGTCTGACTGAATTTGGATGGCTCTTTCACCCCACATCTGATGACATCTTTAGTGCTTAGGTAACTGGTGATTGAGTAAAAGTGAGAATCCATGTATGTTTATGGCAAGGGAAAATGATACATCAAATGAAAATCATGTGCCAGGAATGAGTCAAGCCTTTTTACATTAACGCTGATGAGGATCATTCTCTTTTCATTTATGTGTGGCAGGATCCACTTAATAATATCTGCATAAGGCAAGATTGGAAACCTGCATGCAATCTTATGAAATCCTATCTTTTGGAAATTTATATAAACCTATCTGTCTTCTATATCTTCTTTGTAACTAGTTGTTGTGAATGGATCTTTTACTGCGTGCCATGTGATATTTGAATCTTTATCAATGAAGAGTTGAGTGTTTGATAGAACTGTTGAGAATTGGGTAGGGCAAAGATTAATTCAAATTCGATTCCATGATAACTGCTTGTTTTATATATTTACTTATTATCTTTGTTCATCCTTATTATAGTTTTCAATACATCAAAAAATGATCAAAACAATAACATTAGTGACATAATAGTTAGGCTCCAAGCCAGGGCTAAAACCCCTTCTCTTGAGGGAAAAACCCACAGACCTCGTCTTATATATTCTTCACCAAATGAGTAAAATGACCATGATGAACCTTTGACCTATATTGATTATATTATACCAATACACAGTCATCCTTTTCATCGTCACCATGATGCATCATGTAGCACCACGTAGCACTAGACAATATCTTCATGACTTCACCGAGCTTTATCATATAGTACTGAGCACCATACTTTAGCATTGAAACCGTATTTGAGTATCGTCATAATTGCACCAATAAGTATAACTATCATATAATCATCTGAAGAATGCAACACTATACTGTGGTATAACCCTAAGCTATTGGGACAATCATCTACTGTGTAAGCCATCAATTCATGTGATATGAGCTACTAAGGAAGTCATTGAACTTCTATGACAATACTCGAGCTCCTGTTATGAGATATAGTCTGAAATATTCTTGTAATATGACTCGAAACTATAGAGGAATGTGAGCTACTATGCTCTCCTAACAACGCGGGTATATATTCCTATGTATAGTAGTTGATTCATATATTTCAGACGACATGAGTTAGTGAAACGTTGTGTCTCCAATTATGAGCCGGCATGTCAAATATATATCTATATATCTATATCTATCTATCTATATATATATATATATATATATATATATATATATATATATATATATATCTATCTATATATATATATATATTATTGAAGCTGACATGTCACGTTTTTATGCATATGTTGAGGCCGACATTGTAGAAAATCTGTGATAGGTTAACCCAATAATGCAATATAAATCAAAGAAGAATACTATAACCTAATTATACTATCAATTTTTGGAAGCTTAAATATCGAGCTCAACAATATGACCAGAAGAAGAAGAATCAATAGCACAATGCACATGAAAATACTTTCGGGAAAGCCTCATCTAAAAATCCCACACTATTGTATTATCATACGTGGTGGAAATACATAGGAATTATACCAAGCATTAGCTCTCACAGCTAGCTAGCTCTCAGTACAATCCTCACAGATGCTCACAGGAAATCTTGGCTTCTCTCTAGCTTTCCTCTCTTCCCTCCAAGCTCCTGTTTCCTTGCGTTGTTCCTTGGGGATGATTAGCCTATTAGCAAGTGGAAAAACCAACCTTCAAAACTACGCAATCCTCAAGGATGAATCCCTGACTGCATGCATGAGTTTTCTCCATGAGAAAACACATGCAACTGATAGTAGACTATCCTTGAACATTAATCTCAATTGGGTATTTCTCATAATAGACATGCATGAGTTTCTGATGAGGGAATCTTCAGTTAACTGGAGTAGCACTAGTTGAGTGTATTAATGCATCAATTGACTGTTAACTCACTATTAGTTCCTCAAACAGTTTGGAACTAATTTAATTGGACTTAACTCAGTAAACTGAATTAACTAATTACAACTCAAATATAACTCAATCTTATCTCCTTAATTTAAGGGATACCTCTTGCATGACTTCAGAAAGACTTCTAACTTGAATTTCTCCAACTAATTAATTTAAAATAAATTAATTAATTATTTCCAAGTAGCTGTTAAGACTAATTTCAATTTTAATTCACAATTTAATTCAAGGGAAAATTAAATTGGAATATTCTTGTTTCCATATTTCAACACTGCCTCTCAACAAGAAAGAGATTATCTGCCACCCCGATCCTATCTCTATGGAACTCGAATTTACACTTTGACAATGCCTTTGTCAAAATGTCAGCATCTTGCTCCTTTGTTGAAATATACTACAACAACATGATCCTCTCGACCTGTGAAAACCCATGGGCAATAAATCTTGCATTATGATTCTCCACACTACCATCAACAACTTTCTTTACCTTGTAAAGCTAATGGGAAATCACAACTGACTTGTTCTTCGGTCTCGGAACCACGTCAGAAACACTGTTATGAACTATGGAGTCATACTCCTCCACCATAGCATCAACCCAAATCGGCTGCTTCACTGCTTCCTCAAAGGAAGATGGCTCGGTCTGAACACATTCCCTAGCAAGGGCCATGTATCCAGTGTACCTTTCAGGTGACCTCCTCTATCTGCACTGAGAAGACGGTGCTTTCACATTCTCTCTCGCATCCTTCAACAACTTCTCAGCTTCTCTTGTGTGCTTCCGTCCATATCTGGAAGACTCTACTTGAGTGGATGTATCCACTCCTGGAACCTCTACATGTAGATGCTTCACATCAATCTGAGGCTCCTCCTCCTTGGGAACCAATAGTTCCTCCACAGCCTATAGTTGGAGCTCCCTCTCAAGGGAAACTCACATGGCCTTCTACTCATCAAACTTGAGATCTCTATGAACCAATGTCCTCCGACTCGTAGGCAAGTACACCCGATAGTTGTGACGTGTATCAGTGTACCCCACAAATATCCCCAACTCTAATGTCGGCTCAAGCTTATTTCGTGCATTCTTTGTCACATGGAAATATAACGATGAGCCAAAGACACTGAAGTGACCCACATCTAGTCTCTTACAGGAGAAAGCTTCTTCTAGTGTCTTCATCCCAAGTATGCAATGCAGGCTTCTATTCTACAGATAGACCGTTTTGTTGCATGCCTCAACCCACAAGTGAAGTGGTAGGCCTTGGTCATGCAACATTTCCCGTGTTGCCCCTACAATAGTTCTGTTCTTCCTCTCAGCCACCCCATTCTTTTGTGGGTTATGAGGTGACTTCAACTCTCGTTTAACTCCTTCTACTGCATAGGAGTCCTTAAACCCTTGAGAGACATATTCTCCACCATTGTCGCTTCTCACGGCCTTGATCTTCTTCCTTGATTCTTTCTCGACCAAAGCTTTGAACTCACAAAACTTTGTTAAAGTTTGGTCCTTCTTCTGCATGAAATAAATCCAACATTTACAAGAATAGTCATCAATGAAAATCACATAATACCTTTTCTTCATTGTGGATTCCGTTGAGAATGGTCCACACAAATAAGTATGAACTCGCTCTAAGATAGCCTATGCTCGACTGTCTTGATCATGAAAGGAAGACTTGGTGTACTTTCCCAAGGTACAACCTTTGCATATGTAAACTTTCTCGAGTTTACCTTTGGGAAGTCCTGTAGATATCTGATGCATTATCTTCAAAGCCCCATGATGCAAATGGCCCAACCGCCTGTGCCGCAACTCGCAAATGTCTTGGCTTTGCACCAATTCGGCTTTCGTACTCAATGTTGCACAATCATCTACCTCTAGTTTATAGATATTCTTCACCCGAATCCCTACCCTCTTAGACTGACCTGTGGCTATGTGTCTTAGGAACGCCTTTCCTTCACTGAATACAACATCATAGCCTTTGTCCTCCAAAATCACGACCAATACCAAGTTCTTATTCAGTCTAGGCACATACATCACATTTGTCAAGGTGAGAGGAGCTCCATGCTCCCTCTTAAAAGCAACCATGCCCACTCCTGAAACACTATACCTTCTGTCGTCACCCATCTCTATGCACATCTTGAGGTCTTTCTCCTCCAAGGCACTAAATAAATTTTTATCACCAGTCATGTGGAATGAGGGTCCATTGTCAAGATACCAGACACAACCCATCATCGATGACACCATGATTGCGATGAGGGTAAAGTCCATTTCAAACTGAGAGGATAATGCCTCACCTTCCGATCCTTCTGAGGATCCCTTCTTGGACTTCTTTGATGGGAAATTAGTTGCATAATGTCCCATATTGTGACAATTAAAGCATCTTACTTTAGATAGGTCACACTTCTTCCTTCCATGAGAAGACTTCAATTTGAAATGGGAAGCCTTCCCCTTCCCTTTCCTTTCCTTACTTGCTAAGGCCAGATTTTCTTCATCATCATTCTTGGATGAAGAACCATCTCATGTTCTCCCCCTGATCTCCTCTTGCATAAGATCCGACCACAGTCGTTCCCAATTTGGTAGTTTCTCCCTTCCATTCACAGAGTCCTGATAGCTATTCCAACTCTTTGGAAGGCCAAGGAGAGCGAGGCTCACAATATTATCGTGGGCAGTAGTTATTCCCACACTGCCAAGCTCATCTCTGCAGGTGGTGAGCTTGTTCAGATATGTGGAAATAGTATTGCCCTTGTCCATCTTGATTCTTCAAAGCTTATCCTTGAGTGCCAATTTCCTTTGGTCACTATTGTTCTGGTAGAGGTCCTTCAATGTCTTCCACATTGAAAATGGAGTATCCTTCCCATGGAGACTCAAGACAATATGGTCTCGAACTCCCTCAAGGATGATCCGTCTCGCCTTTGCCACACACTTCTTCCACTCAGCCAACTCTTGTGCATTAGTTGAAGTTGGCTTTGGGATTTCTTGATCAATTAATTCCTTAAAGCCATTTTCTTCTAATACAACCTCCATTCTATCTTTCCGTGCTATGTAATTCGAGCAACCTTCCAAGGCATACTTGAGTCTCAAGCCATAGAACACCATTGTCCAACCTTGAAGTATGATATGAATTCGATTTGCACTTGCAACCCCGAACTTCAAACTTCGAATTCTCTTCTCAGTATAATGTTCACAGCTCTGGTACCGTGTAGAAAATTTGTGATAGGTTAACTCGATAATGTAATATAAATCAAAGAAGAATACTATAACCTACTTCTACTATCAATTTGTGGAAGCTTAAAGATCGAGTTGAACAATATAACCAGAAGAAGAGGAATCAATGCCACAATACGCATGAAAATACTTTGGGGAAAGCCTCATCTAACAACCCCACACTATTGTATTATCATACATGGTGGAAATACATAGGAATTATTCAAAGCCTTAGCTCTCACAGCTAGCTAGCGCTCATTACAATCCTCACAGGCAATCTTGGCTTCTCTCCAACCTTCCTCTCTTCCCTCCAAGCTCCTATTTCCTTGCGTTGTTCCTTGTGGATGATTAGCCTATTACCAAGTGGAAAAACCAGCCTTCAAAACTGCACAATCCTCAAACATGGATCCTTGATTGCATGCATGAGTTTTCTCCATGAGAAGACACATGCAACTAATAGTACACTGTCCTTGAACATTAATATCAACTAGGTCTTTCTCAGAATAGACACGCATGAGTTTCTGATGAGGGAATCTTCAGTTAACTAGAGTGGCACTAGTTGAGTGCATTCATGCATCAACTGACCATTAACTCACTATTAGTTCCTCAAACAGTTTGAAACTAATTTAATTGGACTTAACTCAGTAAAATGAGTTAACTAATTACAACTCAAATATAACTCAATCTTATCTCCTTAATTTAAGGGATAACTATTGCATGACTTCAGAAAGACTTCTAACTTGAATTTCTCCAACTAATTCATTTAAAATAAATAAATTAATTATTTCCAAGTATCTGTTAAGACTAAATTCAATTTTAACTTACAATTTAATTCAATGACAAATTAAATTGGAATATTCTTGTTGCCATATTTCAACGGACATGAGAATGACTATGATCATCCTCTTAGAGGGCTTTATCCAAGTTCAACATGACTTTATAAATATTACAATGACTCTTATCTATTATGAAAAATCCTAAAGACATCAAGAAGAAGTCTTTGACCAATGAATAACACTTCTTGTTCATGAAATCCATGATGCAAGGAATATAATAAATACATTTGCTTCTTATTTACATAAAATCATAATTACAAGTTATTATGAAGACCAAACCTAGTTACACTTTTACAACACTCCCTCTTAACTAGGGAGGTATTCATAATGATACCAAGTCACACTCAGTCACTTTGAAGAGATCTCATAAGAAGAGTCGGATTGGTAACCCATCTGTTTCTAGCATCATATCAATCCAGAATTGTTCACAATGCAAGGCATTGAATAATAGATCCCATCTCCCCATGTGATCTTGAGCTACAATGTTGGTGAGAACAATGACTATAGACACCATCATCACTATCTCCAAGGTACATACTCCACCCAGGTGTTCATAGAGTATGACCTTCCAAGAATATTCTTGTCTTGGGTTCCCAACCCTCAAAAAAATATCGGTACTTGACTATTCTTTCCAAAATTCCTAATCACATTCTCTAATATTATCAGATGTCGTATGGTTACCCGAATCCTCCATTCTATCTTCTAAACTAAGGACCAGAATGACATGTCTACCTCTCCCTCTCATTTAGGGAGGATACATCCATCATGTGTCTACATTTCTCTTCATGGCCTTCACTAAGAATTATAAATGTTAGTCCTAGTCTAGTGCATGACACATGAACTTGAAAAACACAACTGTCACTCCCTCTTAATTAGGGGTGAACCAATCCACTCTCCCTCTTAAATAGGGACTTGCAACAACTTCATGGAAGCTCCAACTACTCTGAGTAGCTTTCTTCCTTTGATTTCATGCATTTCATCATTGTTGTGTGTTGGGCATGGGATCCCCTGTAGCATGTTTTTGGGGCTCAAAGCCCATGTTTTGGTCAAGTATATTGTAAGACTCCGCGAATTGTGGGTGCGAAGCGCGAAGTCTAGGATGAGTGATATGGATGTCCACCCTAAAATATTGTAATGTAATGTAAAGTTGTGTTGGCCTACCCATGGTCCATGGACCATGGGATTGTATAAATAGAGCGAGGCTCTAAGTGTAAAGATAGTGAATGGTAGAGAGAATAGCGAAGGCATGGTTCAAGCTTAGAGTGGGAATTGAAGTGTACTGGGTCGTAGTAGTAGTAAGAGGCTCTGCAGCTGAGTGCACAGAGGGCTAGTAGAGTCCACAGATGAGTGCACGGACCCCTGCAGCTGATTACGCAGGGCAGAGTCAAGTCTATAATTGGGATTGAAAGATAATAAAGAGAAGTTTACTTTATTCATTTATTATTGAATCGGTATTTTGTTGTTATGCATTACTTTTACTCTGTTTATTTACTACGCGCAATTGGATAGATACTTGCATGGTTTGGAATGTTTACATATGAAAATAATCTAAGTAATAAGCTAGCAGTGCATAATTAATAAAGACTTGGGTAAATTACATGGGTTGCGCTGTGGCTAGGACTACGCGAAGACAATATCACAGGTAGCAGGGTTCCCGCTGGCACGTGTAGCACAATGAGTGTGAAGGTTGGACCGCATACCAATACCATCATATCATTCATCCCCAGGGTGTGGAAACCTGGTTCTATCACCCTCCCATACTACTTCGGGTGAGACCTCAGTCTGCGCTCTGCATACTGTTGCCGAAAGGGCCAGTAGTACCAGGATTTGCTTGGCTAAATTACTTTTGAACTTGGGTCAGGCCCCACTAAGCCAAAAAATTGTTTCGTTGCCAGGAACATGATCTGCATAAGGGATGTCTGATATCGTGCCACTGGAACCTAAAAAAGAAGGAAATTGAAGAGTGCTTGGACAAGAAGATTCATGAGTTCGCGACACAGGAAAACAGAACTCCACGAGTATCTAAGGAACAGTGGTTGGAGCGCTATGTCTATATGGAAATCCAACAAATTTTATTTACATCCTTTCCTTATGAGTTGTACAAGTGGATCGCAAACCAATAGTGTGGACTCTGGAATTAGTGCACAGACTAGAAGCATCAGAAGATAAGATCGCGCGAGCTGTGGACCATTGGCTTGACCGGATAATAGGAGGATTTATCACTAAGTTTTCGGTAGACACAACCGTGAGATACAGTGAGGCAGAACAACGTTTTCTCAAAGGACCACGAGGTAAGTACATTAAATCTTTGAATACTTGGATTAAGATGCTATTGTGTGAGAAAAGGGTCATGCAAATAAATAAATGTTTGGGACTATGCGGAGCAGAAAGATCTACAAAAGTAGTGAAGAATTGGAAAACATTCCTTTAATTTCACCCTTGCGGGAAAGCGAGGACGAGCTCACGAAGGTTTCTCCGAGAAGCGCGATCAGTTTGATAAGAAAGTGAATTATGTGGTTACCACCTCCACCCACACCGCCACCCATTTCACCCCCCTCACCTCCATCTCCACCCACTCCACATCCACCACCTTCATAGTTCAGTATGGCGAGCGCGATCAAACTGCCAGTACTCAAAGGAGTAGGAAATGAAGATCCGGACCAATTCTGGTTCGTGGTAAGAGCAGTATGGGAAGCACAAGGTGTCACGAACGACAATATTAAGAAGGCTACATTGGTGAGTGCGTTGCAGGATCGCGCATTAACATGGTATATCAAGCACTCTAACGACCACCCAAACGCAGGGATAGCAGAGATCCAGGCCACGTTGAACAGGGAATTTAGCAGGCCAAAATTAGAAACACAGTCAATCATCGGGTTTAAAGAGATTGCGATGCTCCCGAGTGAGACTCTCTGGGATCTGGATCAATGGCTGAAGAGTACGATTTGCGAAGCCAATATGACGTTGACAGATGGACAACATTGTATATGGTTTGTAGCATCTCTGACACCGCACTTGAGGATGGCGTTGTCACAACAGAAACTTTCCACCCAGGCCGAAGCATTGAAAATTGCAATGAGATTACATGAGACCGTGGTACCAGACCTTGGGTTGGGATTCCAACAAATCCACGCGCAACTATAGAATCTGTGTTTGGAAATGAAAATTTTGATGCAGGATAGGGCATTGCGGCCAGAGGCGCGCAAGGAATTATGGTGCATAAAATGCAAAGGCCAGGGCCACGAAAAAGATGACTATCCAGTGTTCACGAACTACTTGGCAGGAGGAGGGCGAATGCCATTGAGACCGAAGGCACAGGCAGGGCCGAGCGTGGCACCTTCTTTGTGTTGCGCAATCTCTCAGATAGGAGGGAAACACACTACAGAAAATTTTCATTTGTTGCAAAAGTATACACAGACACCCCAACAATTGTTTTGTAATTTATGTAGGTTGGTAGGCCACGATGAGTGCACTGGCCACAGTTACGAGCTAATGATGGATCAGACCCCTGCCTATAGGATGCAAACCGAAACTCGAGCCCTCGACCTAGATGTAGGGATGGCACGCGCTGGATTTCAGGGTTTTGGTTGAGGACGAGGTGGAATGGGACCAAGAAGGGATCGTGGACAACTAATTTGTTACAATTGCGGAGGGCCAGGGCACTATGCCCATCATTGTACTAACTCGACAAGGATATCATGTTTGTATTGTGCTCAATTTCATCATGAAACAATAGACTGTCCTACGTTGATCACGAGGATGTGCGAAAAAGGGGTATTCCAGCCTCCTTGGACTGAGAATATAGAAATGATGAGTTCTGAGCTGCACGAAGAAGACTCGAATGCAAACATGATGCTCATAAGCAATACGACCACAGGAGATGATAAGGGGAAGTAGCCATAGGAAAGTATGCGCACTTGCAAGGCTCCTACAAAGGAACCCGAGTTTGACTTAGAACGCGCAAAGGAGACATTCATTGAAGCTAAAAAGAGCTTCATGGAGGCCTCCACTTCAGGTAGTAAGGATCAACCAGAACCAAGAATGGATCCTTCCATGATCACTACCTTTCAAGAGACATGCATGAAATTGCTGCACGACAGAAAGGCAGTTAAAGGACTACAGGAACTGATCACTAGGTGTGCGGGGTCAAGAGAACCATGCATAGTTTGGAAACTGGGGAAGCATGCATTGCACACTGGAAGGGAAATGAGGTTGACTGCGTATATTGTTGAGTATGAAATGGATCAAGTAATCCTAGATCTCGATTCAGACACGAATGTATTACTGAAGCAAACATGGGAATGCATGGGCAGACCCACGTTATAATGGTCCCATATTCAGTTATAAATGGTGAACCAATAGAAGATTTTTCCCATGGGGAGATTGCAAGGGGTGATAGTTGATATTGAAGGAGTGCGCAGGTGCATTTTGAAGTGATAGAGATTGTCAATGACAACAATCCCTATCCCGCGCTACTAGGAATCAACTCGGCTACCGATATGAATGGAGTCATCAACCTGAAGAAGCGCAACATGATCTTCGAGAAAAGGTCACTACGCATAGTGGTACCGCTGGATCTAGTTGAAGGAGCGCGCTACACTGAAACAGTGCACGACGATGATAGCGATGATGATCTTAATTGTATTTACAAGATAACTGAACGAGATGAGGATTGGGTGAATCTGACTGTAGATGGAAGAATATCGTGGGAGTGTGAAAGCTGCTGCACTTCGGATTCAGATGAAGAAATAGAGCAATGGCAGAATCAGCTACACGAAGTAACAACACTTAATTTCAACGTGATGATTAGATCACTACATTGCATGACAACAGAGGCAAGGGAGCTACCGACATATGATGGATTGTCCGCGGCGGATGAATTCCTGAGCAAATTTGAAAGCGCAGTACCAAAGAAGCAGTAGCTTGATGTGTTGAAGTGGGCACTGCGCACAACACCCACATGATGGTGGGGCACACATCAAGGAAATTTTTAGGACTGGTGCGGATGCAGAAGGATGATGCGCCTACGGTTTGGAAGCCCCCAGCTTCAAATGAAAGTCGGTCACCAAGGGTGGAACAACTTGTGCACCCAACTTTCTCGATGGGTACAGAAATGTGTTGTACAGCCTGCATAAGCACACCCCAAACTCAGGATCGAAAATCGGAGCAGGGAACAGCAACAGGAAAGGCAACGCACACTACAAAAGTTCCTCATGGAAGTATTCAATAAGGTGTGCGAAGCCTTGAATAGGGTTCACCAGGTGAGACGAACTAATTGGGACTTGCGCGTGCCAGCGGTTCAATGGGCCCATAGGACCATGTGCAAAAACCTAAGCGTGGAGATGATTCCAAAGCTGTGGAGCAGAGTCGAGACGATAATTTCGGATGAAAGGAATCCTCACATAATAGCTCCCATAGTTGGGATAGTACGCCAAGACCAGGATGAAGGAATCATACAGCTACACGAGGGCGAACATATGTGGATTGAGGAAGCCATTCAGTGAGGGAACCTTAGAGTTCACGAAATCGAAGAAGACCAGGTATGATTGAGAAAGAAAAGCATGTTAGTGGATACTGAGATCAAACAACTGGAAAACGAGATTGCGCAAGAATCTCTCGTTCATAAACCAAGGATGACAAGGCTAGATACAGACATCCATACCACTGCATTAGAAGATTGTCACCAAGAATTTATGACTCTACTACCGTGGTTACGACCACACCTTACCAAACAAAGTAACAAGGGGAACGCACCATATAAGGGAGAACGTGTGGCACTGACTGTAATGAGGGTAATTGAGTAGTGCCCATGGACTAGGCTGGAAGGTGAATCAAAGTCTCGCACAGGTGGTGTGACCACCTGACTAGCCGTAAGGAGCATAGTCTTAGCACTCCAAACAGTTGAAAGAGAGCATGGGACTATAAAAGAGTCTGTGTGGGAGCTGCGCAATAAGGAGGTTGCGCGCAGGATCAGCATGTCACAAGGGTCGCACCTGCACATAAGGGGCTGCGTTGCCATGCGGGTGGGCTGAGAAGTGACTGTTGGTGTCACTGTTCATGACAAGATGTCCAATTTAAGACAAAGAGGAGTGGGCGGTGGGAAATTAAGACACTAATTAAGAGCTAGATTTGGGACGATCTGCCGCCAAGAATGCATTAATGACTCAGAAGTGGGGGAAATGGTCGAATTCAAATTCAAAATACACTATAAAACCCCTAGGGCTAGCCATGTGACAACACTTGGTTGTTTGAGATTTGAGCAATTGCAGAGTATTGAGCGGTGAGCACTCTTACCATATTTGAGTACACGACATAACATATCCCGTGCAAACACAATGATTGCTACCAAACCAGGAGTACGATTCGACGAAGATACCACTCGTGTGGCCATGGAGCTTGGAGATGTGGCGGTTGTGCCAGAAGTTCCAAAATCACCACGGATGCTGTGGCCGAAGAAAGATAGGCAAACTATGGGACCAGTCCGCATATCCCCAAGAAACCCGCGGTTCGGCAAGTTGTCGATGGAAGAAAAAGGCAAGGTCGTCACCATTTAGTTGGACAAAGAGGAAGAGGACTTACAGGCTTTAATTGATCAAATCGAGGAGCAAGAAGACGTGGAGGAGGACGTCCCACCAATGCCTTCCACAACAAATTTACCCGCATATGTCCCTCTGTGGACAAGGAAAGCCAAGGTGCCCAAAGATCTAGAGGCCACGAAGAGTGCACTCCAGACCACGCTCCTCCCCGATGGAATTACTTTTGAAGGTCCACTTCTAACTCAGGTTCCTACCCTGAAATTCGAAGATTGGGACCTCGCAGACAGCGAGAAGTTCCCGCACCTAGAAACATAGAGCTTGATGAAACAAAATTTGGACAAGCTCTATGCCAAGATCGCCGCAACAATCGAGTGATTCAGGACGAGTCATGATGATTGTGTTGGGGGCTTGTTGGGCATGGGATCCCCTGTAACATGTTTTTGGGGCTCAAATCCCAAGTTTTGGTCAAGTATATTGTAAGACTCTGCGAATTACGGGTGCAGAGCACGAAGTCTAGGATGAGTCATAGGGGTATCTTCCCTAAAATATTGTAATGTAATGTAAAGTTGTGTAGGCCTACCCATGGTCCATGGACCATGGGGTTGTATAAATAGAGCGAGGCTCTAAGTGTAAAGATAGTGAATGGTAGAGAGAATAGCGAAGGCATGGTTCAAGCTTAGAATGGGAATTGAAGTGTACTAGGTCATAGTAGTAGTAAGAGGCTCTGCAGCTGAGTGCACAGAGGCCTAGTAGAGTCTGCAGTTGAGTGCACAGACCCCTGCAGCTGAGTCCGTAGGGAAAAGTCGAGTCTGTAATTGGGATTGAAAGCTAATAAAGAGAAGTTTACTCTGTGCATTTATTCTCAAATTAGTATTTTGTTGTTATGTATTACTTTTACTCTGTTTATTTACTGCTCACAATTGGATAAATACTTGTATGGTTCAGAATGCTTACATATGAAAATAATCTAAGTAATCAACTAACAGTGCATAATTAAGAAAGAATTGGGTAAATAACACGGGTCGTGCTGCGACTACGACTGCGCGAAGACAATATCATAGGTAGTGGGGTGCCCACTGGTGCGCGTAGCACTTGAGTACGAAGGTTGGACCACGTATCAATCCCATCATATCAAACATCTCGAGGGTGCGAAAACTTGGTTTTAGCACACTCCCATACTACTTCGAGTGAGACCTCAGTCTGTGCTCTATAGACTGTTGCCGAAAGGGCCAGTAGTACCGGGATTTGCTTGGCTAAATCACTTCTGAACCTGGGTCAGGCCCCACTAAGCCAACATTGTGAAGTCTTCTTCTTTCGGGACTTCTTTATCGGGCATAGACCACCCCTCACTTTCATCATTCCTCTAGAGAGTGATCCATCAGTCATCTCATCTAGTCTAGCTTTATGTCATGATGCTATCTTCATACCATATTTATTCAACAGTATTCCGTTCTGCTATATGGTCATCAACGGTGGAAGACATTGTTAGGTAAAATTGACTTGGGGTTTGAGTCAAGGTTGACGTGGTTAAGCTGTAGTGGTTTTGGGCACATGGTATAATGCACCCATGGTATTATGGTCTGTGCTATTACGTGTAATGGAGCCTATAAAAGGCTAGAAATAATTCATTGTAATGTATGCCTCGAGGTGAGTGGTGAAGGCTCACTTGGCCAGATTGGCCATGGTTTTGGCCAATGTTAATGAGATCTCATTGGGTTGGGGTTTACCCCGGATTTGGGGTTTTCCTAGATAAATATTATGTTTATAATATTTATGTGTATTGTCACTGGTTATTTATTATTCATCTCTGTAAATATCAATAAATCTCAGTAATAAATTTATGTTCTCTAGTAAATTTCTTAACAACTGATATCTGAGCTAAGTTGGCTTCAAAAGGACGTTTTTTGTTGCCAAGGGTTTGTATTGGCATAGTAGATAGAGAGATAATTGAGTTTTTCTTGCAGATCTAGATCAAAAGCCATAGATTTTGAAACAAAGCTGCACACTATTGGGTCATGAGAGATTCAATGGATGAGGAGGATACGTGCACGTGGATTAATTAATTGATGAACCATGTACATGAAAAGAACACCTAGATAACTGGAAGTTTACAGCCACTGGTGACCCATGTAATTCGGTAGATGGGTTCTTTTTATATGGACATTGATGTCAGATGTACAAAGGCAGCAACAATGGTAAACAAAAAAAAAAATTACAATGGAGTGAAATTTTTAATTTCCATGTAAATGGGCATACTGATGTAAGACTTGGTAAGGCATGCGTACCCTTGGGTAATTAATGGTAAATTCTAGGTTAGACCTAGGTAATAGGGGGATGTCAGGTTAACAAATCCTAGGTAAAAACTTTGAAGGGGTTAAGGGCTAGAGTGAGTGAGATTGTCTCCCTTAGTAGGTTTTGGTTGGATTTAGTCATGGAAAACCAAGTCAAGTTTAAGGGGAGAACTGTTAGGTAAAATTGACTCAGGATTTGAGTCAAGGTTGACCTGGTTAAATAGTAGTGGTTTTGGGCACATGGTATAGTGTACCCATGGTATTATGGTCCGTGGTATTGCATGTAATGGAGCCTATAAAAGGCTGGAAATACTTCATTGTAATGTAGGCCTGAAGGTGAGTGGTGAAGGCTCACTTGGCCGGATTGGCCATTGTTTTGGCCAATGCTAATGAGATCTCATTGGGTTTGGTTTTTCCCTGGATTTGGGGTTTTCCTGGATATATATTATGTGTATTGTTGTTGGTTATTTTATTATTCATCTCTGTAAATCTCGATAAATATTAGTAATAAATTTATGTTCTCCTGTAAATTTCTTAACAGACATATACTTCCCTTTGGCAGTCATGCATAAGATCATCCAGATACTATTTAAAATAAGAAATTAATAATTAAATCAAAATGATCTTTGTGATGGTCTTTCATCATGACGTCTTCTAATTTGTATCAGCACCCTACAAACATGTTGACACATCTACCAAATATATTCATTGTCAAGGGTCTCCATCTTCTTCAGATTTCCATCGGAGCCTTCATATCTTTCTGGGAGATTTCCTAGTCAAATATTTCTTGGTATTCATGATGTTGATTTCCTTTACCATGGTTGCATGTATCACCATCTTTTCCTTCCTTTATTCACAAATTTCTTTCCCAAGATCTTCCAACCAGAGTTCCTCAATTGTAGTCAACCACCTCATACTTCATATGAGGACATGTTATGTTGATTTCATCTAGCGAGAACCATGTCTTCCGACATCCTTTCGAAGGATGAGATTCCTTTCCTTTTATCATGCTTCTCAATATAGAGTAGCGATTCAAGTTACATGCAACCATACAACATGGAATTATAAAATAAAATATAAGAATACATAGCTCATTTACTTTTAGGTCATCTAGGCTTCTTTTAGCATCTTCCTTGATTAACAAGATTTTCAACTCCTTGATATAATTCATCTCTTATGTCATAATACAATCATCCCATGAATTACACAAGTTGGAGTTCCTGGTGAAACACCTACTTCCACCCTAGATCTGTGAATCCTTTGATGAGGATTCCATCAGAGAATCTTGAGGATCATCTCACATATCATTATTCAACATATGTTTCCCTTTTGACTAATGTATGATGAGACTTATCCTAGATGACTTCTTCCTTTGATCTTTAAATGAGGTAACTAAGAGCTATATTCTTCAAAGTTGACTACCATAGATTTTGTTTTAGCGGTCCTTCATGTTTCCCTATGGTGATGTCACGAGCTCTTTCTTCTAATTCTTCTCTTCCTTGGAGTTCCTTCTTTCAACTTCCTCCACTTCTTTGGTGAAATTGATTTCTTCTCTATCCTTCTCATTATTTTCCTTTTTAAGCTAAGGACAATATTTCCTATAATGTTCATAGCATTGAGTCTTAACTATGTTCTTCTTTTCTTTTGACAAAGTGTCTAAATCATTTCATTTGATCTTTCAACACTTTCACCCTCAACCTGTCTACTTCTATCTTGCATAGAAACCACAGATTGTTGAATGAGGTAACTTACTTACCCCAATAATTTTGTTACCCTCATGATGATGTCATGACTTGTTGTTTCTAGCTGCATCTTATTGTAGACATAACCTATGCAAGATCTAGGATCCATAAAGAGACCTATAATGAGAGAGACTATCTTAGTGATTTATTACTCCCTATTATTATGGAATGCCTTCCCTCAACTCCTCTATCCTTTCCAATGATATGAAATTTTTTTTCTTGTAATTTTCATAATTCTTCTTCCTGCTTTCTTGATGTCTCCAATATTTTTTATGTGAGAGGATCTTATGATTTCCTTCCCATGAATTCAAAGGAGTTCTTTTTCATTGATATGTTCAATGGATTCACTTATCTATGAGGACTATGAAAATACTCCTTATTCCATGCAAGGACCTTTAGTCACCCAACCAAATTATTGATTTTCTTACAAAACAAAGTCCTTTAACCAAAATTGATTATAAGCATGAAAGATACTTACTTGGCACGTGAAGATGAAATCTTCGCCTTGATCATGTTGAAAGTGGTTGAAGTAGATGCATTGATGTTTCCTCCGGATGAGATCCTTGTTTAAATGATAGGAAACTTTACTTAATTTCATTCAAGATGCTTTAACTTATACATTTGATCCTTGTGATTAACAAATTGTTGACATACTTGAGATGGCACTATATTTCTATCACACAAGTGGACTATGGAACCTTGTAGCATTATATTGAAGTTGCAGCATTGTGTAGAACCATAGAGCATCGAGGTCACTTAATATGATAATCACCTTGTAGTAATTAGACCTATCACTTAATGTTGTGATGAAAAAAAGGAAACTAATGCACATACAATGAATCAATCTTTTTGCAAGAACGAAGACTTTACGACAGTTCTATTTCGAAAGAAGTGAATACTTTTACGACACTTTCTTTTGAACAAATATTAATCGACTGTAAACTAATGTGACAATGAATTGATAGTAATAAAGAAATCATTTAAGAAACACTAAATAATCAAGGACAAAGTAGGGTTGGAAAAGGAAACAAAAATTGATTTTAGAGACACAAGCATCATTGACCTTTCAGCAAGCAGAAACAAAAGGAAATTTGGCAAAAAATCAACTGAAAGGAGGGATTTTTGTCCTGAGGATCAGTGCAGCCTTGAATGTGAGACAGTGCACTTCAGAGCACTGTGCTCAAGCCAAGGGTGCTTTGCAGCACTCTGTCTCTAGACCAAACCTGCGCTAGTGCCAGAGAGGCCATCCTAGGGGCTTACAAGCACAATTTTCACCAAAAAAAACTTCAGCACAATTTTCACCAAAAAAAACTTCAGCACAATTTTCACCAAAAAAACTTCAAAAAGGCTAAAACAAGATTAATGGAAGTAGGTAAGGCCTATTAGAGTGTACTAGGATGAAGGTAAACTACTGGGATGATGATCATTCCCCAGCAGAGTCACCAATTTGTTATGTGGAATTTTGCATCTACGGATAAACACAATTTCCCTAGGTGGGTAGCTACACCTAGAACAACAGATTTAAAGAGCTTAACCTTTTTCTATAGATGATAAATAAGAAAAAGGAATAAAAGGACCTACTTGTTCTTTCACTTTCCTTTTGTCTCCTTTGTATGGCTCCCGTCGCTCCTCCTTGAACTTAACTCGCTCAAAAAGTACCTGCAAGCATAAACAGAAGACAAAGAACCAATGAAAGCAAGATATCTATTGACTATAAGTAAATGGAATCAGATACATTCACACATATCAACATCATATATCAAGATAAGCATATGGAAAAAGGTGTAAACAACTTCATTAAGTAGAAGGAAGAATTACAACCATGAAGTCCGATCCATTGTTACTCTTCGATCTTGGGTTCCAACCAACATCACATCAATAGCACAACACTCTGGTAGCATAACAATACTTGTTTTCAATCTCAAACGTCACACTAACAGTATATCCTTACAAATTCTCGAAATCTAGCCCGTGATCACTTAGATGAATGCTCAATTTATAGGCAAATGGAGGAGGTTTGGTCATAAATGAGGGTATTGAATGGCCTTCGAACTTAGAGTCAATTTCCATGGAGGAAGGGATGAGAGGATAGGAGGTTACTTAACTCATTCCCTATCCAATTTCGAGCTCACAGGAGATGATAAGTGTGGGAATCTTCTAGATGGCTCCAGAAGATAAGAATATTCCTAGAACCCTATGATGATTTCGCTCAAACTCGCCTAGCGCAGGTCAAAGTGGGCCTAAGTGCCCGGGAAAGCACCCTGACATGGGCCTACCTTCTTTGAAGTGCACTTACGCCTAACCAAGGTTGCACTGGTCCCTCAAGGAGGCATTTCTGGAGGGACTCAGGCCAAGAAACTCTCAGGGAATGAGAAATTCAAAGTGTTGACTTGTCTAGGGCATGTAGCAACTGAATTAGGGTTTGATGAGCCCCAATGGTACTAATCTGAATGATGGGAGTGATGTGCCCAAATGGATCTGTAACACTCCTTGACAAGATGTTCAAAGAGTGAATAGAAGAAGTGGGAAATTTGTAACATAATTCTTTAACACATGCATTGAATGTAAGGATGAACAACCTACAAGAAATATCCTCACAATAAATTTCATAGTAAGTGTATAATTAAAGAAATCCAATAGTGTACTCAATAATAGTTGTTCCACCCTCGCCATCAAAATTAAAATTCGACAAGACTTGGATTATCTCCAAGGGCACTTTCAGATTTGTAGTTCTAGAAAAACATGTTGGCTTTAAGATTTTGGAAGAAGACATTTGAAGGATAAGAAAGGTCACCAAGAAGACTTCACAGGATCAACTTGTCATTTGACCCTCCTTCTAGTGCCAAAAACCTATTGACAATGTTGGAAGTCGCCAACAGGGCAAGGGTCTCCTTGATGCGAAGTCCCAATTAAACCCCACAATTTTGATCCACATTTATCAAGGAAGAAAGTGAAGTATAGATATAAACAACAAAACAAAGGTAAAACGAAAACGTATCTTGAATTCATTCATAACAAAGTATTAAAAATCATTTACATGTAGAATGGAAACAAACTAGCCTAGGTGATGCTAGTTTATCTCTGAGAAGCGATGCAGTGGATACATGCCTACTGAATTGTGTTACAATGAGGTTTGAAGGCCTATTTTTTATTGAGAAATAATGGAAAACCCTAAAAATCTAAAAATCTAACCCTGGGAGATAAAGCACCAAAAGTTTGTGGGCCCTGTTGGGGTAAATTGGTACATCAACTTTCTGGGGTCGTAAATTTGGCATACAATCTCTGTTTGACACATATGATACCTCATTAGAAATATCTATATGAGGACTACAATTTTTGAGTACAAGCTTTAGTTAAAGATTCACATTCTCTTGTTTTCCAAAAAAACATCATTTAGGGCCTCAAAATCGCTCCAGAAGTTCATAACCTGAAAAATTTCCAAAAATAGTAAACTGTGTTACAATTAAGGAAACTAAAAGAAAATGGGTGGGGATCCAAGTGGAATAGGTGGGTTTCTACCAATATTCACCTAGATTAGTCTTTCCCCCTTAGGAATCAATGGTCCCCATTGCATTGAGTGCCTCGATGAGATGGGGAAAATTCAAGTGAACTTGGTCCCTGGTGAGCCACTTGCCTTGGTGCAAGAGTTGGCTAACTTTGAAAACCTTATACATTTGGATCTTCTATTGGCAAGTTTTCTTCCTCTATGTATCCATGATTTGATCAATTGTGGCCTAATCCATGTATTTTGGGTTTATCTCTATTGGTGTGACCTTCTCTACAATGTTTACTGTGTCGAATAATGGTGGAAAGTATGGCTGAAGGTGGTCCACATCGAGATTCGCTACAAGCCAACGAATGGGGGAGTGCTGAGCTCAAAATGATTTTCTCCCATAGCCTTGGTGATGGTGTAAGGTCCATATCAAAGTGGTCTAAGCTTTTGATGGCTTTGGTAAGGTATTCTTTCTGCAAATGCAACCAAACTTTATTGCCCACCTAAAACTTGTGTGGCACTTGATGTTGATCATGCCATTACATGTACTTGGAATTGGACTTCTCCAAGATGTTGTGAACCTACTCACCAATTTCTTGGATGCATTCAATAAACCTAGTTTCCTTATCATCCTCAGACTTTACATGTGTGGATTATTTTAGTGTAGTCGTATGAGACATGACAACATCAATCAGACATAATGGTTGAAGTCCTAGACCCACTTGAAAGGGACCGCGACCAGTCGATAGATGGATAGCATTGTTATAGTTGTGTAGTTGTGTTGCACATAGGGAATTTTCTCGTCCCAGGCTTGTGAATGATTGGATTTGTACATTTGGAGTATGTGCACAATCATCCAGTTGACGACATCTATTTGGGCATCAACCTGGGGATGGAATGCAGTCGACTTGGTGATCTTGGTGTCCAATAGTGACTAGAGACTCACCTAGAATGTGCTTAGGAACCTGCTATCCCAATCTAATATAATGGTCTATAGGATCCCAAAATGTACCCACACTCATTCATGGAAGAGTTTGGGAGTGTCCTCTGCTGTCGATACTCTTCTTGCAGGCTGCTAATATAGCCATCTTAGATAATTTATCCATGACCGCAAATACACAGTCATTTCCATGCTTGGTAGAAGGAAGGCCAAAAAAGTAGTCCATGGAGATGGATTCCCAGGGCTAGCTGGGACTAGGTAGAAGAATGTACATGCCTTACTTATTGATGGTTGGCTTGGTGATGGCATAGATAATGTAGGATCTTATATATTTCCCACATACTTTTACATTTTTTCCCAAAAAAAGTACTTTTGTAGTAGTGCCACAATTTTCTCCATAGTAAAGTGTACTATGACCCGACAGTAATGTGCCTCCGAAATCCACTTGGCACACTCGCTTGAAGGAACATAATGATGCCTCAGGTAGCATAATAATGAACCTTTGAGGTGGAAATTGAGAATGTTCCTGCCATCCACTAGCATCTAGTATGTGGTGGTGAACTATGGACCATTTTTGTACAGTTGTGGCCATCCAATTGTATCATGGCCATAAGAGTTGAGAATAGTATTCAGCGCTCCAAATGGGGGCTGACTGAGGCAATATGAAAAATGATTGGGGCTTCCCTTTTTGTGTTTAATATTCAAGTGGAATTACTACAGATATGTAGACCACTTTTGATGGTGATAGTTTTGCAAATTCCCTTGTGTTTGTATAAATTGAAGAGGTCAGTGATTGGTGTGGATGACCTTCTCCTTCCACAAAATACAATGTTTCCATTTTTCAGTAAGCCTACATGATAGAATACATATCTTTATCATAGGTGGTTACTTCTGAATTGTATCAAAAAGTTTGTCACTATGATAGGCCACAGAATGTCCGTGCTAGGTGAGGACTACACAAATAGCATAATTGGAGGCATCTATCTCAATTTTAAATGGTTTATGTAGGTTTGGAAATGTGAGTACATGTGCAGAGCAGAGGCAGTGATTCAACTTGACGAATGCCTTTTGTTGGTGTTCGGATGAGAAAAAGGTATGATTTCTCTTCAATTGATGCTTCATTTATCATTCATACTTATAATATTATTTCCGCTTTTAGAATAAAATGAGGAAAATATCAGTAAAAGTTGGAAGAAACTATTTGGTGATAGAATAGGTGAATTTAGTATGAAAAACTGATTCTTTGTTATCATCGTATGTAGAGATGCAATTGGGAAAAAGTTGTTATGTTGGCAGGACAGCATGAGGCCATAAAGGGGGAAGCCATGGTGTCTGGGGTAGACAAGGAAGTGGAAGATCAGTTTGAATACTCTTGTTTTATCATATGATCAGATTTTATATTGCGAAATCCTCAGGATCTCCTGATCCCAAGGATTCGCTTCAAGATCCTGAGGATTTGCTTCTATCCAAGTCTCTCTTTTATGTTATATAAGGTCAAAAGGCAACTACATAAGAGTTCAAACTTTATATATGCAATTATTCTTTTTGAAGCAAAAACGTTGTTAATTTAGTGACTATGTCAGCTGTTACTTTGAAGTTAATGAAAGAAGGTTGCACTTGATACATCTCAGTATTCTAAGTTTTTATTAAACATAGGCTTCTGGAAACTCTGGGCCTAGTCACAAGAAGTTCCACTGCTCCTTTGTGTTATAGTTTATATTCAGTCTTTGTAACTAATTTAATGTTTAATCTTTTATATATTTTAAAGATTTTCGACCTTGATTTATACTGTTGTTCACTTAGATTTATATTGAAGCTATGAGATAGAATTAAGTAAGCGTCTTGATTAGAATGTGAATGTGTGTTTGGTTGCTGTTCAAATTGAATAGCTGTTATCATAGATCTTAAGAGACAAGACTGAGTAACTTCTATGGATTTTAATATAGAATGTTTACCAATTAGGAATCTTTTATAGTTGTTGTTGTTCACTTACTGATTACTATTCAATTACTGATTGTTGGTTGTTGTTGATTTATTATTGTTGTTCAATTGAGTAATGAAGATGGATTTGTATTTGTAGTGTTGTTTGATAATCATAGTTGCTTTACTTGATTATGTGTGATTAGTCTCAAGCTTATTTGAATAATTCTCTGTGTAATTTTCATTTACATTCAGTTCCAATTGGTTTTGGAATAAGTTGTATGGAATTACATTGGGTGTTACAAGCATTCCTTTCATAAGTATTTCTTCACAGAGTCATGTGAATTGAATTGAAGAATTAGCCATTAATGATTGAAACAATTCATTATTAGATAACCTCTAGCTTCACTGCACATACTATGTTGGCACTCTTGAAACAGAAAGACTTACCTCGGGTTGACAACTAATGTACGGATTAAGATTGCCTGTAAAAAGACATCTTAGTGAGCCAACATTTTGGTGCCGTTTCCCGGGAGCGTTTTTAAGGTGATTGATTCTACTGCTTTGCTGTAGGAGAACTGGGTTTTAAAAATGGAAGGTAAGAACCTACATACCTACCAAGTAAAGTGCTTGCTTAACTGCCTACTTTGCAACAAAATTTTAGAGGTTAAATAGGAATTTGATTTATGAATGACTAGAAATAAAAATATGGAGAAAGAACAAAATCCTCTACCAAAACCCACAAAACCCAAAGGATCGGTGAACCTTGGGAGAATGACCTTTATAGAAGAAATCATAAGAAGAGCAGAGTCTCAAGCATCAGTAGGATTCCAGGCTATACCTGGAAAAAGTTCTACTGCTATCCCTCAAGCAGCAGGCTCACCATCTGCAGCTCATGTTGAGATTCAAAGCCAAGTAGGAGGATTGGAACAAAGTTTTCAAGCCACAATAAGCCTACCCTCTGATCCTCTACAAGAGGGAAAATCCTGTAACTTACGAGAAGGAAAAGGAGAAACTAGTGGGGTTGCTAAAGTAGAACCACAACTATCTGAACAAGGATCTCCTGAGATTCCAGACCTAGGGAGTGCTGTAAAGTCAGCTCGGGTTGCTAACTCTCTGTTTATTACGGAAGCACCCCTTGAAATCCCTAAAGATTATTGGCATATCTTTGATCAAATGGTAGAAAAACCACCCCAAGGTCAAACCTCGACATTAGAATACCCCATAGTTGACTAGGTGGCCAATGCCCCTATGAAGGCTATTCCTTTGCAGAACATCCCAACCTTCCATGGGATGATCACAGAGGATCCTAATGCTTTCCTATTTGAGTTTGATGTCCTCTGTAGAGGGTACGACTATACCACCAACCCCCAAAAACTGAAATTATTCCCTTCCACTTTGAAAGGGGTAGATTTAAGATGGTTTATGGGTCTAGGTGGGCGAACCATCAATTCTTGGTACGAAATGAAAACCTCCTTCCTTAAAAGATATCAGGACTTTTCTAAAACTAGGGAACTGAAAGATGATATTTTCAAGATGACTGCAAAAGATAATGAAACACTAGAAGAATATGTAGAATGATTTAATTATAATTTGCAGAGATATCCACACACTACCCTACCAAAAGAAGTCCTAAGAGCTATATTGATTAAAGGAATGAAAGAGGAATGGGTTGAAACTCTAAACTTAATGGGAAAAGGGGATATTTCTCAGGAAGAATATGATGAAATCATTCATTTGTGTATCAGGTGTTTGCGAGGAATCACACGTACAGGAGTGGCTAGCTGAGATCCAATGAGCGGAGGAAGCAAACCACATAGTGGAGGTATAACATGGATGGAGATCGAAAACCTCCTGGAATATTTTAAGATGGATATCCTAGGCACTCTTACAACACAGCTGGATGTTCTACAAGCCAAGCAAAAGCAAGCTTTAGCAGAACAAAGTTTGGCCATCTTTTGCCCACGTTGTTGAAAGAAGCACAACCAACAGGAATGCCCATTAAAGATGGTTCAGACATGCGCCATTTGTACTAAAGATCACGACATTGAACAATGTCCATCATTACCCGGGCTGAAAGGAGTATTCAAAGAAGCAGAGGAGGAAATAGAACTGGTATATTTTATGAACCAGTGTCGACAATGGCAAGCTAAACCTACAGGTATGTCACAAGACACATCCCAATTTTTTCCTTCATCGCAATTTAATCAACATCAAAACCTTGGGGCAGCCTGAGAAGGCCAATTACCCTAGCCAACCTTGCAAAGTCTGCCATTCCCTATGACATGCTGGCTAGCACAATCTTTTCCACTAAATGGTTGGCCAAATTCTCCTTTTACTCCTGTCTGGAAAGGAAATCCATATCAATCCCAGTGGCCTGCCTCCACCTCTCAAAATCTGAATTGGTCTAAAAATGGCGGTGACCTCCAGGGATGTCAAATGTACCTACGGGAATATGCCCCCAGCCTCAAACCGCATTGTTAGCTCCTTATACATTACAATAGAATTGTCAACCTCTTGTACGGCCACAGTTACCAGCTCAACCGAACCCAAATCCTAATAATAGGACAGTCCAGTTGGTACAGGTTATTGAAAATCTAGAATATGAGATTGAGCAGAAAGAATTTAATGAGCTCAGATTGAGGTCAGGTCGTGTCATTACCCCTAAGGAAAACAAGGACCAGCCTTCAATTGAAAATGTAACTTCACCTATACATATTCCATCATCTGTACATGTTCCACCACTTGTAAATAATATTGAATCAAAGCGAGAGGAAGAATTAGATCAACATGATGACCCTGAAAAACTTATAGTCACTTCTCCTCCATTCCCCGAAAAGCTAGTGATACCTAAACCGATCACTTTTCAATCTTGTAGGGGAACTAAAAAAATTGTGTATTAAGATTCCTCTCCTCCAAGCTATTCAATACATCCCCATCTATGCCAAAACCATCAAAGAATTGTGTGTAAAAATGCCTGCGAGGAAGGTAAAAACCTCACCCACTATCCACGTTGTAGGAACCTTATCTGATTTACTCTGGGGAGAGGAAACTCCAATAAAGTACGAAGATCCTGGAAACCCCATCGTAACAGTTCAGATATATGGCTGCTCTTTTCCAAATACACTAGTTGATTTAGGAGCTACCATTAACATACTAACAATGGAAACTTGTCAAGCACTTGGCATTACAGCCTTAGAACCAACCACCACTTTATTAGAACTTGTTGATCGGTCAATGGTAAGACCAGAAGGAATCTACAAGATATAACAGTTTATGTTGAATCATGGGAGTATCCAGTAAATTTCTTGGTTATAAACCCAAGGAGTAGGTTGGATGGGCATCCTTTGATTCTGGGTCAACCTTGGCTAACAACAGCTAATGCATATATTGGTTTCCAAGAAGGCGGCATGACTATCACAAAGAAAGATGCTATAAAAATCTGGTGTTATAACCTCCTTCCAAGCCAAGTTTTCCCATTGTAAAAATATGTAAGCAGCCACCAACATACCTGGCAGAGAGCATCTGTTCACCACTCATAGTGGCGGAAGAGCTAGAATTTAAAAATCAAATTGAAGATGACATTATCAACAATTTTATAAATCAACCAACCAATGTGGAGTGTCAGATGTTGAAAGCAGATCTTGATAACGAAGCCATTGAAGATCCCCTGAAGGATATAGATGACCATCATATTCAAACAACTATTGTTCATAAGAACACACTAGTTGAGTTTGAGCCAGGCAAAGTTCTAAACATCAATGCTAATTTGGAGAGTGAACAATAGAAAAAGCTTATCCAGGTATTGCAGAAAAATAAAGAGGTCTTTGCCTGGGATTATCTGAATATGAAAGGGATAAATCCACAGCTATGTACACACCACATTTATATATAGAAGGATGTGCAACCCATCCGGCAACCTCAATGGAGGTTGAACCCTCACCTCAAGGATATCGTGAAAGGGGAATTACAGAAGCTACTGGATGTAAACTTTATTTATCCTATCTCGGACAGTAAATGGGTATCCCCCTTGGAGGTTGTCCCCAAGAAAAATGGGAAGTGGTGTATTTGTGTAGATTATCGAGAGCTAAATAAGGCAACACAGAAAGACCACTTTCCCCTCCCATTCATAGATCAGGTCCTTGATACATTGGGAGGGAAGCAGTTCTTCTCCTTTCTAGATGGCTTCAGTGGGTACAATCAAATTCATATTGCCCCCGAGGACCAGGATAAAACAACCTTCACCTGTCCCTGGGGCACATTCGCATACATGGTATTACCATTTCGCTTGTGCAACGCCCCAACCATGTTTCAAAGAGCTATACTAAGCATCTTCGCTGATCTAATAAATGAAGGAATAGAGGTATATATGGATGATTTTACTCCATATGGGGATGATTTTGATCAAGCATTACGAACACTAGAAAAGGTCTTAGAATGATGCATTGCTACCAGGTTATGTTTAAGCAATGTCAAGTGTCACATGATGATGACCGAGGACGTGATCCTGGGACATTACATCTCTGCAACAGGAATATAGGTAGACCAACAAAAATACACGTAATTCTTTTACTGCCTACCCGCTGCACCCAAACAGAGGTACGCAGTTTCTTAGGATATGCAGGTTATTATTGTAGATTTATCAAGAATTTTTCACAGATTGCGGCACCCTTATACACTTTAACTGAAAACATTGATTTCAGTTAGTCTGTCAAGTGTGACATAGCTTTTGTTGGATTAAAGAAACTAGTCTCAACAACACCAGTATTACGTGGACCAAACTGGGAGATGCCTTTCCATATTTCCACAGATGCATCAGATGTAACCATAGGCACTGTCCTCGGCTAGGAGGAGGACAAGAAACCTTATGCTATATATTACATTAGCAAAAATCTCACCCCTGTAGAACTCAATTACACAGTGATAGAAAAAGAATTCTTAGCAGTTATTTATGCAATAAGCAAATATAGACACTATATAACTGGCTATCAAGTCTTTGTGTACATTGATCACTCTGCTATTAGATATCTAGCTAATAAACCAATCACAAATGGTCAAGTAACACGATGGTTATTTCTTTTGCAGGAGTTCGACATTACCATTAAAGATCGTCCAGGAAAGGAGAATCCCGTTGCTGATTTTCTATCTCGAATTCTGAAGGTTAATGATCTGCTGGCGGTAGATGACCAATTCCCAGATGATCACCTGTTTTCTGTGGCGGTTAAGACACCATGCTATGCAGATGTGGAAAATTATCTAGTGGTAGGGAAGCTACCTAAACATTTAAGAACAAGGGAATGAAAATTGATTGTTCAGCTCAGTACCCGGTTCTCTTGGATATGCGGATATCTTTTTCATACAAGGGTCGACATGTGTATACGTAGATGTATCCACGAGGATGAGATCCATGACATCTTGAAGGCCTTCCATGATGAACCATGTGGAGGAAATTTTTCAGACCGAAGGACAGGACATAAAACATTACAAATGGGCTATTATTGGCCCACTATCTTTAAGGATGCTAAAAAATATGCCTAGGCCTGTGATAATTGCCAAAGGATGGGCCGGCTTGGTTAATTTGATGAAATGCCTCTATGACCACAATTTATCATAGAACCCTTCGCAAATTGGGCATTAGACTTCGTAGGTCCATTCCATCTGCCTTCCAATCAAAAGGCCTACATACTGGTAGCCACGCATTATGTGACAAAATGGGTGGAAAAATAGATTTACCAAGAGCCACAGAGGAAGTAGTAGTTAACTTCCTTTTTGGGCTATTTGTGCAGTATGGATTACCACGAGAATTGATCGCAGATGGGGGAAAGAAATTCACAGGTAACAAGATTACTGCCACCCTTAGAAACCATCATATTATGCACAGGATCACTTCTTCATATCACCCGCAGGAGAACGGGTAGGTAGAAATCACCAACAAGGTTATAGAAGCAATTCTGACCAAGACAATCTCAACACACCGACGAGATTGGACTGCTAGACTGCCAGAGGCCTTGTGGGCCTATCGTACGACTTGGAGGAATTCTACTAGATACTCTCCTTACTAGATTGTGTTCGGTAAAGAACCAATTTTTCCAATTGAATTCGAAATAAAGACTCTAAGGATGGCTCAGGAAGTGGGTATGGATTTAATGGAAGCTCAAACCAAGCGTCTTCAACAGATTAACAATCTACATGAAACTCGATTGCTTGCTTTGCAACAAACTGCAATAATCAGCAGCAAAGGGAAAAATGGCATGATAGTCTTATCAAGAATAAAACGTTTCAAAAAGGGGATTGGGCACTTCTGTATGATTCCAGGTTCCAGGACTTCCCAGGAAAGTTGCAAACAAGATGGCTCGGACCTTATGATATTCAAGAAGTACATAACAATGGTACTCTTACCTTCACTACCATAGACGGATTTGGTCATTCCTTTAAGGTAAATGGGCATCGCGTGCGCCTCTATGATCAACCACTTACCAAAGAATATTTTTGCAAGTAGGTACGCGAGGACCCCTCCATGCAAATTCTAGCTGCAGGGAATGATAACCCAGCAGCTTCTTCTTTAAAAAATTGAAATTGCTTGCAAAATTGTAAATAATGTACATACCTTTGTAGGCATTACCATGTAGATATGGATTTATTATCTATATATATATATATATATATATATATGTATGTATCTATATATAATACATATATATTATGTTGTTCAAACAATTGAATGCCTCCCATTCAATTGATTAAACAACATATCTATTTTTCTTTTGTAACTCGCCATTCAAACAATTGAATGTTTGTCGATCGATTGATTGAACAACGCAATTTTTATTTGTCATATTTTGTTGCTTGAGCAATTGAACGTTTTTCCGTTCAATTGATTGAACATCACATTTCTTTTGTTGTTTTCGCTGTTCACACAATTGAATGTTTTTCGTTTAATTGATTGAACAACACATTTTTTTCTTTTTTGTTTTTCGTTGTTTAAACAAGCGAACGTTTGGTGTTCAATTGATTGAACATCACATTTTTTTCATTTTTAGTTGTTCAAACAATCGAATGTTTTGTCGTTCAATTGATTGAACAACACATTTTTCTTTGTTGTTTTCGCTGTTCACACAATTGAACATTTGTCGTTCAATTGATTGAACAACACATTTTTCTTTTTTCATTTTCCTCTGTTCAAACAATTGAACGTTTTTCCATTCAATTGATTGAACATCACATTTTTCTTTTTTGTTTTCATTGTTCACACAATTGAACGTTTGTCGTTCAATTGATTGAACAACACACATTTTTTTTCATTTTCCACTTTTCAAACAACTGAACATTTTGTCGTTTAATTGATTGAATATCATATTTTTCTTTGTTGTTTTCGTAGTTCACACAATTGAATGTTTTTCATTCAATTGATTGAACAATACATTTTTTTCTTTTTCGTTTTTTGCTGTTCAAACAAGAAAACATTTTCCATTCAATTGATTGAACAACACATTTTTCTTTTTCATGTTTCTCTGTTCAAACAATTGAACGACTGTCGGTCAATTGATTGAACAACACATTTTCCTTTGCGTTCTCATGAATGTCATTCAATTGATTGAATGACACATTTTCCGTTCATTAGTTTTTACTGTTCAAGTTATTGAACAATTGCCATTCACTTGATTGAACAACACAATTTTTCTTATTTTTTTTTAATGTTCAAACCATTGAACAACCTCCTTTGAATTGATTGAACAACCCATTTTGTTTTTATTCCAACTTCGCTGTTCGAACAAGTAGATGACTGCCATTCAGCTGATTGAACAACAATTTCATTTTTGATTGATTTTGCTGTGCAAATGATTGAACGATTGTCGTTCAATCAATTGAACAACACCTTGTTTCTTTATTTTTATTTTTTTGATTTTTGATTTTACTAATTGAACCACACCTTTTACGAGCTAAATTTTGAATTTTTATCATTTTTCTCTTGATCATTATACCATGATCTTCTTCTTTTGTATTGAAAATAAGAACCATGTGCATTTGTGCCTCTTCTAAAGATAAATGGTAATAACAATGTCATTATAACTTCTAAAACCCTTTTGTTGGTTATCTTTATTCATCAAGCTAATATGGTGTATTTTTATAATGGTTGTTTGAAAATCTTTTCTTTTGGGACACATCAGGAAATGATCATTACCTTTAATCCATTCTCGCTTATGTTTATACTCCCAAATGGATAAAACTCATCGATATAATGTTAAGGGATAAGAGTATAATACTTCCATTGGCATCTTATTACTTCTTACACCATCCCTGACTCTTAAGGAGAAAATGAGCCTCCCTTTTCACAAGAAACATTGCAAGAGAAAAATAAAATAGAAAAATGCTTAAAACATTGTCCAAAGAGGATAGGGGGTCTCATCATGAGCTAGCCTACCATGATCATAACAATGTAACAGGTGACATTCCAATTTGGCTACCAAACCAAGGTAATGATCTTCTTGATAATTAATTTGTCAGAAGAACAGGGGGTCTCATCACGAGCCAGCCCGATCATCTCTATTTCACCATGGTGAGTGGCACTATGGTTATCTGGTCACCATGCCAACATAGTGGTCTCTTTGTGACGAAAGAAAGAAAAATTAAAATGTAAAAAGAACTTTGGCTAATTTGGGAGGGTTTAAAAGCAACCCTGCCGAGGCTATGAATGTTTGCTGGCAGCAGTGGCTCTGCTATGGTATTGAAGTATTATCTTATACTGCCATATGACATCTACCTCTTATCACCTATGACTCTATTTCTACACTAAAATTTTCATTTGGTAGCACTTTTACACGCTGCATAGCATGGCAATTTTAATTTTAATTTATCATATTCCATATATCCTCACATTAAATGACAACCATTAAACATAAACCGATGATTATGCTGATGTGATTAATTCTGATCATGGTAAAATATTTGACATAATGACTTGATATTGTTGTTTTTATTTTGGCCAATTCACGTCTGATGACACATATCATTTAACTACTTTATTGATTTGTGTGTCGTGCTTTTTAGATTTGTTGCCAACATTTATTTCACATAAGTTTATTCGCATGTTTTCCGTGTGCTGAAAGGATGTGGACGCCCTTTTCTCATCAGAGGGGGGGGATGGCCTGCGTATGGATGACATGTATTCCAGTTATGAATAAATGTGTGACAATCATTCAGATTACCTCCAGAGTACGAATTGCATGATGTGCAGGAATATGTAATAATTAGCAGAAAATTCTGATTGGTCAAAGAATGGAAACCATTATGGCGGGCATGCGAACATACGATTTTGTGTTAAGTATGGCTGACAGGATGGACGACTTAACTAAAAACGATAATACTTATCCAAGTAGCATCATTTCCTTTATAATTGTTGTGATATACATTGTTGTTGTGTTGCATTACAGGGGTAAAACACAATTGTATACAGAAGAACCAAACTCAATTGTAGCAGCTATGGGCGGAAGAGCAATTCAGAGTGAGCCTCCAGTACTAATGGTGTCAGATCAAGCCCATGAAATCCTTGAATGCACTAGCTGGTTGTAGTACTTAAACAGATTGCAGGGATTCCATGAAGAGCTAACACTGGAGTTTCTGCAAAATCTGCAGAACGGTAGTACAGTGGTCAAAGGCATAAGCATGGTAGTTTCAGAAGAAGTCCTAGCTGAAGTCACTTGACTTCAGGCGGAAGGGAAAAAATGGGTAGACAAACATGTCCTTTTATACAAAACAATTGAATACTTCCAGGACCCAGGCAAGCGGCTGGTACGAACGGGGAAAGGAATTCATCCTTCGGCATTGCAGCAACCATGGCAAGAGCTAACAGTCATCGTCCAAAGATATATCACCTATCATGGCCAGCATGTGTTTCTAGGAAAACTGGTGTCTTTTCGATCTACTAGTCCCACTAAGATTGGCAGCTATCTTAGAAACAAAAAATTAAAGCAATTTGTAATTTCCTCTATGTATGATAGATAAGAGAGAAGCAAAGGGACCAACCTGGATCTTCCACTTGACTCCTTGGTTGATTTCTCTCCCCCTTGATAGAGCTTGCAACTCCTCTCCTACTTGTCTGGCTTAGAGAATACTTGTAGAAACAAAGTAACAAAACACCATCAAAGCATCTCGATCTATTATATCATAAACAATGTAGAATCAGAAATACATTGAACATGCAATGGCATTCACAAATAACGAGATTCATAGGTACACAATTATATGGAGGAAAACTCAAAGAACTTTATTAAAATAGAAGGGAGAATTACAACCTAACTATCTGATCCAGCATCATCCACCTAGCATCAAAGCCCTCTTCACCTCATGAAAAGCATGATCACCCAACAATACAATGTTCCTTCTCAAAGATAAACTATCAACACTTCCTTACAAATTACAAAATTCCAGCCTTCAGATGTCTCAGATGAGGGATCCATTTATAGATGTCTGCAAGGGTGTGAGTCATCTCTGGGTTTTTTATTAGTGTCATTCCACTTGTAGTTCTTGGTTCCACTTGGAGATTTCATTGAACTCTTACTCATCCCTGGGCAAATTCAAAGAGGCAAGTGTCATAGGAGAAGTTTCTAGAACATTCCATGAGCATCCACTTAGCAAACTTTCTCGGACATTTTTCCATCCTCGCTCATCGCAACCTACAGAAGGCCTCTTTAGTATGCATCGCACTTGGCTAGTGTGGCAGTCAGTATGCATCACACCTTGATAGTGGACCAGTCAGTATGGTCTAGTTTTGGCCAGTTCTGAGCGGTTTTTCAGGTGGAACTTTTGGGGGAATGATGTAATCAGTTGACCATGATCCTTTAGTGTATGAAATGAAACTTTTAGGGTTAAAGAGCCCTTGGTTTATCTACATATAAGATTGGGGTTGTAGTGCCCAAATATGTCTATAACAGTTGCCCCTTAAAGCATGAGGTCATAAATCTTTTAATGTCGGGTGAAATGCTTTATCATGAGGATCCAACGTATTCGAATTGGAAGGTGACCTATATAACATACAATACAATACATTATCATCATATTATTTTCATGATCTAGCTGAGGTGAACATTCCCATTCTCAGCTTTATAAATTCATTTTCATGTACATAGGACAGATAATCGTCTGTAGTTGCAGACTGGTGATTTTTTATATGTAGAGTCATCATCCCTTAGCTTGGATGATCATCTGTGCAGCTTTTGTGTACATTTGATGTCTTTATATTCCTAAATATATCGCAGCCTGGATGGATGAAAATAGATTCGGGGTCTTCAAACTCGTTCAATCTTCACCCGATGTATAAGTCGATCCATATGAAAAGATGTTCTGAAGTCGAACATGGAACGACATCGCCTGATTACCAGCCAATAATGTAAGCTGTTAACAGGCGCGAGAGGAATCACCGATAATGATAATGACCCTCAAGGTACTACAATGCAATTCACGTGGTGTGAATATATGATCCGATGTCGAACACCATGCAAAATATTTCGGTCGAAGGCCATTGATGTAAACCTGTCACCGGAAGTGAGAAACTTGACATTGAGGCATGCAAGCTTCGAAAGGGTTGTTTCTAAGTCAACTTCTTGGATAATGAGCTGATGTCGAAAAGAAGTGACCCGTCGTAGGAGGGCCTTAATGTATCCCACATCTACGACACGAAACGAAGCAAATGATTTTCTGGAGGTGAAAACGATCTGATGATACAAGGTTCAGGAATGGTGGTCATGAAAAATGGAGAGTGAAGGTATTGCAGTGGATGAGGCATTAACTAGATGGTGAATTCTCTGAATGACTTCTCTTAAACATATCAGCGACACTAATATGGATTAGTAGTGTTAACCCCAAAATATGGATGGTATGGAGGACCAATGGTGATATGACTGGTGAACGGAATAACCCAACCCGACTCAATCATGGTGATGGAGTGAAAGTGTCATGTTCAAGAGCGACCTGCTACCAATAGAGTTCTTTAAGTTTTCTTCCCTTTTTCCCCGGTCATTGCTGACCAGTACCTCTCTATTTTTGTCAAGATTTAGGAGGATAACATATGCTTGTTCTATAATTTTCCCTTCGAGCAAACTTGTCACTATGTTTTAGTGAGCCTAGCGACAGTGAAACTCATTCTTGTCTGGATGGACAAGTTTGTGTCTATTGTTTTAACGAGTTTAATGACAAAGACAACTCGGTCCTTTTCATGTTTAGAGAGTTTGAAAAGGGACGAAAAGGAAACTCTAGCAGTGCTTTTTCGTAGCATAATCCCTTGAGTCCGAAAAGGATTAAAATAATACAAAAGGGATGACTTTTCTGATTACTTTAGCGAGCTGAAAAAGACAAGGGCTCAATCTTTTTGTGGGATAATCCCTCAGGTCCAAAAAATATTAAAATATACAGGAGGGATGGCACTTCCAATCACTTTAGTGAGCTGGAGAGGCCAATTTCTCGACAATCTTTTCATATTTAGCGAGTCCGAAAAGAGTTTAAAGTAGACTCATTTTTTGAGGAACGAGTGGTGTTTATGGTAGCAACTGGTTTCGGGTAATCCTGGAACTTCTCAAAACATGGTGATGTGAAGAGGGTGGCTAACAGGACCATTCATCACAGCTGTTCCTCAAAATGGTAAACAATCAAGTGGAAGCATATGATCAGCCAAAAGAATGGAGGTGATGGCAGGAACACAACCAAGGTTCAAAATGGCAGATAGAATGGCAATCACAAAGGTTATTTACCGAAGCTGGGTTCATTTTTTAACAAGCTTGAACTCTGGGGGAACATATGCTCAGTTGGCAGGTTTATTTTTTAACAAGCTTGAACCTTGCAGAAACATTGCTCATTATGGTGGTCAAAGATGTTCAATTCATCGTTTAACACAGTAGATTCTTTCATCGGTCATTCAACCTGCTTAATTACTCCATCAAATTGATTAGATATGCATGAAAAATGAATTAAGAACCAACATTTTACTTGAAGTACGTGAATAGTAACATAAAAAGTAGTTTTACCTCTCATTTTCATCATTTCATTTCAAATTTGGGATTTTGGAGCTCTACAGTGGTTTTCCCGCTCAAATTTCACTAGTTGATTTCGGGAGATCTGGTGGACTATTCTCCGTGCCGTCAAGACTAGGTAGGAGCTAACCCTGAGCTCTTCATTTTCATTCCATATTTTCTTGATTTTGAGCAAGTTTTCCCCTTCTTCTGGGCCCCTGGGGTTTGAAGAATTCATTTTCCCATCATCGCACCTGCTCTACATCGAAAGGAGCGATGCATACTGAGTTGTACATTGGCTAGTCAGTATGCATCTCACCTTTCTCAAAGGCAGGGTGTGATGGGTGCAAAAGGGAAACTTTTCACAATGATTTTTCATGAAATTTTTGCCTGTTTTTGCTCAAATTTGGATCCTAACTTATCTTTTGTCTGTGTTTCAGATATTTTTTGGATCAATATGGTTGTCACATGGTGTGAATGCAAACATGAAGAAGAGGACATGATTGCCTTACATGATCAGGGCACAGTTACTACATTACAAAACTGTGGTTTGCTCAAATTCTTCCGCATATCTAGCATGAGGCAACAAATCAGTTTGTTGCAGTATTTTCTCGATGCTTGGGATCCAATCAACCAACTATTCTAGATTAGAGGCAAATCTATTCCATTGACAGACGAGGATATTCACTTTCTGACAAGGTTATCGAGGCGTGGTGCCCCTCTCTCACTATCAGGATCCGCCCGTGGGGGTGAATTTGTGAGAGATTATATTCGCCAGTTTTGTAGAGATGGATCTCAGCCCAGCAGGGATGGCAAGATCAATATCTAGGATGTCACTGATAGGTCCTCGAGGACCATTTTATTTACCTTTGCTACATTGGATGGTAGCATGGCTCTTCACTTGGCAAACAGATCTTACATGCAGTATGCCCTGGAATGCCTAGAACCAAAGGTGTTCAACTGGTGTGAGGCGGTACTTCCTGTCATAAAAGAACAGCTCTCCAAGGTAAAGAATGGAAGATCCAAGAATTTTGGCTATGGTTCCATCTTGACTGCTTTTGTCTTGGAGAGGATTCCACTGATGCAGCCTCGGTACATTTCAGTAGGATTGCCAGAACCGAGGGAACCACGGATGCAGAGGTGGGTTGATCTTATGGCAAGACATGTTGGTCAATCATATATTTCCTTCTCTGATGCCTTCTTTGAGTGGTTTGACCATCAAGAGATGGTCTTTGCAGAGTATCCATACGTCGGGATGGATTTCCGAGGTGACCCGAATTTGGTGTTACGGGCTGGCGAACAATGGAGTGCTATAGGTAAAATGATTCGACCACATTTTTGTTTATTAGTTTTAATTTTTTTTTTTGTTTTTAGATGTTATCAAGATTAATCAAACTCATATGTGTGTGTACATATTGGGCCAGTGTGACCAACGACACACCCACGGGCGGCAGCTGACACTCCAGTAGGAGAGGCAGTAGGGAGGGCTATCCTTCATGATCTGGACATAGCGGAGACCCTGGCAGTGCTGCAGGATCAGGTCGAGGGCCTCACTCTTAGTATTCAGGATGTGAGGACTGACGAGTTACCTCTGCGGTTACAATGCCACACTACTGGTGTGCCGAGTCGATGGACCCGGCTCTTGCGCACGATTGCATAGATGGTGACATGTTATTGTTAAGACTGAGAATTGACCTATTTTGACCTTATATTTTTCCCATAATATTATCCTTTTCACTCATAAGTTGTAAGCTTTGATTACATAATGACTTAATCACCCCAAGGTACGAAGTAACTGTCTGCATATCTATATGTTTAATTGTTCATTGCATATTCTTGAGTATCTTTATATTTATCATTGAAAAGATGACTAAGTTGCAAAGTAATTGTCTTAAGACTGCAGGAATTATAATTTATAGTTGCTGTAACACCAGAAACAACAACTACGCAGTTGCTGCAACACCAGAAACAACAACTACGCAGTTGCTGCAACCCCAGAAGCAGCAACTACGCAGTTGCTACAGTCGGCAACAACAACCATCTAAAGCAGGCTATTTTGCAACAGCTGGGAATAACAAACGGCAACTATCTAAAGAACACTGACGCGGCATGATCACGCAGCTGTCTAAAGAGGATAGAACACAGTTACCATTGCCTAAATCAGGAACAGCATGGGGAAACGATAAAGGAATGCGAGGATCCCAAGAAGAGGGTCGAAGACGGTTATCAGCTGTGTAACAGCCAGAACCTAAGAAAGAATACATTATTATACTGTTGTAACAACGTTATGTAATTCTTATTTTTGATAGAATGGGTTAACTGAATGAACTGTAATAATCGATTGTAATAGATGTCTCCTCTATAAAGAGGAGACATCTACATTAGAAAGGGGTTAATGTGTGATCTGTAAGTGAGATTTTGAAAGACATCAGCAAGTCTGAACTTTATTGTACTTGAATCTTTTGGCAGATGAATAGAAGATTGTTCTGAGCACTTAATCTAGCCTTTGTGTTCTGAGGAATCTTGTGAGAGGGACTGGGCCCACCTTCCTCACAAGATTCACCCATTTACTTTTCTGTCAAGTCTGTAAGTGTGTGATAGTTTCTTTCTGCTGGTACTCTTTTTGGATTCTGTAGCATTACCTCTGGTATTTCCGCTTTGCTAGTACTCTGTTTCATTCATTGCTTGAAGTTGTGCAAGGATATTTCACCGGTGAGTTAGAGTGCAGTGTGTGTTAGCAATCTGGTTACAGGGGCAGGTGCTGAACGTCCTCACCTGGAGGATAGGGTCCTGATCCTCTGCCAACAGAGCATCCATCATTTTGCTTTTCAGATTTGTAATCTTAATTAATTACTTTCATTTTATCAGTACTATGATAACTTAGCGTAAGGATTACGTATACTACAGCTTTTTAATGCTTTTAGAATTAAGTACATACAGTACGCGATAGCCTTTGGAATAAAAAGACTTTCCAAGGTTGACAATTAATGTGGTACTTGATTGTTTAATCAATAAACAATTCAACTAGCCAACATTTTGGCGCCGTTGCCGGGGAAGGCAACTAGAGATTTCTAAAGGCATTAATGATTTCTTTTTGAGAATAACAGATGCATGAGAGGACACAAGAAACCTAATTTCACAGGCGGCAAAGGAGGAAGAAAAACTTATATTGACGAAATCATCTCAAAGGCTGAAACATCACAGAGAACAAGTTCCCGGAGACCTCAGATCCAGTATTCCTCACAAACAGATTGACAGAAGGAGGAAGTAATAGGACCTGAAAGGAATCTGGAAGTACCAGAATACACTGAGGAACCGGTAGAAGAACCTGAAGAAACAGAAGACACAGAAGATAAAGCAAGTGATTCAGGAAAAATACCAATGGAGGATAACAGAACAGAAGGAAGAGGGGAAAATTCGCTCTCTACCCTGGAATTCCCTATTGGGGAGCTTTCGAGAGGAACAACCCCCATGAAAAACATTCCACTCTCAGCATTACCCAACTTTCATGGGTTATCCTCTGAAGACCCGGATGAATTCCTCTTTGAATTCGACATACTATGTAGAAGTTATGATTATGTATGTCCTAATCAGAAACTAAAACTGTTTCCAGCAACACTAAAAGGGAATGCGTTGAGGTGGTTTATGAGCTTAGGAGCTCAGGCAATCACCACCTGGGACCAGATGAAAGAGGGATTTCTGGCCAAATATCAAGACTACTGCCGAACAAGAGAAAGGAAGGAAGAATTGTTTAAAATGGTTCAGAAGGAGGACAAGAGCTTAGAAGATTTTGTGGAAAGACTGCAGTATAATCTGCAGAGGTCTGACCACCCCAATATGAGTAAAGATATTCTGAAAACCATATTGCTGAAAGGGGTAAGAGATGACTGCTTGGACATGTTAAACATGCTGGGAAAAGGGGACATTTCCAAAGAACCCTTTGATGAAATTATCAATCTCTGCATGAGATGTTCAAGGGGAGCAGTAGGCAGATCAAAAAGCAGAGATAATGTATATTCAAGAGTTCAGAAGTCAGCAAGTGGAGGAGCAACAAGGGCTGAAATAGGTAATTTATTAGAAGAATTTAAAACTGAGATGTTAAGCTCTTTTGCTTCACAAATTGATGCTCTGCAGGTTAAGAAGAAACAGGCAGAAGCAGAAGCTGCTCTAGCTATTTTCTGTTCCAAATGCAGAGAAAAACACCCACTCAGGGAATGCCCACTGGATAAGATACCTATCTGCACAATCTGCGAGAAGGACCATGAAACCCAGCAATGCCCCTCTCTGCCTGGAATCAAAGCAGCATTGCAGTCAACTGAAGAAGAGGCTGAAGCAGTGTACCTGATGACACAGAGGAGGCAATGGCCACAAAGACATGGTATGAACTCTAACACAGCATTCAGTCGTTGGAATAATAACTCTCCTTTTCAAACAAACTACCCACCCATGAACCAAATGCAGTACACACCCTTTAATACAATGAATTTTCCACTTATGCAGCAACCAAATCTTCCTTTTCCTGATCCTACTATATGGAATCCTTGGGCTCCCCAGCAACCGTATTTTAATCAATGGAATCCAAACTGGGAAACCCAACAGATACCATTTCCTCAACAACAACAGTCTATTTCCTTACCATCCAATACTCCTCCAAATAACCAGGCAATGAGACCACAGTTGCATGTGCAACCTAACCCCAATCCAAATAATAATAAAACCCTACAAGTTATTGACATTCAAAATCAGCCTGTCTCTCCCCTGCAATGTAATGATATTCATCTTCGCTCAGGGAGAATTGTTGAACCCATTATAGATGATATTACTGACTTTGACAAAGAAGAAGTTAGAAAAGAGAAACCAGCCAACAATAATGCTGAAACAGCAGAATCAACACCTAATAATAATGATCAAACAATAGATCCGCCATTCCCTGAACGGCTGGCTCTCACTAAAACACCTGAGCAACCTACCTTTAATCTTTTAGGAGAGCTACAAAACTTGTATGTTAAAATCCCATTATTGCAAGCATTAAGGGATGTTCCTATTTATGCTAGAACTATTAGAGACATTTGTATAAAAAAACTAGGAAGGAAGGCTAAGGATCCCCTCACAGTTCATGTGATGGGAGAATTAACTGCTTTAATGACCGAAAAAGATTATCCTGTAAAGTATGGTGACCCTGGTCACCCTACAGTAATAGTCCAGGTTGGAAAAACCTTCATCTCTAAAGTCCTAGTAGACTTAGGAGTTGCAATAAATATTATGACACTCGAAACATCACAATTGCTCCAGTTAAAAAACTTTATCAGGGAAACTCCAACTATCTTAGAGTTGGCTGACCGTTCTACAATTAAACCTGAAGGGGTCATTGAAGATCTTATAATCTTGTTGAGGCCCCGAAAATCGTTGCAACAATATTGGGGAAACCACCTGGTCCGGACCTTAGTACAGCTCCTCTTCCGTTTGGAATAGTGGCTCCGACTGGGGATAATGGGACCAGTTTCCCAAGAATTATAAGTAAACGGGATGGATGAGTGACTTATGATATATGATGATGATAAGCAAACAACTAAAACTATCGCCGAAATATACTAACTATAATCTAATCCCGGGACTTATATATTTTTAAAGCGTAGCGTTTGATAATCTGTGCTTTAAGGCAGGCATATAGATGACTCTAACGCTAAAGCATAGATGTTTAAACCATTTAAGATTGCTCTGCATAATTAGTTATGCAGAGCGATAATAGCGAATTACTACACTTTGTCATTCATATCATTGCTACATGCATGATTAAAAGAGAGGGCATATCACAAAACATCCAATAGTGGAACGAAATGAAGATTTGCTGTTACAGCGCATACATGTATTCAACAATAGCAAAAATAATAACACAGCAATTCATATAAGAGGAAAGAACGCAGATGCAGATAAAAGTACCATGTAAGCTGCTTAACAATCCAGTATATTAATCGCTATGTTGCAGTCCTTCCTTCAAACCAGAAAGCATTCCAAACAAGAGACAATAGTGCGCAATTGTATAAAACAACCTTCTCGCTAAATTAAGAACTATCGGTCGAGTTTCACAAAAGAATATAGGCTAAAGCACAGTAGTGCAAACTTCAGCCTTTAAGTCTATTACAAAATTTTACGACCCTTTCCAAAACAATGAAAGGGTCTATAAATACTAAGCTAATCTAAATATCTAAGAAACTGAAAAGCTATTAAATTGGCATCAATAAATATTTTTCCATCTTTCTTGGTGATCTGGCAGTCGGCAACAATGCTTCATTAGGTGGGCTCTTTGCCTTTAAACCTCAGTTGACATATCGCCAGCATTGGCTCTACTTCTGGTGGAGTGTTGAGACGCGAAGTGAGCTGGGCATCATATGTGGCATCCTGAATGTCGGGGATTAAGCATCCGAGAGCATCTGTTAAACACTTGAGAGCCGACCTTTGAGTGTGTGGCTTGATTAGAAAGAGCTAATATGCCTCGAAGGTTAAAGTATTTACTCCAGCGATTAACCTTCCCTTTTCCTCCAAGTCATGATAACTTGTTTGTTCAATCATGTTTGTTGTTGTTATGCTTCCAGGTGTGCACTGGGAGATCATGTTTGCCAAATAGAATGTGTTGTTGACTAAATCAATCATATTGCTGCCAATCATTTTACACCTTGAAGCTGCCCTTTCCACTTTCATCACCTGAGTGTTCCATTCCGTGAAGAGTATGTCCTTGTACGTTTCATAGATTCTGGGCAAATTCACCGCTTTCCCCACATCAGAATCTTGCCAATCAAGATATCTGGATATGGTTTCTTCGGCCTGAACTAGCTCATTTCTGGCTTTCTCTATCTGCTGACATACTGCCGTAGATATTTCACATAATGGCTCAGCCTCAGTAAGTTGTCGGCATAGGAGTCTAATCTGAGATATTAATGCGCTATTTATTTGAGCTGCCTCTGCTCTAAAATCCTCCACTTTCTGGGTGCCCTTGATGTCTTCAAGCTGCGCTAATAGTTGAGCTATTTGCTCGTCTTTTGATTTCATCATCAGCTCATTCGCCGCTCTCAACTGTGCCAATGCCTCCGACAATTCTTTCTGCTTCTGGATTGCGCTCTGGTCGATTCTCTGTTTTTCAGTCTGCAGTTGCTGGGTTAATACATTGTTTTCTTGTTGTTGTGCCAGCAACTGCTCTTCTACCTGCGCTGCCTTGTTTTTCGCCTCGGTTACTTCTGCCTATAATGCACAAATCTCCTGGTCCTTAGTCTTCAATAGAAGACTTACCTCCGATGCCTTGTCAATAGTCGCTGCAGAATAAGCTCCCGCATACTGCGACAGCTTTGTTACATCATCGGAGGGATCCAATTCCTCCTTCCAGACTACATTGCCCGTGACTGTTTCCTCAGGAAAGATAGAAGGTTGATCAAGCCTTCGTCTCTTCCTTGAGCGCTTAACAACGGCTTTATACTTTGGGCTGTAGAAAACATCCAGGGGAGGAATATCTTCCACCTGGAGAACAATTTGATCGGAAGGGTCTTTAGTAATTACTTCGACATCCTTTGAAATGGGTGGGCCGCTGGTTCCGCTTAGAACCTGAGAAGAAGTGGTATCTGGTGCATCGCTTGTCTTAGAGGTGTCTGTGTCTTTGGAGCCTTGCTTTCCACTGATAATGGAATCGAATTGGTTCCATTGTTTAAGCAATTCAGGATCAATGGAGGTCTGTTTATGTTGCTCTGTCTGGGATTTGCTCCGTTCTTTTTCTTGTTCTAACCTCTGCTGCTCCTCTAGTCCTTTTTGCTGCTGCTCCTCTAACTCTTTTCTTTGTCTCTCTTCTTGCTCCCTTTTCTGCCTATCTGCCAATTCCTTTTTCTGCCTATCAGCCAGTTCTTTCTTTTGTTTCTCCTCTTCTTCCTTCTTCCTCTGTTCCTCTATCTCTTTCTGCTTTCTCTGTTCTTGATCCTTCTGCGCCTTTTGCTGTTTTTCTATCTGCTCCTTCTTCTGCCTCTCAGCTTGCTCTTTTCTTTGCTTTTCTGCCTGCAGCTTCTTTTGCCTTTCCTCCTGTTGTTTCTTTTGTTCCTTAGTTGTAACAGGAGGTTGGCTCGTCTGTTGCCGACCAGGCTCGCTTGAGGAAGACGCTGGGGTTGTTGTCAATAAATCTAGAGGCAGAGTTTGCAACCTCTGTTCTCTAAGTTTATTGAACTCAGTTAACGTCTCATCATTGTATTTCATTCTAGCAAGCTCTTTGGCACTACCTATTGTATCTGCGGCGACGAACAGGTCATCAAACATATCCTCTTGATGGTCAACTTTTGTTAATTTGGCCTGTTCTAGGGCAGTGTAGGCGGTTTTCTTTGGATCATAGAGTCTGCTTGGGATAGTGGCTAGGGATAAAGCTTGCATCTTTATTGCCTCTTTTTCTGCATGCTTGAGATCATGCAGAGTAAAAACACCAATTCTCAAGGGAAAAGAGGGCCAGCCCCTCTTCTTTTCTTTCTTGAGAGTTTGTGTGACACTCTCGGCCATAATCTGGTAGGAGATTTCTCGGGCCAACAATTTGTCTGGAACATATAAAGGAAGAACATGCGGCTTGGCTTGGCTCCCGAAAACCCTAACATAGGTAAAATGTTCTTCTCCGAACCAACTTGCTACAGCTGGTAAGTCAAAGGAAGCCAGATAGGAGATTTTGGGAATAGGCCGATCAAAAATGGAATAATGAATGGGAACCATAAAACCATTGCAAATTTGATACAAACGGTCCTTGTAAGAGGAATTCCACAATTTCTGATGGTACAAATGAATGGGTGAAGGGTCTTGGGTGGTCCACCTCCAACCGAGGATAGGAAACTCAGAATTAAAGCACAAGGTATCCATAATGTAAGCACTATAATAAAATGGTGGGATTTTCCTTTCGGTGACTACGGATTTGGCTCTAAAGTCACGAACAGCTACGGCCAACTTATCAGAAAGAATGGTGGCCCAATCCATGATTATACTATTAACAGCTGCTTCCATCAGGGGAACCATTTCTATGTCGAAATTAGCAGATTCATGTAACCCCCATAGTCTACACATCATAATCCCCGCATAGCAATAGGGAGAAGCCAAAGAGTCGACGGAGTACTTACCCGAGCTTTCGTGCTTGTGTTTGGCCGGATTCTGCCTCCAATCCCGGATGGGCTCGGATTGCACTTCATTTTCGGCTGCAAATTTCTCCACGAAGGCTTTGTTATAGATTTTCTCTGGCTCGGGCAAATGATACATTTGCCTTAGGTGCTCTGGCTTGAACGACCCGAAAATCCTTCCATCCCTTGTGTGAAACGTTCTATCGATGATTGGAATTTCCTCGATTGCCCAGCACACTACATCAGTGTAGGGAAGGACCTGCTCTCTGGCTGCTATCCTGTGAAGAAAGGAGTCGGCCAAGTCTTTGAGAGTAGCATCGGACTTCTTTAGTACATCCACACTAGCCTCTGTCACTGTCACTTTCGGTTGCTCAGCCTCTAATAGATTATATGTGCCCTGCCATGAAGTCCTACTGAGACCAGTGCACGTAGTGTCTGAAATTAGGCCTTTATTCTTATCTGCGGCAGCTTGTCCTGCCACAGATGTAGCAGCGGAGCCCGTGGTCCTCTTGGATTTCTTCCCCATCATGCTCAGGCTTATCTCAACAGATGAATTCTACACAAATGCAAGAGAAATCGTAACAAGGAAATAACAATGACAATCCATAACGGGAAAGATATATCATTTGAAGCGTGGTGAGATTAATTCTCAAAAGTGGCTGCGGATCCAATCACTGGGAAGATATTGCAGATGCATTAATGGTGATTTAAGGCCTGCTACCCATTAAATGACTATTACACCGTTATCCGGTTGAATGGCCCCCTTAAGCGTGCAACAGATATTTTGGCGGTTAAACGCAAGTGTTCGTTAATCGAAGGGGCAAAGTTTTAAATACACATGCATTACCTTATCCCTGCATTTAACGGAATTTTGAAATTTGCGCTTTATCAACCGGATATCAATATAACTTTAAGGCTTCAAGCGATGACTTTTTGAGAATGCCGACCGCCGATGAGCGATATCGCATCGCATCGGGGAATAGATGCTACACAATCATTAGAAAAAGATCCTGCCGAGTGCCGATTGCGACATCGCATCGGACTAGCGCGTGGAAACATTACAAAGTGCATATAAAGTGATTTGCCGATTTCCGATTGCGATATCGCATCGCATCGGGGGTAAGACCCGAGCGCCTTATCAAAGTGCATGGGATTCTGCCGACGGCCGATAGCGATATCGCATCGGGTCAGGGTTTATAATTTAAAGCGTTTTTTCCCACATGAGGCAGCGCCGATAGCCGATCTCCGATATCGCGTCGCGTCGGGGCGTGAGTTATATGCCCTTATTAGGTGTGCACGGAATATCGCCGATCGCCGACAGCGATATCGCATCGGCGGAGAACAAGGTGCCGTTTTAATATATTTCTCATGTCATTGCGATATGCGATCTTGTGATCGCTTTATCGCAATAACAAAAGATTGTTTTATTATTGGAACACTATTATTCAAAAAGGCTTAAATACATAAACTCATTTGATTATCATACCTTTTTGAACACAAAAGCATTGATGCCAATTAAATTTTAAAAGGGACCCATTCCATATGTTAATTTTTTGTGTGAATGAAAATGTTATGAAATGGGGGGTTGTTGTAGAGCACAACAATTGGCGATTCGCTGGAAGAACCAGTTATCTCTGAAACTAATACAAACACTTAAGCTTTTTCCAAAATAGAAACTCAATCAGAAGGGGAAACTTCTAATATAACTGGATATTCATGCGTTCTGAACAAAGTGAACTTATTCTGTTAACTTCTTCCCATTTAGTTTCAAGAAAATAAATACATTCTAAGTTTTTAAAATAGGCCTTTATTGGTTTATAATGATAAAACAGAAAACTTTCCCAAATCAGCTTTTATAATTAACCCCTCTGTCATAGGTAGAGCCTCTGTTGCCAGCAAACGTTTATAGTCTCGACAGGGATACCTTTTAACCATAGTATTGTCCACTTTTCCATTCACATAAGAGTGTGATTAACAGAATGAATCCAAAACATGTTCTCATATTTAATTTTTCATCTGTTTTTCCTTCTTTGTCATTGATAAGATAAAAAGCCATTGTCTTGGTTTGGTGGCCAGCTGTTGACAATGCCATTCACTGGTAATAATTTAACTGAACAAGCTGGCTCGTGATGAGACCTCTTGTCTTGAAATTTCAAGCCATTACCCTGTTTTGATAGGCAGTATTGGTAATGTCAGTCAAACTATTTTCCTATGAACATGGTAAGCAGGCTTGTAATAAGACCTCTTATCTTTAATCTTTTATATTTTAGAATTACACTCTGAGTAACCATAAACTTTAGTGAATGGGGTGAACAATCTTCTCCTTAAGAGCAAATGGATGACAGGTGAAGAGTTGAAGATGATGAAAATGGGTTAGTTTCTATCTTAAAATGGATAACTTTTGGAGACCAGTTTTGAAAACAGAAAATGATTCACAGAACTTTTACATCATGAGAAGAGTCTTCAAAAGTTAGATTGTAGTTTCAGAACACAAGGATATCTAATTTCCTAAAAATTATTCCTTTTGATTGAGGGTTCTACTATCTAAAAGCAAATATTCTTATTATTTTTGTGAGACAGCTTCTTCAAACACAGCAAAAGGTCAATGGGGATACTCTACAGTTTTATTTCCTACCAATCCTACAAACTACGCAAATCTACAAAGAGGAGAAGGGATTACCTTCTCAATTAAAGAATTTCTTCAAGATCAGGCCATTAAAAGGGAGAGAATCTCTCAACCCTGATAAGTCTTGCAATATAAAGGTTCACTGGCCTATCTTTTCACAGATCTGAAATGCTCCAAGCCACATTTTCTGAAATTTGGTATGCTTACCTTTATCTTCATGGGCCTTGTCCCATTTGAGAACTAAGTCACCAGCTTGAAACTGTTTGGAACCGGATGAGGCCGAGTCAAAGGATGCTTTGATGATTTGTTGATGTTTGGCATGAGTGATTCTGCCTTTTTCCCTTTCTTCTTCTAATTTGAGAATTTGGTCATGTCTAAGTTGGATAGAAGAAGAAGGAGTCTCTTCAATGTACTGTACTAGGGCTAAAGAGGGTAGAACAAGATTCGTAGGCAATACTGCTTCTTTTCCATATACCAGATTAAATGGGGAGGAACCTATAGAAGCCTTTTGTGTTATTCTATCAGCCCATAATGCAAACACTAAAGATTTGTGCCAGTTTCTATGATTCTGTTCAACAGTTCGCTTAATGATTTTGATGAGATTCTTATTAGTAGATTCGGCTAAACCATTTCCCTAGGGATAATAATTAGCAGAATACTTCAGTTTAAGCCCCCTCTTAATAGCGAAATCATATATAACATTTCCTGAGAAATAGGAAGCATTATAAAAAACGAGAGCGTTTGGGACACCAAACCTGGTAATGATGAATTGGTCTATGAACTCGATGATTGCCTCTGAATTCGCTGCCTTCAAAGGAATAGCCTCTACCCATTTAGTAAAATAATCGGTAGCAGTGAGGATATACCTATGTTGTTTGGAAGATGGTGGAGTAATTTCCCCGATGATATCTAATCCCCATTGTTCAAATGGCTGTTCAATGTTGACAGGTTGCAGAGGGAAAGCTGATTTTCGTTGTCTTCCACTAGAAGTTTGGCAATTGAAACATTTTCTTACGTATTCATGAGCATCTCTAAACAGAGTAGGCCAATAATATCCAGCATGAATAACTTTGTGAGCTGTTGTGTCTGCTCCAAAATGTCCTCCTGCTGGTCCATCATGTGACTCCTGCAAAATCTTTTGAGCTTCAGGTTTCTCAAGACATCTTAACAGGATAGAATCATAATTTTGTCTAAAAAGCACATCATCAATAAGAGTGAAATTCTTTGCTTTTAACCTAATGGCCCTTTTATTTTTGTAAGATAAATTTGGAGGAGCATAACCGTTCTTCAAATAAAATATTAAATCTGCATATTGAGATTCAGAATCAGTGACACTTATCTGATTGATTGATTCAGTCTGATCCATATCGCTTGATTCAGGAATGTTTGATGCTCCTGCCAATATCCTGCAAAGACCTTGGCCCCTAACAATATTTGCTGGCTTTATTTCTAAGTCATACTCTTGAAGCACTGTGACCCAATTGGCCCTTCTTTCACCCAGTTCTTTTTGAATTAATAGTTGCCTTACCGCTGGGAAAGGGACTATAACTTTTGTGTGAGTTTTCAAAAGGAAGGGTCTGTAATGTTTGACTGCTTTGAATACAACAAAGGCTTGTTTCTCTACATCGGAATAATTTAATTCGGCACCCTGAAGGTTTGAACTAAAAAATGAAATGGGTGCTTCTAAGTTGTTGTCATTCGGTTGTGTGAGTACAGCAGCATATGAAGAGTTGGATGCGATAGTATACAATGTAAAATGATTAGAGAAATTTGGAGTATTTAAAGAAGGGGCGTTGATTATCGATTGCTTAATCAAATCAAAAGCTTCTTTTTCTACCGATCCCCACTTAAAGACTGCATTCTTCCTAATCATCGTTTGAAGTGGCAAAATAATTTGAGAAAAATCCGGAACAAACCTTTTAACGAAATTGATCTGGCCTAAAAATGACTGCATTGATTTCTTATTGTGGGGAAATGGGATTTCAGAAATTTCTTTGATTCGATCGGGATCAATGTAAATGCCATGTTTGGATACGATAAAGCCCAAGAGCTTCCCTTGATCAAGAGCAAAGAATGACTTTTTCGGGTTCAGAGAAATACCATATCTTTTGCAGCGTTGAAAAATCTGATTTAAGTCGTGCAAATGATTAGATCTCTCTTTAGAGAATACAGTTATGTCGTCTAGATAGACCACCACTGTTCTATTAATTAACCCTCTAAAAGCTATATCCATAGCTCTTTGGAAAGTCGCTCCTGCATTTATTAGTCCAAAAGGCATTTTCTGATATGCATAGGTTCCCCATTTTGTTCTAAATGTAGTTTTAAGCTGGTCTTCAGGATGAACCAGAACTTGATTGTACCCTGAAAAACCATCTAGAAAGGACATCAATTCAGAGCCTGCCACTGATTGGAGAATTTGCTCCATAGTAGGCAATGGGAAATTGTCTTTTAAGCTTGCTTTGTTCAAGTTTCTGAAATCAATACAAATGCGAATATCACCATTTTTCTTCCTGACTGGCACCATATTAGAGACCCAGTTTGAATGTCGGACTGGAAATATAATCTTGGCTTTCAAGAGTTTGTTAAGTTCCGACTTAATCTGGCTTTCTAAGTTTGGGTGTATCTTTCTTAACTTCTGCTGAATTTGTTTCTGCTCAGGAAGCATAGGAATGGTATGCTGGATAATAGATGTATCATAAGTCTTTAGATCATCATATTTCCAAGCAAAAACTTGTTTATTCTTCCTTAACAGTTTAATGAATGCTTCTTTTTCCTCTAAAGAAAGTCATAATCCTAAGTTCACATTTTGAGGAGCTTGTTCAGTTCCCAAATTAATCAACTCAAACCTTAGGGTAGAGCTTTGGATCTTTGCATTGGTTACAAGTTTAAATCTGTCTTTGATATCATAAAGATCTTCTAGCTTTACCATAGGCTTAGGAATTGAATTTTCCAGAGGTGTTTCTTTCATTTGGGAATCATGCTCATCTTCTTCAATGATTTGATTATCATAAGACTTCTCAGAAGTTAAAAATTGCAAAATATCATCGTCATGGTTAAATACTCTCCAATTAGTGACATTGTCAGGAATTGAAGGCCTAAAAAGTAATTCTACAGAAAATCTATCAAGGCTGTAGTCTTCAGAAGGTAAAAGCTTGGAAGCTACATTGGCAAGTAGGTCTGCTGCCGAATTCTGGGATCGAGGAATGGAGGAAATGTTGAATGCCAAAAAGTGTGAGGTAAGCTCTTGCACTAGCGATTGGTAATGCTTAAGGTGAGTCGAAAGGCAATGAATTGCATTCCTCACCTATTTGACAATGATTTCTGAATCGCCGAATACTTTTAGATATCGCACTTCAAGGCCGATTGCTTTATATAATCCCTGGACTAAAGCTTCATATTCGGCTGTGTTATTAGTGCACTCAAATTCTAACCTACAAGACAGCATTGTCTTTTCTCCTTGCGGACTAACCAAAATGCAACCTACTCCTGAGCCTTCACTGGACTTAGAGCCATCAAAATATAAAGACCAAAATAAAGGAGTATTAACAAAAATATCTACATTTTTCTCAGCATCATTAAAACATATGGACTTATCAGTTTGTGAAAAATTTTCAATCTGAGATGTAAAATGATTGACTGAAAAAGGAGATGGTTGGGCAACAAAGTTGCCAAAGAATGATTCTGACGAATAGTTCCCCAAAATGTTGTTGTTGAATGCCACAGGTTGGTTTTCTTGCTCAAATTCAGTAACTGTGTGAGTCATATGCTTCTCTCGATCGATCCTTATTTGATTTGGCTTTCCCTTGTAGGGAAGCCACATATGTGACCAATATGTGGAAATATACCCATGCAGTTTTTCGGACCAATCTCTGCTCAAAATTAAACCATAAAATTCAGGTATGTCGGAAATTAAGATGTCAATCCTCTGTACAATCCTGGGGTCGGCAGACAACCTGATGGTTACAGAATTAATTTCTCCCACAACCTGCACTTTAGTCCTATCCAACTGTACAATATGAATGGCAGACTTCTGGGGTTCTATGTTCAGTTTAGAACAGACTGAAGCTGGCATTATGTTGGACGATGCCCCAGAGTCAATTAAACAGTTGTGTAGATTTCTGTTATATATCTCATAGGTCAAAAGGAAGGGAGGAGTATGGGAATTTGATCTGTCCCCTATCAGAACTGAATCAGTAGCTTCAACCATACTTGGAGGGGGATGGCCTGAATCATTAGCAGCTTTAGCACTAGGAAGAGGTGTAGAAGGAACAACATTCAATTCTTTAAGAAGTAATTTTTGTTGATGCTTTAATTTGCTAAGCTCAAACATGGTTATATTTGCCTTAGTTTTCTTCATGTCATCGACAATGTTATATTCCATTGAATCAGATACCACTAATGTCTTGGATGTTGAAGGAGAATTAGAAGTTGAAGGCTGGTTTTGGGGAACTACTATAGGCGACTTCTTTGGGGGGACTTTTTCCTTTACTGTAGCAGCACCTGCGCTCCTCTTCTTTGAAGTTGCCTGAGCAGGTTCAGAAGTACTTTTACTTCTTGTAGTAACCGGAAAGGCTTCTTCTTCATTCTCGGTATCAGAGTTTGGGAGTATAAAATCCCACATTCCGTGGCATTCAGCTACTTCTTCTTCATCATCGGTTTGTGAGGTTGTTTCCTCTTCCTCTTCTTCTTGCTCTGAATCCGCGTTAGATATAACATTGGGCGGCTTTGATTCAGTTTTCTTATAAGTTCTAAATGGTCTTTTGTTTGAGGTTTCGGCCACCTGCTTCTTTATCTCGACCATTTCGTTAGACAATGTTTTAAGGACCTTTTGTAAACCTTCCATGTCATACGGGTCCTTTGGGGTTTTCTTCTTGGAATCTTCTTTAAATGAGACTTTTTTAGCTTTTCTATCTTCCAAAGTAGCTTTCTTTTCTAGAGCATTGATGCGCTTTTCAACAGCAAGTGCTTCTCTCATGTTTTCAGCTAAGGTAGGTTTTCCAGCCCTGTCTACAAAAATAGCTATGTTGGCAGGTAGGGCAGTAATATACCATTCGCTTCGGATTTGTTCACTTGGTGTAGAAGCGGTAGGGATTTTATTCAGGAGTTTATTAAATCTGGCATTAAACTCCTTTATTGGTTCCCTGTGCTCTATTCTCAGATTGGAGAGGTCGTTTATTAAAGTAGCTAAGGACCTATCATCTCCATATTTGGTAAGAAACTGATCTTGGCATGTGTTCCAACTGGTAATTGAACCAGAAGGTAAGGAAAAATACCAGGATCCTGCTGATCCTTGTAAGGTGTAGGGGAAGAGTCTTACAACAACATCTTGCTCTGTCACTCCTTTTAAGTTAACTGCTAACATAAAATTGTTAATGTGTTCTTCAGCCTGGGTTCCGTCATCTGGATTAAATTTAGGCAGCCATTTTTTGGGAGCATCTGGTAGATCATGCAATGGTGCAGGCATGTTGACTGCTCCTGGCCTAGTCCATGGGTCTGCCATTATGATAGCGACAGTGGTTGACACTACTGTTTTGATTCTAGATGTATGGGAAGGGATCAAAGATGAGGAGTGAATAGGTTGGGATATTGAGGCTTCTGATACCTGATGGGCGACAATTTGTAATGGGGGAGTGGATGGTTGACCTCGTAGAGGAGAAAATGCAATGGAGGACGTGGATGAAAGCTCTTCACTATCAGATCCTTCAGTAATTTTCTTCGCCCTTTTCCTTTTAGGTAAAGGAAACTCAGTGGGTTCAATACCGAGTTTTTCGCTCTGAAGTCTGGTGAGAGGGTGAGTGAGATTGAATTGCGAAGTCGCACTGCTTTCTGATACCTCAGATTTCTGTGGTGAAATCGAGAAGCTCTGAAGTTTATGGATTAGAGACTGGACTTCAGGTGATTCAAGACTTAATTGTTCTGTGGTATGATGGGTCTGAGCAGTGGTAGTTGATTCCCCTTCTCCTTGTTTGGATACCGGCGAACCAGTATGCAAATGGGAAGGTCGAGGGGATTCGGAGGGGGAAATACTATTGGAATGGCTTATAGGTTTGGACTTATGTGCCATTCACAGTTGAAAGCCCTCCTTCTAGCGCCAAAAATGTTGAGACCCCGAAAATCGTTGCAACAACATTGGGGAAACCACCCGGTCCGGACCTTAGTACAGCTCCTTTTCCGTTTGGAATAGTGGCTCCGACTGGGGATAATGGGACTAGTTTCCCAAGAATTATAAGTAAACGGGATGGATGAGTGACTTATGATATATGATGATGATAAGCAAACAACTAAAACTATCGGCGAAATATACTAACTATAATCTAATCCCGGGACTTATCAATTTTTAAAGGCGTAGCGTTTGATAATCTGTGCTTTAAGGCAGGCATATAGATGACTCTAACGCTAAAGCATAGATGTTTAAACCATTTAAGATTGCTCTGCATAATTAGTTATGCAGAGCGATAATAGCGAATTACTACACTTTGTCATTCATATCATTGCTACATGCATGATTAAAAGAGAGGGCATATCACAAAACATCCAATAGTGGAACGAAATGAAGATTTGCTATTACAGCGCATACATGTATTCAAAAATAGCAAAAATAATAACACAGCAATTCATATAAGAGGAAAGAACGCAGATGCAGATAAAAGTACCATGTAAGCTGCTTAACAATCCAGTATATTAATCGCTATGTCGCAGTCCTTCCTTCAAACCAGAAAGCATTCCAAACAAGAGACAACAGTGCGCAATTGTATAAAACAGCCTTCTCGCTAAATTAAGAACTATCGGTCGAGTTTCACAAAAGAATATAGGCTGAAGCACAGTAGTGCAAACTTCAGCCTTTAAGTCTATTACAAAATTTTACGACCCTTTCCAAAACAATGAAAGGGTCTATAAATACTAAGCTAATCTAAATATCTAAGAAACTGAAAAGCTATTAAATTGGCATCAATAAATATTTTTCCATCTTCCTTGGCGATCTGGCAGTCGAAAGAAATGCTTCATTAGGTGGGCTCTTTGCCTTTAAACCTCAGCTGACATATCGCCAGCATTGGCTCTACTTTTGGTGGAGTGTTGAGACGCGAAGTGAGCTGGGCATCATATGTGGCATCCTGAATGTCGGGGATTAAGCATCCGAGAGCATCTGTTAAACACTTGAGAGCCGACCTTTGAGTGTGTGGCTTGATTAGAAAGAGCCAATATGCCTCGGAGGTTAAAGTATTTACTCCAGCGATTAACCTTCCCTTTTCCTCCAAGTCATGATAACTTGTTTGTTCAATCATGTTTGCTGTTGTTATGCTTCCAGGTGTGCACTGGGAGATCATGTTTGCCAAATAGAGTGTGTTGTTGACTAAATCAATCATATTGCTGGCAATCATTTTACACCTTGAAGCTGCCCTTTCCGCTTTCATCACCTGAGTGTTCCATTCCATGAAGAGTATGTCCTTGTACGTTTCATAGATTCTGGGCAAATTCGCCGCTTTCCCCACATCAGAATCTTGCCAATCAAGATATCCGGATATGGTTTCTTCGGCCTGATCTAGCTCATTTCTGGCTTTCTCTATCTGCTGACATACTGCTGTAGATATTTCACATAATGGCTCAGCCTCAGTAAGTTGTCGGCATAGGAGTCTAATCTGAGATATTAATGCGCTATTTATTTGAGCTGCCTCTGCTCTGAAATCCTCCACTTTCTGGGTGCCCTTGATGTCTTCAAGCTGCGCTAATAGTTGAGCTATTTGCTCGTCTTTTGATTTCATCATCAGCTCATTCGCCGCTCTCAACTGTGCCAATGCCTCCGACAATTCTTTCTGCTTCTGGATTGCGCTCTGGTCGATTCTCTGTTTTTCAGTCTGCAGTTGCTGGGTTAATACATTGTTTTCTTGCTGTTGTGCCAGCAACTGCTCTTCTACCTACGTTGCCTTGTTTTTCGCCTCGGTTACTTCTGCCTGTAATGCACAAATCTCTTGGTCCTTAGTCTTCAATAGAAGACTTACCTCTGATGCCTTGTCAATAGTCGCTGTAGAATAAGCTCCCGCATACTGCGACAGCTTTGTTAGATCATCGGAGGGATCCAATTCCTCCTTCCAGACTACATTGCCCGTGACTGTTTGCTCAGGAAAGATAGAAGGTTGATCAAGCCTTCGTCTCTTCCTTGAGCGCTTAACAACGGCTTTATGCTTTGGGCTGTAGAAAACATCCAGGGGAGGAATATCTTCCACCTGGAGAACAATTTGATCGGAAGGGTCTTTAGTAATTACTTCGACATCCTTTGAAATGGGTGGGCCGCTGGTTCCGCTTAGAACCTGAGAAGAAGTGGTATCTGGTGCATCGCTTGTCTTAGAGGTGTTTGTGTCTTTGGAGCCTTGCTTTCCACTGATAATGGAATCGAATTGGTTCCATTGTTTAAGCAATTCAGGATCAATGGAGGTCTGTTTATGTTGCTCTGTCTGGGATTTGCTCCGTTCTTTTTCTTGTTCTAACCTCTGCTTCTCCTCTAGTCCTTTTTGCCGCTGCTCCTCTAACTCTTTTCTTTGTCTCTCTTCTTGCTCCCTTTTCTACCTATCTGCCAATTCCTTTTTCTGCCTATCAGCTAGTTCTTTCTTTTGTTTCTCCTTTTCTTCCTTCTTCCTCTGTTCCTCTATCTCTTTCTGCTTTCTCTGTTCTTGATCCTTCTGTGCCTTTTGCTGTTTTTCTATCTGCTCCTTCTTCTGCCTCTCAGCTTGCTCTTTTCTTTGCTTTTCTGCCTGCAGCTTCTTTTGCCTTTCCTCCTGTTGTTTCTTTTGTTCCTTAGTTGTAACAGGAGGTTGGCTCGTCTGTTGCCGACCAGGCTCGCTTGAGGAAGACGCTGGGGTTGTTGTCAATAAATCTAGAGGCAGAGTTTGCAACCTCTGTTCTCTAAGTTTATTGAACTCAGTTAACGTCTCATCATTGTATTTCATTCTAGCAAGCTCTTTGGCACCGCCTATTGTATCGGCGGTGACGAACAGGTCATCAAACATATCCTCTTGATGGTCAACTTTTGTTAATTTGGCCTGTTCTAGGGCAGTGTAGGCAGTTTTCTTTGGATCATAGAGTCTGCTTGGGATAGTGGCTAGGGATAAAGCTTGCATCTTTATTGCCTCTTTTTCTACATGCTTGAGATCATGCAGAGTAAAAACACCAATTCTCAAGGGAAAATAGGGCTAGCCCCTCTTCTTTTCTTTCTTGAGAGTTTGTGTGACACTCTCGGCCATAATCTGGTAGGAGATTTCTCGGGCCAACAATTTGTCTGGAAGATATAAAGGAAGAACATGCGGCTTGGCTTGGCTCCCGAAAACCCTAACATAGGTAAAATGTTCTTCTCCGAACCAACTTGCTACAGCTGGTAAGTCGAAGGAAGCCAGATAGGAGATTTTGGGAATAGGACGATCAAAAATGGAATAATGAATGGGAACCATAAAACCATTGCAAATTTGATACAAATGGTCCTTGTAAGAGGACTTCCACAATTTCTGATGGTACAAATGAATGGGTGAAGGGTCTTGGGTGGTCCACCTCCAACCGAGGATAGGAAACTCAGAATTAAAGCACAAGTTATCCATAATGTAAGCACTATAATAAAATGGTGGGATTTTCCTTTCGGTGACTACGGATTTGGCTCTAAAGTCACGAACAGCTACGGCCAACTTATCAGAAAGAATGGTGGCCCAATCCATGATTATACTATTAACAGCTGCTTCCATCAGGGGAACCATTTCTATGTCGAAATTAGCAGAGTCATGTAACCCCCATAGTCTACACATCATAATCCCCGCATATCAATAGGGAGAAGCCAAAGAGTCGACGGAGTACTTACCCAAGCTTTCGTGCTTGTGTTTGGCCGGATTCTGCCTCCAATCCCGGATGGGCTCGGATTGCACTTCATTTTCGGCTGCAAATTTCTCCACGAAGGCTTTGTTATAGATTTTCTCCGACTCGGGCAAATGATACATTTGCCTTAGGTGCTCTGGCTTGAACGACCCAAAAATCCTTCCATCCCTTGTGTGAAACGTTCTATTGATGATTGGAATTTCCTCGATTGCCCAGCGCACTACATCAGTGTAGGGAAGGACCTGCTCTCTGGCTGCTATCCTGTGAAGAAAGGAGTCGGCCAAGTCTTTGAGAGTAGCATCGGACTTCTTTAGTACATCCACACTAGCCTCTGTCACTGTCACTTTCGGTTGCTCAGCCTCTAATAGATTATATGTGCCCTGCCATGAAGTCCTAGTGAGACCAGTGCACGTAGTGTCTGAAATTAGGCCTTTCTTCTTATCTGCGGCAGCTTGTCCTGCCACAGATGTAGCAGCGGAGCCCGCAGTCCTCTTGGATTTCTTCCCCATCATGCTCAGGCTTCTCTCAACAGATGAATTCTACACAAATGCAAGAGAAATCATAACAAGGAAATAACAATGACAATCCATAACGGGAAAGATATATCATTTGAAGCGTGGTGAGATTAATTCTCAAAAGTGGCTGTGGATCCAATCACTGGGAAGATATTGCAGATGCATTAATGGTGATTTAAGGCCTGCTACCCATTAAATGACTATTACACCGTTATCCGGTTGAATGACCCCCTTAAGCGTGCAACAAATATTTTGGCGGTTAAACGCAAGTGTTCGTTAATCGAAGGGGCAAAGTTTTAAATACACATGCATTACCTTATCCCTGCATTTAACGGCATTTTGAAATTTGCGCTTTATCAACCGGATATCAATATAACTTTAAGGCTTCAAGCGATGACTTTTTGAGAATGCCGACCGCCGATGAGCGATATCGCATCGCATCGGGGAATAGATGCTACACAATCATTAGAAAAAGATCCTGCCGAGTGCCGATTGCGACATCGCATCGGACTAGCGCGTGGAAACATTACAAAGTGCATATAAAGTGATTTGCCAATTTCCGATTGCGATATCGCATCGCATTGGGGGTAAGACCCGAGCGCCTTATCAAAGTGCATGGGATTCTGCCGACAGCCGATAGCGATATCGCATCGGGTCGGGGTTTATAACTTAAAGCGTTTTTTCCCACATGAGGCAGCGCCGATAGCCGATCGCCGATATCGTATCGCGTCGGGGTGTGAGTTATATGCCCTTATTAGGTGTGCACGGAATATCGCCGATCGCCGACAACGATATCGCATCGGCGGAGAACAAGGTGTCGTTTTAATATATTTCTCATGTCATTGCGATATGCGATCTTGCGATCGCTTTATCGCAATAACAAAAGATTGTTTTATTATTGGAACACTATTATTAAAAAAGGCTTAAATACATAAACTCATTTGATTATCATACCTTTTTGAACACAAAAGCATTGATGCCAATTAAATTTTAAAAGGGACCCATTCCATATGTTAATTTTTTGTGTGAATGAAAATGTTATGAAATGGGGGGTTGTTGTAGAGCACAACAAATCTCTGTAGAATCCTGGAATTACCCGGTTGACTTTGTGGTGTTACAAACTAAAACAAAGTTGGGGGGCCATTCGTTGATTCTAGGGAGACCTTGGCTGGCTACAGCAGATGCTTTCATCAGCTGTAGATTTGGATCAATGACCATCTCTAATGGGCAGAAAACCAAACAGCTTACCCTCTATCCTCATGCTACACCCATGATTAATAATGACAATTCGGTATGGGTAGACTATGAGGATGAAGAGACCCAACCTATATTAACTATTGGACAAGCCTTGACTTTTAAGGACTCCACCGAAGATGAATTAATCAGTAGCTTTATTTCTGAACCCTCTTCGGTCAGCCCTGAAACATATAATCACTTCACTGCAATCTTAGAATCTGAATCCCAGCAGAACATGAAAGATGAAAACTTATTTCAGACTGCAGTAGGCAGCCCTTCCAAAAGTACAACAATTGAAATTGAGCCTGGCAAAACATTAAATATAAATCCTGACTTGACTGATAATGAAAAACAATAATTAATAAAGTTACTCCAAGAAAATAAAGAGGCATTTGCATGGGACTACACAGACATGAAAGGGATCTCCCCTGAACTATGCACTCACCGTATTTATATTAAGGAGGGATCCCGGCCAGTCTGTCAACCCTAGCGAAGAATGAACCCCAACCTTAGAGAAATTGTGAAGGAGGAACTTCAAAAACTCTTGAATGCAGGATTTATATACCCTATATCTGATAGTGAGTGGGTTTCCCCACTTGTAATTGTACCCAAGAAAAATGGGAAATGGAGAGTATGTGTGGATTACAGAGCATTGAATAAAGCCACCCAAAAACACCATTTCCCTTTACCATTTATTGATCAGGTATTGGACAATTTAGCAGGTAAGAAATTCTTTTCATTCTTGGATGGGTTTAGTGGATATAATCAGATTAAGATTGCACCCTAGGACCAGGACAAAACCACATTTACTAGCCCATGGGGGACCTTTGCTTACAGAGTACTTCCATTTGGGCTATGTAACGCTCTAGCAACATTTCAAAGAGCAGTGATAGGGATCTTTTCTGATATGTTAAATGATTCATTAGAAATATTCATGGATGACTTTACTCCTTATGGAGTGACTTTTGAGGATGCACTGCAAAATCTTGAAAAAGTACTTAAGCGGTGTATAGAAGCACACCTTGCCTTAAGCACTGAGAAGTGCCATATGATGATGAATCAAGGTATTGTATTGGGTCATTTCATTTCATTTTTAGGAATTCAAGTCGATCCAGCTAAAATCCAGGTAATTCAGAACCTCCCTATCCCCAAAACACAAACTGATGTAAGAAGCTTTCTAGGACATGCCGGATACTATAGAAGATTCATTAAGGATTTTTCCAAAATAACTTCTCCTCTATTTGTGTTGTTAATGAAAAATGCTAAATTTAAGTGGACTGATGATTGTGAGAATGCATTCAATAAACTTAAACATCAGTTGTCCACAGCTCCCATTTTGAGAGGACCTGATTGGGCATTACCCTTTCATATCTCCTTTGATGCCTCAGATACGGCAATTGGAGCTGTCCTGGGTCAGGAAGAAAACAGTCTCCCCTATGCCATCTATTTTATTAGCAAGAACATGACACCAGCTGAGCTAAATTACACAGTCACTGAGAAGGAATTTCTAGCAGTTATTTATGCTATTAATAAATTTCGACATTATATTACTGGCTACACTACTTTTGTGCATACTGATCACTCGACCATTAAGTATTTAATGAATAAATCAGTTACAAATGCCCGAGTCACCAGATGGTTATTACTATTACAAGAATTTGATATCACAATTGTAGATAGGCCAGGAAAAGAAAATGTAGTTGCTGATTTCCTTTCTCGTTTAAAAACTGATGAAAATGCTCCAGTAGATGATTCTTTTCCTGATGAGTATTTATTTGTAGTATCTGCTCACTCACCTTGGTATGCAGACATTGCCAATTATCTAGTTGCAGGGAAATTACCATCACACCTATCACACAGGGAAAGAAGAAAGATCATTCAGCAAAGTGCTAGGTACAGCTGGATAAGCGGGTGTCTATTCCACACAGGAATAGATCAAGAAATCCGGAGATGCATTGGGGAAGACGAGATTTATGATATACTAAAAGCTTGTCACGATGACCCTTGTGGAGGACATTTTGCAGACAAAAGAAAAACACACAAGGTACTTAGAATGGGTTATTATTGGCCATCACTTTTTAAAGATGCTAGAAAATATGTGAAGGCTTGTGACAGCTGTCAAAGAATGGGCCAGCCTAACCATAGGGATGAAATGCCACTTAATCCCCCGGTAACTCTTGAACCTTTTGAGAAATGGGCATTAGATTTTATAGGTCCCATTAATCCTCCATCTAATCAAAGAGTGTACATATTAGTATGCACGGATTATATGACTAAATGGGTAGAAGCCAAAGCACTCATTAAAGCTAATGAAGAAGGAGTACTAACATTCTTATTTGAAGAAATCTTTGTTAGATTTGGACTACCCAGAGAATTAGTCACTGATGGAGGACCTCCTTTTAATTCTCATGGCTTCAAAAATACGCTCCAAAAATATCATATCAAGCACAAAATGACTACACCGTACCACCCCCAAGCAAATGGGCAGGTGGAAAGTACCAACAAGGTCATAGAAGCCATCTTAACAAAAACGATAAAGGAGAATAGAAGGGACTGGTTTCAGAGGTTGCTCGAGGCTCTATGGGCCTATAGAACCACTTGGAGGAATACAACATGCTTTTCACCCTATGAATTAGTTTTTGGAAAGAATGCTATTTTCCCTGTAGAATTTGAGATTAAAACCTTAAGAACTGCCTTAGCTGTTAACCTTGATTTAACTGATGCACAGACAGCCAGGTTGCAGCAGCTTCAGGAATTGGATGAGAAAAGACTGGATGCCATCCATCAAACAACTATGATACAACAACAAAGAAGCAGATGGCATGACAGAACCATCAAGCAAAAGCAGTTCTAGAAAGGTAACTGGGCTTTACTTTATGATTCTCGTTTCGAGAATTTCCAAGGGAAGCTAAGAACAAGGTGGTTAGGGCCGTATGAAGTGGATGCTGTTTTTCCAAATGGAATAGTTAGACTTTTAACAATTGATGGAAGCAGAACACCACTGTTAGTGAATGGCTACCGACTTCGGTTATATCAACGGCCAGTTTCCAAAGAAGATTTTAAAGCCACTTGCATGGCAATAAAACAATATTATTTTCCAGGGGAACTTGCTGTCCCTCAAAGCACTTGAGTTTCTATTATTTATGTAATTTTTTTTTAGGTTAGATATTCTTTTTTTAAGAAACTAATAAATCCTGCCAAGGATTGCGATATTACATTTCAGTATCTTGCAGATTTTAGCCTGGGAAGTAGTTGAGAACAAAAGTTTCAAAGGAATTACTTTGCGGACTCGAAACTCCTATTGCTGCAACACCATTTCCCTGTTGCTGCAACACCACTCCCTGTTGCTGCAACACCAATTCCTGTTGCTGCAACACCATTCCCCGTTGCTGCAACACCACTCCCGTTGCTGCAACACCATTTTCTGTTGCTGCAACACCATTCCTATTGCCCCAACACATTTCCCGTTTTTACAAACGTCTAACATCATTCCCTGTTGCCACAACAGCAATTTTCTGTTGCTGCAACACCAATCCCGGTGCTACAACATCGCTTCCCGATCACGGAATATCCTTCCCAGCAAATTCCCTCATGTACGAAAACACCAGTCTTACCACTTTAGCCCCAAGGAACAAATTTTGATAAAATATACCACTTCTTGTGATGATTACAACACCCTACTATCACTTCCAGTCATTATCATTACAAATCACCGGTATTCCCATGCTTGCAGATCCGCGGTAATCATTATGATCCAGCACAAGACAAGACAAGACTTTTTGACGCAGCAATCAAAAAGGTAAAATACGAAGGTACGCATGATTATGTATGGACATTAAATAATAGATAATGCGGAGAAGTTGATAGGACTATCAAATAATTGTACTTCCAATCATATCATTTACATGTAGGAGGGGGGGGATTACCAAAGCAACTCTCATAATGACATACTACGCCAACTACCGCCACCCTTAACTCTCTCGGTAATATGTAAAAGCCACCCTATCACGGCATGTTACCATTTGCGACGTTTTACTCTGAACTGAAATTGGAAGCTCGGCTCTGAACAACGAAATTTACTGAAACAACAGCTATGGGAGGAACCCTCATTACACATGAGCCTGGCACGACAGCAGTCCTTGAACTCTTTCCGGAGATTTATCAAATTTTCTTGCAAGCGGGATGGATAGAGTACTTCAGGAGACTTCCGGACTTTGACGAGCAGCAAGTCCTTGAATTTGCATGCAATTTAACAGAAGGATTCTCTGTCGTCCAGGGAGTTCAAGTTCCAGTCACGGAGGAAATCATAGCCGAAGTTACTGGGCTACCAGCTAATGGCACACGGTGGTTCAGCAGAAAGCACCTGATTCTTAATGCATAGCAGGATTTTCTCCGACCAGGCGAGCAGGTAGAGCCCAAGGGTAGAGGCGTAGCACTTCGGTCGTTACCTCAACTGTGGCTGAAAGTCGCAGAATGTGTCAAGCAATATCTGACATACGAAGGCCGCTACCAGGTAATTTACCAGCACGATTTCGTCCTATTAAATCATTTGAGAAATGGTCAGTTAATAAACATGCCATATTATCTATTGGGTTGTCTCCAAAATATGTCACGTTATGCTGTGAAAGCGAAGCATCCACTTCTTTCCTTAAAACACCACCGCTTAGCCCAATTGCTGATTAATAGAGCCCTCGCTCTAAATAACCCTCCACCCCCCATTAATCCCCATCAGGAGGCAGAAATTCCACAGCCGGAACATGAAATTCCTCATCAAGAAGAGGAAATTCTTCACCAAGCTGAGGACACACCTCAGCAAGATGAAGAACCTCCTCAGCAAACAGAGGACATGCCTGAACAAATCCCTCTAGAAAACCCTCAGCAAGCAGAGCACATTCCTGAACAACGCCAGCAAACACCCCCGCAAGTTGCTAAGAATGAACAAGCAGCAGTAAAAATAACCACGAGAACAACCCCATCTCCCAAAAGAACCAATCCCTTCATTCCCATACTTGGTATTTCTACTGATGACCCCGATGACAATATCCCTATTACCCTGCTTAAATGAAAAAGGCAGCAGGAAAAGAAAACCCCAACGAAAAGAAGGAGAACTAGGGTTTCAGCTAAGGCACCTGCTACTCCGGCTACTGTCCCCATCCTAAAGAAAGCTAGCCTAAAGAGAAAAACGCCTGAATTCCCTACTTCTCTACCAAAGCGAAGAACTCGGTAGCAGCTAAATCTCCTAATTCCCCCAGTTCACCGCCCATCACTATAAGGATCCGCACTCCCACCAGTCCTCAAAACTCCTCTCCCTCACCCTCGGAAGCTGAGATGCAGAGTGTTCATAGCTTCGTGACATCATACTTTAAGGCAGCTGACACACAAGAACCAGCTGCTGACACCCAAGGTAATAGTGACCAAGTGGCTGCAACACAAGAAACAGCCACTACCCCAGGTGACACACAAGAACCACCTGTGGGGAATACAGATCAAAATGATGAAACACAACCTGTGCCTCCACTGGAATCTACTGCTCCTCAGGACCAGCCTACCATACCTGCCCTGCAAGAAGAAATCGAATTTCTGAAATCTCAGATTTAGGACTATCAGGAGGAAATAATAAGGGTGAAGGAAGCTTTATCAGAATGAATTCAGCCTGCATGTTTTAGCACGAGTAGCGTCTGCAACAGAGAAATGTAAGGATAATGAATATGTGTGTACCAATTGTGGTGAAATATATACTCATGCAGGATATAAGGTAGTGGCAGAACCAATGATGGAAGCCTCTGATGTTGTAGATGAAACAAAGGAGCCTGTTGTTACACAGATGGAAATGCCACAATCCTCTGCTGAAATAAAAGAACCTGTTGTCACACAAGAACCAATAGGCTCCCCAGAAAAAGTGCAGACAGAAGAACCTGTTGTCACACAAGAACCAACAGGCTCTCCAGAGAAGATGCAAGATCAAACTGAAGAGCTTACTGACACACAAGAACCAGTAAGTTCCCCAGAAACTGCACAAGATCAAACTGAAGAGCTTACTGACACACAAGAACCAGTAAGTTCCCCAGAAACTGCACAGGTCCATACAGAAGAGCTTACTGACACACAAGAACCAGTAAGTTCTCCAGAGATGGCGCAAGAACAAACCGAAGGGCTTGCTGACACACAAGAACCAGCAAGTTCCCCATAAACTATGCAGGAAGAAACAAGGAATGAGAAAGAGGAGAATAGAGATTCACCCCGGCCTACCCAAATTGCTATGGAAGAAGTAGTTACACAAGAATTAGGAAATGCAGAAGAAAACACAGACTCACCCAGCTCTATTCAAATTGTCATGGAACGAGAGGAAGAAATAGAAGAAAATCAGGAAAAAGGTATAGATTCACCCCGGCCTACCCAAACTGTTATGGAGGAAAAAGAAATAGTTTCAGGAGGAAATGAAGAAAAATTGGCCTCACCCAGCTCTATTCAAATTGCCAAGGAAGCAGAAGAAGAAGAAGAAAATCAGGAAAAAGAAGAAGAAGAAGGAAATGAGGAAAAAGGCACAGACTCACCCCGGCCCACCCAAATCACCATGGAACAAAATGAATCGGTACAACAGGAAGAAGAGACACTAGCCAGAAATGAAGAAAAATATGTTGGATCATCCCAGCCTACCCCTACAGAGCAGATTATCCTTGTGGATGCCTTTACACAAGCAGAGCTTCCCTCTGTTAGTGATGTATGCACAGAAACAGATAGTTTTCAAGCATTAAAGGGAGAGTGGTGGAGAGAATATGAGCAGTCACAAGGCAAGGCATTCCAACAGCAAAAAGGGATCTGGTTTAGTCATGCATACAAGAACTGGGAAGCACTTGAGCAGTGTAGAGCCCAGTACAAAGAGATCAAGGAGCTAAAAGCCAGATTGACCCAGATGTTTGAGTTGTTCCAAAGACTACTTGCTACAAGGAAACCCTCTTTTAATTATGCAACATTTTTGAGGGAAAGACTCACATTTTTGCAGATAAAGGCTGTCAAAGAAGGTAGACCTCATCAGGTAGTTACATCAGAGCAGTTTATGCAAACCTTTGCAGAGGCACCTAAAAATGATCAAAATTTGTTATGCGAGCTCTATCTCCATAATGAAGCCATGTCCGAAGAAAGAAATATGAATATGATACCTGTAGTTGGCGACATATAGCTGAGAGCCTTTATCTCCTTTTTAGCTAATCAACTTACATGGCAGAACGCCTTTGCTTCAGCTCAACATAATGAACAGAATTGTCTTCTGTGGATTAGAGTTGAACCGCAGAACGCAACCACCTTCATTGCACAACACGTGAGAATGGTAAGTGATCCTGAAATGAAGGACCATGTTAAGCAACTGCAAGCAATGGTCCTGAAAGACTGTCAGCACTACGTAAAGACTAAGGCATCCTTGGCTGTCAAAGCAAACAAACTGTTTTGGGAAAACTGACCCAAGGAGAGGCGGGAATATCATCCTTATAATCCACCTAATTTGCAGGTAGCACTCTCAAGGGTACCTCATTATGTTAATTGCATGCAACATTGTGCTAAAAATTGGATGGGTTACGGATTTAGATTTCCACTTTTATGGCTATCTGGTGAACAATACAAAGGACAGTTTGGATTATCCAACAGGGAAGAAGCAGCAGCATGGAGGCAAATACAGACTGTCTGTGGATTCAGGAAGAAGTTTGATGCCACTTCCTATAACTATTGTCTCAGTAACCTACATTGTTCATCCCAGTACTCCGACTCAGACTCAGAGTAGGCATTGCATAGGGACATGCAATCTCTTCAGTTGGGGGGGATGTTAGGACTAAGAATTGACCTATTTTGACCTTATATTTTTGCCATAATATTATCCTTTTCAGTCATAAGTTGTAAGCTTTGATTACATAATGACTTAACCACCCCAAGGTACGAAGTAACTGTCCGCATATCTATATGTTTAATTGTTCATTGCATATTCGTGAGTATCTTTATATTTATCTTTGAAAAGCTGACTAAGTTGCCAAGTAATTGTCTTAAGCCTGCAGGAATTATAATTTATAGTTGCTGTAACACCAGAAACAGCAACTACGCAGTTGCTGCAACACCAGAAACAGCAACTATGCAGTTGCTGCAACACCAGAAGCAACAACTACGCAGTTGCTGCAGTCAGCAACAACAACCATCTAAAGCAGGCTATTTTGCAACAGCTAGGAATAACAAACGACAACTATCTGAAGAACGCTGACGCGGCATGATCACGCAGCTGTCTAAAGCGGATAGAACACAGTTACCATTGCCTAAATCAGGAACAGCATGGGGAAATGATAAAGGAATGTGAGGATCCCAAGAAGACGGTCGAAGACGGTTATCAGTTGTGTAACAGCCAGAACCCAAGAAAGAATACATTATTATACTGTTGTAACAACGTTCTGTAATTCTTATTTTTGATAGAATGGGTTAACTGAATGAACTGTAATAATCGATTGTAATAGATGTCTCCTCTATAAAGAGGAGACATCTACATTAGAAAGGGGTTAATGTGTGATATGTAAGTCAGATTTTGAAAGACATCAGCAAATCTGAACTTTATTGTACTTGAATCTTTTGGCAGATGAATAGAAGATTGTTTTGAGCACTTAATCTAGCCTTTGTGTTCTGGGGAATCTTGTGAGAGGGACTGGGCCCACCTTCCTCACAAGATTCACCCATTTACTTTTCTGTCAAGTGTGTAAGTGTGTGATAGTTTCTTTCTGCTGGTACTCTGTTTGGATTCTGTAGCATTACCTCTGGTATTTCTACTTTGCTAGTACTCTGTTTCATTCATTGCTTGAAGTTGTGCAAGGATATTTCAACGGTGAATTAGAGTGCAGTGTGTGTTAGCAATCTGGTTACAGGGGCAACTGTTGAACGTCCTCACCTGGAGGATAGGGTCCTGATCCTCTGCCAACAGAGCATCCATCATTTTTCTTTTCAGATTTGTAATCTTAATTAATTACTTTCATTTTATCAGTACTGTGATAACTTAGCGTAAGGATTACGTATACTACAGCTTTTTAATGCTTTTAGAATTAAGTACATACAATACGCGGTAGCCTTTGGAATAAAAAGACTTTCCCAGGTTGACAATTAATGTGGTACTTGATTGTTTAATCAATAAACAATTCAACTAGCCAACAATTATCACCAGCATCATTAGTCTAGGATGCTTTTTTGCATTCATTTTGAGTTTCTTGGTCATGTGACCAATTTTTTCTTGGACACAAAACATTTTGTAAAAACTATAAATAGTTATATGTTTTTTGATTTTCGGAGTTTTATCTTAGTTAAGTTATGTGATCCTGATGAAAATGTTGATGTTAAATGCTTTCTTTACAAATGTTGCCAATGTCAATCTAACACATAGTTTGCTAATGAATCAGTTAATGTGTTTAAGTTTCTGGAAATATGTTGATATTGAATGGAATCAAATTGTCTTTCCAAAATCCTGACTCTTAGGAACATGTGATAAATAGCTCGGTTCCGAACGGAATAAATGTCGGTACGTTGTAGAATGACGAGTTGTGAATCTAGCCTGACAACGAGTCAGCATATGCCATGTGAAATGACATCAGAGAGAAGCTCAATCAATGCACTATACTCAACAATGTTGTTCGTTGATCGATCAATACATATTCCCCTGAAATTCACTAACTCGCCACTTGGAGCAAAAATGGCCCACGCCATAGAAGATAGGTTCCACATACTACGACTAGCTCTGCCGGTGTACACAACAAATGATTCCAGAAATTTTGACATTACAACAAATGCAAAGTGGATTACTTAACAAAAAAGACAACTCTAAAAGAGAACAAAAATGTAACAAAAGCATATATACAAAGAGTGTACTACACTTAATCAAGCATAGTAATGTTTAAGGTACAACCCATTTCGGGGTTGTGACAGTGGAATTCCGTCATAATTGACCAGCTCGTAGGCTCCTTTTGTCAATACCCATTTAACAACGTAGGGGCCCATCCATAATGGTTTGAACTTACCTGCTCCCAATTTATCAGAGTCTTGATCGTAGAGCAAGACCAGGTCACCTTTCGAGAATACACGAGGCTTGACATTTTTGTCAAATTATGCCTTGACATTTTCTTATGTGCTTCATTAGCCAACGTGGCATCACGACGGGTTTCATCCAGGTGGATTAGTTCCAAGAAACGAGCCTCTTTCTCTGAAGTTTCGAGAAGCAGATCAATTGCGAGTTTGAGAGATTTAATTTCGCACTGAATTGGTAAGACAGCTTCCAGACCATACACCAACTGAAAGGACATAAATCTGGTCACATTTCTCACCAATGTCCTATATGCCCACAGTGCTGAGTACAAGATTAAATGCCAATTCCGTTTCTGGACTCCAATCATTCTTTGCAGCATGCGCTTCAAGACTTTGTTGATTGCCTCAACCTGTCCGTTAGCCTATGGATAATATGGGGTAGAACTATCGTGGGACAGTCCTAATTTGGTAGTCAATTCAACCATCATGTGATTGCGAAAATTTGATCCATGATCTGTGACTATAGCCTGTGGAACACCAAATCTAGAGACTACATGATTAAAAAAGAAAAGAGCAGCTGTTTCGCCGCTGTTGTTTAATGTAGGTAGTGCCTCAGCCCATGTTGTAAAATAATTGATAGCGACTATAATATACCCATGCCCCCCAGCTGAGGTGGGGTTACATGTCATGAAATATATGCCCCATTTAGCGAATGGCCCAACAGAAACTACTAGATGCAGTGGTGCAGGTGGTAATCTGGTTTTGCGAAAAAAATCTGACAAGCATGGCAACTTCTGACTGCAATTATGCAATCTTTGAATATAGTGGGCCAGAAGTAACTAGCTATAAGATCTTTTGTGCAGTCACGTAACCAGATATATGCCCCCCACACACTCTTGAATGACAATCATTCAGGACTTTTTCGGCCTTCTCATGCATGAGGCACCTTTTCAAAATTGTATCGACACCACGTCGGTAAAGTGTATCACCGACGATCATGTAGTCTTTGGCTTGGTATCGAATATGCCGCTGTTCAAAGTGAGAGGTATTTGCCCTAGAAGTTTGGGTTTTGAGATATACCAATATATCTCCATACCACAGATCGCTTGACGATATCAAAAACAGAGTCTCATCCACAATTGATGCTTTAGATGTTAAATCGTTGGTCGAGGATGGGAGGTCACAAAGTAACTCCACGAAGACGAGATATTTCTTCGATTTGGATTTGGTGAATTCCAGATCAAACTCTTGCAAAATGGTTATCCATTTGGAATAGTTGCCCCCTATTAACTGACGTGACAGAATGTAGGTCATAGGGTTGCAATCTGACAAAATGGTAGTTTTTCGAAAGAGAATATAGTGTCGAAATCTCTGTACTGCTTGAACAGCTGCTAAAGCCAGCTTTTCAACATAGGAGTACTTGCTTTCTATATCATTTAAGTTGCGGCTTAAATAATACACAAGATGTTCTATTCCATTGTCTTCTTGTACTAAAACCATGGCGATGGTTGTATCTGTCGTGGCGAGATATAGGTTAAAGTCTTTTTGATAGTTAGGAGCATACATTAATGATGCTTTTACTAGGGAATCTTTTAAAGCATCAAAGGAAGCTTGTGCAATGTGATCCCAGTTGAAGAGTACTTCTTTTTTCAAAAGACGTGTATAACCTTTAGCAAGTTCAGCATAATTTGGAATGAACCTCCTTAGAAAGTTTGCTTACCCTTGGAGTTTCTGAATCTAAAGCAAATTTTAAGGTGGAGGTATGTCAAGGATTGCCTGAGCCTTACATGGGTCGAGTCAAATTCCATCCTTAGAAAATATGAAACCAAGTAATCGACCAGAACCAACACAAAACACAAACTTGTGTGGATTGAGTTGTATTTTGTAGTGTTGGCAATGTAGAAATATAGCTCTCAAATGCTGCAGATGATCAGTCTGCTTTCGAGAATGAGCCGGTAGATCGCCGAGATACGATTGAACGATGTGCTTGATGTCATGGAAGGCGTAGTTCATTGCCCTCTAAAAAGTTACCCTTATGTTCTTCAAACTGAAAGGTACTTTACAGTACGCGAATGTGCCCCAAGGACATATAAATGCAGTCTTCGACTGGTCCTGTGGGCGGATATTGATTTGGTTGTACCCGAAAAATCCATCCATGAATGAAAAGATTTTGTATCTAGCACATTCATCAATTATCTGGTCGATGAAGGGTGTAGGGTAGTTTTCCTTTGGACACGCTTTATTTACATCCCTATAATCAATGCACACTCTAATTATTCCTTGCTTTTTCATCATAGGAACAATATTCGATACCTAATCAGTGAGAGGAATAGGGTAAATGTAACCCGCATGCAAAAGTTTTTCAACTTCTACCTTAATGACAGCGGCTTTCTTCGAGTGAACCGGTCGAAGCTGTTGTTGTATTGGTTTGACATCTGGATACATCTTTATTTCATGTTCAATGATGCTCGAGTCAATGCCTGACATTTCTTCATATGACCATGCAAAGACATCTTTGAATTCGCGAAAGAGAGCGCAGTATATTTCTAGTTCTGAAGGAGAACAAGATTTGCCAACATGAATATTCTCTACAACATTAGGTTTGGTCGAGATATTAGTGGCGATAGTTTCCTCAATATTGGATAGATTTCGCTCAGAATCCACTGTATTTACAGTATTTGATGAAACAAAAAACTGAAGGATGATTAAGGTCGCTTGAATAATCTTCATTGTTATCTTGAAGGTGGGAACGATGGTGGTAATCTTCCCATGGTGTCTATCCTATCATCATCGACTGAATGAATCCTTCTTCCGTAGAATGTATATGAGACCAAGGATCGGAAGAGGTACCATACTCTAGATACCTATCTATCCAAACACTCACTGAGTGTTGATTTGGGTTCGTCGTCCAAGCCCAGAAAATTGATTGGTACAAAGATTATATGGGGCTTGGGGCCAGCACCTCGCGATGATCCATACTATAAAAATGGTCAGAGTTCTTCTTAATCCTTGATGATGTAGAAGATATCGTATGACAAGTTTCCACTGTGGCCACTTCCGCTAGATTATTTGGAGGCGGGAGGGAAAAAATACCCATTAAGGAAGGGTCTTTTAGGAGACCTACTCCGACATTTTGAAGAGATTGAGAACTTCCATGGATCAATGGAATGCTTCCAGTAGCTTGTGAACTATTGGGGAAAAAGGCTAGTTGGTCAACTATTGTAATTCCCCCTTGGAAGGGAAATGCAATCTTTCTAAAATATGTTGACACAACAACAGCCATAACATAAATCCAGGGCCTTCCCAGTAAGATATTGTAGTCAAGGTTTCCATCAATGACCTCGACTTCAATTTCTACTATCTTGGCCCCCAGTTCAACTTGCAAGTTACTTAAAATCCCATATGTCGTGTATGTTCTTCCATCGAATGCTTTTAATGTCGTTGATGGTCGCGACAAGGGTAGTGAACCTAAAGTTTTTCAACAACTCATTGACATAATATAGGTAGATGCCCCCTCATCAATTATTGTTCGATGAACAGTTTTATCGAGGGCTTTTACCTATATAAGGAAAGCGAGTTGGGTCGGTAACTAAGGTTCGTATCCTTTATGGTTAAAGGCCACAAGATTGGAATCTGCTAGATCAATCCCACCTATTGCTGATAACAAAGCCTGCTTTTGGGAGGGGAAATTCTGTAGTACTTCAAGTGTCGACATAGCGGATGGAGATTGAGCCAAATCCTCCACTATATTATAATTCTATCCTGCTCGAGCATGAGGATTAAATGTTGATTTATGTACTACTCCCTTTAGCATCTTTATAGTTAGTTTAGGAATTATTGGCGGAACAACTTCTAGCGAAGTTGTTGTCGAACTACTGGGTTGATCTATAGCCTTGTTGTTCGACGATTGTGGATTCCCTTAATCTTTATTCCTTGTCAATATCCAAGCATCATTTTGATGTTTCGAGATGGATAGCATAAGCACCTGGGATGGGCAAGCAAGATTAGTTTCTGGGTTCGGAAACAGATCAGTCAACACTGCTGAGGTATTTGAAGTCTTTAAAAATTTCGTGACCTTAGCTCGATGTGGACAATTCTTCATGAAATGGTCCTCATTACATATGAAACACGGTTGACTAGGTTTCTTTCACCCAGTAGGGTTTTCAGAAGATTTTTCAGGAGTTGAATTTTCCTGTTTCTTCTTATTATTTTTCCCTTTCTTCTTGCCCCCTGGTTGCTTTGGATCTTTGCCCTTGTCAAATGACATGGCATTAACCTCCAAGGCAAGAGGTTTGTCATTTTCTTTTTGACTAGAAACTGCAAGGGCTTTACCAGATGGAGCCTTTGCGGTTTGCGTACTTGAGGTACCGATCATGCCATCACTGGCATGAGAGTCCCTGTTTGATTTAGGAAGGGGAGGAACATAAAATTCTGGTCTAGGAGCGTCAGGAATTTTGTCGTAGGGCGTGACAGACTGAGTATAGATCAAGCCTAAATATTGTGCATGAGCAATGACTTGCTCTTTAGTGACAACTCCTCCCTTCGCCACATCCTCAGTAATAGAAGGCAATAATGACTTAATAAACCACTTAGCTAGAAGCTGATTAGGAACATACGTCTTTACCATTCGACGACGACGTCGCCACTCATGAATATGATCATATATGTGAGTGTCTGTTATCTGTTTAAAGTTGGTAAGGAGTTTTGTCCTCGTTTCGTACGTTATGGGTAACTGAAAGTGGGTTAGAAAAGTGGTGGCAAGGGCACTGAAGTTGTCAAACAAAGCTCTAGGCAATTCAATATACCATTTTGCTGCTGGACCAGTTAGCGTTCACTGAAAAAGGCGTGGTCTAATCGAATAATCATTTAGGGTGTTAGACGAGCACCACAAATGAAAATTCATTACATGATTTGATGGATCTTCATCTGGATTTCCATTGAATTTAGGAATATCGGAGGGAAGTTTATGAGGAGTCACTGGCCACCAAGGGGTGTAAGAAATTGGATCATTCGTCAGCCAGTTCAAATCTGGTAATTCTAGATTTGTTACAAAAGGAAACTGTTGATTCAGGTTTGGTGAAGCATACCCAGGATAAGATGGAATCACCTAAGCAGTAGGTCTTTGCATACCAGCATAATGTATCTGATGCTGGTAACTTTGATAAGGTTGATGGACATAACCATTATAGTATGGTTGTTGATAACCGTTTTGAAAATGTGGTTGTCCATTACCTACAAAGCCTTGTTGCTCAGGTCCTCGGTAAGTTTGTTGGAATTGCGGTTGTTGATATTGTACCAGCCATGGTTGTTGGACCATTTGTTGTTGCCCAATACTGGATGATTGACCAAGATGTGGAGTGATAGTACCCGTTTGAGCCTGAGTCATTCTAGGTAAGGAAGCACTAACCTGAGGTTGTGATTGAGTCGTAGAGACAAGAGGTTGTTGTATTGCAACTTGAGAGACTTGAGGTTGACACACAACAGGTAGTGCTTGTACTTGCAATACAGTCACAATAGCAGGTGTAGTGGGAATATTCAACACAGGTTGGACTGGTTGCATTGAATATACAACCCTTGGTTGTTGAGGCAGTATTGGTACCCAACCACTGGATGTAATTCCAGTTTGACCTAAATTTTGTTGTGAACTCTCATATGGTTGTTCTCTAGGAGGGAACAATGAAAAAGCATACTGCCCTCCATATGGCGGCAATCCAGTGTTCAAAGGATATATCGGTCTTTGAAGACTGGACTGCCCAAATTGATACTGGCATGCAGGATCAATTTGCTGAGTTTCAACATAAGAAATGCCAGATAGGATTCCAGATGAACAAATAGGAACAAACCATGTTGTCGAAACAGTCCCTGAGTGGACTCCATCTAGTGATTGATAACTAGTTGGGACAGATGGTATACCAACAAACATTATAGGAATGGCAGCAGGAATCTCTGCCGTAGCTGTATCAGATGACACAGTCCTAGATGTTGATGGTTGCTCAGACATATTTAGTCTATCTAAATGACTTCCTAGCAATTCGACAGGAACTAGTGATGACGTCTAATTAAAAGAACTAACTTCAGGAGTAGAAGGATGTAAGTGGATCCCAGTCCCAAAATGTAATGGGGTACTAGATGGAAGAACCTCTACTATCTCTTCTATAGCAATCAGTCCAGGTGGAAGAGGTAGACTGTCAGGTCCGTAAAATATTTCTAGAGCTGAAGAAGGTATAGCTTTTGCAGTGACAGATACTAGAGAGGTGACACCTTCTGAATTCTGGAAATCAGCTTCTAGATGTTCAGGTAAGTGAACTTCAGTCTCTAGATTAGCTCTAGCTGGAGTTGTTTCAGGTATAGAAGTGTCTACCATTACACTAGGATCAGTTCTAATGTCCTCCTCTAACTGCGGAACTTCTTCTATAAAGGCAGATGTACCAGAAATGATTGGAGTAACTGTAGTCTTTGACGATGTTGAAACACAAGTTTCAAATAAGTCAGGTGAATTGGACTCAGTTAAACGAGACCGTTTTTCCTAGAATGGCTTCGTTTATAGGGTCAAAGATGGTTGACTCGCTAGTCTCCACGAACGACGAGGTTTTGATTGACTTTCTTCCACGATTGCAGATTACTTGATCAACTCAAAATTAAAGGGAAAATAATGTTATTCTGAATCAAATAAATTTTAATGACGCTTTGACACAACTTTTCTTTTTCAATTTTTAAGAGTCGAGAAAAAGCTAAAGATGAGTCCCCTTTGATTTTTAATGAGCCTGAAGTGAGAAGTGCTCACATGGACCTTTTCTTTTAAGGATTCGAAAAGGAACGAAAGTGACTACTCTGGATATCTAGACAGAGGGATTACGAAACCAATCACAAAACTACAATATACACCTTGGTGATAAATTAAAGAGAAATTACCAAGGACTTATGTACGGGAGTCAATCTTCCCGAATGCTGTGTTCAGTGCATTGCAATCAATAGGGCAGAAAACACGACTTCCTATGGATAAAGGATATAAACCTATTATGGTCTCCCAATATATGCTCAACGATACGGGGAGCACAAGTCTGTGCTAGCACTTGTTGTATCAAAGAGGAGGAATTACCCAACCTTCGATGAAAACGATAGTTACTATATTTTATGACACCGGAACACGTCTCTAGCCTAGACCTCTATATGTGTTGCGTTAGGTTCCAAACCGTTGTTAAGTTCATTGAAATTTATTTTAGAGTTGATCTTGCTTAGAAGTTTACCTTTCAATGGTGCACCATGTGATGTAGATGTAAAATTCCTAAATATGCAATCTAAAATGATAAACAATCGTTGTTTATTTTTAACAATGAAAATCCTAGCTACTAAGGAAAGAAGATCATGATTCTTTCAAACAAAGAGAAAAGAGCACACACTAAATGCACTTTTCCTAAATCATTTTTTGCACACAATCTAAATGCAAATGAAAATGCATGTATTTGTTTTTAATTCCCTTAATGTGAGGGATGCCAAAAAGGAAAACTAAGTATATATCTGAAACATTTCACTCAAAGCGACATTTCGACAATTTCTTTTCAAAGTAGAAAGGAAGTCTGAACGACACTTTTCAATTTCAAATAGAAAAAGCTTTTGAAACTTTGAATAACAACAAATCAAATCATATACATGACAAAAATTTCAATCGACTATCCAGGGAAGGAAGACTCCACGACGCTTCTCTTTTTTACACAAAATGAGTGTTATGACACTTTTTGCACCAAAACGACAGATCGATTCAAGAAACTTTTCAACAAAGGATTGTAAATGATAGAAAAATACATAAAAACATTTACTAATCCTAATCAATGGAGGTTGGTCTATGTAATGCAAGGAGGCTTCAATAATGAGATACTATTCGTAAGCATCAAAACAACTAAATAGAGTTGAAAACAAGGACAAAAAACCCAAATTTCAGGGTGAGAAATAGGATTACTCAGTCATTGCACCTATACTTCACAGAAACAAGGATGCATCTCACCTGCTACACATGGGAAGTGTGATTCATACTGGCTTGCAGTGACAGACAATGCGATGGGCCAGGGAGCGCAACTGAGATGGGTTTTGGCTCAAATTTGCAGTTGATTTCAGTGAGTTAATCTGAGCTATTATGGACAGTAAATAGCAAAGTACAGAGGTATGATCTTAGGAGGTTACCGAGCTACCAAAAGGGCATCTAGAATGCTTGTAATTCATATGTTCAGTTCATAAACTAAATGAGAGATTGACTGAAGCAGCATTCATCTACTTCGCAATTGTAGAGCAAGAGTAGTTCAAAGGCTATCTGGCTAACTTTAGGCTTCGTCATAGTTTATAAAACAAACAATCAATAACAAACAAACAAACTGTTTGCTCCCAAGTGGAGTCACCATTTTGTTTCCAGGAAAACTAGTGTCTTTTCAATCTGCTAGTCCCACTAAGATTGGCAGCTATCTTAGAAACAAACAATCGAAGCAATTTGTGATTTCCTCTATGTATGATAGAAAAGAGAGAAGCAAAGGGACCAACCTAGATCTTCCATTTGACTCCTTGCTTGATTTCTCTCCCCCTTGATAGAGCTTGCAACTCCTCTCCTGCTTGTCCCGCTTAGAGAATACCTATAGAAACAAAGTAACAAAACACCATCAAAGCATCTCGATCTATTATATCATAAACAATGCAGAATCAGAAATACATTGAACATACAATGGCATTCACAAATAATGAGATTCACAAGTACACAATTGTATGGAGGAAAACTCAAAGAACTTTATTAAAATAGAAGGGAGAATTACAACCCAGCTGTCTGATCTAGCATCATCCTCCCAACATCAAAGCCCTCTTCACCTCATGAAAAGCAAGATCACCCAACAATACAATGTTCCTTCTCAAAGATAAACTATTAGCACTTCCTTACAAATTACAAGATTCCAGCCTCCAGATCTCTCAGATGATGGATCCATTTATAGATGTCTGCAAGGGTGTGAGTCATCTCTGGGTTTCTGATTAGTGTTGTTCCACTTGTAGTTCTTGGTTCCACTTGGAGATTTCATTGATCTCTCACTCGTCCCTGGGAAAATTCAGAGAGGCAAGTGTCATAGGAGAAGTTTCTAGAAGATTCCTTGAGCATACACTTAGCAAATTGTCTCGGAAATTTGTCCATCCTCGCTCATTATATCCTACAGAAGGCCTCTTCAGTATGCATCACACCTGGCTAGTGTAGCAGTCAGTATGCATCGCACCTTGACGGTGGACCAGTCAGTATGGTCCAATTTTGGTCAGTTCTGAGAAATTTTTCAGGTGGAACTGTTGGGGGAATGATGTAATCAATTGACCATGATCCTTTAGGGTATGAAACAACACTTTTAGGGGTTAAATAGCCCTTGGTTTATCGACATGTAAGATTGGTGTTGTAGTGCCCAAATATGTCTATAACAACATGACGTGGTAAAGTCTCGACATTTGAAACTCCTATCTATTTTAAAGCAAAGAATTTCAGTTAATTTACTGTTTTATTTAAATTCCCTATTACACGATGTTTCTCGATGGGTAAGGATATCCAAGGAACCACATAGTGTAGTCAACCATCATGGGTTAATTAAGTTAATCATCACAAATAGTTTGGCATAGAAAGAATTAACATGGGACATTATCATAAATTGTACCTTGGCTCCACCCCCGGAAAATGAGGAAACAGAGTAGCAAGGGCTAAGAACCCCAGGCCCAAAGAAAATATTAAAATGAAAAAGCCCCACTACACCCCTAGAATCAGTTAAGCGTAAATGCTCGGTGAGAGTAAAAGCCTAGTGGCACATTCCAATCCATGTAGAAGAAGCTGGACCATCCCACACACCTCCTCTTAGTCCTCAAGACAATCCTCTACAAAACTATGAGGAGGAAGTGGCAAGGGTTTTGGGAAGCATGGGAATTTTTACTGAGGATAGGGAAAAACCAGGGAACACTGAAGAACAGAACTGTGCCCCTGATCGGTCGGGCCCTGATGACAATTCCAGTCATGAACAAACCGAACCATGCACTGATGCCATGGTGGAGTAGAGAGAGCTAATTCTTGATATGGAAACACCCATCGAAGCCAAGGAACACGAAGAAACCCCAGTCGAAAGAAACCCTGAAGGTGAAAACTTGAAGGATGCCAATCAACCAAGTGATATTCCCTTTTCAAAGTCCCCCGTGGACGAGGCCTACCAAGAAGAAGACCACGAGAATGATGACTGTTTAGGAGATACCATTGCATTGGGATCTCCTAAACACGAAATGAATAATAATTATGAGTTGGAAGAAGAAATCCCTCCAGAAAACCCAGTTCCAATTGGGAAAATTCCTTATGATAACATAATGCAGCCTATACAAGTAGCAGAAGGTAATGCAGCCCCATATGGGAGCCCTAGAGTAGAAAATCCCTACAAATCTAAACATATAAAGGTGCTCAGAAAATTCAAAAAATAGAAGCAGGTAATTAGGCAGTTGAAATACTGGCTAAAAGAAGCAACCAGAACGAGGAAATTGAAAGAAGAAATGGAGAATGCAGGTACACAAATAGAACAATGTTTTGCGAAGGATGCTGAGACTCAGAAATAGTTTCTTAAGGGTTGCCCAAAATAAACCCAGACTGAGCCTACTATTATGGAATATACTACCATACAAACTGAGGAGCCCTATGTCTTTTCACAAGGAACTTAAATGGCCTAACCCACTACGGACACTATTGTCCAGACCGATATTGAAGAAAATGTTCAAGTTGTAATTCTGGAAGCAGCTAAAGCTACTATGCAGACTCACGCTGAGGAGACCCAAGATGTGGAAGTCCAAATAGATGAAACACCTCTTTACACCCCCTTAGTTAGAGAAGTCATTATTAGAAAATTAAAGAATGAGCTTTTAACAGTTCACCAAGAGCTAGATCAGCTCAAGGAAAAGGTGGTCCCTTTTCACGAACAGCAAGGGCTAAAGAAGAAGTTCGAGGCACTTACCAGAATGGAAGATGAGACTTTTGCTCAATACAAGGCTGAGCAAAAGAAGGTTCAAAATTTAGAGGGTCAATTGCAGAAAGCCAGAGAACAAATGGAGACTGTATATTCTCTATATTCAGACACTCTATCTTATAAAGCTCCTACCACTAATTATGCTTTATTTCTTATGGAGAGATATCTCCTGTTAAAAGTTAAGGCTGTTAATGCTGGTAAACTCGCAGAAATTAAAACCACTTCTGATTTTATTAAGTGTTTTAGAGAACACAATGAGAAGGTTCAGCGCCTCCTTTGTGAGCACTATATGCATAATTTTGTTTTAGAGGATGACAGGGATAGCCACCTTCCCCCTTTAATAGGAGACTTTCAATTTCAGGCGTTCCTTTCCTTTTCTACTAATCATCTCAAATGGGCCAAGGCTTACAACACATTTAAAAGGCGCGAGTATGGCATTAACCTATGGGTTACAGGAGAACCTACACAGCCACTACCTCTATCTGTCTGGCATAAGCAGTTTATGAAGAAAATTTGTGTCGTGGGCAAATTGGGGCCAATCCATACTGATATCATTCAGGCTGGAAAGAAATACTTCCAGGATATTAAAGAAGAAGCCTTGGCTGCATCAAAGCAAAGATGGGAAGTCTCAAGTAATACTGTGAGGTGTCGGGAGCTGTTCGGATACCATAACTTCCAAGTTGCCTCTTCCCATTTTTTCAAATATAGCAATATGATTTTAACAATGGGACCAGACTGGATATGATGCTGCTATAGAACCCCAATCATATGGTACCCTCCTTATCAATATCGTAGTGATTATAACTTAAAATATCATCAGGTAACCCAAGCTTTCATTTTCCTCAAGCAAAAGAATGGTTTTAGGCATTATAGGGAACAAGTATACCTTGCTTATTCCCTCATGCAGCTGCATCTGAACTATACTCTTGCACGAGGACGTGAAACAAGGTAAGTTGGGGAGTATGTTGGGATGAGAAAAAGGTATGATTTCTCTTGATTTGATGGTTCATTTATCATTCATCCTGATAATATTATTTCCATTTTTAGAATAAAATGAGGAAAATATCAGTCAAAGTTGGAAGAAACTATTTGGTGATATAATAGGTGAATTTATTATGAAAAACTAATTATTTTCTATCTTCTCATGCAGAGATGCAATTGGGCAAAAGCTGTTCAGTTGGCAGGACAGTAGTCCATAAAGGGGAAAAGCCACGACGTCTAGGGTAGACAAGGAAGTAGAAGATTAGTTTGAATACTCCTGCTTTATCATATGATCATATTTTATATTGCGAAATCCTCAGGATCTCCTGATCTTGAGGATTCGCTTCTATCAAAGTTTCTCTTTTATGTTATATAAGGTCGAAAGGAAACTAGATAAGAGTTCAGAATTTATATATGTAATTATTCTTTTTGAAGAAAAAACATTGCTAATTCAGTGACTCTGTCAGTTGTTACTTTGAAGTTAATGAAAGAAGGTTGCCCTTGATACATCTCCGTAGTCTGAGTTTTTATTAAGCAGAGGCTTCTGGCGACTCTGGGTGTAGTCACAAGAAGTTCCACTGCTCCTTTGTGCTATAGTTTATATTCAATCTTTGTAACTAATTTAATGTTTAATTATTTTATTTATTTTAAATATTTGCGACCTTGATTTACACTACTATTCACTTAGATTTATATTGAAGCTATGAGATAGACTTAAGTAAGCACCTTGATTAGAATGAGTGAATGTGTATTTGATTGTTGTTAAAATTGAATAGATGTTATCATAGATCTTGAGAGACAAGACTGAGCAACTTCTATGGCTTGTAACATAGAATGTTTACCAATTAGGAATCTTTTATAGATGTTGTTGTTCACTTATTGATTTCTATTCAATTATTGATTGTCGATTGTTGTTCATTTATTATTGTTGTTCAATTGAGTAATGCAGATGGATTTGGATTGGTAGTGTTGTTCGATAATCGTAGTTTCTTTACTTTATTAAGTGTCATTAGTCTCAAGCTTATTTGAATAATTCTCCGTGTAATTGTCATTTTCATTCAGTTCCAATTGGTTTCAGAATAAGTTGTATGGAATTACATTGGGTGCTGTGAGCATTCCTTTCATAAATAGTTCTTTGCAGAGTCGTGTGAATTGAATTGAGGAATTAACCGTTAATGATTGCAACGATTCATTATTAGACAACCTCTAGATTCACTGGACATGCTGTGTTGGCACTCTTGAAATAGAAAGACTTACCTCGGGTTGACAACTAATGTAGGGATTAAGATTTCCTGTAAAAAGAAATCTTGGTGAGCCAACAATTGGGACTCAGACCAGGAAATATTTTCTTTTTCTCTTCCCTTGGTAATCAAACTCAGAGACCAAGAGATATGGAAGAATCCCAACACAACCTTCAGTAAAAATTTCCAAGGCCTAAAAAGTTATGAATCTCTCTTAGAGTGGTCAGTGCTAGCCAATCCCGAATGAGTTGGATCTTCGTTGGATCCACATGCACACCTCAGTCATCTATTATGTAACTGAGATATTGTATCTATCTCATGCCAAGGGTGAATTTATCTAAGTTGGCACACAGTTTTTGTTATCGTAGGGTTTGAAGGACCTGCCGAATGTGTTTCAAGTGATCCTCCCAACTCTTGCTGAAGATGAGCATGTTGTCCAGATAGAAAACCATGAACAAGTTGTCAAAGGGCCGCAAGATGTCATCCATCAACATCATAAAAGTAGCAAGGAAGTTTTCAACCTAAAGGGCATGACCAACCATTCAAAAAATCCTTCCTTGGATTTAAAAGCAGTCTTCCATACATATGTGCGTTCTATGGAACCTTGTGATAACCATAATTTAGATTGATTGCTAAAACAATTGGCCCCCTTCAGCTAGTCAAGAAGTTCATCAATATATGAGATTGGATAAATGTTCCTAACAATGATTTTGTTCAATGCATGATAATCAATGCAGATCCTCCAGGGCCCATCCTTCTTCTGAATGATTATAATTGGGCTCGCACAAGGTGAATAACTTGGTCAGATATGCCCATTTTCTAGCAACTCATAAATCTACCACTTGATCTATTAATTTTCCATAATGAAGCGATGATCTATCAACCCATTAGGTAGAGGTGCTCCAAGAGTTAGATCAACCGAATGCTTGACCTAACAGTCTAAGGGAACCCCTATGGGTGATGATAAGATGTCCCTATATTCTTCCACGACCTTATCCACCTACTTCTGCTACGTGGAGGAATCTTTCCCTAGGGCCATGGATGTGATCAAAATATTCCCCTTGATTTGAGACTGAATCAAAAGGAAAAAGAGTTTACCAGTCTGGGAGATGATCTTACTCCATTACCTAGCAAATATCAAAAAGATGGTGGTAGGCAGGGCTACCTTTGTTATCTTGTATAACATTTTTCCTAAGGTAATAATAGTGCAAGGCCTAGACTCATACATAGCATGACGCTTCCAAAAGTATGGTTGACCTAATAATACATCACAAACTTCAAGAGGAGTAGCATCACACAGTACCTCATCTATGAAGTGCTTGATGTTGTAGGGAAGGTGGCAGTAATAATTGACACGCAGATCCCATCCTAGGTGAAGCCACCCAATGTTGTATGGCTGGTGTGGTTGGTAGTCCAATCTGCCTAACAACCTCTGTTGATATGAGGTTATTTTGGCTCTCATTGTAAAAAATGAACTATTGCGGAGACTCCTTTACCCACATATGTGAGTGGAGGAGACACTCCCCTTCCTCTGGATCTTCAGGCTCAATATTTTGGATCTTGGTGATGGAAATGGTTGCACTAGGATTTGCATCAATAATATGTTTCCCTTTTTCATTATCCTTATTGAGTTTTGACTCATAGTCGGAACATGCATCTGAATTTGAAGCCTTAAGCTCGACTGCTTGGCTCAACACTCACTTATGTTATGAGTGGGGCTCTTATGGAACTCACACCACTTTATTTTGTCCTTCTTTGTGTTCGTTGTGGTTTTGTTTTCTTGCATATTTAGTTGGTTGTCTTAGGTCACCTCTCCTTCACATTTTACTTTGTTCTATGGTTTAGGGGAAACTTTCCCTTTCTTTGGATTCACAGATCCAAAGTCTCGCTTCTTTTATTTAAACTTCTTCTCGATCTTGAGGACGTATTGATAGGTGGAACTAAACGAAGAGATCTCTAGGATATCATCATGGATGTATTTGTGTATATAGTCATAGTACTTGAGTACCATATGCCATTCAGAATCCTTGATACCAAACTTTGTGCGAAGGGTATGAATTTATTTTGAACTATGACATGTCTTGGTCCGTTCCTTGTCGCAGTGTGGTCTAATTTATGTACTTATCTTGATAGCTCCCAATAGGGTAATACCGTTCTTTGATGGAATATTGGAAGGAAATCCAAGTGGGTCCGGCTGAAAATAGTGAGGGTTCCCTCTTGTCCCTCTTCTCACAATAGGTTTCCCACAAGTCCTTGACATGGGGGGTGTTGGCATTATGGCACAGGTTTGGAGCTATGGCATAGGTGTTGTCCTTGATGGAAACTCTCTTTGGTGACAGATCTCAGTACAGGCTTTCAGAATGAAGGAAAATACATATGCGCATGTCCATCTAGCCTAAGCCGCGTATACACGGGGATTAGACGTTACAAAGGCACGTATGCACATACACGCACTTTCACACAAGGAAAAGCGTGTATATGTTGGAGAACTTACCTTTGGTCCATGGTAGTTAGTCCTTGGTATTTGAACCTATGGTTTTGGACCATGGTATCTCATCAGAAGTGTTGATCCCAGGTATTGGATCCATGGTATCATGTCATTATGGTTTTGGACCGTGGTATTGTGAGAGGCCTAAGACTATAAAAGAGGAAGGAGATCATTTGGCAAAGTATCATCTGAATTGATTGAATATCTAATAAGTGCTACATCTGAAATATTAGTGATTGGGGCTATGGTGCAGATCTAGATCTGAATGAAGGAGGAACCTTAGCACACAAAGAAGGATAAGTTCTATTGATGGGTCATAATATTTAGGCTTGAATGATAGTATCTTTCTATGATTTTGATCTGTTATATGTGGCGCATGCTTGATCTATAAATCTGGTAATTTGGGTTAACTAATGTCTGAATGTTTGAAAATAATGAATTATCCTTTATAGATCTATACGTAGGTTTAGTGAAGAGAAGGTGCGTATACACGCTGTTTTGGTAAGGGAAAGAAGCGTATACGTAGGTTGGCTTTGACACGAAAGCGTATACACGCAGGTTTCTGAACAGTGAAGTAGCATACATCTCTTGATTTATGTTCTAGCTGCTTCTATTTATTGCTGCAGTGTTCTGGGTTCAGAATTGGTGTGTGGTTATAGTTACTGTGTTCTGAGTACAATTGTCAGAGAAGTGTTTATCTTTGATTCAGTTTTGATTGGTGAAAAGGTGATTGGTTGATGCAGAAATTCTTGATGTTTGATTGATGTGGATCCAGTCTGAAAATTTATGAAACGTGGTCCCTGGAAGAAAGAGAAGGTTGTAGCCTTCTGTAGGCCAACACCTACGTACTAGTATCTTGGCTAGTGCAAGAGCTAAGGGGGTTGTAGCTCCCTTCCAGGAGAAGCTGGAGAACGAGAGAGGGTTGTAGCTCTTTGCAGGTTGCAACCTGCGTACTGGTAAAGGACTACACCAGTACATTGTAAAAAGAAGTTTCTAATTAAAAGAAGATAGAGACGAATTGCAGCAGGTGGTTTTCACCCACATTGGGTTTCCACCTTATATCTTGTGTTCTTGTGTGTGATTGTCTTCTGCTCTGTTTTACTGTTTCTGGTTACTGGTTATTTAATTCTGATACACAGATTAACAATCAACATCTGAAAGATAAAGTAAATTATAAGTTTTCATTGTATACGCGGGTTTCCTTCTACATAGTTGCGTATATATGTGGGTTTAATTAACTGAAGTAGTGTATATTATCTAGATTTGAAAAAGGGAATATTTGACTTGATAATACTGATTCACCCCCCCTCTCAGTATTATTTCCAACAATTGGTATCAGAGCAGGTCCTTCTGAAGAAGCTTGATTGCTTGAAGGAAGATCCATCATCATGAGCAACTACGAGAGAGAAGCATCTATCAGGCCACCAATTTTCGAAGGGACAAACTTCGTATATTGGAAGGTAAGAGTTACTGCCTATCTTCAATCTCTTGGTACAGAAGTCTAGGATATCATAGATACAGGGTACACTTTTCCATCAGCAACTCCTACAGATCCAGCTGAGAAGAAGAAATATGAAATAAATGCAAAGGTTGTCAATACACTATTAGGATTTCTATCTCAATCAAAATTCGTGAAGGTTATGCAGTATAAATCCGCAAAAGAAATATGGGACAAGATTGTTCTGAGCTATGAAGGAGATGAACAGGTAAAACGAGCAAAACTTCAAACCCTCAGAATTCAGTATGAAAATCTCAGAATGAACAATGATGAAAGTGTGGCTAACTATTTCCTTCGTGTAGATGAGATTGTTAATTTTATGAAAAATTTGGGTGAAGAAATAAAAGAGGCTGTTGTGGTTGAAAAGGTTCTAAGATCTTTGTCCCCTAGGTTTGAATCTAAAGTTTGCGCAATAGAAGAAAAAGAGAATCTACGGAACCTTACCATGTCACAGCTGCACGGAATACTGACTGCTTATGAGGACCATCAGACAGAAGAGAAGCTGCCTTCAAGGCTTCAGGAAAACGAGATTACTATGAGTCAGGACATGTGTCGGAAGAAGAAGAAGAAGAATCGAATTTTGTGAAAAACCTTCAACGGGGTGCTGGACGATTCCGAGGTAAGTTACCTTTAAAATGCTTTTCTTGTGGAAGAGTCGGTCACTATGCTACCAAATGTCCTCATAAGGATAAGATTGACAAGGGAAAGGAACCTATTAGATGGAACAAGAAATAGAATGCAAATAAGAAAAGCTATTACACTCATGAAGATAGTGATGGACTTTCAAATAGTGACGAAGATGAACGAGGTAATAATTATAAAATTTTAATGGCTTTTGAAGATGATGATTACATGGATGCTATAGATGAAGAAGGTCTTTATGAAGAGATTTCTAAACTCAAAATTTGTTTAGAAGAGAAAAAAGTGTTTATTGATTCTCTGCGATGTCAACTGGCTGAAAGGGAAAAACATCATGAAAAATTGGAATGTGAAATTGTGGGACTTAGAAAAGAGATTGAGAAAACAAAAGCTCTTAATCTTAAGTTTGTTAAAGGATCTGAAACTCTAGATGAGATTATCAATGTGCAGCATTCTCCACTAATCAAGACAGGTCTAGGATATAATGGAGAATTATCTCAATCATCCACCTCCAAAAGTTATCTTGATGCAGCAAGGAGGAGCGAGCAAAGGCCTAATAGAAATCATCAAGTGAATCAGGGACAATTTACCTCAAGAATGAACAAAGACTATCAGGAAAATCGGGGACAATCTACTTTAAGGACAAACAGAAGCCACAACCAGCCACAGGTAAAATCTTCCCAATTTGCCTCAAGAATGGATGTCAGTAGAAACTACAATCGGTTGGTTGATAGATTTGATAATCGCAGGAGTTTCTTCAATGGCCAATGTTTCTCTTGCCATAACTTTGGTCACAAAGCAGCTCAATGTGTTGCCTATAAGACAATCATGACTAGAGAAGCTCAAAAACAAAGAAGTATGACTGGAATCACGAAAAAGACCTATAACAAATTTTCTGCCCTTGAAAATGAAATTGAATATTCTATTTGTAATAACTTCGGTCATGAAGATTCTGAATGTAAGAGCAGGTTTCATAAGACAACTCAGAAGGAACAAACCTCAAGTGCCAGAACATGGAGAATGAAGGAACCGCAACTAGAAAGATGTGGGATAGCTTTATATGCAAAAGGACAGGAAAATCAATGGTACATCGACAGTGGATGTTCGAAGCATATGACAGGTGATAAAGAAAAACTTCAATCATATAGTGCTTTATAAAAAGGAAAGAAAGTTTCTTTTGGAAATGATACCCCTGCACTCATAAAAGGAAAAGGCACTGTTCAGTTGAAAGAAAAAGTCAAGGCTGGAAATGTTTTTTATGTTGATGGCTTGAAGCATAATCTACCGAGTGTCAGTCATATGTGCGATCAAGGAACTGAGGTAATATTTCGATCAAATGGATGTAGTGTTCATGATCTTGATACAGGAAAAATAGTGATCAAAGGCATAAGAACTCCAAATAATTTATACATATTTGAAGAATGACAACAACAATGCTATTTGAGCAAGAATGATGAAAACTGGTTATGGCACCAGAGGTTGGGACATCTAAGCTTTTCACAGATAAGGAAAGCATGCAAATACCAGGCAGTTCGTGGTATTCTAGACATCAGAATTCCAGGAAATACAATATGCAAATCATGTCAGTTTGGTAAGCAAACCAGAACTAACTTCCTTGAGAAGGAAGGATTAGCTAGCAGGCCTCTTGAACTAGTCCATATAGATGTATGTGGTCCATCTAGGAAAAGGTCAACTGGAGGAGAAGAATAATTTATATTATTCATTGACGACTTCTCCAGAATGGTTTGGATAGGACTTATGAAGCACAAAGACGAAGCCTTTGAAAAATTCAAATCTTTCAAAGCCTTGGTTGAGAACGAATCAGATCACAAAATTAAATGCCTCAGGTCTGATAGAGGTGGGGAGTTTACCTCGAATGAATTTTTCGATTTTTGTGAAGAACATGGAATAAGAAGGGAATTCTCTACAGCTAGGACTCCTCAGCAAAATGGAGTAGTAGAAAGGATGAACAGAACAGTTCAAAAAATGGCTTGTGCTATGCTCGATGAGTCTGGAACTCCCGCAACCTTCTCGGGTGAAGCTGCATTTGCTGCGGTTGTTATTCTCAACAAAACAAATGTCCGGGTGAACAACACTCAAACTCCTCATGAGCTCTGGTATGGTGAGACTCCTTCGGTAAAACATTTCAAAATCTTTGGAAGCAAATGCTATATTAAGAATAATGATGAACATCTTGGCAAGTTTGAACCTAGAGCAGATGAAGGCATTATCCTTGGTTATTCTCCTCACAGAAAAGCATATAAGTGTTACAACAAAAGACTTGGAAGAATAGTTGACAGCATTGATGTAGTGGTTGATGAAGAAGAAAACATTCCTAGGAAAGTAAATTATGAAAATATCGAAGAGGATGAAGACCATCCTTCAAATCAGACTGGTGATGAAGAAGAACCTCAAGAGGGACCAGAGGAATAGATAAGGATAGAAGAGAAGACTCCATCCAGGTACATTCAGAAGAATCATCCAGAATCTCAAATTTTGGGGCAGAAAGAGGTAGGTATACAAACAAGAAGAACAACTGCAGAAGCCTCAAGCTATTTTGCATTGCTCTCCTCCACTGAACCACAAAATGTAAAAGAGGCATGCAAAGATGAATGCTGGGTCAAGGAAATGGATGAAGAACTTGAGCAGATCGAAAAGAATAACACTTGGGAGTTGGTTCCTAGACCAAAAGATAAGAATGTCATAGGGACAAAATGGATCTTTAAAAACAAGTTGAATGAAAATGGGGAAGTGATTAGAAACAATTCCAGACTTGTTTTTAAAGGGTATGCTCAACAAGAAGGAATAGACTTTGAAGAAACTTTTGCTCCCGTTGCTAGACTTGAGGCCATCCGAATGTTTCTTTCTCTCCCAAGCTTTCATAAGTTCAAAGTATTTCAAATGGACGTGAAATCAGCCTTTCTGAATGGAGACTTAGAAGAAGAGGTGTACATTGAGCAACCATATGGTTTCATTCTTGGGAATGATCCAAATCTTGTATGTAGACTAAAAAAGGCTCTTTATGGTCTTAAACAGGCTCCAAGGGCTTGGTACTATCGTTTGTGTTATCGGGAAAACTAGTGTCTATACAGAGTTGCTAGTCCCACTAAGGCTGGTAGCTACCTTAGAAACAAACACACTAAAAACTACTTTCGTTTTCCTTTATGATAAATAGATAAGAGAAGAATAAGGAGACCAACCTCTGTCTTGCGCTTGGTTCCTTGCTCGATTCCTCTCTCTTCTGGTAGGTCTTTGCCACTCGCTTCCTTGTCTACCCAGCTTCAAAGAGTACCTGTAGAATCAAAGAAGCATAACACTATCTGAGAACATAGATCTATTATCATAAACAATATAGGATCAGATGTACATTGACCACACAAATGCATAAATCATCAATCATACAAGAATGTGGAGGAAAACTTGAATAACTTTATTGATAATGAAGAAAGAGCAAAGAGGATTACAACCAATTGTTCTGACCCAACATCATCCTCTCAGCAAGAGAGCCCTTCTTCACCTCATGAAAAGCTTAGATCACCTAACACTATGATATTGCACCAAGAAACCAACAACACTTCCTTACAAGATACAAAATTCCAGCCTCTAACCTCCTGGATCTCTAGGATGAGAGATCTATATATAGATATTTTCAGAGGTGTGAGTCAGCTCTGGGTTTTTGATTAGTGTCTTCTCTCTGATAGTTCTTGATTCCACTTGGAGATCTCATTGATCTCTTACTCATCCTTGGGCGATTTTGAGAGGCAAGTGTCACAGGAGAATTTTCTGGAAGATTCCTTGATCATCCACCTCGCAAACTGTCTCTTCCACTTGTCTTTTCTTGTCCATCGCACCCCATAGAAGGGCTTTTCAACATGCATCGCACTTCCCATGTGTATTAGGTGGGATGCATTGCACCTTGACCATGGATCAGGTGAAATGATCCAGTTTTGACCAGTTTTGAGTAGTTTTTCATGGAGAACTTCTGGGAGATGCTGTAATCCGTTGACCTTGTTCTTTTAGGGGTTGGAACAACACCTTTAGGGACTTTGGAGCCCTTGGTTTATGGAAATTTATGATTGGGGTTATAGTGCACAAAAATGTCTACAACAGTTGCCCCCTAAAGCATGAGGTTGTTAATCTTTTGATGTCGAGTGAAAGGATTTATCATGAGGATCCGAAGTTTTTTCAAGCTGGAAGGCGACCTGTAATAAGATACAACACAATACATTATCTTCATAATATTTTCATGATCTAGCTGAGGTGGGCATTCCCATGCTTAGCTTTATAAATTCATTTTCATGTACATGAGACAGACAATCGTCTGAGTGTAGACTGATGATTCTGGTAGAGCCATCATCCCTTAAATTGGATGATTATCTGTGCAGCAATGATGTACATTTGATGTCTTTATTTTCCTGAATATATATCGCAGCCCGGATGGATGAAACTAGATCCGGGGTCTTCAATCTCACTCGATCTTCACTCAAAGTACAAGTTGATCCATGTGAGAGGTGTTCTAGATTCGAACATGGAAAGACATCACCTCATTACCAGCCAATGATGTAAGCTGTTAACAGGTGCGAGAGGAGTAACCGATAATGATGATGACCCTCAAGGTACTACAGTACAATTTACGTGGTGTGAATAAGGGACTTGGCATCGAACACCACGTAAAATCTTTCGATCGAAGGCCATTGATGTAAACCTGTCGCCGGAAGTGAGAAACTTGCCATTGAGGCATGCAAGCTTCAAAGTACTGAAAGGGTTGTTCCTAGATCGACTTCTTGGATAATGAGCTGATGTCGACAAGAAGCGATCCATCATAGGAGGGCCTTAGTGAATCCCACATCAATGACACGGAGCGGAGCAAATGATTTTAATGGAGGTGAAAATGATCTGGTGATATAAGGTTCAGGGTGGTGGTCATGAAAGAATGGAGCGTAAATGTATTGCAGTGGGTGAGACACAGGTGGATTCTCTGGGCGACTTCTCTTGAACATATCAGCAACACTGACATGATGGATTGGTAGCATTAACCCCAAAAATGGATGGTGTGATGGAACCATGGCAATGTGACCAGTGAATGGAACAACCCAACCCGACTCGAATGCGGAGCGAAAGTGTCATGTTCAAGAGTGACTTGCTACCAACAAAGTTTCTTCAAGTTTTCTTCCCAATTTTTCCCCAGTCATTGCTGACCAGTACCTCTTTATTTTTGTCAAGCTTGAGGAGGATAACGTATGCTTGTTCTATAATTTTCCCTTCGGGAAAACCCATCGCTATGTTTTAACGAGCCTAGCGATAGTGAAACTCGTTCTTGTCTGTTATGGACAAGTTTGTCGCTATTCAGTTTTAACGAGTTTAATGACAAAGATAACTCGGTCCTTTTAAATTTTAGAGAATCTGAAAAGGAATGAAAGGGACTGCTCTGGAAATCTAGACAGAGGGATTACCAAACCAATCGCAAAACTGCAGAATACTTTTTACGGTACGGCAGTCAATCTTCCCGAATGCTGTGTTTAGTGCATTGCGATCGATAGGGCGGCAGACATAGCTTCCTATGGATAAAGGATAAAGCCTATTGTGGTCTCCCAATATATACTCGATGGTACGTGGGAGCACAAGTCCGTACTAGCACTTATCGTCTCAAAGTGGAGGAATCACCCAGCCAACAATGAAAACAACAGTTACCAGGCTTTACGATGCCAGAATACGTCTCTAGCCTAGACTTCTATATGTTGTGCGTTAGGTTCCAAAGCATTTTTAGATTCATTAAATTTATTTTATGGTTGATCTTGCTTAATAAATTTGCCTTTCAGGTTCACCGCATGATGTAGATGTACAATTCCTAAAATGCAATCTAAGATGATAAACAGTCGTTTAATCTTCTTTTTTCAATGAAAATCCTAGCTACTAAGGAAAGAGAGATGGCGTTCTTTCAACAAAGAGCAGAGAGCACACACTATATGCATTGTCCTAAATCAAACCAACAAATAGTCTAAATGCAAATGCAAATGCATGTATTTTTTTTCAGCCTTCTTAATGTGTGAATGATAAAAAGAAAGCTAAGTGCTAATCTGAATTATTTTTCAAAGCGACAACTACTAACAAGCTTCTTTTCAAAACAAAATGAGGACAATGACGACACTTTGTTATTTGGAATTGAAAACTTGCTTTCGACACTTGAAAAACTACTAACTAAAATAAAATACAAGAGTAACAGTGTAATCGACTATCAAGAACAATCAGATTCTCTTCTATGACTGAAAACGACACTTGCGACACTTTCAAATCAAGAAACGACAGTACAATTATGCTACTTCTTTGTAAAGGAGAACTGAAAATGACTCAAAAATACATAAAAACATTTACAGTTATTTGCACAATGGAGGCGAAATAACAGCAAGGAAAGGGGTTTCAAACAGAGGTGTACTCACTACAGGCAGCAAAACTCCTGAATAGAGCTGAAAAGAGTGAACACAGAAACCAAAATTTAGGAACAAGGCCTTGTCTAATAAGCACACCTGTAACACAGTGAAACTGAAATGAAATGCACCTACTACACTCGGGAAGTGTGATGCATTTGAATTTCACAGAACAGACAGTGCGTTGGACCAGGGACGAGACTTTGATTGTGTTCCGGGTCACAGTTTGCAGTTCAGTTCAGGGATTTAGGCCGAGCAAGTGGTAATCAGTAAATCAATCACATGGGTAGATCTAAGGAGGTTACTAGAGCCACCACGAGGGAAATTAGAGATCTTGTAAATCAATCGTTTAATTCATAAACGAAACCCGGAGATAGACTGGAGCAGAATTGATCTACTTTGCACTTCCATAGCAAATGCAGTTCGAAGGCTAGCTGGCTTGACTTCAGGCTCCGTCTGTAAGTTTATAAAGTAAACAAATGTAGATGAACAAACAATCTATTCGCTCCCCAGCGGAGTTGCCATTTTGTTATCGGGAAAACTAGTGTCTATACAGAGCTGCTAGTCCCACTAAGGCTAGTAGTTACCTTAGAAACAAACACATTAAAAACTACTTTCGTTTTCCTTTATGATAAATAGATAAGAGAAGATTAAGGAGACCAACCTCTGTCTTGCGCTTGGTTCCTTGCTTGATTCCTCTCTCTTCTGGTAGGTCTTTGCCACTCGCTTCCTTGTCTACCCAGCTTCAAAGAGTACCTGTAGAATCAAAGCAGCATAACACTATCCGAGAACATAGATCTATTATCATAAACAATATAGGATCAGATGTACATTGACCACACAAATGCATAAATCATCAATCATACAAGAATGTGGAGGAAAACTTGAATAGCTTTATTGATAATGAAGAAAGATCAAAGAGGATTACAACCAATTTTTCTGACCCAGCATCATCCTTTCAGCAACAGAGCCCTTCTTCACCTCATGAAAAGCTTAGATCACCCAACATTATGGTATTGCACCAAGAAACCAACATCACTTCCTTACAAGATACAAAATTCCAACCTCTAACCTCCTGGATCTCTAGGATGAGAGATCTGTATATAGATACTTTTAGAGGTGTGAGTCAACTTTGGGTTTTTGATTAGTGTCTTCTCTCTGATAGTTCTTGATTCCACTTGGAGATCTCATTGATCTCTTACTCATCCTTGGGCGATTCTGAGAGGCAAGTGTCACAGGAGAAGTTTCTGGAAGATTCCATGATCATCCACCTTGCAAATTGTCTCCTCCACTTGTCTCTTCTCATCCATCTCACCCCATAGAAGGGCTTTTCAACATGCATCGCACTTCCCGTGTGTAGTAGGTGGGATGCATCGCACTTTGACCATCGAGTAGGTGAAATGATCCAGTTTTGACCAGTTCTGAGTAGTTTTTCATGGAGAACTTCTAGGAGATGCTGTAATCTATTGACCTTGTTCTTTTAGGGGTTGGAACAACACCTTTAGGGACTTAGGAGCCCTTGGTTTATGGACATTTATGATTGGGTTTGCAGTGCCCAAAAATGTCTATAACAGTTTGGACAAATATCTTCATCAACAAGGCTTTTCAAAGGGATCAGCAGATAGCAATCTTTATATAAAAATTGAAAATGACAAATTGCTAATACTTGTTGTGTATGTAGATGATATTATCTTTGGAAGCAATGAAGAAACTATGAGTCAAAACGTTGCCTTGGTGATGCAGAAAGAATTCAAAATGTCATTACTTGGAGAGCTGATATATTTTCTTGGTCTACAAATCCAACAAAATGAAGGCGATATCTTTTTGTCTCAAACCAAGTACCTCAAGCATATTTTGAAGAAGTATGGCATGGAAGATTCAAAACCAGTATGTACCCCTATGGTTACAGGATGCAGCCTCAACGCAAATGATGAATCAGCTGCAGTGCATCAACCAACCTATAGATCCATGATTGGAAGTCTACTTTATTTGACAGGTACCCGACCAGACATCATGCATGCAGTGTGAATAGTTGGAAGATTTTAAGCAAATCCTAAGGAAAGTCATCTTCAGGTAGTTAAGAGAATCTTCAAGTACCTTCAAGGAACTCAAAACTATGGCTTATGGTATCCTAGAGATACAGAACTCACACTTCATGCTTATATAGATGCAGATTGGGCCGGAAGCGTGGATGACAGGAAGAGCACAAGTGGTGGTGCATTCTTTATGGGTTCCAGATTAGTATCTTGGTTCAGCAAGAAATAGATTTCGATTGCTTTATCTACAGCTGAAGCGGAATATGTGGCTACTGCATCTTGCTGCACTCAACTCCTTTGGATGATGTAGACCTTGCAGGATTTTCAGATCACTTGTACACCACCTATCTCCATCTTATGTGATAATACAAGTGCAATCAGCATTTCAAAGAACCCAGTCATGCATTCAAAGACCAAGCACATACCGATCAAGTATCACTTTCTCCAGGAACAAGTGTTGGAAAAAAAGGTCAAATTGGAGTATGTTCCTTCTATGGAACAAGTTGCTGATATTCTCACCAAATCACTGCCCAAGGAAACTTTCGAATACCTCAGACAGAAGCTGGGAGTAGTTGATGCATCATCTTGCTGTTAAAACTTGTCTGTTTTAGAGAAAATGGGTGTACGTGAGTTTCATGAGGAGGATCCGCGTATATATGCTGGTTTGTGCAGAGACCGTCGTGTATATGGAGGTTTAATGGATATCAGTAGGAACAGGCTCTGGTTGAAGATATTCTGATATGGGTCTGTCAGAGACCATCCGGCAAAGGTTCAGGGGGAGCAGATAAACTTCTAAGATGCATTGTTGGCATCATCTTAGAAGCTTTTGGTTCAAGGTCACAATTGTTGTTGATTTCAGGTGGAACAAAGGCAGAGGGAGAATAGAAGGAAATCTTGGCTGCTGATCTGAATGGTGATTGACAGATGCCACTGATATCAGTTATTGATGAATTTAATACATCTTGCTCTAGATATTTTGTCTCTATGTCATGTATCTCTTTTATGGTGTCAAGGTCATGTAACAACCTATTTTGCTTTCCCCCTATGCCTGCGATGAAAATGTAATGTTCTTGGTTGTCATATGTAAATTTCTGATGTATCCCCACTTGGTTGGGTAATGGATGTATGTATTGAGTCTTTTGGTGATAGGAAGGTCTTTTATGATGTATAAGTCATGGTTCTTCTTGAAGAACATCTCTTGCAGATCTTTCCTACAGGTCAGGGGGAGCAGGGTCAGCAAAGCAGGGCAGAGATTTCAGCATGTACTCAGGGGGAGCACAACCCTTTGCCCTTGATGACAAAGGGGGAGAGTGACTTAAGGATCTTGGGGTTGTGATCAAGTCCAAAGGGGGAGATTGTTGGCATTATGGAACAGGTTTGGAGCTATGGGACATGTGTTGTCCTTGATGGCAACTCTCTTTGGTGACAGATCTCAGTACAGGCTTTCAGAATGAAGGAAAAGACATATACGCATGTTCATCTAGACTAAGCCGCGTATACACGCAGATTAGATGTTACAAAGGCGCATATGCGTATACTCGCACTTTCACGCAAGGAAAAGCGCGTATATGTTGGAGAACTTACCTTTGGTCCGTGGTAGTTAGTCCTTGGTATTTGAACCTATGGTTTTGGACCATGGTATCTTGTCAGAAGTGTTGATCCCAAATATTGGGTCCATGGTATCGTGTCATTATGGTTTTGAACCGTGGTATTGTGAGAGGCCTAAGACTATAAAAGAGGAAGGAGATCATTTGGCAAAGTATCATCTGAATTGATTGAATATCTAATAAGTGCTAGATCTGAAATATTGGTGATTAGGGCTATGGTGTAGATCTGGATTTGAATGAAGGAGGAACCTTAGCGCACAAAGAAGGATAAGTTCTATTGATGGGTCATAATCTTTAGGCTTGAATGATAGTATCTTTCTATGATTTTGATCTGTTATATGTGGCGCATGCTTGATCTATAAATCTGGTAATTTGGGTTAACTAATGTCTGAATGTTTGAAAAGAATGAATTATCCTTTCTAGATCTATATGCAGGTTCAGTGAAGAGAAGGTGCGTATACACGTTGTTTTGGTAAGGGAAAGAAGCGTATACACAGGTTGGCTTTGACACAGAAGCGTATACACGCAGGTTTCTGAACAGTGAAGTAGCGTACATCTCTTGATTTATGTTCTAGCTGCTTCTGTTTATTGCTGCAGTGTTCTGGGTTCAGAATTGGTGTTTGGTTATAGTTACTGTGTTCTGAGTACAGCTGTTAGAGAAGTGTTTATCTTTGATTCAGTTTTGATTGGTGAAAAGGTGATTGGTTGATGTAGAAATTCTTGATGTTTGATTGATGTGGATCTAGTCTGAAAATTTATGAAACGGGGTCACTAGAAGAAAGAGAAGGTTGTAGCCTTCTGTAGGCCAGCACCTACGTATTAGTATCTTGGCTAGTGAAAGAGCTAAGGGGGTGGTAGCTCCCTTCCAGGAGAAGCTGGAGAATGAGAGAGGGTTGTAGCTCTCTCCAGGTTGCAGCCTGCGTGCTCGTAAAGGATTGCACCAATACATTGTAAAAAGAAGTTTCTAATTAAAAGAAGATAGAGACGAGTTGCAGAAAGTGGTTTTCACCCACATTGGGTTTCCACCTTATATCTTGTGTTCTTGTGTGTGATTGTCTTCTGCTCTGTTTTACTATTTCTGGTTACTGTTTATTTAATTTTGATACACAGATTAACAATCAACATCTAAAAGATAAAGTAAATTATAAGTTTGCATTGTATATGCGGGTTTCCTTCTACATAGTTGCGTATGTACGTGGTTTTAATTCACTGAAGTAGCGTATATTACCTGGATTTGAAAAAGGGAATATTTGACTTGATAATACTGATTCACCCCCCCTCTCAGTATTATTTCCAATAGGGGGTAGCTTAGAGGAGTGCAAAAGTAATATTTTCCCTATTGGAAAAATAATGAGCCAAAAAATATCCCTCCAATAGATTTAACCATTTATCTACAGAAATTAAATCTATATAGCCTTCAAATATGGGAATGTCAAAGTTGACTTGTACCTTAAAGGGAATGGCACCTCTAGGGTGGTTTTTGTATGAAGATACATCACTTGTAGGAAATTTTTCAAGGATCTGGGAAACGTTGTCTATCATTTCATTCCTTTGTCACTCGAGGGCTTCTTTAAGAAATATTTTGAAAGGATCTCCTACTCTCTCATCTTTCTTTTCTTCCGCCTTGGGACAGCACTCGGGTCGGTGAGGCCAGTCTTGCAAATGTTCAACTAGTTCAAGCCCTCACTACTTATACCTTGACCTCGTTGGGGAGATGCACATAAACACAAAGAAAGAGAAGACCACTCTGATACCACTGATATGGGTTTATGAAGGAATGAAATCAAATACAAATATAAATAGAAACATAGTGGTACAACCAAAACAAACCTTCAATTCATTCATAACAAAGTACCAAAAATTATTTACATGTAGAATGGAAATAAACTAGCTCAGGTGATGGTAGCTTATCTCTGAGAAGAGATGTGTTGGCTACATTCCTACTGAAGTATGTTATAGTGAGGCTTGAATGCCTATTTATTATTGAGAAACAATGAAAAACCCTAAACATCCAAAAAGCTAACCATAGGAGATGAAGCACCAAAAGTATGTGGGCCCTGTTGGGGTAAATTGGTACATCAACTTCCTGGGGTCATAACTATGGCCTATGATCTCCATTTTACATGTATGATACCTCACTAGAAACATATATTTGAGCATTAATAATTTCAACTGCAAAAATTGATAAACAATGATGTTTTCCCATTTTCCAAAACGACATCATTTAGGGCCTCAAAACGGATTCAGAAGTTCAGGGCCCAAAAGCTACCAAAAATATTAAAATGTGCTACAATTAAGCAAAATGAAAGAACAATGGTGGGGGTCTAAGAGAAATAGGTGGGTGGCCACTAATATCCACTTGGATAAACCATTTGGAGTAGGATCCCCAACTAGAAGATAACTTGTTACCGAAGTGGTGGGTGTTAATGGTGTGCCTTGGCTACAATAATCACATAGAAAGTTGTATACATGAATTTGATGGAAATAGGTGTATCAACTTTGTGAAGCATCAAGTGTGATGCATGAGAAGTTACATCACATCAAAGGGAAAGAGATTGGGTCTTTTAGTAACATGTAATAGTACTTAGCTTAAAAGGGACATGTGAGTTGCAAAATGATCATAAGTTATCCTACAAAATAGTTCACAAGATAACCATAATCAAAATAATGTAACAACACACATTCAATATGATTCATACTAAGGTAGAAAAAATAGTTCATAAGAGTTAGCATAAATGAAATAACGCATATTGTAAACATAACAAGAATTGTTGGGCATGGCATCCCCCCAAGGCATGTTTTGGGGCTCAAAGCCCAAGTTTTGACCCGATATTCTTGTAAAGACTCCGCGAATTGTAAGTGCGGAGCACAAAATGTATGATAGAGTCACAGGGTTGTCCGACCTAGTTTTATAATTTAATGTCGGCCTACCCATGATCTATGGACCATGGGATTGTATAAATAGAGCGAGGCTCTAAGTGTAAAAAATAAACAAGGAAGAACTAAGCAGAGGTAGAAGCGAGAAGCGAAGAGTCTAAGTGTCTAAGGTCGTAGGGTAGGAGAAGGCTCTGTAATTGAGCGCGCAAAGGCCTAGTAGTCTGTAGCTGAGTGTGCAGACCCCTGCAGCTGAGTGCGCAAGGAGGAGTCAAGTCTATAACCAAGGAAGACAATAATAAAGAGAATTTTTATCTAAATTCTGTGTATCTGTTCTTGGGTTATTACATGTTTGATATAAGTTGCAAATATACGGTTTATTTACTACACACAAATGTATGAATGGTGTACATTGTTAAGTATAACTTAAAGCCTGCAAGTAGACTAAGATAGTTAACTAACCTTGGAATATCAGTAAGGAGTTGGGTAATAACAGCGTTCGGCCCCTGACTAGGGCTACGCAAGGGCAGCATCTCACATTGCAAGGCACGAGAAAGTGCGCGTAGCGATGTGCACGTCGGGTCGAATCGCAGACCACTTGAACTCACCAGACATCTCCAGTGTGTGGAAACCTAGTTCTAGCACCGTCACATACTACTTCGGGTCAGACCTCAGTCCGCGCTCCACAGGCTGTTACCGAAAGGGCCAGTAGTACTGGGATTTGTTTGGCTAAATCACCTCTAAACTTGGGTCAGGCCCCAACAAGCCAAAAAATGGTTCTGTTGTCGGGACTAGGATCTACATAAGAGATGTCTCATGTCGTGTCACTACAGTTCAACAAAGAAAGAAATTGAAGAGTGGCTAGACAAAAAATTCACGAGTTCGTGGCACAGGAAAATAGGAATCTATGAGTATCAAAGGAAGAGTGTTTAGAGCGCTACTTGTATACGGAAATCCATGAAATTTTCTTTGCGTCCTTCCCCTCTGAGTTGTATGAGTGGATCGCTAAGTTAGCAGATAGTCAAGGAAGGTGTAGGATTGACAAACCTATTGTGTGGACTCCAGAGTTGGTGCACAGACTAGAAGCATTAGAAGATAAGATTGCGCGCGCTGTGGACCATTGGCTCGATCGAATTATAGGAGGGTTTATCACCGAGTTTGTGGTAGACACTTCCTCAAAGGACCATGGGTTAAGTACGTTAAATCTTTGAACACTTGGATTAAGATGCTACTGTGTGAAAAGTGGGTTATGTGAATAAATTGATGTTTGGGGCTATGCGAAGTGGGAGGATCTATAGAAACGAAGGTAGTGCAGAGATAGAAATGAGCCCCTTGATTTCACCTTGATGAGAAAGTGAGGAAGAGCTCGCGAAAGTTTCACCAAGAAGTGCGATCAGTGTGATAAGGCATTGAATTCTGCGCTTACCACCCCCACCTACACCACCACCAGTTTCACCATCTTCACCCCCATCTCCACCCACACCACCTCCGCCACCACCACAGTTTAATATGGTGAGCGCAATAAAGTTTCTAGTGTTCAAAGGAGTAGGGAATGAAGATCCGGACCAATTTTGGTTTGTTGTAAAGGATGTATGGGAAGCGCAAGGGGTCACAGATGACAACCTAAAGAAAGCAACGTTGGTCAGCGCCTTTCAGGATCACACACTAACATGGTACATTAAGCATTCCAACGACAATCTAAACGTAGGAATCGCGGATATCCAAGCTGCGCTAAACAAGGAATTTAGCAGACCAAAATCAGAGACACAGTCGATTATCGGGTTTAAAGAAATCATGATGCTTCCAGGCGAGACCCCCTGGGAGTTGGATCAGAGACTGAAGGGTATGATTCGTGAAGCCAATATGACCTTAATGGATGGGCAACACTGCACATGGTTTGCAGTCTCATTAATGCCGCATCTAAGGACCGCGTTGTCACAGCAGAAGCTATCCACTCAGGTCGAAGCATTGGAGATTGCAATGAGACTGCACGAGACCCCGATACAATATCCTAACCTAAGAGTCCAACAGATTCATGCGCAGTTGAAGAACTTGTGTCTGGAGATGCAGAGCTTGAAACAAGATAGGACAACCCACCGAGAAGCGTGCGACGAGGTATGGTGCATAAAGTGCAAAGGCGAAGGACATGACAAGGACCATTTTCCAGTCTTCACGAACTACCTGGCAGAAGGAGGACCAATGCCATCGAGATCAGAGGCACAAGACAGACTGAGCGCGCTGCCTGCATTATGGTGTGCGATTTGTTAGATAGGAGGGAAGCATGCTACAGATAGCTGCCACCTATTACAAAAGTATACGCAGACGTCCCAACAGTTGTTCTATAATTTCTACAAGTCAATAGGCCATGATGAGCACACCTGTAGAAAGTTACGAACTAATGATGGATTGGACCCCTACCTACAGAATTTAGACCAAAACATGAGCCCTCAATCAAAATGCAGGGATGGTGTGCACTAGATTTGAGGGGCACGGATGAGGTCTAGGCGGAATGGGACCAGGAAGGGGTTGCAGATAGCTGATTTTCTACAATTGCAGAGGGCTAGGGCATTACGCCCACAATTGTACAAATCCGACAAGAGCATATTGTTTATATTGTACCTAGTTTGATCATGAGAGAGAGGACTGTCCCACACTTATAGCTAGGTTGCGCGATAAAGAAACACTCTAGCCTCCCCCGACTCAGAACCTACAAATGATGAGGTCTAAGCCATGCGAGGAGGACCCGAATGTAAACATCGTGCTCCGAAGCAGTATCACGACAGGAGATGACAAGGGCAAGCAACCTGAAGAAAGTGTCGGGGTTTACAAGGCTTCAACAAAGGAACCAGAGTTGGATTTGGAGCGCGTGAAGGAGACATTCATGGAAGCTAAGAAGAGCTTCAAGGAGGCCTCCACTTCAGGCAGTAAAGACAAACTAGAACCAGAGATGGACCCATCAATGCTCACTAGCTTTCTAGAGACATGCATGAAGATACTGCATGACAGTAAAGCGGTGAAAGGGATGCAAGAACTCATCACTAGATGTGCTGGATCAGGGGAATCATGCGTAGTCTGGAAGCTCGGGAAACACACAACACGAACATGAAGGGAGATGAGATTGACTGTGCAAATCGGAGAATATGAAATGGATCAAGTGATTTTGGATCTGGGATCAGACACGAACGTCTTACTAAAGTAGACATGGGAGCGCATGGGCAGGCCTACATTGCAATGGTCTCCTATTCAGTTGCGAATGGTGAACCGGCAAAAGATCCTCTCGATGGGAAGATTGCAAGGAATAATGGTAGATATCGAAGGTGCGATCACACTTACAAATTTCGAAGTGATAGACGTTGTTCATGATAGCAATCCCTACCCCACGCTACTGGGAATAGATTGGGCCATTGATATGAATGGAATAATAAATCTAAAGAATTGCAAGATGATTTTTTAGAAAAGGTCACTACGCGTAATGGTACGTTTAGACCTTGTGGAAGGATCGCGCTACATAGATCTAGTGCGCGACGATGAAAGTGACAACGATATAGACTATATCTATAAGATAACCGCTAGGGAACAAGTTTGGGTGAATCCTACAGCAGATGGTAGGATTTTGTGGGAGCACGAAAGCTCCTATACCTCAGACTCGGACGAGGAAATAGAACGATGGCAGAACCGGTTACATGAGGTAACCACACTCAACTGAAACATGATGATAAGGTCGCTGCCCTGCATGACAATAGAGGTAAGAGATCTGCTTATGTATGATGGGTTGATAGCAGTGGATGATTTTCTGAACAAGTTTGAAAGAGAATTGCCAGAACAACAACGTTTCGATGCGCTATGCCCGCAATGTGGTGGGGTACGCACTAGTAGAATTTTTAGGACTGGCGGGAATGCAGAAGGATGATGCTCATGTAGTTTGGAAAGCCTTAGATGCAGATGAAAGCAAGGTATGATGGACGAAATAGCCTATGCACCCACCTCTCTCAATGGGTACAGGCGTATGGTACGCAACCTGCATGAACACACACCATCCTCGTGACAGGAAACGTGACCGACAAGCAGGAGCAGGCAAGACGATGGCACGAATGACGAAGTATGATAAGACCAAGCATGCCAAATATTATCCACGTGGAAGCCTTTGACAAAGTGTGCGAAGTACTAAACATGACCAACCATGTGAGACGCACAGACTGGGACCTGTGCGTACCAACGGTTCTATGGGATTATAGGACCATGTGCAAAACCCTGACCACGCGGGCACTTCCGATGCTGAAGTATGAAGCAGATGCTGTAATCCCTATGGAGCATGCAATGTTTGGTCTGCGCATGGCAACACCCATAGACACGACGATTCATGAAGCCCAAAAAGAAGGAATCACACAGCCGCCAGAGACAAAACACATGAGACTTGAGGAAGAAATCCAACAGGGAAACCTTAGGCTTCGCGAAATTGAAAAGGAAAGGGTACGGTTATGAGAGAAAAGTGCTTTGATGGACACGGAGGTCAAGAAGCTGGAAGATGAAATAAAGGAAGAGTTTCTCACCGAAAAAACTAGGATGGTAAGGCAAGGTGCATACGATCATACTGACAAGTTTGAGAACTATCACTGTGAATTGGTTAGTTTGATGCCTTGGCTTCGACCACATATATCTAAGAGTAGGGACCAAGGTAGCATGTTGTAAATAAGGAAGTGGACAACCATAGAGGGTGGGGATTCTCCAAGAACCATGATGGAGGATAGAATGGAGCCCCACACAGGTGGTGCGGCCACCTGACTAGCCAGGAGAAGCACAGTCTTAGTGCTCGAGGCAATTGGAAGGGAGTGCGAGACTATAAACTATCCTACCTGGAAGCTGCGCAATGTCAGAAATGCGCGCAGAAGCAGAGAATCACAAGGTGTGCGACCACAAATGGAGGACTGCAATGTCGCACGGATTGGGCAGAAAGTGACTGTTGAAGTCACTTTTCACGATGGGATGGTCGACTTGAGGCCAAATGGACCGGGCATAAAATCTGCCTCTAAGAAAACATTAATGAATCGGAATTAGGGGGAACAGTCGAATTTGAATTCAAAAGGTGCTATAAAACACAGAGGTCTGCCCAGCAAACAACACTTAGTCATTTGAGAATTGAGCGATTGAACAGAGCCCTAAGCATTATGAGCCGAGCATTAATCGAGCCCATAAATTCGTGAGTGATAGATTACAGCCAAAGAATGATGAAAACGACTAAGGATGGTTTGGGAATAGAAGAGGTAACCACCAACGAGGACGCGAAAACCCCAACTGTGGAGGATGTTCCAGAAGGTGTCGGGGTTGTCGTAGAGATCACCAAATCACCGCATACACCATGATCTAAGAAGGATAAGTAGGCAATGGCTCCCGTATGCATGTCCCCAAGGAACCCGCTGCACAGCATGCTATCAATGGAAGAGAAGGGGAAAGCTATCACAATAGACACAAATGAGGAAGAAGAAGATATGCAGGCCCTTATCATCGCAGAGGAAGAAGACGAAGGTATGGAGGAGGATATTCAACCTACACACTCTGCGAAAAAACTACCCACATATATCCCCCCACGAAAAGGGAAGGCCAAAGTGCCCAAGGACCTAGACGAAACCAAGAGTTCTCTCTAGACCCCACTCCTCCCTGACGGCCTTGTGTTTGAAGGCCCACACCTGGGCTGTGTGCCAACCATGAAGTTTGAATATTGGGACCTTGCTGACGGTGAGAAGTTCCCTCACTTGGAGACCAAGAACCTCATGAAGCATAGCACCGCAGGGGTGGTGACAACATTAGAGCCGTGGAAATGGTTGTGCGGAGTGGAAAAGGTTGGGCTACTGAACCTGCTATGGGTGCCGCATTTCCACCATGCCCCAATAGCCATTTTCATCATCAAGCAGCTGCTCCACCTGGTGCGTGATGGGTATCTATGCTTGGAGGAGCCTATCCCCATCACGGCAGACCTAATTCATCGCATTTCCCAGCTACCATATAAAGGAAAGGACCCCGCAACCATATCGGAAGGGAAGGGTAGTGATTTGGCCCTCGCAGAGGCCACGAAGACGAAGTACAAGTTGGAGAAGAAGAAGCGGGGCTATGCCATCTCCAGCATCAAGGACAAAGTGGTACACGTAAAAACCCAAATCCTGGCAGGCAAAGTTATGTGCAAGTGCCACGCAGACGAGATACCGACACCGGTAATCGCACTGGCCTAGTAGTGCGCGGAGGGGTTCCAATTTAACTGGGATGAATTCCTCTACACATAATTCCTGACGAAGTGTTGTGAAGCTCAGGAGTAGTGTAAAACCTTCAACTCTGCATGGCTGTTGCTATCCATAGTGCTTGTAGCGGGGGAATGGCCAAAGGACAGTCAATTCCCCACAATTGACAAAGATTTACCAGAGGCCGCAAAGTATGCTTTGCTTTGGGCCACAAAGGATGCGAAGAGGATACGCGATGGCACGATCTTCTGGGTGTTCATGGAGATGAACATCCGAATGTGGATCAACCAGAACCCATGCTTGTCACCCACAGTGTACAACAATCTGCAGAGTTTTGTAGAATATAAGGTATATATGCACAACATCTTTATCAGGGCATGAAAGGACTCGACGAAGCAGTGGGCAAAGCTACCCTTTGTAGCCACTGATGACACCATTTTCAATGTCTTGAAGACATGGCCTCCAAAATGGCATGCCCCTGATCTTATAGAACTCGAGAGGGTGGCACCACAGAAGGAAACAATAGCAGCTGAGGTACGGGTAGCACAGGAAGTGATACAGAAAGCCATATAGAAGAAAAGGCCGTAGATGCAGCCGCAACAGCACAGGAAGCCACCGCAAAGGCGGGCGAGGACCAAGCAACTCCTTCGTAGGATCAAGAGGCAGAGGAAGCAGAACAACAGAAGGGAGCAAGAACCTAGGGACCGAGTCTACACAGTTGAAGTGCCCACACTCGACAAAGCGAGCAGGACCGAGGAAGAAGGTCAAGGCCTCGAAATTTGCTTTTGACCCGATCACCCTAACTGAGGGTGATCTGCATGACATCGGTGAGATAGTACGTGATGTCACCAATGAGGCTCTTCAGGATTTTATGCAGGAGCACCAGACTATGTTGGGGGCCCTTAGAGCATAGTTGTAGTAGTTACAAGTGTGCCCCCCTCAGGTGGGTACCCTTTCAACCCACCTCGCAGTAGGATCCGTTACAACAGAGCAGATGTTGCACACACAGACGGAAAACATAATAGTGTTATCGGAAGGGGCCCTAGTGACATCGAATGAGGTCGATCGATTTTCGGTGAGCATGATGAAAGGCCTTGGCCTTAATTTGGCTATCCTGCTATGTGAAACACTATATTTGGTACAGGATGGGATAACGAAAGAGCTGTGCACTAGGGAGAGTTGCGTGATCCAAGTCCTTATAGAAAAAAAGATAAACATGGAATAAATTAGATTGCAACACGATGAATTGGTGTCACAAAATCAGCAATTGGTACAGGTGGTAGACGATGCTTGCCACAGTGTCCTAGAGCTGGCCATCCTGGCAGATCTACCAGTGGAGGTGTGGATCCACAAGTTAGCAGCAAGGGTCCGCGAGGCCAGGGAAGAAATGAAAAAGGTTCAGTTGGAGTTGGATCTTCAGATCATCGAGTTGCAGTTAAAGGTGCAACCATCCACTCCCCCAGAAGTAAGAGAATAACGAGCTAGCGCTATTGCAGTGGGACTGGAGGAAATCAGAGGTGTAGTGCAAGACTGTACCGGCATGTTGGAACAAGCACTTGAGGTACTCAGGACTCTGTAGGAGGACCCCAACATCCAGCACTTGGAAACAAAAGCAAGAGAACTCCAACAACAATACGACAGTGTCTGAGGAACTGTGCAGACAGTAGTACTCACCTAGAGGGTTGCGAGGATGCAGTAAGAGAAAACGCTGAAGGAGCAGGTGGACACATGCGACACAAGGAGGCAGTTCTCAAAGTGCACGTTCAGCCTTGGATCGACGAGGCCTTCACTATCACAACCAACATCGAAGGAAAGCTGGCGCACATACAGTGGATGCACACATTGATGCAGAGAAGCACCCCAGACACAAAGGTCTTGGTACAACAGATGCAATAGATTCATCAAACAACAGCTTAGTGTGTTGCGGACCTCAGCACAATTTGAGAACAGTTGGAGGTACTCCGCGCCAATATCACCGCGTCGATCAAGTGACTCGATGGCGAGTCGCGATGTTTGTGTTTGGGGCCTGTTGGGCATGGAATCCCCCCAAGGCACGTTTTGGGGCTCAAATCCCAAGTTTTGACACAATATTGTTGTAAAGACTCGACAAATTGCGGGCGCGGAGCGCAAAATGTATGATAGACTCACAGAGTTGTCTGCCCTAGTTTTGTAATGTAATGTCAGCCTACCCATGGTCCGTGGACCATGGGATTGTATAAATAGATTAAGGCTCTAAGTGTAAAAAATAAACAAGGAATAACTAAATAGAATTATAAGCGAGAAGCGAAGAATCTAAGTGTCTAAGGTCGTAGGGTAGGAGAAGGCTCTGCAGCTGAGTGTGTGAACCCTTGCAGCTGAGTGCGCAGGGCGGAGTCAAGTCTGTAACCAAGGATGAGAATAATAAAGAGAATTTTTATCTAAATTATGTGTATCTATTCTTGGCTTATTGCATGTTTGATATAAATTTCAAATATACTGTTTATTTACTACGCGCAACAGTATGAATGGTGTATATTGTTAAGTATAACTTAAATCCTACAAGTAGACTAAGATAATCAACTAAAATTGGAATATCAGAAAGGAATTGAGTAATAACAGCATTCGGCCCCCGAGTAGGGCAGCATAAGGGCAGCATCTCAGGCTACGAGGTACGGGAAAGTGCACGTAGCGACGTGCACACCAGGTCGAACCTCGGACCACTTGAACTCATCAGGCATCTCCAGGGTGTGGAAACCTGGTTCTAGCACCCTCCCATACTACTTCGGGTGAGACCTCAGTTTGTGCTCCATGGACTATTTCTGAAAGGGCCAGTAGTATCGGGATTTGTTTGTCTAAATCACCTCTAAACCTGGATCAGGCCCCAACTGGCGAACAAGAATAGTCTTACTACATCCATGAAATATGCATGAAGACATGTCGACTCTGAGATTTTATTAAAAGTGAAAGTTCCAAACATACATTTAAAATGTACAAACCATTAGTTCCAATAGTGGAACATGAAGCTAAAACATGCTTCTCCAAGGAAAGATAATCCTTCTATGCTAAAGGAGAAGCCAAGGCTCTCAAAAATACTCCCAAGCTTTTGATCCTAAGGCAAAGATGAGTGAAAATCCCTTTAAGTGAGTTATGAGGGTATATTTATAGCATATGACATGATTATCCATCTTCCTTTGTGACTCTTTGACTCCACTCATGACTCTTTGAATTCTCTTACATAAAGACCTTTCATATTCCATAATTGACACTTGGACTTCCACTTATAAATTTGTTTGAAAGATAACATTACAAATATGCATATAGGAAAAAATTGGGTAGATTCAAATAAAACAAGCCTACTAAGAAAAACATGTCGATCTTGAGCTTGGGAAAACACTAACTCGACAGCTTGAACCTATAGCTCTCCACTCACATAGGAATTTCAAGATTTATATTGTGTGATGATTCCATCAAACTTTGTGATAGGATCACGCTGAAAGTGGACTCTAGCCTCCATTGCATGTGGGTACACGGTCATGGAGCTAGTTTGTTGGTCTTCAAAGGGCCACTAATAAACTTTTGTATATCATGTTTGTTGGCCTACAAGTCCCTTTGGTACCAATATACTTGAACTGGTCCAAGTATTCTTCAAATTTGTGTCTAACCTTATTTCTGCCTTTAGCTTCTGTGAATGTGATGACTGAAGGGATCTTGTGTGACTTCACCATGAAATTCACACTATTATACAACCGTGCATAAGAGGACTGAATGTTGGTCATTAAAGTGTCGAGCTATTCTTTTCTTTTGATAAGCATCCAAACTTCAGATTTATCCAACAAAGTTACTTCCTTGTCTTCTTCACCAACTCAAGAGGTGCATCTCTATATTGAATTCCCCACTTATGCACATCAGTAATAGTTGTGTGAACAACCTTGAGAGCTTTCACATTCTCTTGATATTTTTGTTGCATGTTGTGCAGGTGGACAACTGCTTTGTCTACGGTGACTAACTCTTCATAGAGGTTCCTCATAGTGTCTACTAATGTGGATACTTCACCAAGTATCGTGGCCTTGATTTCTTCAAGGTACACCTATGCGGGAGCTGCTTTCTGAACCTCTACCTAGAGATGTTTGATTTGTTGCTTTGTAGCCTATAATTTCTTCACCATATATCTATTGTCAGCCATCAAATATTTTTTGTTTGACATGGAGGCTCTTGTGAAGTCCAAGTTGGATGTGGCAATATCTTCTCAATTTTTCCTAGTGTTCATCACCATGACCTTCTCCTTGATCAAAGAAAGTTGTCTGAGGTCATCCAAAAAGTGCTTCTTTCCTTCCTATACAATCATTTTCTCCAACTCATCATAAATTAAATTGTAGATATGCATAACTAGACCTTCATTAAGAGGAGAAATTTCCTCTTCCTCACCTAGAGCTTGCCCTTCTATAGGAAGAAGGGGAGACTAAGTGGTGATTTGTTACATGCAAGGCATGAGATCAACATCCTAATCTCATAGCTCCAAGTCTATCTCTATGTCTTGGATCACCACTAGATCTTCCATTTCCTGGGAAATTTCTTTATCCTGAAATTACTTTCTTTCTTCTTCAAGTAGCTGATTATTCTCTTCTTCTTTGGCTTTCTTCAATATTTCTTCTTCCTCTTCTTTTCTCCTTATTTCTTCTTCTTGTGTTGGCCTCTCTTCTTTCTCTTTCTGGTAGTTTTCTTCCTCCTACTATAATTCTTCCTCTTGCTTCTTTTGTTTCCTCCTCCTTTCCTTCGCCATAGTTGCTTTCAAGACAATTGGATCTGCTTTGAATTTGTAGTTATGCTCTTCTGCTGGATTGTGAACCACCATCCTCTTAGAATTTGCGCAAATTGGGATGCACCTCTTTTATGGTTCTACCTCTAGAGTGGTTTCCTACTGAAGAGTGATGTACGATGGACCTATAATGGTGACTATTGCATGGGGCTTCGAGGAATTATAACAGTTCTTGACCTTTTCCTCCTCTAGTTTGGAGTAAGTCCTACTTAGCCAATTGAAATGTATCTTTGCACAGTATTTCTTTCAAACACTCCTAAGATCATACAAGTGATATTCAATCAGAATGAACCTAAAGTACTCTAACTCTTTACCTTCATTCTCCATATCCTTCAGATTCTAAATCTCATACGATCCAATATACAAAGGAATGGTGGGCCAAGGTGCTTTCTTCTTCCTTTGAAAGACTCCTTATAAACATGTCGAAAGATGATAAGCTACCTCTTGCATGACCAATCGTTTGGTGGCATACCTCGAAAATAGATGTGAAGACTTCTCACCACCGAACAACCTAAGGTAAGTTCCATCACATGAGGTAAAACAATCATATGGTTATGTTACTGCTTCCATAGCCTCACGAGACATACAAGGTGGATCTTACTCAAAGATCATTCGATAGAGTACTATGACAAAGTTATAGGTTAACCAATCCATGAATCCTCTATAGTTTATCTCTGAAAGAAACTTGCATTAAATGTGTAAAACAAGCTCCTTTGGTGTCCATGTCCAACTCATGCTAAGAAAAAAATTATGAGCACATATCACATCTAACAAGTACATAGACATATGGAATCTGACTTACTTACCCTTGGGAGGGTTTTTGGCATTGGTCACATTGATCTTTAACTATTGGGAAAAAAATCCAATGAGCTGAATGTTTTCCCCTCATTCACAATCTTATATAGCAAATATGCCCAATGCTCGGGAAAGGTATCAATATTATTTTGACCATAGATTCAGTAGCATATAGCTATCAAGTATTGGAATTCTTTTCTAAGAGATTTGTTCTTATATGTTTTGCCGAGTGTTTGGAAGAATTTGGATTTCTCTTTCATTGAACCTTTGATGACATATTTAGTGCTCAGGTAACTAGTGACTATGTAAAACTGAGAATACATGTATGCTTATGACAAGGGAAAATGTTACATCAACTGAAAATCATGTGTCATGAATGGGGAAAGCCTTTTTCCACTAACACTACTAAGGATCATTCTCTTTGCACCTATGTGTGGCAGGATCCACTTGATAATATTTTCACAAGGGAAGACTAGAAACCTGCATGAAATCTTCACTTCTGGATATTTATATAAACCTATATGTCCTCTAGATATGCTTTGTAACATGTTGCTATGAATGCATATTTTACTGTGTGCCATGTGATATTTGAATCTTTCTCAATGAAGAGTTGAGTGTTTGATAGAAGAGGCAGGGTGACAGGGGTACTCTCAACTACTTCACTAATGTTGCTCTCTATGGTGTCGTTTGAGGCATATCCCTTTTGAGGAATGATCACAACAATTGATTAAAGAGAGATAAACTTAAAACGTTGCAGTACCTATATCATAATATTCACTCATGGAAAATACAAATCAGTTCAAGAAAATCGGTTCATTCATTAAGATCAAAGAAGAAACTCAATAAATGAGGAGAAGGATTGCACAATTTCTAGGCTGAAGGTGATAGACTAGTCTCATGAATTGCGTAGTGTGCAGTATCAGCAAGAGAGTGGCAAGCTTGAGGCTTGAGACTATGAAATGCACGGCCTTGGCTGGGCATGCTGAAGGAAGAGACTACACGTTGCATAGTCTTAGTGGTCGAGGTTGAGGCTTGAGTTCTAGAAGTGTACAATGCGTATTTGGAAAATCTTGTGACTACGCATTACGTAGCCTCATAGGCCAAGCCTAAAACTTGAGCCTTGAGGATGAGAATTGCGTAGTTAGGAATGGAAATTACTGGCCATGTTTGTGTAGATCTGCCCAGAAAAGAGAGAGAAAAGTATCATATCTAAGTGTTGGGGTAGGAAGGAACACATATAGGGATGACAGGAAGTTATGTCAGTGAAACCAAAGATCCAAAAACAATCATGAAAAAGGAAAAATGAACATGCAAAAAATGACCCAGAAGCAGTTATTGCTGGTAGGAAGAAAACAAGAATTCAATGTGACACTTGTAAAATGTGAACGCCGAACTAAACCAACACTTTTACAAGATAATAATAGTTAAAATTCAAACTACTATAATGAATAGGGAAAAAAGCACTCATGTTGAAATTTGGTACCAGAGGACAGGTGGTTCCCTTAGGCTTTGATCTTTGGCCTAGGGAAAAGTGTCCAAAAGAATTTAATTTTTCTCCTAAAGTAACTTTATAATTTTTTGTTGTAGCTCTGATCCAAAGATATTATGATAATAGAAATAACCTAAGAATAACAAGATCAAATATAGATAAATGCTTCTTTATTAATCTCAAAACCCTTATGGTAGGGCAACACCATACATTCACTCCTTAAGGAAGGAGAACACTGCACAAGCCATATGCATGTTCATACAATAATCCTTCTCTATATCTCCACATGGAGTCTCTAGCATCTATATAGGCCTCATACATACAATACCATGGGTCATTACCATGGTTCCTTCATACCATCAACTAATACCATGGGCCCATTACATTATTATTAACTACTTGTGGTCCCTTACATGACATGGGTTAACCACCTTATTTATTACTATGGCCCATCCCATTATTACATTATTACCTTGGGTACCTCCCTTGGTACCCCATATTATCCCCCCTAGGTATATAACATTCCACCCCCCTAAGCATGTTTCGTCCCCGAAACATGGGAAGAACATAAATAATAAGATCTACTCAAAAGAGTAGTCCACTGGTACCATGCACGTGCATCTAGCCATCCAAGAGAAAGGTGAACCCTCGATCTCGCTGGTGCCTCACTCGCTTGAGATGGAAGTTGACCGTGGCAGCTCTTCTGTGTGTAGTAGGTGGATCGTCGCTCCTCGCTATCCGTCATACGGGGGTTGTTGTACTTGTGGGTAATTGGTTGCCATCTTGTTGGTTGTTGTCTTGTGGGGTGATGTGGGTGATGATATGTTGAAGTTTTAACCCAGGATGTCTTTTTCTTTAATTCACCCTGCTGTGGTGCCCGTTGTGGTGTCTTCTTTTCCAATATGACTTCAACCACTGAGCCCTCCTCTGATGTATCAACACTTGTAACCTTTTCTGCTTCAGCCTCTGTTTGTGTTTGATTGTCTATCATCACTGGCTCATCATCTAATATGTCAAACCCTGGAACATCTTCTGCGTCAACCTCTCTGGACTCTACCTGTTTATTGATAGAAATATCCTGTAATGTAATTTTCTTCTTTTTATACCAGAGCTTCAAGAATTTCTTCTGCACATTAATATTGATAGTACCCACAGATTCCATCCAAGGATATCCCAAAACAACATCCATATTATCTGTCTCTAAAGCATAAAAATCACCATGCAACACATACTTATCCATAGAAATCTTCAAATCCTTATACACTTGAACATCCTCATTATCAATCTGTGCACTTTCAATGTGTTTTGCTGGAACTTGCAATCTTTTTTCCAAATTAATACTTATAAGGTTTTGCTTGCAACTAGGATTTATAGACACAACGATTTTCTCCTTCTGAATCAATCCATGAACCTGCAATAAAGATATACCAGTAGGAAATAACCCTTTAGGTTCCTTGGTTTCCTTCTTTCCTGTAAAAATAAAATCTTTGCTAGGCTGTGTGTCTGTCTGTGTAAGCTTATCCACAAGATTAGCTTTATGGTTAAAGTGGTCCATAAGAGCTTTTGTGAATTTGTCCCAAGTCAAGGGCCTTCGATAGCCACGTTGATGCCTTTGCCACCATTGGAATCTTTCATTGTCCAAGTACATTGTTGCCACACTCAGTTGAGTCTCATCATCCATGATGTAATTCAATATAAAACATTTCTCCATTTGTGCTAGCCATATGGCTGGATGAGAGCCATCAAATGGATACAAGTCCCTCAAATTCAGATCTAGGCCCGCCATCACAAAAAAATTGGCGAAAATTTGAAATGGTCACAATTATTTAAATATTGCTCAAAATCCCTATTATAACATGTTTTCAAAAATGGAACAATCATTCTGCATCTGCCCATGTGATAGAAATATTGATGCAGGCACTAGAATTTCACATCTGCGCTGCAACTCTCCCGCCGTCACCAAAAGTTCTGCAAAAAAGAGCTGATTTTAAATCAGCGATATCTTCCTCATCCGGACTCTGATTCAATTGATTTTTTTTTTGAAATTGGGTATTTTTTCCCAAAGAATCCAGATCTGCAATTATATGTTGCATATATTGCACCAAGACATCTAGATCTGCGCCGCAAAATCACTGCCCTGAAAATTGTCTGCAACCCCACTTATTTTTAGATCAGTGATATCTCCTTCATCCGGACTCCGATTCAACTGATTTTTTTTTTGAATTCGACTATTTTTGCAGAAAGAAGCCAGATATGTAATTATATTTTATAGATCTTGCACCAAAATATACAGATCTGACCTGCAAAGTCGCCGCCCCTAAAACCCTGCAAAAAAAAAAAAAAAATCTCCACTATTGTGCCCAAGAAAGTGTTCTGATACCAATTGTTGTATATCTAACCCAAAGATATTATGAGAAATAACAAATATACCCAATAAGAACAAGATCAAAATAGATAGAAATGATTCTTTATTAATCAAAACCCTTATGGTAGGGCAACACCATACATTCACTCCTTAAGGAAGGAGAACACTCCACAAGCCATATGCCTGTTCATACAATAATCTTTCACTATCCTCCAAGTGGAGTCTCTAGCCTCTATATAGGCCTCATACATACAATACCATGTGTCATTACCATGGTTCCCTCATACCATCAAACTAATACCATGGGCCCATTATATTATTATTAACTACTTGTGGTCCCTTACATGACATGGGTTAACCACCTTATTTATTACTATGGCCCATCCCATTATTACATTATTACCTTGGGTACCTCCCTTGGTACCCCATATTATCCCCTCCCTAGGTATATAACATTCCACCCCACTAAGCATGTTTCGTCCCCGAAACATGAGAAGAACACAAATAATAAGGTCTACTCAAAAGAGTAGTCCACTGGTACCATGCACGTACATCTATCCATCCAAGAGAAAGGTGAACCCTCGATCTCGCTGGTGCGTCGCTCGCTTGAGATGGAAGTTGACTGTGGTAACTCTTCTGTGTGGATGTGTAGTAGGTGGATCTTCGCTCCTCTCAATCTGTCGTGCGGGGGTTGTTGTCCATGTGGCTAATTGGTTTCCATCTTAATGGTTGTCTTGCGGGGTGATGTGGGTGATGATATGTTGAATTTTTAACCCACGATGGCTTTTTCTTTACTTTACCCTGCTGTGGTGCATGTTGTGGTGTCTTCTTTTTCAATATGATTTCAACCACTGAACCCTCCTCATATGTGTCAGCACCTATTACCTTTTCGTCTTCAGCCTCTGTTTGTGTTTGATTGTCGACCATCAACTGCTCATCATCTGATATGTCATTCCCTGGAACATCTTCTGCTTCAGCCTCCTTGGACTCTACCTGTTTATTAATGGAAATACCCTGTAATGTAATTTTCTTCTTTTTATACCAGAGCTTTAGGAATTTCTTTTGCACATTAATATTGATAGTACCCACTAATTCCATCCAAGGGTATCCCAAAACAACATCCATGTTATTCATATATGAAGCATAAAAATCACCATGAAACACATACTTATCCATAGAAAGCTTCAAATTCTTATAAATTTGAACATCCTTATCATCAACCTGTGTATGTTCAATTTGTGCTGGGACTTGCAATTGTTTTGCCAAATTAACACTGATAAAATTATGTTTACAACTAGGATTGATAGAAACAATGATCTTCTCTTTCTGAATCAATCCATGAATCTGCAATAAGGAGACACCTGTAGCAAATAATCCCTTATGTGTCGCATTCTCCTTTTTTCTAGCCCTAGACCATTTGTCCAAATAGACTTTTTCAAATTCTGCATCTAAAAGTTTGGTCAACTGCTTTTGGTCAAGTGATGACCACCAATTTTCAGCGTCATCTCTCAGATTAAGCGTCATTGAAACCTTCCAATATCTCCCATGTATGGACTTGTGGCTCTATATGAATTCTTCAATAGTAGGACGATCATCTTTCCCTATAAAATATAGCATCTCCATGAAGAGGATTTGAGAAAAATTCCTCACTTGGCGAAAATTTAAAGTGGCCACAGTTTAGTCAATATTGCTCAGAATCTTTATTATGACCTGTTTTCGGAAATGGAATGACCATTCTGCATCTGCCGATGTGATATAAATCTGATACCAATTGTTGTAGCTCTGATACCACTTGTTATAGATTTGACCCAAAGATATTATGATAATAGAAATAACCCAAGAATAACAAGATAGAAATAGATAGAAATGCTTCACTTTATTTATCAAACCCTTAAGGTAGGGCAACACCATACATTCACTCCTTAAGGAAGGAGAACACTCCACAAGCCATATGCCTATTCATACAATAATCCTTCACTATCCTCCAAGTGGAGTCTCTAGCCTCTATATAGGCCTCATACATACAATACCATAGGTCATTACCATGGTTCCCTCATACCATCAAACTAATACCATGGGCCCATTACATTATTATTAACTACTTGTGGTCCCTTACATGACATGGGTTAACCACCTTATTTATTACTATGGCCCATCCCATTATTACATTATTACCTTGGGTACCTCCCTTGGTACCCCATATTATCCCCTCCCTAGGTATATAACATTTTTATAAAGTTAAATCTAATTTAAAAGTGACTTTAAGTGATAAAGTTAATAAGTCTAATTTTAAAGTGACTTTTATAAAGTCAATGAAAAATTAGAAAGGAAAAGTGACTTTGGAAATAAATGACTGAGTGGGTCTTTATTAAAGTGGGGTGAATTAAAAAATAAAAAGTGAGATTTAAATGAGCATTTAATTTTAGCCTTAGATCTCAATCTATTTCAGCCATTGGATTTAGGGATCACCCAAAAGTCACTTGGGGTTAGATTAAAGGAGGAAAAGGAGGAAAAGGTCATTCATTCTTTCATGAGTAGATTGGGAGAAAGACAACAAGAGAGCAAGGGAGATTTATGGACAGGGAGGAGAAGGAGACAATAGCTTGGCACACATTCCAAGGCAGCAATTGAGCAGATTTGTACAACTGGTTCAGCACAGAGTGAAAGGCAGAATTTGGCACGATTTTCGAGGAGTAGTTTGCACAAAAATCGAGGAGCAATTTGCTCGTTTTTCTGCACGTAAAACGAGGGCCGTACAGCATAATTTAATGTTGAATGTGGGCACGAAAATCGAGGAGGCCGTACAACATTTATTGCTGTCCTGTTTGCTGTAATTTCCAGATTGCTGTGAGGCAAGGGAAAAGAGATAAATTGTAAATTTGCTTGCTGATTTTTTGTTGAATATTTTCTCACTGTAAAAGGCATTTTCCAGAAATAAAGAAGAGCTCTCAAACTGGTTTTCCCCAAGAGTTGTAGGGGGTTTTTCCACGGTCAAGTTGACCAAAAATCTCAGCGTTTAAATGTGTTTTAATCGCTGTTTATTATTGCTGATTTTTATTTCTGCAATTTCCAGCGTTCTGTAAAATTTCCAGAATTTGTGTTTTCAACAAATTTATTTTTTCCAGCTTGTTAAATGTATGGTTATGGGAAAGGGCATTTAACTATATGGGATAAATAAGGAGAAATTGAAAACCGGGGTGGGAAATGAGAAATTTCTACATGGTATTAGAGCTTGAGTGCTGAAGGGCAGTTTGGGACAACAAAAGGAAAAATTACAGCTGTTGATTTTTCACTCAGAAAATTCCAGCAAGCTGATTTTTTCATAAACAACAGTTTTACATTTACTACAGCAGTGCTATTTTTCAGTTTTAGGACAGCAGGATGTCATTGGGATTGAGGGTGGAGGATAGGCTGGATGGGCATATAAATTACAACGTTTGGAAGGAGAGAATACCGAGTATCTTTGAGGAGGCAAAAGTCTGGGATATCATGGTGCATACCACACAGAACCCTATTGTTGTGCCTACTGATGCTACTCAGTTGACAGCTTATAATAAAAAGAACAAAAAGGGTAACAGGTTGATTCTAGACGGAATCAAAGACCATTGCATTTCTCATGTAAGAGGAAAGAGCAATGCCCATGAGATGTGGACAGCGTTGTCCAATCTCTACCAGAGTACCAATGAGAACCGGAAAATGGTTCTGAAGGAGAAACTGAAAAACATTAAGATGGGTAATGATAGTGCAGCTGTATATCTCACAAAGATTACTAATGTGAGAGATGAGTTGGCAGCGATTGGAGAGGCCATTCCACCCACTAAGTTGGTGTGGATTGTAGTGAATGGCCTCCCCCGTTCATGGTTGAACTTTGCTGATGGGGTTTGTGCACGTGAGACCCTTCCCACATGGGAGATGTTTTGGGATGATTGCATTCAGACAGAGATCAGGAAAGGTCAGCTTGGGGCATCCAAGTCAATTGAGCAGGATGAGAATGTAGCACTGGTGGCAGGAGGCAAGAAAGGCAAAGCGAAGAAGCAGGCTTCCACAAGCAGTGGTGGGGGCAAAGGCAAAGGTAAAGGTAAACAAGGGAACACACAGAAAGACTATTCCAAGCTGAAGTGTTGGAATTTTCAAAAGATGGGACACTATGTAGTTGTGTGTCCGGAGATGAATTAGAAGAAGGGGAAGAACCAGGACGTGGCAACTTCAGCAGAGATTGAGGACTTTGTAGATCGTTTTGACCGGGAGTTTGCGTTCACTACGTGTCAGTCCTCTAGTGCACGATCACCTGCCACACAGGTTCAGAGGGAGCATGCTTTTCCCTTGATTAGCGGAGCATCTTCAGGTATCTGGTATGTGGACAGTGGGGCTTCACGTCATATGACAGGAGTCCGTGAGTACTTCTCAGAGCTTTCAGAGAGTGGCACTGATATAGAGGTAGTACTTGGTGATGACAGAGTTGTTAGAGCAGTCGGGGTGGGGACACTAACATTTCATAGGGAGTCCAAACCTCCCTTGAAAGTGTCAGATGTTCTTTATGTGCCAGGGATGAGGAAGAACCTCATATCCGTCTCAGCTTTGGAGGACAGAGGATATGAGGTACTGTTCAGGGGAGGATAGGTGTTGATGTATCCCAGGGGCACTCCAGCTGATTCAGCTAGAGTGATAGGTGTACGCCATACAAAGGTGTACAAGTTTGCATTCCAGCCCCTTTTGGCATTGAGCAGTAGCACCGACAGTAGAGCTAGCAGTTCTGAGCTGTGTGAGATTTGGCACCGCAGGATGGGACATATATATCATGGAGCCTTGAGGACATTGCGGGAGATCACTACAGGTGTGCCAGATTTCAGTATTGATCACTTTGATACTTGCAGAGGTTGTGTGATGGGCAAGCTTTCCAAATCCCCTTTTCCTAGCAGTGACAGCAGAGCGACTGAGATACTTGATTTGATTCATTCCAATGTGAGCGGTCGGATGTCTCATGTTCCCTTGAGTGGATATGAGTACTCTGTTTTATTCATTGATGATCACTCTAGGAGGACCTGGATTTATTTTTTGAAGACTAAGAGTGAGGTCTTCAAGTGGTTTCAGGAGTTCAGAGCTCTTGTGGAGACACAGACAGGTCGAAAGATCAAGTCCCTGAGGTCGGACAATGGATGAGAGTACACCCTTGGAGAGTTTGTTGACTATTGTGCGAAGGCAGGCATTAGGAGGGAGTTCACTGTTCCTTACAACCCCCAGCAGAATGGGGTTGCGGAGAGGAAGAATAGATCCATCATAATGGCTGCGAAAGCCATGTTACATGATCAGGGGTTGCCATTGTTCTTGTGGGCAGAGGCCTGCAACACAACTGTTTACTTGCAGAACAGGAGTCTGCATCGTGCCTTGGGCCACATGACTCCAGAGGAGGCTTTCTCTGGGAAGAAGCCTGATATTGGTCATCTTCATATCTTTGGATGCATTACATACTCCTATATACCCAAGGAGAAGAGGACCAAACTAGAGACCACCGTAGAGAAGGGTATCTTTGTGGGCTACAATTAGACCTCAAAGGCCTTTCGGATTTACATTCCTACATAGAGGAGAGTTGTTGTCAGATGGGATGTGAAGTTCGAGGAGGACAGGGCCTTTAGGAGGTCACGGGAGTTAGAGTATCTAGATCAGCCAGACCCTCAGCAGCAGTTGAGTCAGTCGTAAGGATCCAGTGGGCAGGGATTAGGAGGATCAGGAGGTACATCTATGAGGATGTCAGGTCCGTCAGTGAGTAGTGGCTCACCGAGCCAGAGGGGTGGTGCTCCGGGCAGCATGCAGAGCAGTTCACAGAGCATTTCACTAGGGAGTCCCCTGATGGACAGTTCACATGGTACCTCAGCTTCTACAAGTTCAGGTGCAGGCAGGAGGAAAGTAGACAGACAGTCAGGAGTTCAGGCTCCTGATGATGATGATGAGGAGGAGTTTCTTTCTCCGGTGGGAGAAGTGCGCTCAGGGAAGAGGAAGCCCAAGTGGCTTCAGGACACCTTGAGAGATGCCTCATTTGTTGCTGAGCCGAGGAGGCCAGTCAGAGAGAGTAGACCACCTGAGAGGTTTTGTAGCTATATGGCGATGGTTACCAGCATCCTTGACTCTGAGCCTTCTAGCTATGAGGAGGCAGCTAGCCAGCAGGTCTGGAGAGAGGCCATTTAGGAGGAGTATTCTTCTATCATGAAGAATGATGTTTGGGAGGTGGTGCCGAGGCCTGAGGGAAAATCCGTGGTTACTTCCAGATGGCTTTACAAGGTAAAGCATGTTGTAGATGGCAGCATTGAGAATATCAAAGCAAGGTTTGTGGCTAGAGGGTTCTCCCAGGTAGAGGGAGTTGATTATGAGGAGACCTTCGCTCCTGTGGCTCGATATACTTCGATCCGCTCCATTATATCGATAGCAGCAGAGATGGGTTGGAAGATCCACTAGATGGATGTGAAGGCTGCATTTCTCAATGGCTTCATACAGGAGGAGGTGTACATTGAGCAGCCACAGGGCTTTGAGGTGCATGGGAAGGAGTCCCATGTGTGCAGACTGAAGAAGGCCCTTTATGGCCTGAAGCAAGCTCCCAGAGCTTGGTACTCCAGGATAGATACATATTTGTAGGGGATGGGTTTCACAAAGAGTGAGGCAGATCTGAACCTTTACTTTATTGTGATTGGTGAGGAGCCTCTCATTCTGGTGCTGTATGTGGATAACTTGGTCATTACAGGTGCGGAGAGACTCATAGAGCACTGCAAGGGAGATCTTGCAACGAAGTTTGAGATGAAAGACATCGACTTGATGCATTACTTTTTGGGCTTGGAGGTGTGGCAGGAGGAGGGGCATTTCTTCCTGGGGTAGGGGAAGTATATTGTGGACATCCTTAGCAGATTCCACATGGAGGATTGTAGACCCATGTCGACACCGATGATCACCAACTGGAAGAAGCTGCATGCTTTGGATTCCGAGTTGGTGGATCCCACATTGTACAGGTAGCTGATTGGTTCCTTGATGTATTTGGTCAACACTAGACCAGATATCTGTTTTGCAGTCAACACGATGAGTCAGTTTATGTGTGAGCCTAGGAAGGTTCACTGGGTGGCTGCAAAACACATTTTGTGGTACTTGCAGGGGACAATGGATTATGGTTTGGACTACAGGCAGGGAGTTGGAGTGAGATTGGCAGGATACACTGATTCTGATTGGGCAGGTTGTGCTTCTGATAGGAAGAGCACTTCAAGGTGTTGTTTTGGGTTGGGTTCAGCAGTAGTGTCATGGTTCAGCCGGAAGCAGCAATCAGTAGCACTGAGTTCAGTGGAAGAAGAGTATATGGCAGCCAGTCTAGCTAGTTGTGAGGCTATCTGGCTTCGCAAGATGTTGTTTGGATTATTTGGTCAGCCGTTGAGACCTTCAGGGATTTACTTTGATAATCATAGTTACATTAAGCTCATGGAGAATCCATTATTTCATGACAGGTCAAAGCATATCAGGATCAGATATCATTTCATCAGAGACTATGTTCAGAAGGGAGCTGTGAAGCTTGAGTATATTTCCACTGATGAGCAGGTTGCAGATATTCTTACCAAAGCCTTACCACGGGGCAAGCATGTCTACTTCAGAGACAAGATGGGTGTGGTGAGGAACACCTTCCTCGGTAAGAGGGAGTGTTGAAATTTGGTACCAGAGGACAGGTGGTTCCCTTAGGCTTTGATCTTTGGCCTAAGGAAAAGTGTCCAAAAGAATTTAATTTTTCTCCTAAAGTAACTTTATAATTTTTATAAAGTTAAATCTAATTTAAAAGTGACTTTAAGTGATAAAGTTACTAAGTCTAATTTTAAGTTAAATCTAATTTAAAAGTGACTTTAAGTGATAAAGTTACTAAGTCTAATTTTAAAGTGACTTTTATAAAGTCAATGAAAAATTAGAAAGGAAAAGTGACTTTGGAAATAAATGACTAAGTGGGTGTTTATTAAAGTGGGGTGAATTAAAAAATAAAAAGTGAGATTTAAATGAGCATTTAATCTCAGCCTTAGATCTCAATCTATTTCAGCCATTGGATTTAGGGATCACCCAAAAGTCACTCGGGGTTAGATTAAAGGAGGAAAAGGAGGAAAAGGTGATTCATTCTTTCATGAGCAGATTGGGAGAAAGAGAGCAAGAGAGCAAGGGAGATTTCTGGATAGGGAGGAGAAGGAGACAACAGCTTGGCACACATTCCAAGATAACAGTTGAGCAGATTTGTACAGCTGGTTCAGCACACAGTGAAAGGCAGATTTTGGCACGATTTTTGAGGAGTGGTTTGCACAAAAATCGAGGAGCAGTTTGCTGGTTTTTCTGCATGCAAAACGAGGGCCGTACAACAACATTTAATGCTGAAAGTGGGAACGAAAATCGAGGAGGTCGTACAACATTTATTGTTGTCATGTTTGTTGTAATTTCCAGATTGCTGTGAGGCAAGGGAAAAGAGATAAGTTGTAAATTTGCTTGTTGATTTTTTGTTGAATATTTTCTCACTGTAAAAGGCATTTTCCAGAAATAAAGAAGAGCTCTCAAACTGGTTTTCCCCAAGAGTTGTAGGGGGTTTTTCCAGGGTCAAGTTGACCAAAAATCTCAGTGTTTAAATGTGTTTTAATGGCTATTTATTACTGCTGATTTTTATTTCTACAATTTCCAGCATTCTGTAAAATTTCCAGAATTTGTGTTTTCAGCAAATTTATTTTTTCCAGCTTGTTAAATGTATGGTTATGGGAAAGGGCATTTAACTATATGGGAGAAATAAGGAGAAACTGAAAATCAGGGTGGGAAATGAGAAATTTCTACAACTCATAAAAATAAAAGTGACGAGATGAGATAGAAAAAGTGATAAAAATCTACACATGCAAAACATACCTAGAAAAGCGCTACAAACTCAGTCGAAAGCTCCTTGATCTCATTGGGAAGTATAGAGCTCCAAGATCGAGTTTGAAAATTATATCTAGAGGTATCTATTATATAAATCTAGTCATGTTAGGGTTTCTGACTTGCATGCCTAAAATCAAGGACAAGGCAAAAATTGTCCTATGATAAAAATTAACAACTTTGTGCCACTTTCCAAACATTAATTATGCACTCCCTATTTTCTAGGAATGGAAAATTAGCTTTTTCTGGGAAAGTGCCCATTCACATTAGTAGAAAGGACTGCACAATCTGCAGTAATAAGGAATTGTATTGTTCACTACCTCAGTGAATTGCGCTGTTTTTTACTGGAGGAGAAGGCTCAGTATAGTTTATGTGCTCAAGAGCTCACTGTCTTCAAGGATTGTGTAGTTCTAATCCTCAAGGCCTAGCGTAGTTTCCAGAGACAGTACGTTGCGTAGTTCCAAGAGGGAAGACCAATAGTAGGTGTAAGATCAGGGAAGGAGATGGCTTTTGTTAGAAAATTATTAATTAAAGCCAAATCAAGTCATCAGAAGTATTTCATGCAAAGATAAGCCCTGAAGATTAGAAAGATTCTTGATTAAAATGAAAAATGGGTGATTATGGATAGAAGGTAGGCTCAAAAATTGAGGCATGGGAAAATGTTTGGATGGGGGTTGTAGCCTCTACAACATAGCCTCACAACCACATGCACAGTGTGTCAATGGTGTGGTTGGGGCATTAAGTAAGTGAAAAGGAGTTATAGCTCAGGGATTGATCGCTTGAGGTGGTTTTTACTCTTTTGAGTGATCTATAGTCCCCGAGGGATGTCAGTAATCTTCCAATTTGTAGGACCAGATCACATAATTGGAAATTGGAGGTTGGGTTATATCATAGTGCCACTTAATTCATGTATACCTAGGAGAGCTTCTAAAAGTGGGTAAATGTGGGAGGGGGTGTTACAAGGTGTATGCTTCTTGTAGAGCTTGGTGCTCAGAGATAAGCTAGACTAAGTTTGTTGACACTACTTCCACTTGAATTGGAATTCTCGGGAAATAAAATATTGCAAAGAATGTAAAATGGACATTTGTGATTGTGATAAAGTAAAGTCTACTTGTGCTAAGACTTGGGTGCATTGCTGGATATTAGTGTCCACAAAATATACCACAACCAGGGGTACAACTAGGCTGTGAGGCTTCAAGGAAGTAGTAGATGGATATGATGGTTATATCTAGTCTGTTACATAGGGGTGCATTGGTTTCCTTTGTTTTTGTCACTGAATCTAGTGCGTTGGGCACAAGAGTTGCTACTTTGGAGGCTTCTATCATCAGGTGCAATTGTTCCAACTACTGCTACATGCAATCTTGCAACTCCTTCTACTACTAGGAAACCTTGTCTATTGTTGTGACAAGGGGAATATTGCCATATTCTATCATTTCCTTCAGTTTTGATACAAGTCTCTCCAAGTCCACTTTTGATAGATAGGGCTCAATCCCTATTGCCTTAATTGCTTTCATATTCTTTCTCTCACCCTTTTGTTGGCATGGAAGTGGCCTTTTATCTTTTTTTGGTGCATTTTATTCTTCCTTCAGATATTATCATAGCGTGCTAGGATGATCTTGCTATATTTATTATGGTGGGGGGCTCCAAATGAGTTTTCATTTACGACACATTCTACCCTTCTAGTTGGCCATTTAGTTTCTCAATATCTGGATTTCCATCTCTAATTTAACGTCCTCGATGTCTGGTTGTGTGCTAGGCATAGATACATCGAACATTGCTACCCTCCTTTACTCTAGCCATTCATTAATGATCTGTGACACAATAAACTCATCGAGCTTATATCGACCTTATAGCCACAATTTTTTGGGGTCAGACATAGCTTGAATAAACATATAATGTGAGGTGGCACTGAATCACACCATTGTTCCATAAGCAATCAAAATTTGTATCGATATGCATGGTACTTTCTTAATGACATGACTAAGTGCTTCCCTCCAAATATAAAAAACTACATTATTACACTACTATCACTTCTTGTCTGTAGTATACCATAAAGAGATTAACATGGGTGCGATAAAATCTTGCTTGTTTCGAGCAGGGAAATGGACATCCTTTGGAATTTCCCACATAGTAATGTTGATTAGAATAAAAAACCACAAGTAATGGAAGTTGATGTTCTTGTCTAGCATGTTGAGATAATACTAGGTGAATTAGTTCAGTAGGAATGTATCCCATTTCATCTGTACCCCTTCCATGCACTGCACTCTAGCTTCAATTGTCCCTGTAGGGAACTAGTCCTTTTTTCACTTTCTTAGTAGCTTGCATGCCATGAACTAGGTGGAAAACCAAGAACCATCCTATTCTACTCTAGAGATGTTCTCTCTCTGCTTCTTGTGCTCTATTAAAAACCTTTCCATGACTTCTTTGGCCAATGTCTTCTCATGCTTCTTTTCAAATAACGCTTATGGGTCCTTGCCATATCTGGGGAGCCCTATAATTATATAAATTAACTGAGTATCAATACCTATTAGATCATTTACCACATAAAATTTTTATAGAAGTTTGACACAAATGTTTACTTACGACATCTAATTGAAATGTGGAATGTATAAGAGGTCCAAGATACTAGATTTCTCTAACCCTGTGATCTAGTGCTGTACTTCAACAACCATTGGCTAACTTGGATATTTAGTTATATAGGTGCATCATTCCTAAGAAATTAATGGGAACTTTTTGAGATCCCACACATTATGATAATTATATTTTAGCTTGTCAACCATGCCTAACATATCTCCCTCCCATATGACTCCCTCTAGAATCAGAACGATAATTGGATGGCACTTTAGTTCCATGGGAAGGTGAATTTTAGATTTAGTAGTGGTATTTGGAATTGGTACACCACCAAAACCCTTAGTTTTTTATTTATTTGAAACTGAATAGGATTCCATGGTGAATATTCTTTGGAATTGGGAGATTATCTCTCTAATTCAAGCTCTGATCTTTAGAACTTGCTTGGTTCTCTACTTTAGCTTGGCTCTACACTTGACGAATATCTGAAAATGAAATTGAAAATTAAGGAAATAATGATGAATTATGTTCCTAGAACATTCTTCTAACCTCATTAACTATTGGGCGATCATCGCCTTACCATTCCATAATTTTTCCAAACTCCACACAATATGGAACTTTGAACAGGAATTTCATTTGTGGTTCTAGCCATGTTGGAATTCAGGTTAGTAAACTTTCCGGCATGGCCACTAATTTTGATCAGAATTTTCTTTAATTAAATTTATTTCCTTTTTCTTCATCAACCTCCACGATTTTTCTACACTTTTTCATTTTTTTTTATTGTCACCAACTGCTAGCTATAATCTACCATTCAATTCTTCGATGGTACTATGTGCTCCTTCAATGTTTGGATATTTTAACTTTGTGCTACTCCAACATGTGGTGTGACAACCTTTTACTGTGACAAGAAATCTTTACTCCACCAGGTTTGTCATTGTTTCCCACGTTCTCTGTTACACGCCTCCTACCTACAAACAAAAATAATGTTATAATTTATTTTTTCTATAAAAAATTCATCCTTGGGTTGAGGAGAAACTGTCTGTGTATAAGTTCAGCCTGCCCCCATTATCAATTCCATCGAGGATTTCTCCATTTAACATTTCCAATTTTACTACCCCTACATCTGTGACATAGCGAACAACATAGGGACCCAGCTAATGCATTTAGAATTTCCCAAGGTGCTTCAAAAATTTGTTGTCATACTACAACACAAGATTACCAACCTAGGAATTTTTTTGCATGATATGGCGATCATGCCATGCCTTTTCCTTGACTTTTTGCACATTCTTTTGGAATCCCACCATAAATTGATCTTGCTTTATTGTAGTAACTCCACCATTATTCAATTATTTGTGTTGGAATATTCAAGTCCTATCACTATAACAATGCAAAGACTAGGGAATATAAACTCCATTAATATTACAACTTCGTATGCACAGACCAACCAAAAAGGTGTATGACCTATGAGATTCTTCAAAGTGGTCCATTAGGCCCATAACATTGCAAGAATTTTTAAGTCCTAGTGATCTATGTTCAAGTTATAGACCTTCATCAACGTGGTTTCCAAAAATTGTTTAAAGGCATCAATAGTGTTGTTTACTTGTGGATTTTATGGCATGCTCTTTTGATTGTGTAGCTACAAATCCTCTATCATGGATTTGATAGTCTAGTTCAAAAAATGACTTCCCTAATCACTCATCAAAATTTTAGGGCATCCAAAGTGAGCAATAAATTTTTCAAATAAAAATTTGGTAGCAGTCTCCATGTTGTAATCTTTGGTAGGTGCTACTTTGGTCCATATAGTCAAATAATGTCATAGTTATAATATATCATGCCCCACTTATCGAATGGATATAAATTTAATTGTGGATGAAGTGGCATATAAGATCATTGTGAAGGTTTACTAACCCTTCACACACATTGCACTTATGAAAAAATTTATTTGCACTATGCTGGAAATTCATTAACTATAATCCTATGAAAAAAAAAATTCATGGTTTATTTCCTTGTGTAATGCCCTCCAACCACTACTTCATGAACCTTTGATAGTATAGAGGGTCTCTCTTTCTCTAATACACAACATCAAAGTGTTCAACCAGTGCCCAATTTGTATAGGCATCCCATGATGAGCTAATATTATGTTTCCTTTACTACCAAATACTTTTTCTATGCCACTATGTACTCCTATGGAACCGTACTTGTAGTAAGAAACTGGATGATTTTTGCAAAGTGATAAACCACCATTTTTGTATGAAATAATTGTGTGTATAGTAATCCATCATTAAGATTTCCTTTCTCTTCACTGTAGCTAATATGCAACAAATGATATGGACCTACATCTAGCTTACAATGTTTTATAATTAGCTCAAAATCATATCCATGAAATATAAACAACCTTCTGCATATCCTCCCACCCAACACTGGCTTGTTAATGAGGCACTATAATGCAGGGTGGTCCTTATATAACTTGAAATGTGAGCCTAATAGATAATGTTGAAGCTTCTGTATTGCATAAATTGTTGCCAAAATTTCGCACTCTAATTTTTGTAGTTTGGCTCCATTGTAGAAAGTTTCCTACCAGCTGAAACAATCAAATGGTCTATTTCAACTTCCCTTGGTTGTGGTAATATTGCACCTTCAATTGATGATGCATTCACATGGAGATCAAATTCCTTGCTTCAATATAGGAAAACTAGGATCCACACAGATACTATTTCTTATTTCATTGTATCCAACATCTGCTAACACTCTTTGTTCCATTCAAACTTAGTATCCTTATTCAACAAACTCTCTAATGGTGCACTAATCTATGCATATCCACGTTGCTACAGATCCATTTGGGCACATCAACCTCGACTTACAGATCAATACTATTAAGGCCCATAAAACCCTAATTCAGTTGTTACATGCCTTAAAGAAGTCAACCATCAGAATGCCTAGCTTCCCAAGAAGTTCCATGACTAAAATCATCCAGAAACTACCTCTAAGAAGATTAGCACAGGCAGGCCTTCATCAGGGTGCACTGCAGTGCAGTCCAGTACACTGCTAGGGTGCTATGCAGCGCACTTAAGCCCTCTTTGGCCTGCACTGGGCGAATTTGAGTGAAATTGCATTGGGGTTTGGGAATATTCTTATCCATTGGATGCATCTAGAAGTTTCCCAAGTTTATCTACTCCTTTGGGCTCAAATTTGGATGAGGTAGGGAGTTAAGGAACATCAATCCCTTTATCCCTTCCTCCATGGAACTAAATCCTAAGTTTGGGAGGGCATTCATTATCACCATTTATGGCATAACTTCCTTCATTCACCTATAAAAAGACCACTCATCTAAGTGATCAGGGGCTGGCTAGGTTGGAAATCATTGAATTATAGGGAGATACTGTTAGTATGAGACTTGAGTTGATTTCAAGTATTGTAATGATGTCAAAATGTCTTGCTTGTTATGAGGAGAGGATGGGATTGAACTAGAGGAGTGATGCTGAATCAAGCAAATTGGGTTGTAACTCTTCATTTTACTAATAAAGTGTTCAAATCTTTTTCCATATGCTTGTGTTATTCATTGATGCTTTCATACGTGTATCATGTACTTGATTCCATGCTATGTTTAATCAATAGATCATTATCATATGCTTTGATCGATTTTTGTCTTCTGTCTGTGTGCAGGTACTCTTCAAGTGGATTAAGTACGGAAAGGAACGACAGAATTGGTCAAGGGAGATAAGGAGTAAGCAAAAGCATCAGGTAGGCTTCTTTACCTCTTATTTAATCTATTGGTCATAGAAAAAGTAGAGAATGTTTTGCACTGTTGTTCTAGACTTAGCTACTAGTCTAGGGGTTTAAGTTTTTATCCTTAGACACTAAAACTTCCCAAAACACACGCATAAATTTTCTATAAATTTACCTAGTATGTCCTAGTGTCACACACAAATGTCACACTGACATGGGAGGAAAAAATTTCACTATCACAACTATCTTCAACAAATATACTAGAAACCCTTGTTTACAAACCACATGCCTAAGAAGAATCCCCATCGACAAGCAAAAAATACACTTCTTCAAGTTCAGCGAAATATGTGACTGTCTTCACTTGTCTAGCATAAGTCACATAAATTGAATATGTGTATGGTGAAGGTTAAAAATAGTCCAATCATCTAGGTAAAAACTTTCAAAAATTTAGGAATAAATTCTTTAAAAGAAACCACCACCACTCAACAAAACATTGTTTGTGCATTCTTGAACCTGGAGGGCATGATATTGTATTTAAATGAGCCCCACTCTATCATAAATGTTTTCTTTTCATGGTCCTTCTTAGAAATTTTAATTTAGTGGTACCTTGAGAATCCATCTATAAATGAAAAAGATTCCCACCCTCCAACATTCTCCAAGACCTCATTTGTAAATGCAGTTGGGAATGGATAATGGAAACAGGCATCATTCAACTTCCTCAAGTCCACACAAATTTGAATTTTCTTTGTCTTATCAATTTCACAACCATTGGACTAATCCACTATGACTCTTTGAAAGGATCTATAATACCTACTTTCAACATCCTTTCAAGCTCCTCCTTAAATTTATGCTTGTAAATGAGATTGAGGCGGTAGGATATTTGGCATATTTTCTTCACACCTAGTTTCAAAATGATTTTCATCTCCCCTAAATTTCAAACTATACCCTTGATATATGGAAAATTGTTGGAGAATAAGTCTTAATACTTTTGGAGTAGGTTAGAAATATTTTATATAGTCTCTTCATCCCAATAATCTTTGATCACCACAAACTTTGAACTACCCTAGATACTAATATTTACCTTATTCATTTTCATAGGAGTTGTGTACGCCAACGTGAAGGAGTTGATCTATGGTCTAGTAACCTAGAACTTCCCCTTAGAATCTAGGATAGTCATATTCCTAGGATCTTCGTCATCATCAACCTCTTATGCTATGCCATAACACTATCAATTTCTTGGTATTCTAATAATTATGGTGAAGAGAACAAAGTAGGACATACTTTGGTGTGGTCCTAGGTTCCAATTTGAAGATTTTATCCTTAACATTGAACATAGTTTCATGTATTAATGGATCATCCAACTCAAATTTAAAATTCAATGTAAAACTTTATACAACTGTTGCTAGTTTGTAGTGCCTCATCGCAATTCCAGCTCAGTGTACCATTTCCAAGGTACAATATCCAATGTGTGCATAAAGTTATGCATCTACTCCACCTATAGAATGTATTTATCTCTCCATCCATTGACACACTTCTCTAGATGAAAATATGGGGACTCCTCACCAATATACCATTCTATGTATTCCCCAACTTCCAAGCCAAACCTGATTTGGAGCAGGTGCCTACACTTTTACCATGTCTCTATGCATGCCGTGTGCATTTCCCACCAATGCGAGGGAGTATCTTTGAGATAAATGTATAGTGTTGAAAGATTGAGATGATATAGAACTTGTAGTTCAAATTCTTTGACAAAGGTGACAACATTTTCCAACTCGTTGAAGTGGGGAGGTTCCCAAACGTCAGTCTCAATCCACGACACATAAATAGTAATATGAGCACATCTTCTTATGAAATCCTCATTGAGGCATTGTTTCTAGCTCTCTAACACCTCATCAGAATCCAATGAACATGAATTAATATTTTGCCAACTCAATGTACCATCTACATTCGGGTTGACATCATTTTCACATCGAGCTATTATATTACATATATTATTGAGGTTGACTATGTCAAGGTCCTCTCTCATAAGTTTGACATAGCAACTCACCTCCTTCAGGTCCAATGGCATGGCTACCCATAGATCTCCAACTTCAAATTTCATCTGCCACTTCTTCAAGTTAGTAAGTTCTTGATTATCGAAGGCCTAATTAATACCAAGTAGTGTCGAGTAAGGATCTATATGATCCATAATTTCGATGACTTCAAAGTGCTCCAAACTCTTCACTCCGTTAATATTAACTTCTACATTTTGTAACCATTTGATCATTAATATCTGATATTTATTAGCAAGCCACAACTATATTGGTGACCATACAAGTGTGGACTTAAGCATTGAATCCCATGTATTCTTTGGTAAAATGATGACATCAAAACCAAAATATAGTATAGTATTGTCCATATCATAGTCTTTCATCTAATAACTGAACCTAAATTACTTATTGTTGTTCCTTTTGTGCAATAATTGCTTTACCACCCTGATAGGCACTTGCATGGAATCAACTTCCCTATCATATTCACAATGATAAGAAAATTCCCATGCACAGTGATCAATCATCTTGCAAAGCCTCTCCATAGCATATTTATTTTTCATCATATTTAAACAATTCCATAAAAAAATTTGGATGTGGATTACCTCCCCTATGTTCACCTCAGGAAGATGCTCATCAAAGATCAATGGAACATCATAAAATGGTTTCTCCTATGGTTGTCTCATCAATCTCTATGGACCTGATTCTATTTCTAAGAAGTCTGTCCTCGCCTCCCTATAAGTTTTTTTCCCTTTAGAGGGTTGAACCTTAGGGGAGGCTCTGCAACCTTCTCAACCCATTGATGAGGCTACTCTCGTGGATTTACCATGTCCATACATGTTTTGGTTCCACATTTGGTCAACATACACACTTTAGGGTGGTATTGGTTGCGTTTTGTTGTGACTATATACACATTTGGTTTGTGCTTCTGCTGTGACTATCTATATGTTTGGTTTATGCTTTTGCTTCCATTTTCCTAGTAACTATGGGAAATATTCCATGGTATGGTTGAGCTACCTACAACATGTACAAGTCATGTAGAATTTTCAAACAATATCTTTCCAAATGTCCTAATCAGCCAAAATTATAGAAGATCACTAACCCTCTTCCTCATCGGAAACCTCCTTATCCTCTTATAGGTGGGTCTCGTCCTCTCCCTGGAGGTCCTTATCTTTGAGCTAGCACGAGATAATATTTTACTTGATATTATATTGTACCCCAATCACCTCCCTCTACCTCTTGTACATGGTAAGTGTCATAGGTCCTTTTGAACATCAACTCCAAGGCACAACAAGACTAAAATTCATGTCCAACAGATTTGAAAAAATCAAAAAAGGAAGCCCTCACCAAAATTTGGAACTTCTACATCATTGGGAGGTTTGTTGGTAGGTTACCCCACACCCAAAAAGTCTCACACCATAGCCCCCTACCTTGGGATAATGGGTTCGTTTCTCATATAGCCACATAATATGTCACCATTAGGTACTCGTTGCAGTGGTGTGCATCCCTCTTGCAGATTGTACACCACAACTACTTGCAATTTTATTTTCTCTTCATGAGGTCTTGGAATTGTAGTGTCAAGAAAACCAAATGTGACTCTAGTTGCACCATTCCTACAAAAATCTCCCCACCTATTAGTGTAGCCTCCAACCACATGGGAATATCCAATGGATTAGGATGAGAAGTCACCTTTTTCTATGTCAATGGGATCTAGATATGCAACAAGAAGCCTACCAAAAACCACTCCCACTATTCTACATAAGGGATATGGAATTTCCACATATCCATTAGAAATTTGAATCATTGGTCCTAGTGCCACATTGACTCCACATTGTTTTGCTTAATCTCCTTGATTTCAATTATGCACTAGAACTCTGACATAATCTTTTCGAATTCCTTCAACAATTCGAATCTTATGTTTGCCAGTATTAAGGGTAGTCCTCAGGGTGTAGTGGCTCCATATTTGATATACGACACTAATACAAAGTCCTAAAAAATGGTCTCCAAATGGCTTATCTTCATCCTTTAATCTAGAATCTATTTAATAGTCCATGCCACTTCACACATTAACCAATTTTGTTATAAATCTTCAGTTCTAGTCCCATGGAATAATGGTAGCCTTAACAAGGAGTCAACACCTTCCATGGTTGGTCTTATGGTTCCTACATGTTTTGATTCAATTGTCTTGATTGTGAGGGAAATAAGTTGAATTATTTTTGCCACCTGCACTCCATCAACCTCTCCTATACCTTTTATCCTTATTCAACTTCTACCTCTCATTCCCTAGTGTCAATTTCACTATTCACTTTCCTATGATGTCCTAATACTAATAACCAAGAAAAGTTAGCAAACAATGAAGATTTTACCTAAAGTTCGAAAGGTATGTGTGGGATCTTGGGTTAAATCTAGGGGAAGCCGTTAGAAAATTATATATTACAAAGCAATGGAACACATTGAATATTGCAGAAATATAAACACAAAAAAATCATAAAACAAGAGAGACACAGATATATGTGGTTCACGCAGTTTGGGCTACATCCATGGAGAAACAGCTAGTCCTTTGATTTATATTATCCAGCAAATTGAAGAGATACAACCTAAAACATATCCGTTGTAATTACTCTTTGCTCTCAACCTCCTCTCTCTTCCTCATACAGAATACAGATCTCCATAGATGTAATACAATTCCCTCATATATAGCGAGGCATTTCCTTCTAGGGCAAAAACCCTAAATTAAACATAACTTCTATTGTCAGATCTCTACCTAATGAATGACCTAGATTGACTACGAAATTACAACATTTTACAAGGAAATTTTGCATCTATTATTAGCTTTGGGGGCATTGCCCCCAATCCCCTCGCCAGGGGGGCCTCCCAAAAGGTCATAGCCACCCCCCCTTGGACCCCCCCTGCAGTGAATATTTTATGGGCGGCAACGAACTAGGGTCGAATACAACGATACTTTTGAATACATAAGATAATTAGGCTCCACACCGAACAATCTCCCACTTGTAGACTAATTATAGCAACTCCACCACTGCTTCATTTGCTTGACAATGGCTCCACTTTGGACCTAGCTATTTCTCATCTTCTTCATCATACTTGAAGACCAATTGAAACTGAGTAGATTCTTAGTTTCTCCATGGTTACAACTTTTGTTAACATATCTGCAGGATCCTGGTTGGTGTGTATCTTTTCTAGCTTCAACTGTCCATCTTCCAACGTTGATCGTATGAAATGATACTTGAGCTATATATGTTTAGTCTTCGAATGAAATGCAGAGTTTTTTGCAAGATGTATGGCACTCTGGCTGTCACTGTATAACCTGACGAACTCCTGCTTCTTACCCAATTCATCCAGAAAACTTTGTAACCAAATCTTTTCTTTACCAGCCTTTGTAGCAACAACATACTCTGCTTCTATTGTTGAGAGTGCAACAACACTTTGTAGTTTTGAGACCCAATTGACAGCTGTTCCACCTACAGTAAACACATACCCTATTGCGCACCTCATGTTATCTCTATGACCCACCATATCTGCATCAACATATCCCTGTAGAGAAATGTTTGAACCACCAAAGCATAATTCATGATTTGTGGTACCTCTCAAATACTTGAGAATCCACTTCACTGCCATCCAATGTTCTTTTCCTAGATTGTTCATGTACCTGCTTACAACTCCCACTGCATGTGCAATATCAAGCCTTGTGCAGACCATTGCATACATTAAGCTTCCAACTGCTGATGCATATGGAACTTTATACATATGAGCCATTTCTTCCTGAGTCTTGGGACATTCCTCCTTACTTAATTTGAAATGGCTAGCTGAAGGTATACTAACTAGTTTTTCATTCTGCATATTAAACCTTTTCAACAACTTTTCTATGTACTCATTTTGAGACAATGTTAATTTGTGATTCTTCTTGTCTCTAGTTATTCTCATACCAAGGATTTTTTTTGTAGCACCCAAATCATTCATTGCAAATGAGTTTTCCAATTTTCTTTTGAGCGCATTTATTTCCTGCATGTTAGAAATTGCAACAAGCATGTCATCTACATGCAATAACAATATATTATAGCTGCCATCATTTTGACTTTTGAGATAAACACAATGATCAGAGTGACATGTAGTATAACATTGTTCAGACATAAACCTGTCAAATTTTAGATACCACTGCCTTGGAGCCTGTTTTAAGCCATACAAGCTCTTCTTCAACCTGCACACTAGTTTCTCCTTCCCTTTTACCTCATATCCTTGTGGTTGTTGCATATATATCTCTTCCTCCAAATCCCCATGGAGAAAGGTTTTCTTTACATCTAGCTTCTCAAGATGCAAATCTTCAACTGCTACTAGACTTAAAATAGTCCTGATTGAAGTCATTTTAACAATAGGAGAAAATATCTCATCAAAATATATACCCTTTTTCTGTGCAAACCCTTTCACCACAAGTCTAGCTTTATACCTTTTTCTACCTCCATCTTCTTCCTTCAACTTGTAAACCCATTTATTCTACAATGTTGTTTTACTTGTAGGCAACCTGACTAAGTCCCAAGTCTGGTTATGTGCTAAGGAGTCCATCTCTTCTTTCATGGCTTGCTCCCACTTCTTCCTAGTTTCTACCTGTACTGCTTCTTCATAACATTCTGGTTCACCAGAATTAGTTAACAATACATAATATAATGAAGGAGAGTATCGTTCAAGGGGTCTACTTATCCTGGTAGATCTTCTAACACCACCTTTAGGTGTTTGAGGTGCTTGTTGCTATTGTGGTTGTTGTTCTGGATGTTGATCATTATGATTTTCAGGCACCATCACTTTTTATGTGATCTTGTCAAGCATTGTGTATTCTCTGTTTTCTTTTTCCTGTTTCTTTTCCTGTAGCTGATCCTTATACAAAACCTTTTCATTGAGTATGACATCTCTGCTCCTAATGAATTTTTGTTTTTCATAATCATAAAAGCGATAACCAAAATCATTAACACCATATCTAGTAAAGGTACATTTCTTTTATTTTTCCTCAAGCTTTGTTCTATTTTCTTTATTAATGTGGACAAAGGCTTCACAACCAAAAGTCTTTAAAAAAGAGTAGTTTACCTTTTTACCTATCCATGCCTCCTCTGGAAGACCACCATCCAAGGAACTTGAAGGCCCTCTGTTTATTAGATAAACAATAGTATCTACAACATCTACCCAAAATTGTAAAGGCAATCCTGCATGCAATCTCATGCACCTTGCATGCTCCATGATTATCCTGTTCATCATTTTTGACACACCATTTTCTTGTGGTGTTCTTGGAACTGTCTTCTCTCTACGAATTCCATTCTCAGAACAGTACCTATCAAACTCTTTGTTGCAATATTCACCTCCATTGTCTGATCTGAGATACTTCAACCTTTTTCCTATCTCATTTTCAACCAAAGCTTTCCATTTCTTGAAAGTATCAAATACATCATATTTATTTCGAATTAATAAATCCAGGTTTTTCTAGTTGCATCATCAATAAAAGTAACATAATAATGAGATCCGCCAAGAGATGATACCTGAGTAGGTCCCCATACATCTGTATGCACAAGCTCTAATTTTTCACTCTTCTTTTCTTTTCCAACTCTGAGGAATCTGACTCTCTTTTGTTTTCCATGAACACAATTCTCACAGAAGTTTAAATCAACATGCTTCAAACCTGGCAAAAAATTTCTTGAGTGAAGAATCTACATCCCCTTCTCACTCATGTGCCTGAGCCTATGATGCCACAATGCCCTATCTTCTCCTGTAGAGGTTAAAGAATTAACAGAATTAGAAATACCATTGCATAAATACAATGTACCAACATTTTCTCCTTTTGCTATTACTAGGGATCCTTTTGTGACCTTCTAGTTTTTATCTGTAAAAGTAGTCACACAGCCTTCACCTCCCAATTGCCCTGTTGAAATCAGATTTTTCTTTAGATCTAGGACATGCCTTACCTCCTTTAATAGCCATTGATTTCCATTCTGTTGTTTTATGAAAATTGTACCCATTCCAACGATTTTACAGGGTTTATCATCACCCAATCGAACCTGTCCAAAATCTCCTTGAAAATAATCATGAAAATGTCTCCTATTAGGTGTGGCATGGAATGAGGCCCCTGAATCTACCACGCAGGCATCAATAATATTTTCTAAAGAAATAATCAAAGCATCTTGCAACACATCACCTGCCACATTCGCTTCATGATTGTTTTCTTGTTGTGTGTCTCCTTCTTTTCCCTTCCGAGACTTGCAGTCTTTATTCAGGTGTCCTTTCTTCCCGCACTTCTAGCACACTATCCTTGATCTGGACTTAGATCTTCCTTTTCTTGACTTATTGCGATATCCTGGGCTCTTTCCTCTTTCCATTTGTCTCCCCCTAGTCTCTGGAGTCAAAGCATTACCTGATGTCTCACCTCAGCTTTTTCGTCGCATTTCCTCGCTAAGGATTGCACCGACAACATCATCAAACTTTAAAGTACTAGATCCAGAGATAGAGTTACTAATGGCCATAACTAAACCATTCCAAGTTTTTGGAAATGAGCATAGAAATAATAGAACCCTAACTTCATCATCAAAAGTTACCCCTACAGAACTTAACTGACTGGTAATTGTATTAATATCATTTAAATGATTAGCAACAGATCCACCTTCTGACATCTTCATATTAAATAAATGCTTCATAAGAAATACCTTATTTGAGGTCGAGGGTTTTCCATATAGTTTGTCCAATTTCGACATTAAATCCTCTGTTGTCGTTTCCTTTGAAATATTAAATACTACTGATGCCACTAGGCACAACCGTATTGTTCCAAGTGCCTTTCTGTGGAGAATATCCCATTCTGTGTCTGTAATACTCATCGGCTTCTTTGTCTTTCCGCTTAATGGTTGGTACATATCTCTCTGATACAGATAATCTTCCATCTAAATATTCCACAACTGGTAATTTTGGCTATTGAAGTTTTCGACCCTAAACCTACCATCTTCTGCCATTGCTCCCACTTAAACTAGGAACCCTTCTCTCCCGTGAGCTTTTCAGCCAAATAGACCTTCGGCTCTGATACCAATTGCTAGAAAATTATATATTACAGAGAAATGGAACACATAAAATATTGCAGAAATATAAACACAGAAAACACATAAAACAAGAGAGACACATATAAACATGGTTCACCTAGTTTGGGCTTTGTCCACGAAGAAACAGGCAGCCATTCGATTTATATTATCCAGCAAACGTAAGAGATATGACCTACAACATATCCATTGTAATTCCCTCTTCGATCTCAATCTTCTATCTCTTCCTCACTCAAAATACAGATCTCCATAGACACAATATGATTGCCTCATATATAGCGAGGGGTTGCCTTCTATGGCAAAAAACCCTAAATTAAACATAACTTCTACCGTCAGATCTCCACCTAATGAATCACCCAAATTTACTACGAAATTATAACATTTTACAAGGCAATTTTACATCTATTCTTAGCTTCGGGGGTGCTGCCCCCGATCCCCCCACCAGGGGGGGCTCCGAAAAGGTCGCAGCCACCCCCCCTGCAGCGAATATTTTATGGGTGGCGTTGCCGTCCCATTTCAAACTCGGGTCCAATGCAGTGATACTTTTGAATACAGAAGATAATTAGGCTCCACATCCAATAGAAGGAAGTGGATTGGACAATGGGGTGTAGCAAATTCTCTACCCTAATATATTCTTCCTTCTCCTCTATTCCTTCTCTACTGATACTCAGATTATGCACATCCCCTTCTTCTCTTCTTCATATTGACCTTATCCTCTATTGTATGTGAAGGTGCCTCTCCATAGCACTATTCTCCACTCCTGGTGCACACACTCCTCTACACCAATCTCTATTGAACCTATATTTTGACCAATTTTTATTGTTGACAAGTCGTAATTTTTTTACCAAAACCCTATTACAATATTGCATTCCAACCCTAACATTTCCCAAAACTCATGTTATTAGACCCCATACCCTTGACTACTCAAGGTAAATTAGTTTTGTATTTTTCAATTTCCTAAGTTTGTGATCAGATTAATAAGAATATTAAATAACAACTTTAAAAATGAAGAAATATTAGCTTTGTTTGTATATTGCAACATTTCAAATCTATGGTCAACACTTGTGTGTGAGGCTCGGCCACATGGAACATAAGGTCAGACCCCAGTCAATTTGGAAATTTCTAACCATGGTCATCCCATTCATGAAGGTTTATCCCAACTATCTTAGTATAGCCGAGAATGTATCTCTATTCATGGAAGGTAGGATCCAGACCTCAACAACCAACGATGAACATGAGAGTTCTGGATCTAGGTTTTACTTGAGATATATGTATGAGTAACTATTTTTGAGAAAAAAATGTAACAAATTCAACCTTTGATCCTTGAGATATGAGGGTTGACCTTATCCTCAGCTAGTGCTTTTCTTTATAAAAACTATATTTAACCTTGTAATAGTTAGTTCAAAGATATTCTATTGTAATGTGAGCTTCTACAAACAAGTCTTGTATTGGTTTTTTATCATTGTCATTTAAACTTTGACATGGTTCATATTTAAGAATTGTAGTCATTGTAATCTCTTTGTTGGTTAATGGAAACTTCATTTTTATTATTGGAGTAATTTATTAGCATACCTCTAACCTTGTAGCTCGCCAACCTGGACTAGAGAGGGCCCACCAATCTAGATCGACAAGAGCTTGTGTATCCTTGTTTCATTTTGTCTTGTTTTCTTGTGATTTTGTGATGATATCTCACTGGTTTAGCTCAAGTTAAGTATTTATTTATAGCATAACATATTTTTATAGTGTTAGTATTTGCTAGTTTTTGGTTGAATAATAATTTTGAATATTAGAAATCTTATGGTATTAGCATACATATTGATATAGTGTTCATTTTGGGTTGACTTCTTTAAATGAAAATAAACTTTCATGACTCAGATCAAATGGCATAAATTTCCACTAAAAACTATGATTTTTGACAGCAACAATACTTTGGGTTCAACGTAGAAGGGATAGGGCACTATGCTCACTTCTTCCCTTTATTCTATATCTTAGGTATCCTTATTCATTTTAAATTGAACACTGTCCTTTAGAGAATTTTCATAAAGAGCCCATGTATATTTGCTTGAAAACATATTGGAGGTCATGAAAAAACACTAACTGACCTTGGTTTCCACATTAGTCAACACATCATTGTGATTTACATTTGTTCTTAGTAGTGTGCTTGATCCCTAAAATGAACATTTGAACTTTCATTTATCAACAGACCTAATTGCTACTTAAAACTCTAAATCATTGCGTATGATCTATGGTTTAAGGTTGATTTGGATTTCCTTCATATGTTATTGAAGTATTGAATACTTGGATGTTTGAAGCACCATTCCATTATAATATATCCTTGCAGACATAGTAAGCTTTTTTATTATACAATTTTCTTGCATCGACATTAAATCACATTGATATACAAGAACTCATTGAATAAACACATTAATACCTAGTAGATTGTTGTGTACATCGTTAACTATATTAATGATCAGTGATTCATTGCATATAGAGGCAAATGTATTGCATAGTGGTTTTTTAAATACACATTAAGTTACGTATACAATACATAGTGGGTTATATCAATCCATAGTGATTTATGTTGACATGTGTAGTGAAGTTGTAAGGAACATCCCAAATTCATGATTTGTCTCTTGGATAACTATTTCATTTATGAGTGATAGTTAGTGTTTTGGTTTATTACTAAGTAAGGTTATTTCACCTTCCATTAGTGGAACCTACATTGAACTTTATTTTTATCTTTTGAACATACTAGTTTTTTATTGGATTGCATTTCTATTGAGCAGCTCTTGATACATAGGAATATGAGTGCTTGCACTTTGAGAGTTCTTTTGATTTATACCTTGTATTCAAAGGAAATAAGCCAATCAAAATTTCAATAGGGCAAAAATATTTCCAACACTAGTATTAGATATGCTTTGAGCATTGTCTCTCAACAACAATTGTGAGGTTGACCTAGAAGAAGAAAGTCCTTAAGCATTATTAGAATTTATGAGTTTGATTGAATGTGTAGGCAACTAGAGGCAAATCCACAACAAAGATACCTTTGCATGGAGACAATGTCTCTAATTACAAACAATGTAGTCCCCCCCCCGTAGCTTTGCTCATTTTTTTATATAATTACATACAATAGATAATGGTTTCTCCTCTACTAGATTTTCTCTTAGGTCTGATGCATCTACACAAGATTTGAATAGTCATGTGATAGCTAGATTAAGGATCAATTTCATTAGCAAGTTGAGTATCCTGTTTAATCTTAGGATAGGTATTATTTTACTCTATTCTACCTCCTTGTATTGTATTTAACCCTTTTCTTAGAGAACACCAATATTGACCAAGCATACTGAAAAAATTGTCTTAAGGTTTGAAGTTAGAAATCAAAATAGAGAGGGATCACTTCAATTTTCTTTATTGTTCCTATTTTGTTTGACAATGATAGAAATTTGATTTGATAAGCCTACGGGGTAGTTTTAGCCTTAGGATACCAATTTCACATTTAAATCCTTAACTTGCACTCACTGTTCCCAACGATTCATAAGTTGTACTAACTAAGTTTACAGTGAACACTTTGATAGTTCATTAATTTGTCCAAGCATTTTGGCATCATTGTCAAAGAACTGTTGAAGGATCAAAGGTCGAAAGTTGGTCCTTTAGTTTTTTACAATCACTATTTATATTAGCGAAGGGAAAACTATAAGACACAAATAAACCTCCATTTCAAAGATACTAAAATAGGTCCTAGCCTATCACATCCACTTTAGTGGGTGACTGGAAATTCTATCTAAGATGTTGACTAGTGGTAATGCCTAGGGATAGTAAGGGTAGGTTCCTTTTTGGTGACAAAAAAACTCGACCTACTAACCTAGCTGAATGGCACATAGGCATAATCAAAGGGAGAAAATCCATATACCTTAATTAATTGCTAAATTGGAAAGTCTACACTCCAAAACTATTGCTGAAAAGGGAAAAGGGAATGTTGAAATAGTCAGGCTTACCAGTATTAAAACAATATATTAATCCTGAACTTATTAAAAAGTTCCTTAAGAACCCTCAAAATGTGGTAATATCATACACCAAGACACCCATTGTGGAGGATATGCCAAAAATATTTGTTAAAGACAATTTCAACATTCCCCTTAACCCATTCATTGAGCTAAAATTCTAACCAAGAATGTTTGAGTTTAGATTATTTGGTGACATGGAGGACAAAGAGCAGAGATTTAAGGTGAGAATAGAGATGAGGAAGAAACTACTTTATGTTTCCCGTCTCGGATTAGACACTAAATGTGACCATAAAAAACATACCTCCATCTATCTTGCCTAACTTTAGAGGTATGCCTATAGAGGATCTAAATGCTTTCCTATTTGAGTTTTACATTCTATGTCAAAGCTATAATTACATAGATGATTCCCAAAGACTAAAAATGTTCCCAGCCACACTAAAATATTCTTCCTTAGATGGATTATGGGATTTGGAGAATCAACTATTAGATATTTGGATCAAATGAAATCCATTTTCCTTAAAAATACCATGACTACTATAGGGCTAGAGATTCTCATAATAATATTTTCAAAATGAAATAGTAGCCTAATGAGAATTTTGAGCATTTCATTGAAATATTTTTATGTAATTTCCAAAAGACTTGAACTGGAATCAGTGATGAGACATGCATGACCATTTTATTAAAAGTATTGTTAGAATAATATGTAGATGTTCTTAACTTTATGGGTGTTGGTGATATATCTCAAATGTCATTTGCTAATATTTGTGATTTATGTAGGAAATATTCAAGGAGAAAAGGTAAGATAGGTAAACACATAAGAGAATTTTTTCAAGTGAAGTTAAACCCACCTCAAGGGGAACAACTATAATGGAAATAGGAAAATTGCTCGAAATTTTTAAAACTGAGATCCTTGGGACTCTCAGCTGAAAACTAGATGCACTGAAACTTCAGAATAAATAAATAAAAATAAAAAAATAAATAAAAATTAAAATAAAAATAAAATAAAATAAATAAAAAATAAAATAAAATAAAATAATAAAAAATAAAAAATAAAAAATGTAGCATTAGTTATTTATTTCATGAGTGTAGAAATAACATTCGCCTAAGGATTGTCCACTAAATTATGTGTGGGTTTGTGGTATATGTGCAAAGGATAATGATACCAAAATATACCCCTCATTTCCTTGACTATGTGAATTTATAAAGGAGGAAATAAACAAGTTAAAACATTCTCCCAACCAACACAAAGAAGGCCGTGGTAGAAAAGGGTGCAAGGTATGTCACAAGAATTTTCTTGGAAATATTCTCCATGTTATAGTTCATTTTATTAACAACCTAAGATGTAAATTCCTTGGAAACGTGCTTGGCCTCAACAACAAATGCAAACTTAGCCATATCAGAAAAGTTGGAGAGGCATTACTTATGAAAATACACCCTCACAATAAGCCTTTATGCCTTATCCAACCTAACCTAAGTATATACAAAATAATCCACCTTTACCGCAACAATATCCACCCCCGTAGTGACAAATAAGTGCACCTCAAGCAATTATTCATCAACTGCCAAAATTTATTGGAGCACAAAATCCCATGTGATCAACCCAACTATTTGTAAAAACCATACCTAAACCCAAGGACATGAAAATTTATTCAGTCCTTAACGTAGATCTACAAACCTTTCCCACGTATTTGGTCACCCCAGTGCTAATTCAAGACATCCATATTAGGTCAGGGAAGGCCTTAAAACTAAAATATTATAGTATTTTCATTGAGTAAGAAATTGAGGAGTGGTTTCTTGATTAAACAACCAATGACTATCAACATGAGGAAATAATTACCCCCATTACACAAACACCCTTTGTTATGAAACCAACTCACAAAATAGAAGAAGAGATAGATCAATGACTTCAAATTAGCCTCTTCAAGGGGGAAACCTCCTTTACATTACACAAATGAACAATTCTTCGATGATTCAAATGAAAAAACATCCTTTCTATATATAGGAGTATAAGGGGTCACAATATAATCAAAGCTGAGATAACAATAATAATGAAGGTCACAACAATAAAATTAGTGGGTTTCTATGGGGCACAATAATAACAATATGGGGACTAGAAGGGCACAACAATAACAATAAGGGGGCTACATTGACAATAAAAATGAGGGACTACACTAGTGTTATAGGGACCTAACATGCCCCTCTCCTTCCAAAAAGTGTGTCCTCAATGCTTGAGTAGTCCTGGATGCTTTTGTATAAAATTATCATCCTCCGATGTGGAAATTTAGTGGGTAAGTTCTTCCACTTGATGAGATACTATGAAATTGATCGATTTCGTAGTTGTCGATTTTCTTGTTTCCATGACTGCTTCAAGTTCCAATATGATTTTTCCTTCCTCATCAAGTTCTGGCAATATTGTTTGAACTAGGGTCGTGTTACTTATAACCTTCTTTAAGAATGAAACATGGAAAACTGGGTGCACTTGGGAAGATGCAAGAAGCTCCAATTTGTATGCCATAGTACCAATCTTTTGCAACACCTTTTAAGGATCGTAATACTTTGGTGATAATTTATTCTCCTTATTAGCTTGCTTGAGGGACATTTGTTTGTATGGTTGTAGCTGTAAAAATACCCAGTCACCTACATCAAAACTTCTTTCACTGCGATGTTGATCTTCTTGTTGTTTCATTCTATTTTGCACCAAAGTGACGTTATCCTTTAGGAGTTGGAGATCTTGTAGTTGATGCTTGATGTGATCTTCCACTGCATGAAAATTATAATGATTGTCCAATACTTTTAGGAAATATGGAGAAATAGATTATTTTGATGTTTGGACCTCTAGTGAACATAATTGTGAAATTACGCCTCATTGTTCTTTCTTTAGAAGCTTTGTCATGCCATTGGAGCTTATTATCTTTACTATTTTCCTTGCGATACCCCTTAATTCAACTTCCTTTCCTTCCCAAAATTTTTTTAGGAAAAGTTCTTGAAAATTAAAAGCTATCGTACACAAAGATTATAACCATTGGAATCCTAGTACAACATCAACACCACCCATTGGAATGGAAAGGATTAGGCTATTCAATACATGTTATCCCATGGATAGATTTATATTATGGCACTCTAAAGAGAAATTTATGGTTCTTCTATTTGAAACCATCACTTGACACTCTGGTCCTTGATATAGGAAGCAATTCAATTCCTTGGATATCTTACAATGAATAAATTTATGGGTACTACCCGAATCAATCAACACTATTAGATTTTTCTTCTTGATATGTCCTTCTATATTGAGAGCTTGAGGAGTGGTAATTCCTACCATTGCATTACAAGATACGATCAGATTCATTTATTCTTTCTCTGGGGTTGGTTCCTGGTGTATATCCTCTTCTTTTGATGTTTGTTGTTACTTTTATTCCTCCTCTTCACAATCTATGTAAATTAATTTCTTCTTAGCATACTTATGAGATTTAGTGTATTTTCTATCACATCTGTAACAATCCATTATTCTCTATTTTCTTCAAATTTTTTTGGTGTAAAACTTGTAGGTTATGGAAGTTTAGGAGCAATAACATTGCCATCTTTATAGTTGTCAGTGGTAGGCTTCCTTGTTGCCATAATTTTTCTTTCAATTCTTCTTGTCAACTTGAATGTTTTCTCCAATGAATCAGGTTCCCAAAGGCGAACCTCATGTTGGATGTTATCCTTTAGAGTCCCTATGAAGACATCAATCCTATGCTCTTCTAGAATATCATGTACCCTTATATTCAATTTTTGCAAGTCCTCAATGTGCTATGCCATTGAACCATTTTTGTTTAGATTTATAAATTGGCTAGAGAAGGTGTTTCTCTTTGTATCCTCATAATGTTCTATTATTTCCTCCATAAAAATTGACCTAGTGACAAGTGGTTTACAAGAAAAAAGCCATCGGTACTACACAAACTGATTGGGTTCTAAATATAAAGTTTTAATGCATAACTTTTGTGTGTGTTGCACATTATGGAGATCAAAATATTTCTCCATCTGTAGTATCCATGTTACTGGATCCTTTCCATCAAACTTCCTTATATCGATCTTTGGAATATGGTGGGTCTTCAATCCAATGTTAGATTCTATGAAATCATGACTAAAATTTATTTTTTTATCATCATGAGTTTCATCTAATACCTTTTCTCCATTAGGAATCATTTCTTGTAGTAACTTTGTCAAACCTTCCAAGTCTGCTTTTAAACCATTCTGCAAATCTTCCATGTTGCCTTTCATTTTTGCTTATATACCATCCATATTAGCTTTCATGCCATACATATTATCTTTCATGCCATCCTTCAAACCTTCCATGTCTTATTTTAAACTATTCTTTAAACCATCCATCTTAGCTTCCATTTCGTTTCTAGTTAATCTTTGTGAGAGTGACATTTTTTGCACTTGGCTTCTTAATTTTGATATATCATGTTTGATTTCTTCCTCTTCTTCATGCATCATAGTAGAGATTTCTGGTTGCTTACTAGGTGTTTCCATTTTATTTATTCGAGGGATTTTGATATCAAGAAATTATATCTATCCTTCATTATGCCCTTTGAATCACTTCAAACTGATGTTTCAAAGAAAAGTTATGGAATTTATAAAAAAATACACACCTTTTTCTCTCTTTTAGGAGCTTGATCTTGAAATTATTGTAACTCTGTAATTTAGGATCTCCAAGTTTTAAAATTTCTTCCTATGGTAGCTATGTGATTCCTCTTTCTAACCCCATAAGTCTTATTAATATTGGATTCTTCAAGAAAGGGTTATGCCAAATCTCCCATGATTACCTGATTATGGATTGTTCAGTAGATCACAGTTGTATGGGATTCCACGTGTCACTATTTCAACCTTCAGCCCTAAAATTGCTACACTAAAAACTAAAGTCCATTCAATTTTAACCAGATTTTATCGAATTCAAATCCAATTCTTGAAACAAAAGTTATGACGATTTTCCCTAGGTCACCTTTTTGAGATAGAATTGTGGAGCCCGCAAAAACCCTAACTTCCTCAAAGCATATCTCCGAAACTATAGTGAACCAAGATTTGAAATTTTTGAAAAAAGTTATATATGATTTTGGCTCCACGTGGTAAACATTTCAGCTTCTGAAGCCTCGTATAAAAAATGTTATGGTGATTTTCACTAGGTCACTTGTTTGAGACAGAATTTTGGAGCCAGCAAAAACCCTAAAGTCCTCAAAGCATATCTCCAAAACTATAGCGAACCAAGATCTAAAATTTTTACAAAAAGTTCTATGAGATTTTGGATACGTGTGGTAAAACTCTTAGCTTCTGAAGCCTTGTATAAAAAAATTTATAGCGCAAATTCGAAGATGAACTATTTGAATAAGCAAAACCCAAAAATCCAAAGTTGTGATGCCAAATGGTATGCAACTAGCTCACAAAATAGAAGAAGATTTAGATCAATGACTTAAAAATTGGCCTCTTCAAGGGGGAAACCTCCTTTAAATGACACAAATGAAAATTATTCGATGATTCAAATGACAAAACCTCCTTTCTATATATAGGAGTCTAAGGGATCACACTATAATCAGATCCGACATAAAAATAATAATGTAAGGGCACACAAATAATAACAATGGGCTTCTATGGGGCACAATAGTAACAACATGGGGACTACACGGGCATAATAATAACAATAAGGGGGCTACACTTACAATAAAAATGAGTGAATACACTAGTATTATATGGACCTAACACCATCTACTTCACAATTGCAACAGTCTCAAGAAACAATCCTCAAATATTTATTCCACATATACAACAAAAAAAAACTCCTTATCGAGAGAGATTAGCCATAGAAGAACCTTCTTCCCAACTATAATTTGATCTACAAGAAGAGTTGATAAATATTTGTGTTAAAATTACTTCATTGCAGGTGATAAAAGAGGTTCCAAAATATGCCAAACTATTAAGGAATTATTTCTTAAGAAACTAGGAAGAAAACACAAGGATCCTTATACCCTTTAAGTGGTGGGACAGTTAGCTAACTTACTGTCTAAAAAGACCATGATGGAGAAATATGTGGACCCTGGAAACCTTGTGGTTACCATCTTCATCAACAATGTTTCTATAGCTAACACCCTCATCAATTTAGGGGTTGCCATCAATATTATGACCGTCCCAACCATGGAAAAATCACAATTGCAAAACCTCCAATCAGCTTCCATTATATTAGAACTTGTTGAAATATATTAAGTTCAACCCATGGGAATCTTGGATGATATCATTGTAACCTTATATTCATGGGAATATCCTATGGATTTCTTGGTAATTCAACCCAAGACCACCATGGAAAATCACCTACTGATTCTTGGGAGATTGTGGGTAGCCATATTCGATGCTTTTATTGGCTATAAGTCTGTAGAAATGACCATATCTAATGGGATGACCATCAAAAAATTCATTATCTACCCACTATCTAAGCCCATACAAGAAGAATCCATATGGGAGAGATATCCCTATGAGTAAGAGGAGACAATACACCCTCTCTTGACTTTTGAACAATCTAGAGAGTTGAGAGAGCCCATAGATGATAACAGGTTGGATCTGTTTTTGTCCATAATGAAATGAGCTTAGCCAACTGAATTTTTCTATGATTTTTATCATATTTTAAGTGCTCATTTTTAGGAAAAATACAGTCCAAAATGTTCTTTTAACTACCTATTATCATCCATTAGTGAAGAGATAGATTCTTACAACATCCCTGTTGAAATAACCCCTAGGAAAATTTTGAATATCAACCCCAATCTTAGTCAAACTCAACAAGAACAATTGATTTGAGTCCTAAAAGAGAAATTAGAGGCTTTTGCATGGGAATACCAAGACATGCATGGAATTCCTTCTAGCACATGCATACATCACATATATTTCCAAGAGAATTCCAAGTCAGTTAGGCAACTCTAGAACAGAATGAGGGCTTCCTTAAAAGATATTATGAATGAAGAACTAAAAAATGCTATATGAAAACTTCATAGACCCCCATATCCAACAATAGATTTGCTTCCCCAGTTGTTTTTATGCCTAAGAAAGATGGTAAATGGAGAATTTGCATCAATTACCAAGAATTGAACAAGGCCACATTAAAATATTATTTACCACTTCCTTGTACTTATTAGGTGCTCGACATGATAGCAGGAAAAAAATACTTCTCCTTCTTGGATGGTTTAGTGGATACAATCAAATCTAAATTGCACTAGAGGACCAAGAAAAACCCACTTTTACCTATCCTTGGGGAAAATTCTCATATAGGGTTGTAGTATTTAGGCTATGTAATTCCCCTAAAACCTTCCATTGTGCACTATTAGGAATTTTTTCCAACATGATCCACTAATGCTTTGAGAAATACATGGACAACATTTTAGCTTATGGTAACACTTTAAAGGAAGCATTAGAAAATATTGAGAATGTGATAATATGTTGTAGAGAAGATCAAATTTCTGTTAGTATTATAAAATTTCAAATGATTATGGCAAAAGGTATTTCTCTAGGGACCCATGTTTCTTTTGCAAGTCACTATTAAAGTGGGTCCTACCAAAATAAAAGTCACTTGGATCTCCCAATACTGTGTTCTCAAAAGAAAGTGAGAAGCTTCCTAGGCCATGTGGGCTACTCTAGAAGCTTTGTTGAAAATTTTGCATCGATAATTTCACCCATATATAAATTGTTAGCCAAATATGTAGATTTTCTCCCGGACTCAGAAATCGAAAAATATTTTAAGACTTTAAAAGTTAAAGTTTCCACAACACTAGTGTTGAGGGGACCAAACTGGTCCCTTCCTTGTCATATTTGTACAGGTGCTTTAGATATAGATTTGGGGGATGTTTTAGGATTGAAGGATAATGAAGACTCCTATGCAATTTATTTTGTTAGTAAGAATATAACATGAGTGGAACTCGACTACAAAATCATCGAGAATGAATTTCCAGTTGTTCTTCATGCTATAAATAAATTTAGACATTATATCACAGGCTATGAGGTTTTTATACATAGAGATCATCCAACCATGAAATTTATAATGAATAAACATGTTACTAATGGAATAATTATGGGATGGTTGTTGTTAATTTTAGAATTCAACGTCACCATTGAGGAGAGGCCTGGTAAAAATAACTTTATTGCAAATTTTCTTTCTCAAATTCCCAATAATAATGGAAGTAGTCTTGTTAATGATAACTTCCCTTGAAAACACTTCTTTTTTGTTTCTACTTACACTTCTTGGTTTGTAGACATAGAAAATTACTTGGCTGAGAAGCTAGCACAATATTTGGCTACACATGAAAAATAATAGATTGTGAAACTTGGTGCCAATTACTCTTGGATAGATGGAGACCTTTTTTGTATGAGACTGGATTTGATCATTAGAAGATGTGTATGTGAAGATGAAATGTTCAACATATTGAAATCCTATCATTATGGGTCATTCATAGGTCATTTTTTTGATAACATAACCGAATACAATGTGCTCCATTAGGGGTACTATTGGCCCATGTTATTTAAATATGCAAAGAAGTATGCCAATAGCTGTGATAGTTGCTAGAAAATGGGAAATAGAAACCAAGAAGACAAGATGCCTCTTTAGCATCAAGTGCTTGTTGAATCATTTGAAATGTGGGCCTTAGACTTCATGGGATGTATCTCTCACGTGGGAATAAAGTTACATTTTAGTTTGCACATATTACATCACTAAATGGGTAAAAGGAAATTCTTTATATCAAGCTAGTGAAAACGTTGTTATTGAGTTTCTTTTTTAGGACATTTTTACTAATTTCATTTTTCCTATAGAAATAGTAACAAATCATGGAGCTTAATTCACATCGAAGGAAATGCAGCCCCTCGTCCAGAAGTACCAAATCAACCATAGGAAGTCGTCACCTTACCATGTGTAGGAAAATGGGAAGGTCCAATCAACAAACAAAGTGTTGGAAGCTATCCTCACCAAAACTGTGCAATTTCATCACAAAACGAGTTAGATGATAAGTTTACATAGGCATTATGGGCCTATAGGACTACTTGGAAAGCCACTATAATGTTTACACCCTATGAGTTGATTTACAGTAAGAAGGTCCTTCTCTAGATTGAGTTTCAAGTTAAAATTTTCAAGATAGATGTCCAATTAAGACTAGAATTAGAAGAAGCTCAAAAACAAAGGGTGGCACAACTCAGTCAGCTAGATGAGATTCATTAGGATGTCATCTAATGCAAAATTCTTGTCCAAGAGCATCAGGCTAGGTGGCATGATAATTTTATTAGGAAAAATAATTTCAAACTTAGCGACTGGTCCCTTCGTTTTCACGCAAGGTTCAAGAATTTCAAGGGAAGTTTGACTACACACTAGTTGGGGCCCTATGAGATAGACACATTTTTTTATAATGGCTTGGTAAAGATAAAAACAATTTATTATGAGCACATACCCTTCATGGTAAATGGAAATAGGATGAGATTATATCACAAGCCTTTGTCTAAGGAGAAATTTATCCAGTAACATCTTCAAGAGTTGAAATGGAGGTGGTCAGTAGGGGGTATTATTCTCCCTATCCAACCCCACTCTGGATTTTGTTCCTGTTTTCAATGACTATACATAAATTGAAAATAAAAATAAAAAATAAAAAATAGTGAGTGAAAATAAAAGAAATAAAAAAAATTATGTTTGATTATGAAAACCAGTATCTCTAGCATAACTCGTCTTGATTTGGCTTGAAAACTAGATTATTGGTTGGCAAACACACACCAAAAAACTTGTAGACTTAGTTGTTGGTTCCATTGTGTATTTTATTCAAATTATTTGTTTTGATCTCATGTTAGAAGATGTGTGATTCCCTAAGGCCTTCCTTCTGACAACTTTGCCTCCATAGAAAACAACACATTATCTAGAGATTCAATGTTAAAGACCTTCTTATTGCCTATTGAAATAAATACATCAATGGAAAGTAATCTTATTGGTAGCATTAGGGATCCATTAGTGCATCATACTTAATAGATCTTGTCGAACATTTGACATCAACACATTCATTCATGGCTAGGAATAAGTACGAGGGGCACCTTGACTCTCATTCACAATAATGATGAGTAGCCTCACATTGGTTAACAAAAAACATCATTGGTTGGTAATCTAGTGATTCCCCATTGTGTTCAACTTTAGTGCAATTTTTCACACAGTAGTGATTGTGCCATGGAATAGAATAAAGAATCGGTTTGTGGTTTTATCATGAAGTTTGCATTTTCAGTGTGAATAAAATGGGCTAGGCTACAAAGAATTTAGAGCAACTTTTCAAACTCAAAAATAGGGAGAGTCATCTATTCTTTTAGTAGGAGATAATTCCCTCATTATAGAGCTTGAGGGAAAATATGTTTTGACTATCCATCCCATATTTCATTGTGCCTATTGCAACTATTTTTCCATCTACCACTCAGTTTTCTTCATAATAGAATATATTTTTCCATGATTTCCTTGATTTTGAAGAAGCATATAGGAGAGCTATAGCATGCCCAAGTAGGTCAAAGTGGTCCAATAGCTCTCCTAGACACATTTCATTTGAAATTGGCATATTGTATATTCTACAACATTCTGGTACCTGCATAGGTACAGAAACATTGGAAGTGAAAATTTTGAACTATGCTCAAGCAGAGTTCATCAATTTACTCTCTTTCTCATCAAGAGAACATGTAAAAGTTTGACTACATCAAACAACAAACTTTCCGTACATTTTAATGTATATATAATAAAATTAAAATTAATCAAAGATAATTTTAATGTATATATAATAAAAGTAAAATTGATCAAAGATAATATTTTAGAGGTGATGTATATTTAATTTTCCATTAATCTCTCAAGAATAAAGGATATTGTTAAGATAATTAAACCCAAGTATTTGTTGACTCTATTCATATCATTTCCTTTTGATAACATTCTTCCCATACTCCTTGTCCTAAGTCATAACATTCTCCTTATTCCTATGATCCTTATATCCCATGATCCTCATATCCTAGGATATGTATACAACTGTAATCATAAAATATTCATAGCATTTACTTATATATGTCATTTGTAAATTTTAATTCTTATTAGTTTGACTCTTCTTCCCATATCTTATTTCCCTAAATTCGGGGAAATAATGTAATTGACTGCACAAATGACATTTCGGTGGCCATCCATCTATGTGATGAGAGAGATATCAGATGTGACAGAGTGCATGGAAGTTCAAAGGAATCATTTCAGAATTAATATGGAAAATTATAGTGTAACAGGTCTATTTAGAAGTAACAGGACATTGGTATAGAAGAATAACAAGATGGAACTTAGGTCTACTGATCAGAATAAAGAATGTAAAGGAAAAGGTTGATGTAAAGCAGTTTAAGAAGTATACGCAGGTCCACTTAGTCAAAACAACGTATACACACTGGTCCACAGAACAAAAGGAGCGTATACATATACACACACTTTCTCAGGAGGAAAACTGCATACATGTTGGAAAACCAAGGTATTTTGGTCCTAGGTATTTGGTCCGACGTATTGACCCTAATTATTTGGTCCAATGTATTGGTCCTAAGTGGTTTTGTCCAAGGAATTGATAAAGGATCTAAGTATATAATGAGGAGAAGATCAAAGGGCTAAGAGTACGAGTAATGAATATCTTATGAAGTGTCATGTCAAAAGCAAATATACGTGTTATGGGTTTCTGATGCTTTGCTTGATCTAGACTAAATATGCACCTGAGCATTTGATGATGGATGAGATCTAATGATGGATCAAGATCATAATGACTTATTATTATTGAATGATTTGATATTGGGCTAGATCTAATTATGTAGACTTTTTTTATTCTTTAAATATCGTGATTTGGGTTTTTCTGAAGTTCGGAGGTGCAGCAAAGTTTTGAAGTAAGTATTTGCATATCTGTATGCAGGTTCTCTTTGATTAAGGTGCGTATACATGTTGGTTTGGCTCTTCTAAGTAGCGTATGCAAAAGAAAAAGATTGATGTTCAAGGATGACTGATCTATCAGATCAGTGGTATTGTTTTACTACTGTCCGTAAATAAAGTCTTCTTAGATTTGAATGTAAAACTAAATGCATAAGGAGGTTGGTATTTGATTAATTTATTATATAAGTGAGAATAAGTGATCTCTATTTCTGCTTGTGTAAGGCTTTCTAAGTTGACAGTAGATATTCAGTATATTTCCAGTTGGTATAGACTTGATTCAAAAGTTTATGTTTGCAGTAGTTTTGAAGGTATACGCAGGTTTGATTAATGGAAGTGGCATATACATGCAGTTTGGGTTCAGCCAAGTAGCATATACACTCTAATGCATGGTTTTGAGGTTACAATTGGTTCTGAATGATGATGCAGGTTTATGGGTTCAATAGAATGTTCTAGTGTCAGTGATCTGATTGTTTCGATTAACTAAATGTTGGTTGATGTAGTTTAAGTTTAAAAGTTTTTGATAGGTCCAGCATGAAAATTGGATGAAACATGGGCTTCAGATTGTGGTGTTGTGATCCAGGAGTATCCAGTCTGGAAATTCATGAAACATGGTCCCTGGAGGAAGAAAGAAGGCCGTAGCCTTTTGTAGGTCGGCGCCTACATACTAGTAAATGGATTGGCTAATACAAGAGCTAGGGGATTGTAGCTCCCTTCTAGAAGAAGCTGGAGAACGAGAGAAGGTTGTAGCCTTCTGCAGGTGGATGCCTGCATACTGGTATGAGTCTACACTGGTACAAGATTTTAAACAGATTTTCTTATTATTAAAAGAAGACAAAGATGACAACAGCAGGTGGTTTTCACCCACATTGGGTTTCCACCTTAAATCTTGGTGTTCATGTGTGTTGCATATGTGTGATGGTTTATTCTATTATTATTTAACATGGTTACTATTTAATGTTTAATAAAGTAATGATGCACTGACTAAAGATCAACATATGATGAATTAACCGAATCATAAGTTCAATAGATATACGCTAGTTTCCTTAAGAACAGTTATGTGCACACGCGAGTTCCCTTCTCTCAAGTAGCGTATATAAATTTGATTATGGGAATGAAAAATTTATTGATTTGTAAATATTGATTCACCCCCCTCTCAGTATTATTTCCAACAATTCGTATCAGAGCAGGTCCTTCAGAAGAAGCTTGATCGCTTGAAGGAAGATCCATCAAGATGACTAATCACAAAAGCATGGGATCCATCAGACCGCCAATATTTGATGAGAGAAACTTTGTTTATTGGAAAATAAGAACCACAACCTATCTACAATCTCTTGGAATAGATGTCTGGGAAATTGTGGAAGGAGGATACAAATTTCCAACAGCAATTCCTACAGACACGGCAAGTAAAAAACAATATGAAACCAATGCCAAAGCTGTCAATACTTTATTGGGAAGTTTCTCACAATCAGAGTTTGTAAAAGTCGTGTAGCTCAAATCAGCCAAAGAAATATGGGACGAAATCGTTCAGAGCTACGAAGGAGACTCTCAGGTAAAACGTGCTAAGGTTCAAACTCTCAAAATTTAGTATGAAACTCTTAAGATGCATAGTGATGAGAGCATATCTAGTTACTTCTTATGTATAGATGAGGTTGTTAATTGTATGAAGAATCTGGGTGAAGAAATAAAGGAAGTTATGTTAGTTGAGAAAATTTTGCGATCCTTGTCTACTAAATTTGAATCAAAAGTGTCTTCCATAGAAGAAAAATAGGATCTGCAGAATATCACTATGGCACAACTTCATGGAATCCTAACTCATTTTGAGATGAGAAAAGGAGGTCCATCAAATATGAGAGAGCCACATTTAAAGCTTCAGCAAAAGGAAAAGAAAAGGAAGAACACAATGAATCAGGACACATTTCAGAAGAAGAAGACGAGGTAAATTCTGTCAAGAAGCTTCAACGGGGTCCTAGAAGGTTCAGAGGTAAGCTACCTTTCAAATTCTTTTCTTGTAGTAGAGTCAGTCATTATGCTGCCAGATGTCCTCATAAATATAAATATGCAAAAGGAAAGAAATATGCAAAAGGGAATAGGAAACAAGTTGTGAATAGAAGGAGTTACTATACTCATGAAGATAGCGATGGTTTATCTAATAGTGATGAAGATGAAACTGGTCAATATTATAGACTTCTCATGGCTTATGATAGAGATGATTTTTGGGATAGTTTAGAAGAGGATATTGATGGTTTATCTAATAGTGATGATTATAGACTTCTCATGGCTTATGACAATGATGATTTTTGGGATGCTTTAGAAGAGGAAAACTTTCATGAAGAAATATCTAAACTCGAAATTTGTTTAGAAGAAAAGAATATGATCATAGATACCTTGACATACGAACTTGCTGAAAAAGAAAAACACAATGAAAAACTAGAATGTGAAATTGTGGGTCTAAGAAAAGATCTTGAGATAACAAAATCTCTCAATCTTAGATTTGCTAAAGGATCAGAAACTTTAAATGAAATTATCAAAGTTCTGCGTTCTCCTCTGATAAAAAGAGGTCTTGGATATACTGAAGAAGCATCTCAATCGCTGAAGTAGTCAACCTCCACCAAAAGCTATCTTGATGCATCAAAGACTAGGGAACAGTATGACAATCGTTAGCAAAGGCATAAAGTTGATCACTAGGTAAATCATACTCAATTTTCTCCAAGGATGAATATCAATAGAAGCTACGACCAAGCTCAGACAAATCATACTCAATTTTCTCCAAATATGAATATCAATAGAAACTACAATCAATAGGTAAATAGATTCGATAGTCATAGAAAATTCTTTAATGGGCAATGTTTTCATGTCATAGTTTTGGGCACAAAGTTTCTCAATGCATTGCCTACAAAACCATCATGACTAGAGAAGTACGATATGAAAGGAATGTAACAAGGATCAAGACAAGTAACTATAATAACTTTTCTCCTCTTACAAATGAAATAGAATGCTCAATTTGTAACAACTTTGGTCATGAAGAAACTAAATGCAGGAGAAAATTTCGGCAAACACCTCAAAAGGAGAAAACGCCGTTAAATCCCACGATATGGAGAAGGAAATAATCTCAAACAAAAATATGTGGGATAGCCTTGTATGCAGAAGGACAAGAAAATCAGTGGTACATCGACAGTGGATGCTCCAAACATATGACAAGTGATAAAGAGAAACTTCACTCATATAATGCCTTAGAAAAGGAAAAGAATGCCTCATTTGGAAATGACACTCCAGCTGTCATAAAAGGTAAAGGTTCAGTTTTCTTGAAAGAAAAGGTAAGCTAGAAATTTTATGTATGTATATGGTTTAAAGCATAACCTGTTGAGTGCCAGTCAAATGTGTGATCAAGGAAATGAAGTGGTTTTTCGATCGAATGGATGTGTTGTTCGTGAACATGATACAGGAGAGACCGTGATCAAAGATACAAGAACTCCAAACAACTTATACATACTCAAAGGAGGACAAAAATAGTGCTATCTAAGCAAAAACGATGAAAACTGGTTGTGGAATAGAAGATTGGGACATATAAGCTTTTCTCAAATAAGAAAAGCATGCAGAATCAAGGTTATTCATGATCTTCCAGATATCAGCGTCCTAGAAAATACAATATGCAAACCATGTCAAATCGGTAAGCAAACCAGAGTTCACTTCATGGAAAAATAAGGGTCAACTAGTAAGCCTCTTGAACTTATCCATAATGATTTATGTGGACCAACAAGGAAAAACTCACCTCGTGGAGAAGAATACTTTATTTTTTTCATTGATGATTTTTCCAGAATGTGTTGGATAGGTCTTCTAAAGCATAAATATGAAGTGTTTTAAAAGTTCCAAGCCTTCAAAGCTTTGGTTGAAAATGAATCAGATCGAAAAATCAAATGCCTCAGATCTGATCGAGGAGGGGAATTTATATCGGATGAATTCTTTGACTTTTGTGAGCAACATGGAATAAAAAGGAAATTATCCATCGCAAGAAATCCTCAGTAAAATGGTGTGGTAGAAAGGATGAACATAATAGTTCAACAAATGGCTCGAGCTATGTTAGATGAATTTGGAACTCCTGCAACCTTCTGGGGTTAAATAGCACTCAAACTCCACATGAACTTTGGTATGGTGAGACTCCTACTGTAAAATACTTTAAAGTTTTTGGAAGCAAATGTTTTATCAAAAGGACTGATGAAAAACTTGGTAAGTTTGAACCTAGAGCAGATGAATGGATTCTTCTTGGTTATTCTTCCTGAAGTAAAGGATATAAATGTTATAATAAAAGACTTGGGAAAATTGTTGAAAGCATTGATGTTGTAGTTGATGAAGCATGCAGAAATCCAAAATAGATCAAATGAATAGAAGATTATGACAATGAGGAAGATGGGGATTGCTTTCCCACATCAAATCAAAATTATACTGAAGAAGAAACCAATGAAGCACCAGAAGAAGATATAATGGTAGAAGAAAAGACTTTGTCTAGGTATGTTCAAAAAAATCATCCAGAAACTAAACTTTTAGGAGAAAGGGGGGCTGGTGTACAGACAACAAGAACTATTATAGGGACCTCAAGCTATCTAGCATTACTATCCTCCACAAAACCTCAAAATGTAAATGAATCATGAAATGATGAATGTTGGGTCAAGGCCATGGATGAAGAACTTGAGAAAATTGAAAAAAAATGACACTTGGGAATTAGTTCCTAGACCTCATGATAAAATTATTATAGGAACTAAATGGATATTCAAGAACAAGCTGAATGAAAATGGAGAAGTCCTTAGAAACAACGCCAAACTTGTTTGTAAAGGGTATGCTCAACAAGAAGGTATATATTTTGAAGAAACTTTTGCACCTGTTGCCAGACTTGAAGCCATAAGAATGTTTCTTGCTCTTTCTAGTTTTTGGAAATTCAAAGTATACCAAATGGATGTAAAATCAGTCTTCCTTAATGGAGATTTAGAAGAAGAAGTTTATATTGAACAACCAGAAGGATTCATTCTTGGAAATGATGCAAAACATGTATGCAGACTCAAAAAGGCTCTCTATGGTCTGAAACAGGCTCCAAGGGCTTGGTATTACCACATTGACAAATATCTACACCAACAAGGTTTTACAACAGGTTCTACAGATAGAAATTTATATACAAAGATTCAAAATGATAAATTGCTAATTATTATTGTTTATTTCAATGATATCATTTTTGGTAGAAATGAAGAATCCATGAGTCAAAATTTTTCTTCAGTAATGCAGCAAGAATTTGAAATGTCCTTTCTTGGTGAACTTACCTATTTTCTTGGTCTACAAGTTCAGCAAACTAAAGATGGTATTTTTCTTTCACAAACCAAATATCTCAAGAAGATCTTGAAAAAGTACGGAATGGAAGATTCTAAACCTGTATGTACTCCAATGGTAACAGGATGCAGTCTCAGCTCAAATGATGAATCAGTAACAGTACATCAACCAACTTACAGATCCATGATTGGCAGTCTGCTTTATCTAACAGGTACCCGACCTGACATCATGCATGTAGTAAGAATAGTTGGAAGATTCCAACCAAATCCAAAGGAATCACACCTTCAGGAAGTTAAAAGAATTTTCAAATATCTTCAAGGAACTTAGGACTTTGGACTATGGTATCCTAGAGATGTAGACCTTACTCTTCATGCATATACATATGCAGATTGGGTAGGAAGTTTTGATGATAGAAAAAGCACTAGTGGTGGTGCATTCTATATGGGTTCCAGGTTAGTGTCTTGGTTTAGCAGGAAACAAAGTTCAATTGCCTTATCTACAGAAGAAGCAAAATATGAGGCTGTTGCATCTTACTGCACACATCTACTTTGGATGATCCAAACTTTGCAAGACATTCATATCACATGTACTCCACCCATCTCCATTCTATGTGATAATACAAGTGCCATCAGTGTTTCAAAGAATCTAGTCATGCACTCCAAGACCAAGCACATCCCCATCAAGTACAATTTTCTACGTGAACAAGTGCTTGAACAAAAGGTCACATTGGAGTATATCCCCTCCAAAGAACGGGTTGCTGATATATTCACTAAACCACTGCCCAAAGAAACATTTGAATATCTCAGACAAAAGTTGGGAGTAGCTGTTGCATCATCCTGCTGTTAAATCCACTTTTTTAGAGAAAGGTTATTATACATGGATTTCATGAAGTATAGTCACGTATACACGCAGGTTTCTGTGGCTGAAGAAGTGTATATGTTTTTATGACCTGGAAAATAGTGGTTCAGACTCTGATATGGGTGCTCTATTTGATGTTGATGATTACAGTCTAACGATATGTTTTTTTCATTAATTTTTATCTAAATAACAAAGATGCCTTGATTAATGACTTGTTAACAATGCACAGGTTGAGAGGGAGCATTAGCATTCACATGCATTCTGCATTGTTGGAATTTTGGTTGTTGAGTCCAGCTATGGCTTCAAATATTTATACCATTTGTTGCTTAAGTCATGTAAAAGTCTAGGGTGTGATATGACTTCTCATACATTTGAATGAGTCCTATTGGACAAATGATGTAATTTGTATCCGCACTTTGCATGGGGTGGATGATGTAATATTTATTGTATTTCTCTCATTTATAAACAATTGGTATATCCCCACATGGTTGCGTGGATGAGTCAAATTTGGTATATCCCCACTTGATTGGGAGATTGATGTATGTATGAGTCATTGGTGATAGGAAGGTCAAAGTCACATAGTTGAGTTATAGAGTCATGTTATTCTTTTGGAAAATATTTTTGGAGACTCTGCATGTGCTCAGGGGGAGCAGGGACGATTAGTGCATTACAGCATGTATAATGATATCAGAACATGCACAAAGAGGGAGTTTAATCAGAGAATTTAGCATGTGCCTAAGAGGAGCATGATCAATGTTTATATTCAACTATTCAGATATGGAGTTCTTCATATAAAAGGGAGAGAATATCTTGGTCCACCCTTTGCCCTTGATGTCAAAGGGGGAGAGTATTTTGGTGTTGCTTGTTATCTCTAACAGTTTCTACAACGTGCAGTAATCAACACCAACATGGTTGCCATCAACTCCAAAGGGGGAGATTGTTGGCATTATGATACATGTGTTGTGCTTGATGGAAACCCACTTGTAACCGAACAACTCACTTGTATATGGTAACTAGATGAATCTATGTAACTAGATGAATCTACAGGAGAGATATCAGACGTTACAAAATGCATGGCCATTCAAAGGAATCATTTCAGAAGTAATATAGCAAATTATAGTGTAACAAGTCTATTCACAAGTAACAAGACATTGGTACAGAAGAACAAGAAGATGGAACTTAGGTCTATTGATCAGAATAAAGAATGTAAAGGAAAAGGTTGATGTAAAACAATTTAAGAAGTATACACAAGTCTACTTAGTCAAGAAAGCATATACATGCTGGTCCACAGAACAAAAGGAGCGTATACGTATACACACACTTTCTCAGGAGGAAAAGCGTGTACATGTTGGAAAACCAAGGTATTTGGTCCAAGGTATTTTGGTCCTAGGTATTTGGTCTGAGGTATTGATCCTAGGTATTTGGTCTAGGGTATTGGTCCAAGGTATTGAGAAATATAAGTATATAAGGAGGAGAAGATCAAAGGGCTAAGTGTACAAGTAATGAATATCTTATGAAGTGTCATATCGAAATAAAATATACATGTTATGGGTTTCTGATGCTTTGCTTGATCTAGACTAAATCTGTACCGAGCATTTGATGATGGATGAGATCTAATGATGGATCAAGATCATAATGACTTATTATTATTGAATGATATGATATTGGGCTAGATCTGATTATGTACACCTGTTTTATTCGTTAAATATCGTGATATGGGTTCGTATGAAGTCCGGGGGTGCAACGAAGTTTTGAAGTAAGTATTTTCAGATCTGTAGGATGGTTCACTTTGATGAATGTGCGTATACACGCTGGTTTGGCTCTTCTAAGTAGCAAAAGAAAAAGCTTGATGTTCAAGGATGACTGATCTATCAGATTAGTGCTGCTATTTTATTGTTGTTTATCAATTAAGTCTTCTTAAATCTGAATGTAAAACTTAATGCATAAGGAGGCTGGTATTTGATTGATTGATTGTATAAGTGAGAAGAAGTGATCTCTGTCGCTTCTTGTGTAAAGCTTTGTAAGTTGATAGTAGATATTCAGTATATTGCTAGTTGGTACAAACTTGATTCAAAAGTTTATGTTTGCAGTAGTTGTGAAGGTATACGCATGTTTGATTAACGGAAGTGGCGTATACACACAGTTTTGGTTCAACCAAGTACTGTATATACTCTGATGCATGGTTTTGAGGTTACAGTTGGTTCTGAATGATGATGTAGGCTTCTAGGTTCATCACAACGTTCTGGTGTCAGTGATCTAATTGTTCAAATTAACTGAATGTTGGTTGATGCAGTTTAAGTTTAAAAGTTTTTTATGGGTCCAACATGAAAATTGGATGAAAAGTGGCCTTCAGATTGTGGTGTTGCGATCCAGGAGTATCTAGCTTGAAAATTCATGAAACGTGGTCCCTGGAGGAAGAAAGAAGGTCATAGCGTTTTGTAGGTCCGCACCTACGTACTAGTAAACTGACTGGCTAGTACAAGAGCTAGGGGGTTGTAGCTCCCTTCCAGAAGAAGCTAGAGAATGAGAGAAGGTTGTAGCCTTCTACAGGTGGATGCCTATGTACTGGTATGAGTCTACACTAGTACAAGATTGTAAACATATTTTCTTATTATTAAAAGAAGACAGAGACGACAGCAACAGGTGGTTTTCACCCACATTGGGTTTCCACCTTAAATCTTGGTGTTCATGTGTGTTGCATATGTGTGATGGTTTATTCTATTATTACTGCACATGCTTACTGTTTAATTTTTAATAAAGTATTGACGCACTGACTAAAGATCAACATATGATGAATTAACTGAATCATAAGTTCACTAGATATACGCTAGTTTCCTTAAGAACAGTTGCGCACACACGTGAGTTCCCTTCTATGAAGTAGCATATATAAATATGATTATGGAAATGAATAAGTTATTGATTTGTAGATACTGATTCACCCCCCTCTCAGTATTATTTCCAACAAGAGTATCATTCAAGTTTAAAATTCTTCGAAGGGATGGAGTCACTAGGATTTTTAGAAAAATTCTGAGGATTAGATGATAAGGTCACATTAAATTTTTCATAATGCTTTAGTGGGTAGGTTAAAAAGGTAGGAAATTTAGAGTTCGAGGTTAAAAAGGAGGTCGTATTGGGGAGAGATTGGTGGAAGAAATTTCTACTTGGATGCAAAATTTGCAATCAATTCCTCAAGTGTAAGTATCGTAATCTGGATTAGGAAAAGGGAATAACATGAGATTGGATCAAGGAAGAATGGAGAGATATGTTGGTAATTTTTCAAATATTTTTCAGTTGTGAGGGAAGGTTTACTTATATTTTTCAATATCACCCTAGAATTCTCTTGCATTTCGAATCTGGTAGCTTAATAAACTTTCCTTACTATTTATGTCACATTCTGGGAAGGATGGCCAATATGGTTTAGTGCAATAGTAGAAACCTTTGGGGTATTTTATACCATCATGGGTTAATTAAACTATTGATAGAAGAAGAATTGTAGAAAAGACACAACACTTAGAATGGCTTCCTTGAAGGAAATTTACTATTAACCATGGATGTCGAACCTCTATTTTAACCTATTTTGTTTATTTACAAGCCCTCATTTTTTTACCAAAACTTGATTGCAATACTATCATCCAGCCCTAATATTGCCTAAAAGTCATGTTATTGGACCCCATCCCCTTGGCAACATACTCAAGGTAAATTGGTTCTTTATTTTCAATTTCCTAAGTTTTTATTTGATTCATAGGAAGATTAGAGAGCGATTTTACTAATGAAGAAATATTAGATTTGTTTGTATATTGAAAAATTTCAAACCTATGGTCAATGCTTCTATGTTGGACTCAGTCACATGGAGCATAGGGGAAACACCCATTTAATTGAAGAGTTTTGATTATGGCCATCCCACTCATGAAGGTTCCTCCCAACTATCTCATTGCGACCAAGGATGTATCACTATTCATGGAAGATAGGATACATTCCTCAATCACCATATATGAACACCATATCTCTTGATCCAATTTTTAGTTAATATATATGTATGAGTGACTATTTATGAGATAACAATTTAACAACCTTACCCTGTGATCCTTGAGATTAGAGGGGATGACCTTGTCCTCAGCTACAGTTTTTCTTTATAAAAGCTATATTGAACCCTGTAATAGTCAGTTTGGAGATAATGTGAGGTTCTACAAAGAATACTTGTATTGGTTCTTTATTATTGTCATGAAAACTTTATTATGGCTCATATTTAACCATTGTAGTTGTTTTAATCTCTTTATTGGTTAACGAAAACTTCATTTTTATTGTTGGAGTAACATATTAGTGTGCCTAAAACCTCCTAGCTCGCTAACTTGGACAAGAAAGGGCCCACCAATCTGGATCAACAAGAGATTATGTATCCTTGTTTCATTTTGGCTTTTTTTTTCTTGTGATTTGTGACAATATCTCATAGGTCTAGTTCATATTAAGTATTTATTTATAGCATAACATATTTCTATAGTGTTAGAATTTATTATTTCTTACTTGAATAATTAGTTTGAATGTCATCAATCATGTGGTATTAGCATACATATTGATATAGTTTTTAGTATTGGTTATCTGGTTTGAATGTCAATGTAATTTAGTGACTCAATTTGAATGCTAGAAACCCTCACTGAAAATTATGATTGTTTGCAACATAATTTCTTTAGGTTCAACAAAGAAGGTATAGGGCACTCTGCCCACTTGTTCCCTTTATGTTATATATTAGGTATCCTTCTTCATTTTAAATTCAAAATTTTCCTTTAAAGAATTCTCACAAAGAGACCATGTATATTTGCTTGACATTTTACTAGAGGTCATGAAATAACTCTCACTTAGATTTGCTTTTGTACAAGTCAACACATACCTATGCATTACTTTTATTTTTAACAATGTGCTTCAATCCTAAGTTGGATGTTTGAACTTCCATGTATCAACGTAATTGATTATTTCATAAAACTATAAATTATTGTGTATGATCTATGGTTTAAGGCTGAATTGGATTTCATTCATATGTTGTTGAAGTATTGATTTGAATAATTGGATATATGAAGCACTACTGTATTATAACATCTCTTTGAAAACACATTAAAATTTATTATTATATAGTGGTTTCTTGCATGGACAAAGAATCACATTAATATATAAGAACTCATTGAATAAACAAATTAATGCACAATAGATTGTTGCATACATGCTGAATTATATTGATGCTCAGTGATTCGTTGCATACACAGGGAAATGTATTAAACATTGGTTTGTTAAATGAACATTGAGTTACATATATAGCACATTGTGGGTAATATCATTCCATAGTGATTTATGTTGACATGTGCAGTGAAGCTATGAGGAACACCTTGAATGAATGATTTGTATTTTGAATCACTGATTCTTTTATGAGTGATATTAGTTCTTGGTTTTCTTATTGAGTTATGTTATTGCACCTTCCACTAGTAGAACCCACATTACACTATAGTACTTTTATCTTCTGAACATACTAGCTTATGATTTTATTGCATTTCGGTTGAGAAACTTTGGATACATAGGAATAGGAGTGGTTGCATTTTTAGAGTGGTTTTTCTTTTTACCTTGTATTAAAAGGAAATAAACCAATCATGATATAAATAGCCAACACCAATACTAGATATGTTTTGAGCAATATCTCTCAACAAAAATTGTGAGGTTGAACTAGAAGAAGAAAGGCCTTAAACATTATTAGAATTTTTTAGTGTGATTTAATGTGTAAGTACTTAGAGGTAAATCCCTAGTAGAGACACATTTGTACAGAGGTAGTGCTTCAAAGTGAAAATAATGTACTTTACCCTCATAATTATGCTTACTTTCTACATAATTACACACACTAGATACGTTTTTCTCCTCTATCATATCTTGTCTTCGGTCTGATGCATCTACACGGGCTTTGAATAGTCTTGCGGCAGTCAGATTAAGGATTCGTTTCAAGGGAAACTTGAGTAGCCTATTTCCTTTTGGGATAGTTCTTACTTTACTTTACTATGCCTCCTTGTATTGTATTTAACCCTTTTCTTGGAGAGAATGAACACTAACCAATAATAATGAAATACTCCTCTTAGGATTTTAAGAGGGAAGTCAAAATAGAGAGTGATTACTTTATTTTTCTTGATTGTTCTAGTTTTCATTTGTAGTGATAAAAAATTGACTTGACAAGTTTGTAGGGTAGTTCTAGCCTTAGGTAACTAGTTTCATATTTAGATCCTTTACTTCACTCATTGTTCCAATCAGTTCATAAGTTCTATGAATTGGGTTGACCTAGTACACTTTGATATTCATTAACTTATCTAAAAAATATTTATCCCCTCTCCCTCTCTATCATCATGCAAACTTGAACCTTATCTAATCTAAATGTTTTGATTCTATGTGACAAGACTCCTTATTAAGCTTCCATCAGAGATAAGCTCCTTTGAAATTATCTTTCCCTATGTCTAGACTATGGACATACCTGGTCCAACTATGCAAAGTACCATCTGCATTGCTCACATGATCCACTCTTGGTGACGATGGTTAGGTATCCACTGCTCCTATACTAGACATGGTAATGGAACGTCTTTGTGTTTTGGGAGGTGTATGTTTCCTTTTCACTTCTGTTAGTGCCTAGATTTACCTCAGGCTGAAAAGGTAGGATCCAAGGCCAACATCAAACCATGCTCAGCCTGGTAGCTAGCCCTACCAGGTCAGGAGAGCGCTCTCTCTGGGTCAATCTCAGCGAATAATTATCTATGGGGCTCGAGATGACTGAAATATCTTCTGATTTAAGGCTAGGTATGAGTGCAAAAGAGTTTGATTTGATAAAATGATGATTTTTTTGGCATAGATGGAAAAGCACATTTTGGGGTGTGGGGATTGAGGCTCAGTTCTACAGAGATCTCGATGGGGCAAGGTAGGCAATCGTTTTGGCACTTAAATTTTAGTGAGATGGAAGGAAAAGACAGGTGAGGTGTTGAAGAGGGCAACAGCAATCATGAATCCTCCCCAAATAGCTAAAAACATCAAATAACTAAAGCAAACTTCAAGTAGAGCATTACACTTTCAATGAATTCTACTTACACTCTTGTTTGTTTAGTTCAGAAGAAATAAGATAGATAATGCAATCTCATAAACAAATTCACAATCACAAATAGAAGCACTGTACCAAGACAAATTTCCACATGAATCCCAAAGAGTGCTACAAATCCTGGTCTCAATTCCTTAGCCAAAATACGAAAAATGAATGTACAATGAAGCTTAAGGCTTTCTCAAGAGTCCAACCATGCTAATGACTGAAAAATAACATAATATAGACAAACATAGCTCATCCTTGCCTCTAGGGGTCGAGATCACAAGTTTAGGAGCTGATCCAACTGATTCTAAAATGAGAACTAGAAATTAGGCAAGATAACAACATGCCTCTAAAAACAAGGGAACTGATTCATTCAGTTTCAAACAACCTCTAAACTGATGAATCTACCTCTACAAGTGAAAATCGAACATATTTAGATCATAATACATCAAATTTCATCAAATTACATCATAAATTTTCCATTAGGAAAGTGAAAAAGTCAAACTAGGCGAAACTGGGTGAAAAACAGAGCCAAACTTGGTCAAACTGGCCATTTTTCCTCTATGTGCTGCGCCTGATTCTCTATGCATAGCGCTTGTGTGGACCCACTTTTGGAGGCCTTCCCGATGTCCAAATGAGCTCTCGGTGTGCTTGCTGGAAAGGTCTACTAGTATACTTTCCAACCCAAGTAGAATTTTTCAATTTGGCCTCCATTAGCCCCTCCAAAACTCCATTCTCCCAACACTGCTTCCTGTGTGTCAAAATAGGGGTAGTTTGGTCATTGTTTGAGTGTTTTTGACTGTTTTGAGGGCTCAAAACCTGCCCAAATTTCTTGGCCATAGGTAGATAAGTATGATTTTGCATGAAAAATCCAAAAATGCAGATTTTTTGAGATTTGGAGGCCTCTAGAAAAAGCGAGTGCCATGTGGTGCGGCGCATAGGGCAGAAAAACCTGTTTTTTGTGCCAAAAATTTGAAAAAATACAAAAATTGCTCCAAATTTCTTGAAATTTGGGTTGAGTCTTCTCTATCAAGTGTTGTGATGGGACAAGGAAGCCTCAGCCAATATTTGAATTCCTTCATCCTCTTTTTGCCTCCTTGATGCTCTTTTCACTTTTGCCTTCAAACTCCTGATTCTCGCTTTGCACACCAAGTTCCGGGACAAATAATGATATGACAAGTTTCTGAGCATATTCTTTTCATTGATGACCTTCTCTAGCTTCCTCTCCAAGTGGATGTTGGCTCTTTCAAGCCATGACTCCCTATCTGCATTGATCTCTTGCTCCAAGGAAGTGAACTCCACCCTCCTCCTTCAGGCAGCTTGGCGGTTTTGTCGAATGTTTCTCAACTCCATAACCACCTGATGATCCTCAAGTTGCTTATTCCTCTACTCCAAGTACTGTATAGTCCATTGGGCTCTATCCAAGTTGGTAGACAAGGCATCAATGTCCACCTACTGCTCCTTAATGATCTCTTTAAGATTTGCACTTTGCGGGCCCATATTGGTATCATCACCCTCAATGAGGATGAAATCAGTCTCTCGCTCACCTAATGGTCCTTCCTCCTGTGGAGGCCTCTTGCCTCAGTCCTGAACCTATTGTGCTAATGATGGAAGTGAGGCCCATTCCACCCCAGGTGGAGATAACACTCGCTTTTCTGCTGTAAACAGTTGTCTAGTGCCCCTCTGATAGGTAAGGAACACTGGCACACTAGCGGTCTCATGGCCCTGCTGATAAGAAAGTCCACCTGTCTCATATAAAGCCTCTAAAGGTCCCTGCTAAACTCTGAAAAACTCATGAGAGATGAAGTCATCCCAAGTGATGCCCTGTAAACCAAGCTGATGAACAACCACAATCTTGATGAGAGAAAAATGATAAACATTGTTAAACTGCTGCTGAGGGGTCTTGTGCTGCACAAGAGTGGTCATCTTCTCTATGTTTTGGCATATAAAGTAAGGAATGTTCATCATCCTTACCCAAGTAAAATGCATCAGCAGCCTGATGTGATAAGCATATAAGCGGGAGAAGTAGCCCTCACAAGTGAAATACTTCATGATGAGTTTCATTAAAGGAGCATACTCATCTTTGAGGTACCGAAAAGGAAACACTCTGTTGAGTTGTCTCAAAACGTCAGGCTTGATGTACGGTACATAGTGCTGCCGGTCAATTTTTTGCCTCTTGTTCCATGGTTCTCCAATGTTTGGTATGCCGGTTGCTAATGAAATGGTTTCTGGTGTTAATGTGAAAGTAACACCAGCAAGAGTGGCTTGATCACCATGCAAATGCAACACAAATAAGTAGGCCAACTCATGATGGAACTGAAAATTAGAAACCTTCTCACAAAATTCATAACATGACTAATGCTGGAAATAAAAGATGGCAAGAGGGCAGGCCTATAACTCGGCAAGAGTGGTTGGTTCTTCTCTGATATGTCTGCCACCTCTATGAGGCCTCCTTGGTGCATGTCCCTTCGTGGGTGAGTCACTTTGGGTCTCCTCTTCATAATCATATGAAGGATCAGATGCCATAGCTGCTGGTATACAAATTTCCTTGGAGAAACAGGTGATGATGTGTCAAACTGTGTTGGACTGCCTTGGATGATTTTTTGACCTCTTCTACCAAGGGAAATGGTGAAATGAGGGACTGGAAGGGAAGGGAGAAATAGTGGGGGATTAGGGACTGTTCGGATAGATTTAGTTAGGGAAATATGGGATTTTATGGGGGTTTTTGTATAGGGTTGGGGTTTGGGGTTTGTATTTGGGTTTTAGGAAATAGGAACAGGGGTATAGGATTAGTGAATTAAGGGTTATGTAAACTTGGTAAATAAGGGAAGCAAGGGGAGTATGGAACTAGGGAATGATGAGGTGGGGGGATACTTGGTAGTAAAATGACCAACACAAAACCCTAGCAGAAATCTCCTTTGACAACTTTGAAGGGATAGGGTTTGCTTTCCTTAACACACTTCACCATTCATCAAACAACATCAACAACCATCAATCTTGGATGAAAAACCATGAGAGAAGTTCAACCTACTTGTATCGATGGCAAGGCACATGTTTTGGGCGATTTTGGAGCGAATTTGGCAATTTTCAGGCTTCCTGGCTGTGTGTGTTATGCAGCATACCCAATGCACTGTGCCCCACCTATGCGTTGCGCCCTTGTAAAAATGAACTGAGTTCTAAGGCCCTGTTCACCCAATTTCTCACTTGCTCACCAAAATTGCTCTGCCTTGCTTCTCTTTTGCAAATGAACTTTGGAAAATGAAGGAATAGCTTATAAACAAAGAGCTTTTGAAATTTTGGATCATGAAACCCACTTTCACAATGTTTTTAAAATGACTTTATTTTGAACTCTGTTTTTTGGACTTTTTCACTTCTTTTTCACTTTGTGATGAACTTAATGACTTGAGCTTTGCTTTTTTTTGCAGGTGTTGGAGCTTTCAGGCTAAGGAAAGAAACCAGGGTGTAGATTAAGGAATTTAGAGTGAAGGAAACAAAATTTTCATGATTTTTTTTACAATAAAAGCTAAATACTCTGTTTTTTTCTCAAAACAGAGTTTTGAGGAAAAACACATTTTCGACACTTGGTGATGAAATTTATTGATGTTAAAACCTCCTCATGGCTTTCTAGCACTTATTGGACACTTTGAATTTTTTTTTGACAAAACCCTAATGAAACCCTAGACCTAATTAACAATGAAACCCTAAATACAACCTTTGCAGTTTTTCAAGATAAAAAGAAGACTGTGTATGCTTTTTTAATGAACAAACATGAGCCAGTAGGTAGATAACATGAGGGAAACTGCAGGAATGACACTACTGTCAGATGATCTATGCACTTAATGGAATGCAAATGACTGGGCGAGACACCTAATATGAAATGCAACAAGAGGATTTGATCTCTGATGGAGGGATGAAAATACCGACTCTAACAACTTCCTCCTCTAGTCCTAAATTAGCTGCATCCCTCAACACTAGTCTCTTTCTCAACATCCTTTCTTTCTCTCCTTTTAATCCCTCTAGTCATCACTATGCCCTTGTTTGTATCTCTTTCATTATTTTCACCCCTTTTCCTTTCTATTCTTCAATCCATCCTTGTTTCAACCCATCAGTTCCTTGCATTACATAGGTCTTTAGCCACTCATGTTGTTAGACTCCAATGAAATTATTCCCTTGCTGAACAACAAAAAATTAATACAAGTTGGTAGCATCCTCAAATATCTTCCCCATGGTTTCATCAAGAAGTCTCATTCAACTAAACTGAAATATTAGGTGGACTATAGTGAAAATTTTACTATGTATCCTTCTAACACACTAGTTAACCAGAAATCAAGAACTCTAGAAATGGAATTTCTTAAAATATTTACTCTTCACCACATTTTGGCGTCTAGTGGTAGGTTTTTTTCTAAGGTCTCAGTCCTCATTTCTCTACATGAAATTTGAGACACTCCCACAAGATGATGGGGAACTTCATGAAGAACATTTTGTGAAACTTAGAAACTAGATTTATTTGCAACTAAGCTTCTAGAGTAATATGCATTTTCTTGGTTTTCTATACCATAAACTCATATCATTTCTAGTCCAAACGCTATTCAATATATTCTCCCGTTGGCCTCCACATCCCATTTCTACCATAGACCTTTAGGTAATGGCAACAAAACCATTTTTTGGTGCATGGGGGAGGTGATCGAAGGTTCAATAATTTGGTAAAAACCCCCATAGATACCAACATTATCAATGATTACAAGTAGATGAGGTTTCACCTGAGATATGCTAATGGGTTTTTGGAACCTTCGAAGGTGATGCAAGGACACAAGGGAATAGGAGATAGTTTTGACTCAAAGAAACTTGACTGAAACTAGCACATTTTCTGTATGTCATTGATAATCTACTTGAACAAAAAGAAATCCATAGACTCTTACTGCATAGACTAAATCATTCCTATTAGTTGTAGAAAACATTAGTTGCACATAGCATGTAGTTTAGACAAAAAAACGTTTGTCAACATGACTTCATTATATACATGCAAAACTGATGAGCCTCATCATTGAGTAATTATATGGGCCTTAATTCACCTCCTAGCTTATTCAAACCAACTATTCTCATAACTTATTGCATACTTTTGATTATATTTTGTTTACAAGATGAGTTAAAGTTGGATATTTTGCTTTGTGGTCTAATGTGCATTACTGCAGGATTAAAGGATAAAAGTAAGGAATTTTGGCAAAGACTAAGGTAGAAACTCGAATGGGACAAGGGAGAGGGATTATAGGAGGTAAATCCTCCTCATTTACTACCCCTCCATTTGAATATTCCTCCATCAGTTCGGAGTGCAAACATCCAAATCATGAGGACAAGAAGGCAGCCGAGAAAGTGAAAGACAAAGCACTAGTTTATCTTGAGTTTGGGAGCTAAGCCTCCCTAATTTTAAGGAAGTCCTTGGAGACTTAATATGTATAAGTAGAGAGGCCTAGGACCTAAGTAGGATTCATATTTTTTATTGTAAAACTCTACTCTATTTTCGAGCTGCAAGACTTGTGACAATTTTTGATGTAATCCATTATTTTGGTAATAAGCATGAGTTTTGTTTTGAGCCAACACTAAGTTAACTCAGAGGGATGAAGCTCTTGGGTTAGGGACCAACCCTAGAAGCCAAGGCTCATCTTTATTGTACATGTATTCTAGTATAGATTCATAGTTTAATTGTTCATTTGCTTAGTAGATGCATTTCCATTACAGTGGTATAGATTAGATTGGTTGTGTGATAGTTTGCTTCCATTTGTGCCTTATTTCAAGTAGCAGGTTAGCAAGGAGAAAAAGGATCACCATAAGGTTGTTAGTAGGTGTCTTGGCCTCACTTCCTCCCTTTGGGACCATGACTTGAGGAAGGGACCCTTCAGCAGCCCCAAAAACACAGATTTCTAGTTCTTGTATGAGCTTTGGAGTTTGTTGTCTTTGATTCAGTATTTGGTTCATGTTGCAAGGCAGATTTCATTGTCATCTTTTTCCATCTCCATTTCTGCAATAAGATCTCACTCATGCTTTCATTCCCTTCAGCAACTTTCTTCATGCATAATATAGGCAATTGATTCATGCTTTTCTAGTTTATGAAAATGTATCTTGTTGCATAGTTCTTGGAATACACACATGTTTTAAGAAGAGTAGGTACTTCAGGAGGAGACCCAAGCTTCATCACCGGTAGCCACCTTCCATTTCATCCACCGTAGCCATATCGTGTTTCACCATCACCCTCACTAGTTTTTCATCATTTTTCATTGAAATTCCCCAAGATACATTGAGCGAATCTAGCCATCTCTTATCTTGGATTTTGACTCCTGAGTGCTCCTAGACCTTCTAACACCCCATTCGATTCATCACACACTTTTCCCAAGATTCCCAACTCCTCCAACACCTCACAATTAGCTCTCTTTTGTATCATGTATGTTTCCTGTAATTCCTACAGGATCATCCTATTGGTTTCTAGTACATCCTATAGGTTTTCCTGAAACGACTTGTTTTGAGGCTGAATTGATGGGAAACCTCTAGGAAGTCACAAAAAGCCTCCTAGGACCCCTCTACACCATCCAACCACTTCATAAACCTTCGAGCCATCCTCAAACACCTTCCATCCACATGTCACATCCACAAGAACAGTTAGTTTGCGTACTTGATTTTTCCTTAAAAAACTAGAAAAGTGAAAACAGATTTAGTTTAGTTTTTTTCTTGCACATTAGTATGATTTATGCACTTTAAATTTGCAGCTTATATAGTAGCATTTGTCTATTGTTGATTTAGTAATTCTACTTAGAATAGCTACTTAAATAGTTAATTAGGATATGGTGTGATTTAGCATTACATGTTGTTTGCTTCATTATTGCAATATAGTTCTCTTAGAGTAGATTTTCCCTTCTTCCATCAAAGAATCAAGCTGCTTCTCACTCTATAGAAGTCTGGCTTGGAACCCCTGGGGTCTCCCACTGCCCAAACAGTGACAACAGGCAGGACCATCACTTTTACTTGTGCATACAACATTGTCACCTCCAAGTTTGTACGAACCCCGGGTTGATAAGTAAAGCTGGTAGCCCAGGAGTTGCAGCATCCTTGCTGCAATACTGGTGCTCATCACTTTTTGGCATCATTTCCGGGGAGGTGTCTTAGTAGAATGTGATTAGTGCTTTCTTTTCTTCTGTTTCTTGTCTTCAATATTCTGCTATTAGTTTATTTATGAAAAAGTAATCTAGTTTCTTCCTTTCTTTCATTTTTCATTATTTGCTTTCCTTTCCATTCTGCAAGTAGCATTTCAATTCAGCAAGTATATTTTTTCATTCTGTCAGTGATTTTCATTCAATCAACAATTTCATTTTGGAAAGTACTTTCTAGGTTTTAAAAAAAAAGAATACAAAACCAACCCAAAAATATTTCCTTTCATGCCTCGTAGAAATAGGGACAACTTAGGTAATTTTTTCCAAATACCCCCACTACATCCAATAGCCAACCTTCTCTCTTCTTCGGTGGCTATTAACTGGAGGAATCTTTAGGTGAGAAACTTGACATATTTGAAGAACCTACAGGGGAAGAAGAATAGGAACCCATTCCTACTAAACCAATGGCTGAAAATCGAAATGACGGACGGAATAGAATGAGAGTTGAGGGTGCCTTCCCCATTAGGGAAACCAACGGGGACACTAAGATGAAAAATATAAGACCCTTTTCCCTACCTCATTTCCATGGCATGACCATAGAGGACCCCAACACTTTCCTATTTAAGTTTGTTGTTATATGCCAAACCTATGACTATACAAATGATGAGAAAAAGTTAAAACTATTTCCATCTACCCTCAAGGATGCAGCATTGCGTTGGTTCATGGGCTTACCTGGAGAGAGCATCACAACTTGGGCTCAGATGCAGCAGGCCTTTAACGACAAATATAGGGACTACTGTAGGTCAAAGGATACTAAAGAAGAAACTTTCGGGATGACCATAGGCCATGATGAATCCTTAGAAGACTATGAAGAAAGATTCCAGCTCAATTACAAATGGGCCAGGTGCACACTTGACCCTGATTCATTGAGGTTGGTACTGCTCATCGGAGTAAGAGAATATCTTCTAGATACCTTACATTTGTTAGAAAGAGGAGATATCTACCAATTAGCCTATGAGGATATCAAGACTATCTTTAGAAACCATTCTAAGGTGACTAGGAAAGAGGGTAGGGGTAGTCAACCTATGGCCAGTACATCATCTTCCAACTCATCCATCAAGGGTGAAATTGGAAACGTGCTGCAATATTTCAAAAGTGAGAAGCTGCAAACCCTTTCCTTGCAAATGGACATCGTGAACATTAAAAGGAAGCAAGAGGAAGTAGAGAGATCCTTGGCCATATTTTTTCCTAGGTGCACTAGGAGGCATCCTAGGAACGAATGTCCATTGAACTGTATTGAAATTTGCTCAGTCTATGAAGAAAACCACTCCACAGACAAGTGCCCTTATTTACCCAAAATCAAAGCTATATATCAAGGAGTAGAAGGGGTCACTGAGTAGCTCTACTACATTAACCAAAGGAGACCTCCTCGGCCTAGACCATACCAGCAGGGCATGCAAGGGTCATTCCATGCATACTACAACCCCAACCACACCACAACTATACCTTCTTGGGGACCCCCTGCTCATCCTTCCTGGTCTACACCCCCTCCTTGGTCTTATGCATCTCAATATCATTCCCAGCCAGCCAACTAGTCATTTCAACCTTATGCTCCACCACAACCTCAGTGGAATACAACACTCTAGGGGTGGATGCCCCAATACAATAATTCTCTAGCTCTATTGCCTGCACCACCTGCCCAACCACAACTCCTACACTCTGTTCCACCAAGCAACCCTATATGCCTGCCCAGCCAAATCCGAACCTAAACAATAGGTAAGATCATCAAGTATACAATGGAGAGACATCATATCCATCTTGTGTTGTGGAAATCCAAGAGATTAACTTGATATTTGGGAGAGTTCTCGAGAATAATAAACCTCCACCTCCATCTAGGAAGGTTGAGGAAGAAATATAGGAAAGCAACCTTAAAGTAAATCCACCCTTTCCTGAGAGATTAGCCCAACCACTCCAACCTACACCAGAAGAGACTAAATTTCTAGGAGAATTGAAAAATCTATGTGTAAAGGTCCCCCTTCTCCAGGTAAGAAAATATGTTCCCATTTACAATAATTTGATTAAGGAGAAATGCTTCAAGCATCCAGGGAGGTGAAAAAGGGATGCCCCTACCATTAATGTCATTGGGTAGCTGTCTGAATTAATGCTAGGGCAGGTAATATGTCCAAAATATTTGGACCCTAGAAGCCCTGTAGTAGATGTGCACATCAATGGCACCATTGTCCCACACACTCTGATCGATCTTGGGGCTGCCATTAATGTGATGACCAAGGACACCATGCTCAAGCTCAACCTCCAAGGGTCATTAAGGAAGACCACAATAGTTCTGCAACTTGCAGACCATTCCATAGTAACCCCTGAGGGAATTGTGGAGGATGTGATGGTCTCCATTGACTCCTAGGAGTACCCTGCAGATTTCCTAGTTCTCCAGCCTAAGGCTAAGCTTACTGGTTATCCTCTCATCCTTGGGAGGCCATGGTTGGCCACAGACGATGGTTACATTAGCTACAGAATTGGGAATATGACCATCAAGAATGGGCATATGTCTAAACAGTTAATCCTATACCCTACTGCTCAACCTTCTCTAGAGCATGATTTACCTATATGGTTGGAGGAGTAAGAAGAATATGAGGTTTATTCTGCCCAAATTTATGCTTTGGAAGCAACCATGGGAGGGAGATAGCTAGATGAGGATGACTTGATTGAACACCTGCTCCAAAGTCCAACTCCTGGTTCATTACCCTTAAAAGAAGTTGTAAAGGAAACCCAAAACAATCATCCAATTGACTTATCCTAGGCGAATTCCAACCTATTCCGTGTCAAAACCATAGAATTCTGCCCACAGAAAACCTTGAAAGTTAATCCATCTCTTTCTGCTCTCAATGAGGAGAAACTATGCAACATGTTAAAGGAAAACCTAGAAGCCTTCGCTAGAGTTACAAGGAAATGAAGGGAGTACACCCCTTAGTGTGTACTCACCACATATACATCAAATAAGGTAGCAAGTCAGTCCAACAACCACAAAGGAGGATGAATCCAACTCTTAAAGATATAGTCAAAGAAGAACTGTAAAAGCTGCTAGATGCAGGATTCATTTACCCTATCTCTGATAGTGAGTGGGTATCCTCATTGGTGTTAGTTCCAAAGAAAAATGGTAAGTAGGGGTTTTGTGTTGATTACAGGGAGTTGAACAAAGCCACAAAGAAGGATCATTTTCCTCCACCTTTCATTGACCAAGTGCTAGATGGCGTGGTAGGGAAAAGGTTTTTCTCTTTCCTAGATGGATTCAGTGGGTACAACCAAATCCAGATCTACCCAGAAAACCAAGATAAGACCACATTCACCTGTCCTTGGGGTAATTTTTCCTAGAGGGTCCTTCCTTTTGGACGATGCAATGCTTCTGCCACTTTCCAAAGAGCAGTCTTGAGTATTTTCGCCGAATTAGCCCATGATGCGGTGGAAATTTATATGGATGATTTTACACCTTATGGATTTCAAGAATCCCTGACTAACCTAGGCAAAGTACTGCACAAATGCATTGAAATGAAACTGTCTCTCGGTCCTAAAAAATGTGAATTCCTAATGATTGAAGGGACCATGGTAGGTCATTCAATATCTCAGCAAGGACTGTAGGTGGACCCGAACAAAATAGCCAACTTCCAAAGGGTCCCACCTCCTCAAAAGCAGAGAGATGTCAGAAATTTCTTAGGGTTATCTAGATACTACCAAAGGTTCATAAAGGACTTTAGCAAGTTGGCCTCTCCTTTATTTGGTTGTTGGCCAAAGATTATGAGTTTATATGGTCAAAAATTTGTCAAGAGGCCTTAGACATTCTAAAGGGTAAGTTAACCACTGCACCCATTATCCAATGCCCAGATTGGGCCCTCCCCTTCCATATTCATGCTAATGCCTCACACAAAGCCATATGAGCAACCCTAGGTCAGGTAGAGGAAAAATTTCCTTATGCTATCTATTTTATTAGTAAGAACTTGTGAAAGGCTGAGCTAAATTATACAGTGACGTAAAGGAACTCCTGGGTGTTGTGCATTCATTAAACAAATTCAAGCATTACATTACAGGCTATCAAACATTTGTGCATACTAACCATGCTGTAATCAAATATTTAATGAACAAACCAGATGTGAATGCTCGAATTATAAGATGGTTGCATTTATTACAGCACTTTGATCTAACCATTGTTGATCAGCCTAGTAAGGAAAATGTCGTTGCAGACATTTTATCTAGGGTAAATGTGCCTGCAGGTGAAGAAGGAATGGTGGATGACCAGTTACCAGACGAGCACTTGTTTTCAATTTCAGTTCTCTCTCCATCGTTTTATGAAATAACAAACTATTTGGTATCAGCACAGTTCCCACCAAACTTGCCCTCCAAAGAAAAGAGCAAGATAGTCAGGAAAAGTGCCCCCTTCACTTGGATTGGGGGTAATCTTTTCAAACTTGGCCCAGATCAAATCTTGAGAAGGTGTGTCAGGGAAGAAGAAGTCTTAGACATCCTTCTGACTTGTCATGATGGGCCTTGTGGAGGTTACTTTGCAGCAAAGAGGACAACATTCAAAGTGTTACATGCAGGCTATTATTGGCCGACTCTTCATCAGGATGTGAAAAATTACACTAGTTAGTGTGGTTGGTGCCAGAGGATGGGAAGGCCTACTCCAAGAGATTAAATGCCCCTGCAGCCTCGAGTGACTTTCGAGCCATTTGACAAGTGGGGCATGGACTTCATTGGGCCTATCAACCATCCTTCAAAGCAAAAACAATACATTACTGTGTGCACTGATTATTTGAATAAGTGGGTTAAAACCAAGTCAAATAAGGCAGCAACAGAAGAGAAGGTGGTTGAGTTCCTAAGGGAGAATGTATTCTACAAATTTGGGTGCCCTAGAGAGCTAGTCACAGACCAAGGCAGCCAGTTTACCTCCAACATGATTGAAGACATCCTCAGCCATCACAATATCAAGCATAGGACCTCCACTCCTTATCATCCACAAGTGAATGGGCAAGTGGAGGTGACCAACAAAGCACTGGAGAGCATCTTAACCAAGGTAGTGAGCAGCAACAGGAAGGATTGGGTAGAAAGACTAGTTGAGGCCACCTGGGCCTATAATACCACATGGAAGACCACCACTAGATTCACACCCAATGAGCTAGCCTATGGGAAAAAGGCCTTGATGTCCATTGAGTTTGAATATAACACATTAAGGATGGCAGCCCAACTAGATTTGGATCTCAGCAATGCACAAAAAGAGACATTGTTCCAATTCAATGGCTTAGATGAATTCAGAATGTAGGCCCTCCTACATACAGAGATAGTTCAACTTCAGAGGAAGATCTAGCATGATAAACATATTAAGGAGAAGAAATTTGAGGAGGGTGATTGGGAATTGTTATATGATTCTAGGAATATAGGCTTCAAGAGAAAGTTAAGGACAATATGGCTTAGACCTTATGTTATGGAAAGATTCCATGATAATGGTTCAGTGCAAATCAGAACTATAGATGAAGAAGCCATTCCTTTGCTTGTTAATGGGCACCGATTGAAAATGTACAAGAAACCTTTATCAAAACAAGAGTTCATTGATAATATCAATAAAATAGTGATGATGGTAGAGCAAGTTCCAACTCCTCCCTCATCATCACTAAAAAAAAAAAAAAAATGAAAAAAAGAAGGACTCAGGTGAAAACCCTCATGAGGTGCCTGAGTCCCATCTTTGGGTTGAAAACCTCGTGAGGTGGCCCAATGATCAAAAAAAAGGGAAAAAAGAGAAAAAAAGAACAAAAAGGAAAAGAGAATAAGAAGATCCCTGGATGAAAACCTTCCTTGAGGTGCCCAGGGCAAACAGCTAGGGTGAAAACCTCTCTGAGGCGTCCTAGTTGTTTTAAAAAAAAAAAGAAGAGAAAAATATACAATTGTCATGAAATTTCCATTTGTAGGTGGGCGAGAAAGACAATCAAGCAACAAAAGTGGATCAAAAGGGAACCCTTCCTCTCACATATTCATCTCCTCCACTACTTACCATGCATCCCTCAATCATTTCTATCATTTTTCCACTCCATTGCTTTGATTTATGAAAGGACTATGTTTTCTGTATGATCCCTTGTATTCCTATAGGATCCCCTGAAAACCTAATGGACGATCTTGTAGAAATTACGGTGACCTAGAATTCCTATAGGAAGCAATCTGAAGGCACATGATAGATTTTTTAGGTCCCTAAAATTCACCCTATGCATGATCTAGCACCTCACCTCATCCACCATCATCATCCCTACACTCACCATTCAAAACAAAAAAATCAGTTTCAACAGTTTCTGCCAGTCTTAGAAAAAAAAAGGAAAACAGAGAGGAGTAAGAGCATTACTTGAGTATCATTTTATCTACACACTTCTACTCCTCCTTTCCATCCACGTCACCATCCTCACATCCCCAGCCAGCAACATCATTAAAGAATTATGAGGGAGAAGCAGCTATAGGACATCCTGTAGGAAATCCTGTAGTAGCCTATCCCATAGAATGCCAATCACACCAGCAACAGGTCTTCACTAGGATGATCTAGGAGCTCCATAGTAGCAACAACATCAGATCTTCAGCCACAGATACCTGCAAAAGCAAAGAAACCATTAGCAGATAGTAAGAGGAGGAAGAAGAATGGCATGCAGCAAATATACAATGCAACACCTCTGGTCTTCGACAACTGCAGCATAGCATTGAAACCATAGGTAAGTATCCTGCTCGCTCACTCATATGCATCATGTAGTCAAAAGTTGTAAGGGATATGAGATATTTGGTTTATAAGTGAAAAGGTGTCCAGTTAACTTGGCCACCTTTGTTCAGTCAGCACATGCACAACTGGGTGTCCTCTCACATGTGGCTATAGTCAACTCAAAGACAGAGAAGGAGTAGGACAAAAAGTGGTTAAACTATGGATCTACGAGGTGGGAGATGATTACGAGGAGAGGGAAATGATGAGGTGGTAGTGAGGACCAATGGTCCAAAAATGGCAACGTACCTTTCCTGCAAGCACACCACCTCACCCTGAATCACCATAAGAGGAAATAAAACATCGTTCCCATGCATTCATGCATTTCAAATCCTTGAAACTTCGTCACTCAAGTCACTCTCATAACCCAGGCCGCCCATTGAAAGCAAAGATCCATCGTTCTGCATAGGAATTCCTACAGGAGCATGCACATGAATTCCTACAGGATATAGTCTATAGGATACGCAGAGACTATCTATAGGATACATAGAGACAATCTATAGTATTGGAAGAGAAGAGTTTAGAAGGTATATCATGGGAATTGGCCACTACAACTAGTCTAAAGAGGTAGGCTCTAAAATCCATCCCCCTTTGCAAGTAAATGAACTAGCGATACTCTAAAGTTGAGTGAATTTAGCAATTGTGTGAAGTGAAATAAATACACAATCAACTCTGTTTTGTTCTTGCATTTGAAAAATTGTGTCAACCCTCTCATTTTCTCCTCAAGATTTACCAGCAAGATGACTGGAGGGTTTAATAGGAGAGAGCCCACAAACATTGGGATAATCCAACAACACCCCCAGGTGCTTGAAATATTTACAAGACAAAACTGGATGGGGTTTCTCAAAAAATTCAGAGGGTATGATGATGAGGTGGCTCAAGAATTTTCTCTCTCCCTCACTCCATACAACAGAATCTATGCCACTGTTTTAGTAAGGGGACTCACTATGGATCTCACCCCTGAGCTCATCAACATAGTCACCACACTTCCCCAAGGAATCCCATGGAGAAAGGAATACAAAGGAGACAGCTGGGTAGAAAAAAGAAAATTCTTTTTAGAAGGTGAAGAACCCACTAAGGACAAAAATGGAGTAAGGAGGGAAAGTCTACCATACCCATGGAGTGAGGTAGGCTACCAACTCATCAAATGCATCTCATGTGAGGGTAGATATAGTGTTGTCTATGGCTATCATTTCAGGATCCTTGAGGAATTAATATTTAGGGTAGAAACACCACCTCACCAAAGACTCAGGATACCATATTTCTTGCTGCAATCACTCATAGACTCAAGCATCAAAGTGAAGGAGGGGAATACCCAACAATTGGCTCACCATCGGTTGATTAGGATCCTCATTGAAGATGCCCTCCAAAACCTGAGAACCCTTATAACCTGGTAAGTCTTCAGAGACTTGCCAGCAGAGGATGACATCAAAGCCCTCACTTATGATGTTAGTCCTACAAGCAGTGAAGAGGAGGTAAAACATGAAGAGGAAGATACAAAGCAAGATAAGGATGAGATGGATGAAGAAGGAGTTGACACAGAAGAACATAATGAAGCTGAAGAAGAAGAGGGAGAAGAGAAGGAGGATGATGATGAAACAGAGGAGGAAATTAAGGAGGAAACTGATAGAGATGATGAAGATCTGCAAGAGGAAGAAGAGAGGAAAAACAAAAGGGAAGAAGGAAATAAAACAGAGGGGAAAGAACATAAGGAGGATTCACCTAGGGTGTCTCCAAAGGCCACTTAGAGAGAGGCAGTAGCTACCCTCACTGCTCTCAGCACCCCAATCAAGCAAAAAGGAAAAAGGCAGAGACAGACCCCACTATATTTCAGAACAAGAAAGAGCACAAGAATAAAACTGGGGAAGCCACAAACATCAACAAAAAATCTTATTATGATTGAAGGTTCCCCTACAAAAAAATACAAAATTCCTTCCCCTAAGTCCTATTATCACCCCAAGAAGCTCTCCTATGTTTGTATCTCGGAGATGCTTGGGAACATTACAAACTCAAAAAAATGTTGGAAATGGATGAATGGAAGGAATGATGCATATTCAAGCTAGATAACCACTTCTACTATGATTAACTCCAGACATGGGTGAACACCCCCAGACTACAAGGCTTTAGACCACCAATTACTCACAATTTGAGGATTAGGTGAACATGGAGAATACTGACCACACTAGCAGATGCACAAGACCATGTGATGGCCGGCTGCAACCAGTAAAGAGGTTTGCAAATCTATTTCCTAATGCACAGATAGGGTGACAGCTCTCTGGCATTAAGTAAACAGAAACCTACATAACACATTCAATGATACATACTAGACTTTAACAAAGAGGTGGGATGATAGCCCCTCTAATGCTAAATATCAAGAGCACATGAACAAATGCATAACAGGCACAACCTAGAACAGAGTAGAAATGGAAAAGTGAGCAATTAACAGCAAAAGAAGTTTATATTAGCTGAAAATGAAGACCAGATGCTGCAAGTATCAAAGTAGTTACAATCTCCAGAAGTTGAACCTTACATCAAAACTACAACCATCAACCCTGATTACATCTCTGTTCTGGGTATATGTAGAGGTTGATTACAAAACGTTCTGTTATTCTATGCGTGGAGGTGTCATAATTGACCACCAACCACCTTAACTCTCTGATGGAGTCTCTGGTGCAGTCTATTGCTTCAGTGCACAAAATCGATCTTCTCGAATGCTCTGCTATACTTCTTGAGCAGATGGAGTGTAATATGAATGAAATTCCATAACCGATAAATGCGTTGATCTGCCCGAGGCTGGTCCTTTTCATTCTCGGTAATACTGCTCTTGAATGCAATGGTTGAGGAGTTACTGCGCCGAGTACATGAATGCAGGCCACCTTCGTCCTTCAGGAGTCTGGAATGGCTATGGACGAGGAGAGTGTGGATGAACTGAGGGGGAAGATCGGCCATTAGATCGCGCAGATCAACGGCAAGAATTAGTCGGCGGAGGATCGGGCAGAAGTGAGAGCGGAAGGTCGTGAGCCATTGGATTTGGACACGGCAGATCCGACGGTCATCGGGTAGGAAAGATGCGTGGGGTTTAACGCGTGGGGAAGGTGGTTTCGATGGCGGGTGGTATTCCCCACACCTCTTTCGGAGGATGGCAGTAATCGTACGTGGGCGCGCGATACCATTCAATGCGCGACACGTGGCGAATGGGATGTGGCAAAAAACACGTTGATCATAAGTTAACACGTGGTTAAGTTGTGGCAGCGGGGGAAGCAATCGTCGTCCTATTGCGGTGGAGATGATTGGACGGTGGGAGACAGGTGGGTTTATTTGCGGCAGGGACTGTTGGATCGAGGTGCGGCGATCAACGGCTGGGATCAAAGGGTGGTGATGGACTAGGGGAGCGCGGGGTCACATGAATATGGTTGTGCGGGGACTTAAGCTTTGCGCTCAGTGCTTGAAGAAACAGGGTTTATACAGAGTTTCGGAGGAAAAACAGAGGTGGCGGGGGGTAATGAGAGTGTGAGAGGGGTGAAAGGGAAGAGGAAAAAGGAGAAAATGACCAAATACGAGCCTTCCTTGAATAGCAGCAACACAGCCAGGCCTGCATCTGACCTTCAATTGTTGAAGGATGTAGCAGAGCTAACACGGGCTCCTTCTGGGGATGAGATCCTCCCTCTGAGGTCTCAAGAACTGTAGACCAATGCCTTTCCTATGAAAAAAAAATTAGCAAAATTTCCTATTGTTCCATTGGGCATGGAGTCTACTTTGCTCATACTAAACTGATAAAATAAAATATTTACAACTTTAAGGCCAAAAGACCTTAAATCACATAAATTTTCAGAAAACACCCATTAACTGGGCCATCAAAAACTGTTTCTCCTCCCATGTTTTTCAGCATCAAGGTATTGTTCCCTTGAATTTAAGAAATGATAAAAGGCCCTGTCCAGAAAGCATCAAACTCCCCATGGTTTCCTTTCTTTTCTTTTAGTGCATCCCATTTTAGAACCAAGTCTCCAACTTGAAACTTATTTGATTTTTTCCTCTTGTCAAAAGCTTCCTTGATCCTTCTCTAATGCGCTGCAGACTTTTCAACCACCTGTTCTCTGATTTGATGTACTTCTGCTAAATCAGTGATCCTTTTTTCCATGTCTTCCTCCTCATTCTGTTCTTCTTGCAGGAACTTTTCCACAGGGAGAATTAACTGAATTGGGAATACAGCTTCAGTGCCATATACCAGCTTGAATGGAGAATTCCCTGTGGATTTCTTAATGGTCACTCTGTCAGCCCACAGTGCATACCTGAGCTTAGAATCCCAATTCTTTTTATTGTCTTCCAACAGCTTTTTAATTATTCTTATCAGGCTTTTTGTTGGAAGACTCTGCTAGGCCATTGCCTTAAGGGTAATATGAGGTGGAATGAAATAACTTAATGCCCATTGAGTCACACATCTCCACCAATTCTTTTTCCCTGAAGGTTGCTACATTGTCTGTGACTAATTTATGTGGAAAACCAAATCTGGTGAAGATATTTTCTATCAAAAACTTCATGACCACATTATGATCAGCCTTTCTGGTCGGGATTGCTTCAATCCAGTTAGTGAAATAATCAGCGGCTACTAATATCCATCTGTGTTGGCCACTGGAACATGGATTTATTTCTCCAATGAAATCCAAGTCCCACTGCTGAAAAGGTCCTTTTTCATGTATTGGTTTAAGGGCAAGGACTTCAACTGTTGTTTCCGTTCAAATCTTTGGCACCTGTCACAAGATTTAACAAATGAAAAGACATTAGAAAATAAGGTGGGCCAATAGTACCCAACTCGAAGGATCTTATGGGCAATGGTTTTCCAATAGTGATATCCTCCACACATGCCGAAATGAAACTGCTGCATAACTTTCATTGACTGTTCTTTGCCCAGACACCTCAAAAGCACTCCAGATGGATCCCTCCAACAGAGTAGATTTTCATGGATACAATATTTTGCTGCCCTAAGTTTAATAGTTCTGACTTGACTTTAAGTAAGGCCTGAAGGGATTTCTAGCTTTAACAAGAATTTAACTATGGAAGAATACCAATCACAAGAAGCTAGATTTTCTACCACTAGCTGCTTTCTCTCTGGTTCAGTTGCTTCCTCTTCTTATGTTTGACCACTTTCTGAAATTGAGCCCGTGAGGTTTATGTCCAATGTTCTGCAATTTTCTTCAGCTAACAATCTGGAAAGACCCTGACCTCTGACAAGTTTGGTGGGCTTCAGTTCTATATTAAATTCAATTAACTTTGCAATCCATTTAGCCCTTCTTCCATCAGCATCAGGTTGTGTTAAGACATCTTTTATTGCAGCAGAGGGTACATATGCAATTATCTTGGAATGCAGAATGTAAATTCTGAAAGCTTTCAAAGACTTGATAAGAGCATATGCTTGCTTCTCAATGATATCATACCTCAGCTCAACATCCCTTAATGTTTTGCTGAAAAATGCCACTGAATGCTCTGAGCCTTCTTCATCTGTTGGCAATAAAACTGCTACAAGGGTGTCATTAGAGGCAAAAGAAAATATGTGGAACTCATTGCTGTAATCTGGACTGATTAAAGTAGGAGCCTCCATAATAGATTTTTTAATGGACTCAAAGTATTTTCTTGTTGAATCAGTCCACTTAATCTCTGACCCTTTCTTCAACATGGAGGTAATATGCTTGACCAATTTTGCAAAATTTGGTATAAACCTCCTTACAAAATTTATTTTTCCCAGAAAGGACTGGATATCCTTCTTTAATCTTGGGACAGACAAACTCTATATTGCCCTCACTCTTTCTGGGTCAATTTGGACACCTACAGCAGAAACAACATGTCCTAATAGCTTGCCCTCTTCCAGAGCAAACTGTGATTTTTTAGGATTGACTGAAATCCCAAACCTTATGCACTTCAGGAACACTTTCCTCAAATGTTGCAAATGGTCTTGATGGCTGCTGGAGTATACTGTTATGTCATCAAGGTAGATAAGGACAAATTTATCATCCTCTCCCACAATTGTTATATCCATAGCTCTCTGAAAGGTAGCTCCAGCATTCATCAACCCAAAAGGCATCTTGGAGTACATAAAAGTGCCCCAAGGACTGGTGAATGCAGTCTTCTCTTGGTCATCTGGATGTATAGCAATCTAGTTATAGCCTGAAAATCCATCCAAGAAAGACATCACTTTGGCTCCTGAGACCTTCTGCAGTAAATGCTCCATCTTGGGTAGGGGATAATTGTCTTTCTTTGAGCACTTGTTTAAGTTCTTGAAATCAACACAGAGTTTGATTTCTCCACTTTTCTTCCTCACTACCACCAAGTTGGCTACCCATTTTGAATATATGAGAGGGACGATGATTTTGGCAGCCAACAATTTTTTAATTTCTTTTTCAATCAAAGGAAGGAGCAAAGGATTTATTGGTCTCAGCTTCTGCTTGAAAGGGATGGTATCTTTCTCTAGAGGGATTTTATGCTGAATAATCTTTTTATCATAGGTTTTTAGGTCAATATATTCCCAGGAAAACACATTAGCAAATTGCTTCATTAATTTGCAGTATTCAGAACTTTGGGCACTAGATAGATGGGTGGACAGATTTATATATCTAGGCTGGTCTGGACTCCCTATATCATGCTTACAGACTGTGGATTGATATTCTTTTTGGGTAGACTTATAAGGCACATCATTCTGGTCAAACAGTCTTTCTAGAGGAATTAAACCCTTAGGAATATGATTGCTGGGCAGTTGGACAATGTTATCTTTACCAATTTTATTTCTATGCTGGGATTGAGGGCTTTCCTACAAGGCTTAATTTTCTTGGTCAATTTGCATTTCAGAAAACTCATCAATGACTTGCAGGAATCTATTATTTCAGCATCATCTTCGAAAACTTTCCAATGCTGGACATTATCAGGCAAGGATGGTCTATATTTCATTTGGACTTCATAAACTAGTCTGGGAGGCATGGGGGGGATAAACATGCTAGCAGACACAGCAAGGGAATCAACAAGCTGATTTTTGGCTCTTGGGATGTATGAAATACAGAAATTATCAAAGGAATCGTTGAGTCTCCATACCTCATCTCTGTATGCTTTCAGCCTTGGATGCTTTGCTTGAAATGTTTTGTTTACTTGCTGAATGATAAGATCAACATCTCCAAACACATTTACGTTCTCGATTCCTCTATCCTTTGTTGCGTTAAGGCCCAATATCAAAGCCTCATACTCTGCTATATTGTTGGTGACTTGAAAAGCTAGCTTAAAAGACAGATGGGTGCTTTCTTGCTCTGGAGATACCAGCACCACCCCTGCTCTTGCAGTCTCCCTGGAACATGCTCCATCAAAGAACATCTCCCAAACCTGACTTCCTTGCTCTTCCTCGGCCTAATTTGCTGGTTTCTTGAGCTGCATTGTGGCCTTCTGGGATTCTTCTATTTGGAGGATACATGCTCCAAAATTAGTGTCCACAACATATATGGGATGATTAGTAGGATTCTTCTCATCACTGATGATGTATGCCAACTATGCTTCCCTATACAATCTCCTGCTTTCTCCTCCAAAAACTGGGACAGTGGCATAAGATAGATCATTCTATAATGTCCCACCTAGTCTCTTAATCCATCCTCTAGATAGCAACATGCCAAACTTAGGAGGGACATCTGCTACCACAATATCCATCATCATACTCTTCATGGGCAGTGGAGTTAAGGTACTGGCTAAGTCTTTAATCAACCCCATAAATTTCACCTTTCTTGAATCAAATGAGAATAAATCATGATATGGTCTAGTGATGTCAAGGCCTAACTCTTCCATGATAGCTTTAGGCATCAGATTGTGGCTGACCCCTGTATCTAGCAGGCAGTTGTGGAGGATTTTGTCATGAATGGTCAAGGAGACATAAAATGATGGAGAATTATTATCAGCAGGTTCAATCATGGGGCTAAGCACAACTGCAGGCTTGTCATCTTGCAAATTGACAGAGTCAGTGGAGGTTTGTGTGGTTTCCAGCTCAAGAGCTTCAAGGATAGGCTTTCTAAACACTTCACTCTTTACCAACTCTACCAGAGGCACATATATTTTTAACTTTTGGACTTCTGACTCAAAGCTGAAAGAGGAAGGTAACTTATCAGAACCTCTTACCTCTTGAACTGGTGTTTTGAGGATGACTGGATCAGCTGCTGGTCTTCTCTGTCTAATATTCTGTGACTCTGTTTGGACAGCAGCTCTTTGGGCAGGATTCTCCTTGACATTTTTTGCATTTGACCTCAAATTATATCTTTTTTGCTCCTCAGTTTGTAGAACAACCACTCTGTCCCACCTTTGACTGTCTTTTTCTTGCAACAAAGATTCTTTGCATGCAGCCAAAGTTAAAAAGGCAGCACTGCCTTTTATCTTCCATACAGTGAATTTCATCCTTATCTTCAATCTATTCCTCCTCCATGAACACATTTTGAAAAGGAGATTTAACTCTTTGATCCTCATTAGTTTCTTTACCCTTCTGAATGATTTGCATTTGCTCATTTGCTTTTCTAAATGGATTGGGATTTCTTGGAGAAAACGTATTTGGGAGCCTTGTCTTTCCTGAGTTCTACTCAACCTTCAGCTTAGCTATCTCACCAGCCAATGACTCTATCATTCTAGTCATTTTATCTAATTTAGGCTCTGACGATGCAACAGAGGAAGAAGAAGCCTCACCTCTCTGCCTCCTTCTATCAACATGACTTTTGAGCTTTTCTGTAGCCATAATATTAGACTCTACTTCTAGTGTTGCATCCTGCATGTCAGCCAGAGTAGCACATCTTCTTTCTCTAAACAACAAACAGAAATCAGAGTCAAAGGCACTGGCATAGGCAAGTTTGGCAGAGGTGGGGGTAGGCTTTACTTCACCTGGTATCTTACTATACATACGATTGAATCTTTTATTAAAATCAGGCAATGATTCCCCATTTTTCCTCTTCAGGTTACCAAACTCAGTATGGTAATACAACAAGTCCTTTTTATCTCCCCAATGCTTCAAAAATGCTTCATCTAAGGCTTCAATATCAGCAATAGATCCAGGGGGAAATTCTTTGAACCACTTTCTAGCCTCTCCATCAAGGCTCTAGACAAAAACTCTCATCCACACATTATTTTCACTAATTTCTAAGTTATCAGCATAACTATAGAAAGACTTAAGGTGTTCTTCAGCTGTTACTCCCTCCGTACTAGTAAAATTAGGCATATACATCTGATATTCCCTTGCAGGCATGGCATTCAAAGGAACAGGCAGAACCAAAGGTCCATACCTAGCAGCAATGATTCTTTCCATCTTCGTAAGTGTTGGATGGCCTACCATTGTAGAAATTTTGAATAATTTAACACATATTCAACAGAGATTATCCTGATCATGTACTATTGCGGAATACATACACAATACATAAGCTCCTCTACGTTGATCATCAATATAGCAGCATCAATAACAATAAAACATCAAGAGCATTCACACATTAACACAGTATGTATCCCAGGTGTTATAGACATTTTTGTGCCTTACAACTCTAAGCATGAAATGTCCATAATCCAAGGGATCCAAAGTCCCTAAAAGTGTTGTTCCTACCCCTAGAGGAACAAGGTCAACCAATTACGGCTTCTCCCAGAAGTTCTCCACCAGAAACTACTCAGAATCAGTCAAATCAGGATCATTTCAGCTGCTCCACTAGCTACCTGCGTTGCATAGCACCCCAGTACACTAGCTAGGTGCGTTGCAACGCACCTAAATGCACTACCAGGGTGCGCTGAGCGGGAAATGCCAAATGGCAGTGTCATTCCGCGAGGTGGACAAACAATGGAAGCTTCTAGATTCTTCCTCAATGACACTTGCCTCACTGAGTTCGACCAAGGATGAGTAAGAGGCTCTCAGTCTCCAAGTGGAAGCAAGAACTGACAGAGAGAAGCCACAAGTCAAATCATAAGCTGACTCATCCTCTCTGCTTACATCTATATATGGATCCCTCATCCCAGAGATCCACAGGCTGGAATTTTGTACTTTGCAGAGAATTGCTGTTGGTTTTGAGATTGAGATTAGTGCATTGGGTGATTTATGCTTTGTTGGAGGTGAAGAAGGGATTCCTTTGCTGGGAGGTAGATGCTGGATCAGGACTCACTTGGTTGTATCTCCTCCTGGATCTTCTTGTTATATCAATAAAACTATTTGAGTTTCTCCTACATGCTTGTGTATCAATGATGTTTTGTTATATTTGCATGTTTAGCTTAAATCTGATCCTAAGCTAGTTATGAATGTAAATCTATGTCTTTGTGTAGTTTTCCTCTTCTGTGATCTTGCAGGAACTTGGTGAAACTAGGCAAGTAAGGGAGCAGGTAGCTGGAAGCTATCAAAGAGGAGAGCGATTGGATCAACGGACTAGCGCAAGACACAGGTTAGTTCATCCTATTCCTCTTCGTTTACATTTCATAAATAAGAATACGAAAGTAGTTTTCCTTGTTTGTTGCTAAGGCACTGTCACACCTAAGAGTGGGATAGGGGCGTTCTGAGTAGATACTTTTCCCAACAACAAAATGGCGACTCCGCTGGGGAGCGTGTCTAGTTAGTTTGTTTTTGTTTCTCTTGTTGTTTGTTTCATAAACACAGAAGCAACAATCGAACTGCATTTGCCATTATCAAATGCAAAGTAGCTGCTACTTCAATCCACTCACTGGATTTGTTTATGATTTGAACAGCTGATCCACAAATGCTCTAATTTCCCTTTGTGATAGCTCTTAGTCCTCCTTTAAATCATCCCTCTGATTGTACCTTACTGATTGCATTTACTCGGCCAAAAACTATAGATTAAACTGCAAACCGTGACCTAGAACCCGGATAGAAGTCTCGTTTCTGCCCCAGCGCAGGCTCTGTGAAGAGGTTCTTCATTTCAACGCAGGTCCCGAGAGGGCTACCTGCACTGCAATTCAGTTTCTCTGTGCAACAGGTGCGCTGATCAGCCTTTGCCCTGTGCAGCTGAGGTTCTTTGCTTCATTTTGTTCAGTTTTATCTCTGGTTTTTGCAGCCTGTTATCAGTGTGTGTACCTTTCTGAAAACCCCTCTTCTTTGCCTTAATTCCTCCTCCTTTGTACAAAAAGACTGTAGATGTTCTTTGTGTGTTTGTTGCATCATTTACAGTTTTCCATTGAAAAGTAGAATAGTCATATTGTCGTCCTTGGATTTAGATCTGTCGTAAGTGTCGATTTTGATCTTAGGAGAAAGTTTCTTTGCTGTTGACAGTTGATTATACCTTTAACTTTTACCTTTGGTTTGAATTTGTCTCTTTCTAGTGTCGAAACGAGTGTTTATTTCAAAATCATAAAGTGTCGTAATCTTCTCTGCCTTTTTTATTTCAAAAAGAAGCTTGTTTATGTTTTTCACTTGAAAGCAAATTCAGATTTGTACATCAACTTTCTTTTTAGGCATCAATATTAAGAAAGTGAAAACAAATACATGCATATGTGCATTTGCATATTGATAGTTTGTATGGCTTGATTTAGGAAAAGTGCATTTACAGTGTGCTCTTTGCTCTTTGAGAAAAGATTGTGTCTTTCTTTTCCCCTTGTAGCTAGGATTTTCATTGTTGAAAAGAGATAAAAGCTTGCTTATCATCTTTAGATTGCATTTAGGAATTACATCTACATCTCGTGGTGATCCAAAAAGGCAAACTTCTAAGAAAGATCAACTTAAAATAAATTGAATGAATCTAACAACGCTTTGGAACTTAACGCAAAACATAGAGGTCTAGGGCCTGGTAACTGTTGTCCTCACTGATGGTTGGGTGATTCCTCCACTGTGAGACGATAAGTGCCAGTACGGATTGTGCTCCCACGTACCATCGAGTATATATTGGGATACCCCTATAGGCTTAAAACCTTTTATCCATAGGAAGCCGTGTCGGCCGCCCTACTGATCGCAATGCACCGAACACAGCATTCGGGAAGATTGACTGCCGTACCGTAAAACGTATTCTACATTTTTGTGATTGGTTTGGCACACCCTCTACCTAGATCTCCAGAGCAGTCCCTTTCGTTCCTTTTCAGACTCCTTAATGGAAAAGGTCCATCTCAGCACTTGTCACTTCAGGCTCATTAAAAATCGAAGGAGACTAGAGTCATCTTTTGTTTTTTCTCGACTCTTTAAAATTGAAAAAACAAGTTGCGTCCAAGCGTCGTATAATTTATTTTAAACGGAATATTTATACCCTTTTCCTACGTTGATCTTAGGTTGAGAAAATGGAGTCTACCAACCAAGGAATTCCCCTTGGTGGAAATCCTAGTCCCTTCTCCTCTTGGGGAGATGTTGGTGCACCCCATATGGCCACATTGTCGCTTCCAGGACTGACAATTGGCTTGCCAGTCTGGCTCTTCTCAACCAATGTCGTTCAGAACACCACTATTCCTGAACAATCGAATCAGCAGTTAGACTAGTCCAGATTTACCCACCAACCTTCTACTTCCTCTAATTCTTCCTCTCCTCCTTCCTCTTCGCTTGATGGGGCTGGCAAAGCCAAAAGTCAAGTTCCTAAGGAGAAGAAGGAAAAGAAGAAGAAAAGAGAAGAAGAAGAAGGAGCCAAAAGCGAATGGGGGCAAATGAGTGTCGTCTAACGAAAATCCACACACTGCACTGACCAGACCTAAATCACCATGTATCATTTGCAAGGGAGACCACTTTCACAGAGATTTTCCTTGCATCCCTCGGATAGTAAGGGACTGGTCTCCCCGTTTGCACAATCCAGTGTCGTCAACCTCTGATGGCCTTGTTGAAAGCACACCGTCAACTAGCGAAAGTGAAGTCCCGGGACAAAAAGGGAGAGCTAGATCTCCCTGTAAACTGTACGAAGGCGATCACGCCATCCACCGTTGTCCCTTCTTAGACAAAGCTAAAAGAGTTTTGGATGATCGTCCGGTTTCACCGTTACGACTTCCTCCTGGATATAAAAAACTCTTGCCGAGTCCTTTGTTAGTTGAGAATCTAGCTGGCCCGCTCAAGTGGTCAGCTGAAGCGCCTGTCATTGAAGATGAACCAGCTGAATCCATACCCGACGAAAGTCAAAAGGTCGAGGCGGCAGTCGACCCGGTCTTGCCTTCAGAGGTTTTATCTTCGAATGACACAGTCACTGGAGAGAACAAGGATGACACCGTCCAAATTCTCTTCATCAACACAGACTCCGATGAACATGGGGGCAACCTAACCATTCCTTTACCGCAGGAAGGAAGTTCATCAGAGCCGTACCTGGCCGTCTACTCGGTCCCACCTCCAAGCAACCTAGTTGTCTCCTTCGACTGGAATCAACTAGGTAGACCCCGTTTACCAGCAAGCATACCATTCAGAATTATTGTCCAAATATATAGAATGGTCATGGCTGGTACCATCATAGATGAGGGGGCTTCTGTGAGTATCCTTTCCTCAACTGCTTGGAAAGCGCTTGGTTCGCCATCGCTCTTGCCTGAGATGAGAAATCTGACAGGCTTTGATAAAGGAACCAGTCGACCTTTAGGGATCCTCCCAAATGTGCCCATAACATTGAAAGGGAAGACAGTTCAAATGAACGTAATGGTCGTTCAAGGACCCTTGGATTATAACCTACTCCTTGGATGAGACTATATTTATTGCATGGGAGCCATCGTCTCCTCACTCTTTAGAGTAATGTGTTTTCCGCACGAAGGAAGAGTGGTCAAGCTCGTGGACCAGCTTTCATTTCTCGGATCACGCATCGCAAATAGTCATATACCATCCCTAAATGGTCTCTTCACGCAAGAAATGTCTCAACCCACGGTCCGTCCTCCCGATGAGCGTGAGTAATTTGGAGGGATACGACTGGAACCCAGGGGGCATGCATCCTGGTCTGCTTCGGCAGGAAAACTTCAGTTATAGGGTAGGTTTCCGCGGGAGAATATGACTAGTCTGTAACCCGTCCGTCAGTGGAAGAGGGGTTATTCTAGAAAAAGATTCTCTTGTCAAAGTTATGTGAGTGGTGCGCATCTCTGCTCACCTTTGTTTATTTTGGTAGACATCGCCGAGGAAATGTTTCATTTATAACGCGAATGAAACAATCTTTGGTAACCTGAAAGAGGTAGGCCTTTCCTGATAGAACAAATGTTTTGTCTGCAAATTGAGGGGTAACCTTGAAATCGTATTTTATACCTGGGGGCATGCAAACCTCTTGGAGTGCAAGCAAGGGGCGGCTATTTATTTTTTAAATTTTTAGGTCCTCCCTTTAAACCCGTAGGCTAACCCTTTAAACTCGTAGGATTAGTCGTTTCCTAACTTGCATAAAGAAAGGATGTGGGGCAAAAATCTAAATGTTGCCGTTTTATATGAGACATTCTTATCATATGACTGGATTATCGAGCAATTTTAGCACATTGTTCATGCTCGTTAAAAAATAAACATAAGACCGAGCAAGTGTTTCAATCCGCGTTTAAGCTCGTTAAAAAATGAACTATCTTCCGGTAAATAACCACCGTGAATGTAACATTATCAGCCATTAAAGCCTTGGTCGTGTTTTGCACCGTCACCTCCACTTTTCCATTGGCCGATCATTCACCTCCATTTGATTGTTTACCCATTTTGAGGAACAGCTACGAAGAGTGATTTCACTAGCCATCCTTGTGACACTTCCGTGATTGGAAAATTCCAACCCTTACCTGGAATTAGCTGCTACCCATCTTATCACTCGTTCCTCAAAAGACGAGTCTTCTTTAAGCTCTTTTCATCTGACTCGTAAAATATGAAAAGATTGCCGAGTTTTGGCCTTCCAGCTCGTTAAAGTGACCGGAAGTGCTATCCCTCCTCTAGATTTTAATCTTTTTGGACCTGAGGGATTATTGCACAAAAAGATCGAGCGCTTGTGTTGTTCGGCTCGTTAAAACTATCGAAAATTCATCCCTTCTGTATTGTTTTATACTTTTTCGGACTTAAGGGATTAGATGACGAAAAAGGAATTCCGGAGTTAACTTTACGTACCTTTTCAGACTCTCTAAAAATGAAAAGGACCGAGTTATCTTTGTCGTTAAGCTCGTTAAAAACATTAATAGCAACAAACTTGTCTTTATATGAGAACGAGTTTCACTATCGCTAGGCTCGTTAAAACATAGCGATGGGTTTGCCCGAAGGGAAAATTATAGAACAAGCATATGTTATCCTCCTCAAGCTTGACAAAAATAAAGAGGTACTGGTCAGCAATGACTGGGGAAAAATTGGGAAGAAACTCAAAGAATCTTTATTGGTAGCAAGTCGCTCTTGAACATGACACTTCCACTCCGTGCCTGAGTCGGGTTGGGTTGTTTCATTCGCTGGTCACATCACCATGGTCACGCCATACCATCCACATTTGGGGTAAATGCTACCAATCCATCACATAAGTGTCGCCGACATGTTCAAGAGAAGTCATCCAGAGAAGTCACCCGTATCCCATCCACTACCATACATTATACTTCATTCTTTCATGACCGCCATCCTGAACCATATACCATTAGATCGTTTTCACCTCCATCAAAATCATTTGCTCTGTTCCGTGTCATTGCTGTGGGATTCATTAAGGCCCTCCTTTGACGGATCGCTTCTTGTCGACATCAGCTCATTATCCAAGAAGTTGATCTAGGAACACGCCATTCAGTACTTTGAAGCTTGCATGCCTCAATGGCAAGTTTCTCACTTCCAACGATAGGTATACATCAATGACCTTCGACCGAAACATTTTGCATGGTGTTCGACGCCAAGTCCTCTATTCACACCACGTGAATTGTACTGCAGTACCTTGAGGGTCATCATCCTTATCTGTGATTCCTCTCGCGCTTGTTAACAGTTTACATCATTGACTGGCAATCAAGCGATGTCTTTCCATGTTCGACTTCAAAACATTTTTCACATGGATCGACTTGTACTTCGAGTGAAGATCGGACGAGATTGAAGACCCCAGATCTAGTTTCATCCATCCGGGTTGCGATATATGTTCAGGAAAAATAAAGACATTGACATGTACAACATTGCAGCACAGATAATCATCCTACCAAAAGGATGATGACTTCATCAAAATCATCAGTCTACCATCAGACGATTGTCTGTCCTGTGTACATAAAAATGAATTTATAAAGGTGAGCATGGGAATGCCCGCCTCAGCTAGATCATGAAAAAAGTATGAAAATATTGTATTGTATTGTATCTTATTACAGGTCTCCTCCCAGCATTGAAAGAACTTCGGATCCTCCTAATAAAGCATTTCACCCGATAAACGGCCTCATACTTTAGGGGGCAACTATTATAGACACTTTTGTGCCTTACAGCTCTAAGCATGAAATGTACATAATCCAAGGGATCCAAAGTCCCTAAAAGTGTTGTTCCTACCCCTAGAGGAACAAGGTCAACCAATTATAGCTTCTCCCAGAAGTTCTCCACCAGAAACTACTCACAATCAGTCAAATCAGGATCATTTCAGCTACTCCACTAGCTACCTGCGTTGCATAGCACCCAAGTACACTAGCTAGGTGCGTTGCAACGCACCTAAATGCACTACCAGGGTGCGCTGAGCGGGAAATGCCAAATGGCAATGTCATTCCGCGAGGTGGACAAACAATGGAAGCTTCCAGAATCTTCCTCAATGACACTTGCCTCACTGAGTTCGACCAAGGATGAGTAAGAGGCTCCCAGTCTCCTAGTGGAAGCAAGAACTGACAGAGAGAAGCCACAAGTCAAATCATAAGCTGACTCATCCTCTCTACTTACATCTATATATGGATCCCTCATCCCAGAGATCCACAGGCTGGAATTTTGTACTTTGCAGAGAATTGTTGTTGGTTTTGAGATTGAGATTAGTGCATTGGGTGATTTATGCTTTGTTGGAGGTGAAGAAGGGATTTCTTTGCTAGGAGGTAGATGCTAGATCGGGACTCACTTGGTTGTATCTCCTCCTGGATCTTCTTGTTATATCAATAAAACTATTTGAGTTTCTCCTACATGCTTGTGTATCAATGATGTTTTGTTATATTTGCATGTTTAGCTTAAATCTGATCCTAAGCTAGTTATGAATGTAAATCTATGTCTTTGTGTAGTTTTCCTCTTCTGTGATCTCGCAGGAACTTGGTGAAACTGGGCAAGTAAGGGAGCAGGTAGCTGGAAGCTGTCAAAGAGGAGAGCGATTGGATCAACGGACTAGCACAAGACACAGGTTAGTTCATCCTATTCCTCTTCGTTTACATTTCATAAAGAAGAATATGAAAGTAGTTTTCCTTGTTTGTTGCTAAGGTATTGTCACACCTTAGAGTGGGATAGGGGCGTTCTGAGTAGATACTTTTCCCAACAACACTGGGGAAAGAATCTCGCTAAAAAACCCACACTATCTGTATATTAATGATTGAGTCATGTAACATTACACAGCATAATACTTCTCACAAGTATCTCCACCTCTGTTACACACAATACAGCTCAGATCTGATCTCCAAATCTCTTCCACTGCTTGCCTGCCTCCACTGCTCAATACCTGCTCAAGAACTGATGAGAATGGCTCACCAAACTCGTTTTTCACCTGCAAAATAGTCACTCACACTTTGTTGGACGTGAGCACAAGCTATAATGTGGGCAAATACGTGAGCAAACTCATTGGCATACTCAATCCCTTGATTGTGCAAGATCTGGTGCACAACTATAGTCACAACTGATAGCAATCTGATTCTCTACCACCTGTCTCTGTTGAACTGAACATGCACTGACATGCAACTGAGTTAACTGATGTATTAATTAGTTGTATTATGAGTTAATAAATTGTGAATTAATTAATAACTAATTCACCCAACTCATCTCTAGTCTATTTTCCAGTTAGACTAAATACAACCAGTTTAACAAAGCTAAACTGAACACAACTCCATCAACTCCACAATCAACTCCACCAAACTCAACTGATTGAGTTCTAACTGAAGTCATGCATGCAAGAACTCAACTGACTCATAAGAAAAGTGTATTTCCTTCTGACAGCTGCATGTGCCACCTCTGTAGCTCAAACTGAAGTGCTCCAAGAGAATAAGATTAAGTTTATAGTCCAAATATTATTGTGAGATAATAATATTTGATTTTTCTATTTTTGACAGCCAGTCTAAAAATAGACTTTGATCACTCACACTGTGATCACTCACACTTTCATCAAAAATAGAAGTCTATCTATTTTTTCCCAACTTGATCAATCATCCATAAACAGCAACCTCCAATCCATAGACATGATCCATATGTCTAAAAATAGACATAGTCTAAAAATAGACTTGCGCCAAAAATAGCCTGCGGGCCCACTTAGTGAAGGCGACTCTTTTCACTAAGCTCCATCATCTTGTTGCAATCTCAACACTCCCTCTCGACAAGATATGGATTATCAGCAACCCCTATCCTACCTCGGTGGTACTCGAATTTGCTCTTGGTGAGAGCCTTCGTCAGAATATCAGCATCCTGAACCTCCGTTGGAATGTACGAAAGTAACATGATCCTTCGCTGCACACAATCTCTGATATGATGGTACCTGATGTGCTTGGACCCGAAAAACCCGACCAAGATCATCCTCATCCACACAGATCTTTGCTTCCTGTTGTACCAAGAAACTACTGTCGATCCGATACTAAAGACCCCTCCTGATGTACTCTTTCTGTCCGTTGGGCTCCCTGCCCAATCTGCATCCATGAAGCCACATAGCTTCACCTCATCCTCCTATCTGTACCACAAACCATATCCCGATGTGCCTCTCAAGTAGTGCAATACATGCTTGCCCGCCTTCCAGAAGAGCTTGGTAGGCTTAACCATAGCTTGTGAAAGCTGGTTAACTGCATAGCATATATCAGGTCGTGTATTGACCAAATACATCAGCGACCCCACCAACTGTCGATAAACAATGGCATCCACTTCTTCTCCCGAAGTTGCATCCTCCTTCCTCCAACCTCCAGGAAGAGGAGTATCAACAGGCTTGCAGCCATGCATGTTGAACTTCTCCAGTATCTCCCGAGCATACTTGCCCTGAGAAACAAACAGTCCACCACTGCGCTGCGATATTTCCAATCCCAGGAAATAGTGAAGGAGGCCCAAATCCTTCATCTCAAACTCTGTAGCAAGATCCTTCTTGCATGACAGTATCAACAGCTCATCACCCGTTAGAATCAAATCATCAACATACAGTACAATGATAACAACTTACCCTCCACCACAATCTGGTATAGGTTCGGATCCGCCTCGCTCTTGGAGAATCCAAGTCCTGTGAAATAGCTGTCTATCCGTGTGTACCAAGCATGTGGTGCTTGCTTCAACCCATACAGCGCTCTCTTGAGCCTACACACATGTGACTCGCTGCTGATGACTTTAAAGCCTTCGGGTTGCTCAATGTACACCTCCTCCTCAATGACTCCGTTGAGGAACGCAGTCTTCACATCCATCTGATGAATGTGCCATCCCATCTGCGCTGAGAGAGCAAGAATCGTCTGTATGGAAAAATACCTTGCGACAGGTGCAAAGGTCTCCTCATAATCGATCCCCTCAATCTGTGAAAAGCCTCGGGCAACAAATCTTGACTTGTACTTCTCCACACTCCCGTCAGCAGCCTGCTTAACTTTGTAGATCCATCTCGAACCCACCACTGATTTCCCTTCCGGTCTAGGAACAATCTCCCATGCACTGTTTCTGACAATAGAATCATACTCTTCCACCATGGCGTCTACCCATGCGGGATCCTCCACAGCTTCCTCGAAAGAGGATGGCTCAGTCACAACACACTTGCTCATAAGAGCCATGTATCCAGTGTACCGATCAGGTGACTGTCTCTGCCTGCGTTGGGCTGTAGGTGGTCCTACAACTTTCTCTGCATCTTGAGCCAGTCGCTCAGCTTCTGTCAAGCGCTTTCGCCCTCTGATGGTTGGCGCTGCATGAGTGGTCTCTTCCACTCCATGAACCTCGTCATGTGGCTGATCCACATCCTGAAGCTCATCCTTAGGAACTAATAGCTCCTCATCTGCATGCAAGTGTAGCTCCCTCTCAAGCGAACACTTCATGGCTTTCTCCTCCTGAAATTTTATATTCCGTCGCACAACAATTTTACCACTGTCTGGCAAATACACACGATAGTTGTGGGGCGTATCAGTGTACCCCACAAATATCCCAACCTCTGTGGTCGGCTCCAACTTCTTCTTGGCATCCTTCGTCACATGCATGTAAACGTTAGCACCAAAAATCCTCAAATGAGAAAGATCAGGCTTCTTACCAGAATAAATCTCCTCAGGTGTACTCATGCCAAGTATCCTATGAGGACAACGGTTCTGCACATAAAATGTTGTATTGCATGCTTTCGCCCACAAGTGAAGGGGTAGGCCTTGATCATGCAACATTGCCCGTGTAGCACCCACAATCATTTTGTTCTTCCGCTCAGCTACCCCGTTCTGTTGTGGGTTATGGGGAGTTATGAGCTCTCTACGAATCCCTTCTGTCTTGCAGAAATCCTTGAACTTGTCTGAGATGTATTCACCACCATTATCGCTCCTAAGAGCCTTCACCTTCTTCCCCGAGTCCTTCTCGACCAGTGCTTTGAATTCACAGAACTTTGAATATGTCTCGCTCTTCTTCTGCATGAAGAAGATCGAGCACTTACAAGAGAAATCATCAACAAAAATCACATAATACCTGTGTTTTGCTGTCGAGGCAACTGAGAAAGGTCCACACACGTCTGTGTCAATTCTCTCAAGGATCGTTGTGGCGCGACTATCCTTCTCGTGAAAGGTGGCTTTCACAAACTTCCCCAAAGTACACCCCTTGCACTGATCTGACTGCGCAAGTGTGCCTTTAGGAAGCCATGTAGTGATCTGCTGCAGTATCTTCAAGGCTCCATGGTGAAGGTGACCCAATCTCCTGTGCCACAACTCGCCATCATCCCGGCTCACCAATCCTTCTGCCTTGCCTGCCATTGCTTCGCATCCATCTACATGCAACTGATAAAGGTTCCTCACTCGAACCCCTATCTTCCGGGTCTTACCAGTTGTCTTGCTGTGCAGGAAGGCCTTTCCCTCGCTGAAAACAACATCATACCCCTTGTCTTCTAACATCGCCACTGAGATGAGATTCTTCTTCAATCCTGGAACATGCATGAATTCCTTCAATACGAAGGGTTTACCAGACTCCCTCTCAAAGGAAATGGTACCGATATCGGTCGCACTGTATCTACCATCATCGCCCATCTCGATGTGCACTCCAAGATCTTTGTCCTCCAGATCAGAGAACAAATCTCTATCTCTCGTCATGTGAAAAGACGCACCACTGTCCATGAACCACACTGATCCCATCACACTTGAAACCAAGCATGCGATCAATGAAAAATCAAGCTCAAACTGAGAAGCTAAGGCCTCTCCCCCTGCAGATCCAGCAGCTTGCTTGTTCTTCTTCTTCTGCGGACAATTTGTGGCATAGTGTCCATGCTAGTGACAGTGAAAACACTTCACCTTGGACATGTCCTGCTTCTTGCCTTTCGCATCGGAATGAGAAGCTTTCTTGCTCTTCCCTTTCTTTGCTTTGGCAGCCAAAGCGCAATTCTCTTCATCAGATACCTTTGATGAAGATCCATTCTCACCTTTATTGTTTCTGAGTTTATGCTTGAGCACCAGGACGCTCTTGCTTTGGAATAACATTTGCAATCCGTTGAAAGACATTTCAACAACACTGCTGCAAATTCGATTTTCCACCAGCTCCAAACTCAACCACCTCTGATCTAGAATTCGTGAGAACACAATATTTCTCGTACAGAGATTGACTGTATGGGCATTCACCGGATATCTCACCTTCCAAAGGAAGGATGAATCCAGAGGCTACCTGGCCCGATTACAGACTCTGCCTGAAGAAATAAAATGTAAACACTTTCTGAATAATAGATCTAATGATCAATACAACACTGATATCATGTAGAACTTCTTCTACAAATCAGCTTGCTCTGATACCATGTAGAAATTTTGAATAATTTAACACATATTAAACAGAGATTATCCTGATCATGTACTATTGCTGAATACATACACAATACATAAGCTCCTCTATGTTGATCATCAATATAGCAGCATCAATAACAATAAAACATCAAGATCATTCACACATTAACACAGTATGTATCCCGGGGAAAGCATCTCGCTAAAAACCCCACACTATCTGTATATTAATGATTGACTCATGTAACATTACACAGCATAATACTTCTCACAAGTATCTCCACCTCTATTACACACAATACAGCTCAGATCTGATCTCCAAATCTCTTCCACTGCTTGCCTGCCTCCACTGCTCAATACCTGCTCAAGAACTGATGAGAATGGCTCACCAAACTCGTTTTTCACCTGCAAAATAGTCACTCACACTTTGTTGGAAGTGAGCACAAGCTATAATGTGGGCAAATACGTGAGCAAACTCATTGGCATACTCAATTCCTTGATTGTGCAAGATCTGGTGCACAACTATAGTCACAACTGATAGCAATCTGATTCTCTACTACCTGTCCCTGTTGAACTGAACATGCACTGACATGCAACTGAGTTAACTGATGTATTCATTAGTTGTATTATGAGTTAATAACTTGTGAATTAATTAATAACTAATTCACCCAACTCATCTCTAGTATATTTTCCAGTTAGACTAAATACAACCAGTTTAACAAATCTAAACTGAACACAACTCCATCAACTCCACAATCAACTCCACCAAACTCAACTGATTGAGTTCTAACTGAAGTCATGCATGCAACAACTCAACTGACTCATAAGGAAAGCGTATTTCCTTCTGACAGTTGCATGTGCCACCTCTGTAGCTCAAACTGAAATGCTCCAAGAGAATAAGATTAAGTTTATAGTCCAAATATTATTGTGAGATAATAATATTTGACTTTTCTATTTTTGACAGCCAGTCTAAAAATAGACTTTGATCACTCACACTGTGATCACTCACACTTTCATCAAAAATAGAAGTCCATCTATTTTTTCCCAACTTGATCAATCATCCATAAACAGCAACCTGCAATCCATAGACATGATCCATATGTCTAAAAATAGACATAGTCTAAAAATAGACTTGCGCCAAAAATAGCCTGCGGGCCCACTTAGTGAAGGCGACTCTTTTCACTAAGCTCCATCATCTTGTTGCAATATCAACAACCATGACTAGAGTATGTGGAAGGATACTGGAAGATTGAGTAGTATAGGACAATGCAATGGATGACAGAGACACGGGAATGTTAGGGATCATATGGGATGCTTTATTTGGACTGAGATCCAAAGGGGAACTAAGCGGATAAGGAGCTTTATAAATCTCTGCAAGTATTTCCTCACTAGCAATACTAGGCTTCAAATCTTCAAACTGTGTATTCTCAACTAAAACTCCTCATGCAGAGACAAATAAGATTTCTTGGGCTTACCTGATCCTGATGCTCCTTTCTGTGATGTTTTCTTCAGGTTAACAATCTTCTCAGGGTCAGGCACTAGAACAACTGGTGATTTCTGAGGATTTCTTCGAGTGTGTCTCACGAACTGAGCCAAGACTATAATGTGGAGTCACCAGATAGATGATTACAACCAGAAATGTGCCCAAACTTTGTCTATCGTCAAAATTTGGAACTGTGTCGTCTCCCAAGGAAGCTGAGCTTCAATCTCCTTTCCCCGACAACGACGCCAATTAATGTTATCACCCCAAGAAACTCTCCTATAGTTGTATCTCAGAGATGCTCGGGAACATTACAAACTCAACAAAATGTTGGAAATGGATGAATGGAAGGAATGATGCATATTCAAGCCAGATAACCACTTCTACAATGCTTAACAACGGACATGGGTGAACATCCCCAGACTACAAGGCTTTAGACCACTAATTACTCACAGTTTGAGGATTAGGTGAACATGGAGAATACTGACCACACCAGAAGATGCACAAAACCATGTGATGGCTAGCTTCAACCAGTAAAGAGGTCTGTAAATCTATTTCCTAATGCACAGACACGATGACAGCTCTCTAGCATTAAGTAAACAGAAACATGCATAACACATTCAATGATACATACTAGACTTTAACACAGCCCCTCTAATGCTAAATATCAAGAGCACATGAACAAATGCATAACAGGCACAACCTAAAACAGAGTAGAAATGGAAAAGTGAGCAATTAACAGCAAAAGAATCTTGTATTAGCTGAAAATGAAGACCAGATGCTACAAGTATCAAAGTAGTTACAGTCTCCAGAAGTTGAACATTACATCAAAACTACAACCATCAACCCTGATTACATCTTTGTTCTGGGTATATGTAGAGGTTGATTACAAAAGGTTCTGCTATTCTATGCGTGGAGGTGTAATAATTGACCACCAACCACCTTAACTCTTTGATGGAGTCTCTAGTGTAGTCTGCTGCTTCAGTGCACAAAATTGATCTTCTCGGATGCTCTATTGTACTTCTCGAGCATATGGAGTGTAATATGAATGAAATTCCATAACTGATAAATGCACTGATCTGCCCGAGGTTGGTCCTTTTCGTTCTTGGTAATACTGCTCTTGAATGTAGTGATTGAGGAGTTACTACGTTGGGTACGTGAATGCAGGCCACCTTCGTCCTTCGGGAGTCTGGAATGGCTATGGACGAGGAGAGTGTGGATGAACTGAGGGGGAAGATCGGCCATTGGATTGTGCAGATCAACAACGGGAATTAGTCGGCGGAGGATATCGGGCAGAAGCGGGAGCGGGCGGTCGTGAGCCGTTGGATCTCGATGAGGCGGATCCGATGGTCATCGAGTGGGAAAGATGCATGGGGGGTTAACGTGCGGGGAAGGTGGTTTCAGTGGAAGGCGGTATTCCCCGTACTGCTTTCGGAGGATGGCAGTAATCGTACATAGGTGCGCGATACTATTCAATGCGCGACATGTGGCAGACGGGACGTGGCGAAAACCGCGTTGATCGCAAGTTAATGCGTGGTTAAGTTATGGTAGCGAGGGAAGCGATCACCATCCGATCGCGATGGAGATGATCGGATGGCGAGAGATGGGTGGGCAGGTTATTTGTGGCGGGGACTGTTGGATCGAGGTGCGGTGATCAACGGCTGGGATCAAAAGGTGGTGATGGACTATGGGAGCGCGGGGTCACATGACTATGGTTGTGCGGGGACTTAAGGTTCGCACTCAGGGCTTGAAGAAACAGGGTTTATACAGAGTTTCGGAGGAAAAACAGAGGTGGTGGGGGTAATGAGAGTGTGAGAGGGGTGAAAGGGAAGAGGAAAAAGGAGAAAATTACCAAATACAAGCCTTCCTTGAACAACAGCAACATGGCCAGGCCTGCATCTGACCTTCAGTTGTTGAAGGATGTAGCAGAGCTAACGAGTCCCATATCACCTATGTAAGGTGGCCTAATACTAGATCAACTTCCTCAAAGGGTAAGGCAATCCTACAGGATCCACAACAAAATCTACAGGAAACAAAAACAGTCCTACAAGATACTCTGTTGAATCTATAGGAGGCATAGAAATTGGAAAGAAAGGTAGAGGAGTAGCAAGAAGCTAAAGAGGAAGACCCAAAGACAAAGGAACCCAACCCCCAACCTAACCTGGACTCCTATTACTAGTTTATTGAAGGAGGTTGGATAATACCTCAAAAATTTTCCATCCCACTATTCTTTGAGCTTGAGAAGGAGAGGGCCAAAACCCACCGATGGATGCAGATCGCCAAATAAAAGGGGGTGGAATACATTGGGCACATGGAAGAGGAACTCAAAGAAATGGGCAGATAGCTAAGTGGCTTAAGGGACAGAGAAGATATAATGAGAAATTAACTTGAGACAGAAAATGTATGGCTGAGGGGACAACTATAGGAAAGAAAGAACCAACTAGCATGTATGTCCAACCTCTCCTTGGAGGCAATCCAATGTAGGATTCCAACTAAATCCTATGCTCTTTACCTCAAAGAACAATGGCTGCAGTTTTAGATTAAGACACTAGTCCAAAGTGGAACAATGCCATTTCAGAACTACAGATAGTTTATTGATCTCTCTAATCAAAGTACACTAGAAGATAGGGCCTAAATGGTTGAGTTTTATTTGCACAACATGGACCTCACAGAGATGAATGTTTGGGACCCTAATGCCAAGCTAGGGGATCTACAATGAATGGCTTTGGCATCATGGAAGAACCATGAGGAGTCAAGATCTGTAGAGATGAAAAGGATATTGGGCAGAGAGAAAACTGAACCTCTTTTGATCAGAGCTGAACAATCAAATCCCATGGCCTTCATCAATACCCATAATTTTATTGCAAATGATCCTCAGTTGACACTTAGATATCTTGCTACCTAAGAGAAAGCAATTTCACATTTTGAGGACATGTTTAGGCTACTAGGAGATGGAACACACTACCACATAGCTTAAGAGAATATCACTCCCCTCAAAGGATGAGAGAGGCACTCAACAGGACACCTATGTATAAGCAATCTATGCAAAGGTTGAAGGTCAATTGGATAGGCCTAAAAGTTAGTCCACCACTACTCTTAGGGATGCTAGAAGGGAGAAAAGAAGAAGAAGAAAAGAGGCACTGGGAAGAAGTATAAAAGAAAGCATGCCTCTATGTTCAAGAAGAGGAGACCACAATAGAGGCATGGGATGTTAGAGAGGCTACCAGAGCCATGAAGGATATGGATATTGGCTAAGTTTCTCAGAGGATGAGCAACACTTTCAGTAGGAGGGTGATGATGAGCCTCATCATTGGGTAATTATATGGGCCTTAATTCACCTCCTAGCTTAGTCAAACCAACTATTTTCATAACTTATTGCATACTTTTGATTATATTTTGTTTATGAGATGAGTTAGAGTTGGATATTTTTCTTTCTGGTCTAATGTGCATTTAATGAGGGATTAAAGGATTAAAGCAAGGAATTTTGGCAAAGACCAAGGTCAAAACTAGAATGGGACAAGGGAGAAGGATTATAGTAGGTAAATCCTCCTCATTTACTACTCCTCCATTCGAATATTCCTCCATCATCTCGGAGTGCACACATCCAAATCATGAGGACTAGAAGGCAACCGAGCAAGTGAAAGACAAAGTACCAGTTTATCTCTAGTTTAGGAGTCGAGCCTCCCTAATCCTAAGAAATTCGTTGGAGACTTCATATGTATAAGTAGAGAGGCCTAGGACCTCAGTGGGATTCAGATTTTTTATTGTAAAACTCTACTCTATTTTTGAGTTGCAAGACTTGTGACAATTTTTGATGTAATCCATTGTTTTGGTAATAAGAATGAGAATTTTTTTTAGCCAACACTGAGTTAACTCAAAGGGCTGAAGCTCTGGGGTTAGGGCCCAACCCTAGTATCCAAGGCTCCTCTTTATTGTACATGTATTCTAGTATATATTCATAGTTTAATTGTTCATTTTCTTAGTATATGCATTTCCATTACAGCAGTATAGATTAGATTGGTTGTGTGATAGCTTACTTCCATTTGTGCCTTCTTTCAAGTAGCAGGTTAGCAAGGAGAAAAAGAATCACCATAAGGCTTTTAGCAGGTGTCTCGGCCTCACTTCCTCCCTCTAGGACCATGACTTGAGGAAGGGACCCTTCAGCAGCCCCAAAAATACAGATTTCTAGTTCTTGTATGAGCTTTGGAGTTTGTTGTCTTTGATTCAGTATTTGGTTCATGTTGCAAGGCAGATTTCATTGTCATATTTTTCCATCTCCATTTCTGCAATAAGATATCACTCATGCTTTCATTCCCTTCAACAACTTTCTTCATGCATAATATAGGCAATTGATTCATGCTTTTCTAGTTTATGAAAATGTATCTTGTTGCATAGTTCTTGGAAGACACACATGTTTTAAGTAGAGCAGGTACTTCAAGAGGAGACCCAGACTTCATCACCATCAGCCACCTTCCACTTCATCCACCGTATCCATCTCTTGTTTCACCATCACCCTCACTAGTTTTCCATCATTTTTCAATGAAATTCCCCTAGATACATTGATCGAATCTAGCCATCTCTTATTTTGGATATTGACTCCTGAGTGCTCCTAGACCTTCTAACACCCCATTCCACTCATCGCACACCTTTCCCAAGCTTCACAACACCTCACAATTAGCTCTTAGTTGAATCTTGTAGGTTTCCTGTAATTCCTACAGGATCATCCTATAGGTTTCTATTACATCTTGTAGGTTTTCCTGAAATGGCATTTTTTTAGGCTGAATATGGGAAACCTCTAGAAAGTCACAAAAATCCTCCTAGGACCCCCCCACACCATCCAACCACTTCATATACCTTCTATCCATCCTCAACCACCTTCCATCCACCTGTCACATCCACAAGAAAAATTAGTTTGCATGCTTGATTTTGCCTAAAAATACGGAAAAAGTAAAAACAGATTTAGTTTAGTTTTTTGCTTGCACATTAGTATGGTTTGATGTTCTTTACTTCTGTAGCTTAGACAGTAGCATTTGTTTAGTGTTGATTTAGCAATTCTGCTTAGCATAGCTGCTTAAATGGTTAATTAGGATATGGTGCGATTTAGAATTACATGTTGTTTTCTTCATTAATGCAGTAGAGTAGCTCCCTTAGAGTAAATTTTCCCTTCTTCCATCAAAAAATCAAGCTTCTTCTGACTCTATAGAAGTCTAACTTGGAACCCTCGGGGTCTCTCTCCGGACGAACAATGACAACAGGTAGGACCATCACTTTTACTTGTGTATACAACACTGTCACCTCCAAGTTTGTACCAACCCTGGGTTGATAAGTAAAGTTGGTAGCCCAGTAGTTGCAACATCCTTGTTGCAATATTGGCGCTCATGAAAAACTAGCTTCATCATAAAAATAACAAAGGAACATGGTTGATTCATTAGGTAGTGACATAGTTATTTTCATCATATAAAGTAATTACATAGATAGTATCCTAAAAATTCACACATACTCCTAGCTCATTCATAAAATTCACAATAGACAAAACACATTTTTCATCAAGATCATAGATATGCAGCAAAAATCTTAGAGAGCTCATATTTATATTAAATAGTAAACAAACAAATATAAGCTAGTTCCAATTTTCTGAAAACAAAGACTCAGAAGGTGATCATTCATAACATATTACTTGCCAATGACATATAATAGATATTGGACAATATTCACAAATTAACACCATGTTGGAGAATTAAAGAACTTAACTCCATAGCATCCATCCATATACCAACAATAGTATTAGGTAACAATGAAAATATAAAAATGGAACATAAAATAATAGAATAAAGCTATATAACACTAAGAAACCAATTGAACAACATCTAACTAATTAAACCCTTGATCATCAACATCAATCCTTTATATAGTGGCGGTATTTCGTATCTGGTCTCGGGAAAATTTCCACCTTATCCCATGTCTAAATAACCGACACAACTGGTGGATACCTTATTGGATGAGGAATATTTCAATTATCATGCAATTATCTTAGACCTTCGTCGCACATTTGTTAGTCTGGCAGGCATTTGCATAGTCTCCTATGCACATTATCAATCCGGACACTCTACATAGTATGGCCATACTTGGGAAAAATTTGAAAAATTCCACCCCATCTCTTATTTACCCCAACATGATGCTATATGTGGTTCTCTACTACTTGAACATTTATAGCCCCTTTTAAGCGTGATGTGATGGATGGAGGATGGTATTCATAAAGTTCCATAATAGTGAAATTTTTTGATGAGGTATGGAATGGTGTGTTGTACTAGCAATGTGATAAGGGAAACCATTTGACCTATTATGTCTATTTATCTAATGTAAAGAAATGTAGATATCCTGATAAACATTTACTCACAATTTCATTTTTTCCATATTGAGGATGGTAGGATGAGCTATGAGAAAATGGAGTACCCAAACAAAAAAATAATTTATTCTAGAAATTATAATGAAAATTGTATCTTTATCACTTATAATAATGTTTGGCATTCCACGTATATTTTGGAATGTTTCCATAAATTTGATTACCATTATACTTTTTTTAAAATGATGATAAAGAGCCAAAAATTGGTATACATTGTAATTCAATCTACCACAACCATAATCACACTCTTTTAATTAGATTTGGTTAAACTTGTAATGAAATCCATAGAAAATTCTCCCTAATGCTATATTAGTATGGATAATGGCTAAAGGAGCAATGCATTCTCAATTGTCTCTCCCTTATGTTGTTGGCATAAAAAATATTCCACCACAAACATTTGCACGTATGCTTTAATACCTTCCCAAAATAATATTTCTTGATCCTATGGTATGTCTTCAAGAACCGTGGATGTCCTACTATAGGAGAAGTATGTAGTTCCAAAAGAACCTTTTGTTTGAGTTGAGAATTCTTACATAAGAATAAGTGATATTGATACCATAAAAACTATTTTTTCTACATAAATTTGTTTAATACATGGTGGTCCTCCATTACTTTTTGAATTATCTTATGTATATTCTCATATTTATCCCATTCTAACCTTGCTTGTGCCACCAAATCAGATTGTAGAATGCAAGTAGTAGTGCATAGTAAACCATTTGTGTATTCCTCTTTACCTTAGAGTTCATTTGCCACAATATTTTGTTTTCCTTTTTTTTAAATAATTTCAAAGTCATAACCCAAGATTCTGTGACCCATTTTTGTTGCTCTGATAAATATACTCTTTAATCCAAGAAGTACTTCATACTATCATGATCTACTTTTTCTTTTTAGTGTCTTCCTATTAGGTATGGATGTCATTTCTTAACTACAAGTAGTATGGCCAACTTTTATTTTTCATAGATGGGTATGTGTAAGTTTTTTCCTTTAAGTTTGCTACTTTCAAAGGAAAACAACCTTCACTCTTACATCAATATTACACCAATTCCATGGCCTAAGACACCACACTCCATAATGAAGGCTTTTGTGAAGTCATGTATCTCCAAGACGGGAATTGTGCACATAGCCTCTTTAATTTCGTAAAAATCTTTGGTTTCTTCTTCAGTCCAGGAAAAGTCTTGTTAGAGGTGTTTCCATTTGACCATAATTCTTGAAAAACTTGTGGTAATATCTCCTTAATCATGAGAAGCCTTTGAGCTTCTTCATGGTATTATGAATTCATCATTCCCTTGTAGTTTTTATTTTGTTAGGATCCACCTTGACACCCTCACGTGGTATAATATGAACCAAATATTCCACTTCTTGAACCCTAAAGGAACATTTGGAAGGATTTATATATAGTTTTTTCTCTTCTAATAGTGTTAATATTGTGTGAACACATTGGAGATGCTATACCCAACATTTTCTATAGATCATTTTGCCATAAAAAAATGATAACAAAAATAATACAATTCTAAGGAAGAGATTGGAAATAGAACTCATCAAGATTTGAAAAATTGAAGGTGCATTTGTAAGTCAAAATGGAATAACCAAAAACTCATAATGACCCTAATGTGTTCTAATGGTTATTTTGGGAATGTCTTATTTCTGCATTCTGATTTGATAATGTCTAAAATGAAGATCCAACTCAGTAAAGAAAGTTTCTACATACAATTCATTTAATAATTCATCAATTGCATGAATATGAAACTTATATTTAATTACCATTTTGTTGAGTTCTCTGTAATATGGACACATATGTCATGAAATATCATTCTAATAACCATCACAATTGGTGAAGAGAAAGCACTTTGGCTAGGTTGGATGATGCTCGCCTCTAACATTTCTTGAACCATATGCTCAATATCACTCTTGTGCATGTTTATACCTTTAAGGCGTAATGTTAGGTGGTACACTTTTAGGTTGCAAATGAATAGCATGATCATGATCTCAAATAGGTAGAAGACCCTTAGGAACCTCTCCAAATATCTTAGAATGATTGTTGATAATTGGAGATCAATTGTATAAGAGGATATAGATGTTTGAACATCTATTGAACACAATTGTGTAATTACACCTTGGTATACATTTTTTAGCAAATTTGTCACACTATTAAGATTCTCACTTTACAGAATTTCCTTGGATACCTCTAAGCTAAATTTCCTTTCCTTCTATGAAAAATATTGCAAACTAAGGGCTATTGTTCCCAGTAATTGTAACCATTGGATCATTAATACAACATTAGCACCACCCACTTAGATTGAAATCATGGTACTAACCAACATATACTCCCCCATATTCAAATTAATATTATGGAATTGTTGATGGTGCTAAAAACTACCAATATATAGGGGGTATCCCCAATATCAAGTCTCAACTAGACCTCACACCATTTGGGATAGAAGCCCCATGTGGGAATTCAACCCAAGCACCATTATATTTATCTTAAAGATTAGGTTTGGTTGCAATCAACAACACAAGAGAGTATGCACATAACTTTGAGATAAGCAAGTGATTTAACTCTGTGAAACACCAACTATACCGCATACAAAGAACTTTTACAGATGGGGAAACAAAGAGTCAGAATTTAAAATAAAATTAATAGTGCTATCCAAATAAAGAAACACATGAGCATAGAAAGAATCATTAGCTAGACTACAAAATAGTTTGCAAAGTCATAATGATCATTAAAGCAATTAACAACGCACATTCAACAAGATGTATACCAAAGCCAACAAAATAGTCCATTTTCTTGAGTAATTATGAACACAAACATATACCACAAACTTTAAAATAATAATATTACAACATCCATGATACATGAAAGTGTGTAGGTAATGAGAGCTTTAAGATAAGTGAAAGTTTCAAGTACACAATTACAATGACACAAAAATAGCCCCAATAGTGGAGCATGAAACTACCGCTTGCTCCTCCAAAGAATGATATTTTCTCGTATGCTAAGCTAGATATTACAAGGCTAAGAATATAAATGTTAAACCCCTTTGCTTGAGTTATGAGGGTTTATATATAACAAGTGAGGTGACCTTTCACCTCCCCTTGTGAATATTGAGCTCCCCCCATATGACTCTTGAGCTCCTTTATATCCTTTCGAAAACCTAATTACTCTTCACATTCCCCATGTCACTCTTGGACATCCTCTTACACATTTTACATTTTCTTATTATTTTCAAAATGAAAAATTTCATTTGACAAAAATGTGGCCATATCCATGAGACAAAGCTATACATCATGTTCAAACTTACGGAAAGTGCAACTTTGCGATTGTGACATGTAGCTTGATTATAAGATGTTGTTACAAATATTTATACTTTGCTACTATGTATCCAAACTTTAGCAATAGATCTGGATTATATCTGATCTAACCTGAAATGCATATGGATATCTAGTCTTGGACCTAATCTGAATTTTTTTCCATGACATGATTAACCTCATATATATCTTGGATGGCTTACCTACATATTGCAAAACACAATCTTTTGTCACCTCTATCTCATTTTGAGTGGTCGCCTATCTAATACTACTCAATAATTCTTCTATCTCCTTCCTTATAACATTCATGCTTTTCACTTCCCTGAATGCACCAACAAAATGTATTTTGTGCATTCTCACGAAAGAATACAATCTATGGTATTTCCATGCATATGCTGATAAGTGTTGTTTACAAAATTACTGAGCCACTTACAGACCTTTATGAACATGTTGATCTCCACTATGTCCATTTTAGCATCTTGTCTTCCTTTCCTAACCAATGTTGCAAGCACATTCAATTACTTGGTGCCCCACTCTTGGATCTCATCTATGGATGCATAATCTGTCTTCGGGATCTCCACATTCTCTTGAAATCCTTTTTTAACTTCATGCAAGGGAACCACTGCCTCATGCAGAGTGATCATCTCCTCATATAACTCCTTCATCATCTCTTCAAGTGACTTATGTTCTTCAAGTATGGTTCCATGTAAACCCTCCCTACTAGCATTGGTATAGGACACAATTTGTTTCTTAGCAATGAGGTGACCAATATGTATCATTGCAGTAGCCGACTCTTTCTCTAATTGTTCATTCCTTATCATTAATAAATTTGTATTATTTTGTGTGGAAACTACAAAGGTTTCATTGGATAAAGTGACTACTCTAGGATTTTCCCTCATGTTCGATGCAATCACCTTTTCTATGTTAATGGAAACAAGATGATGAAGATCATTGGGAAAATACATTCATCTTTATTACACAATCATATTGTTGAAATCATCAAAGGTGAAGTTATAAATATCCATGACCCTATCATCTGGTCGAGGAAGAATCACCATTTCACTTGATGGGAGGCGGCCACCAGTTACAGGAGGTGTGGGATAGATTCTTGGTTGTTTCGTGATCAACTCAATATCTACGACCCGATCACCCTCCTATTTTTATTATTCTACAATCTGGGCCTGCAAGATTTCCTCCAACTTTTTTGCAAATGCTTCCTTATGTTTCCTTCTATTTTCTTCCTCTTCTAATAGCTTATTTCATTGCTCTTCTTTTCTTTCCTTCCTCAAAGCTTCTTCTTATCAATTCTTCTATGCTTCCTCTTATTTTCTCTTCTTCAATTATTCCTTCCATTTCTACATGTCTTCCTGCTTCTTCTTTTCTTGTTCTTATTTATGTTTACGTTCCTGCTCTTTCTTATGCTTTTCTTCATGCTTCCTTCTCCTTGATTATTCCCACACCTTACTTTTCTTTTATACTTCAATTGTGCCCTTGTGTTGGGAAAAATACTAAGAGAGGGGTGAATAAGTATTTTAAAAACTCACAATAATATTTTTTCTGAAATATATACATGACTTCAGTGAACCCAACTACCGTATATACAAAACTGTTGTAAAATAATCTAGCATATTCCTAGTAAAATTTGTAAAACAACTAATTCTTTATCTGTTAAACTTGGAACCAGAATGTAAGAGATTTATCAAGCATTTGATAAGCAGTAAATAGGTGCAGTGAGAACATAATATAGTATCACACATAAGTAAACACACAGGAATACAAATATTTTAGGTGGAAACCCAATGTGGGAGAAAACCACCGCTGCTGTTGTCTCATTCTTCAAAGCTTATTAATATCAAAAACTTCTTACATTCTTGTACTGGTGCAAACTCATACCAGTACACATGAACCCACCTGATGAAGGCTGCAAACTTCACTCGTTCTGCAGCTATTACTAGAAGGGAGCTCCAACCCCTTGATCTGATCACTAACTACTACTGGCAGGAAGCTTCGACATCCTCACTGAAGGATCCAACCCTCAACAACATCCATGGACCACATTTCATCAAATTTTCAGACTGGATCTAATATCAACACATATGCTCAATCATCACTGTAAAGAATCATCAATCTATGACACATAGAATCAACCAATCATTGAAACCCAAACAACTGATACATAATCAAAACTTAACCAATCAACTGGAACAGTCAGATCACTATAACCAGTACACAGAACTGAACTCAGAATGTTGCATCAACACAAAGAATCAACTACAACCCTGATCATTCATTTTCAAAAATGTATACACTACTTCACTTAAGGAAACCTATGTGCATACGTTCTTTTCTGGAGAAAAACCCACATATAGATCTTAATATACTGAAAACTGAAAATTTGACAACTGCAATTTTTGAAAAGAACATTGGATCACACTGAGATCTACTGCAAAGCTCTGAACCAATCACAAAAATGTCTCTAATCTTCAATCACAATCATCAAGTAATATTAACATTCATAAATCAATTAATACCCAAATTCAACTTCATCATTCAATCAGATCTGCTTCAGACATTTTCACTCAACCCATATCAACATGAGGACATCATTGACAGACAACAGAGAACTAGCAGCACTGATTAGGTTGATCAATCATTTATGAATAGAAACTCCTTACTTTATATATTCGACTTTGCAGAAGTGAACCCGCGTGTATACGTGCTTTTCTTGAAACGAACTAATGTATAGATCTAGAAATTTTGACCTAAAATTGTGCAACTGTTCAGAACTTCTGAAAGACCCAGATCATAATACTTAATGATAAAAACATGTGTTAGTACTTAGATCCAGTCAATCCTTGAACAGATCATACAATGAACATTCATTTTAGGTCTCATGATCATGATCCATAATTGTATTCATCGGTGCATAATTATTTTAGATCAATGTGACAATTATGGCCCTTACAATGTAAATATACTTTAGATTGAAGTATTCATCAAAAAAAAATTCACTTGCACACTTAGCCCTTTGATATTCTCTTCTTTATATAGTTTAGCCCCCATCCAATACCACAGGTCAAAACAACATTAGTGCTGGTGATAATATTTGACGGGATCAATATTCGTTGTCATGCTCATTACTATTGGCCAATACCATGGTAAGGACACCTAGTATTTAGAATACCATGGTACAAAAACCATACGCTACTTTTCTTCACTGAACTCGTGTGCATATACGACTTGGCTTAATAGAACCTGCATATAGTTCTTGAAATTCCAACTTTATCATTCCTCTGAATTGTCTTGCATTTTGTCACATATGTATTCATTCTAGTATTCTGTTGTATTCATTCTGTCACCTCTAAACTGACCTGTGAATTCTATTATAAATGAGTTGTGATCAAGGACAACACATACATCATAATGCCAATAATCTCCCCCTTTGGACTTGATGGAAACCACTTTGGTGTTTGGTCACCACAACCTGTAAATAACATCAAGCCAAGCACAAATCTTTTCAAAACATAAAGATATTCTCCAAACACTAAGCTACTCTCCCCCTTTGACATCGAGGGCAAAGGGTTTACCAATGTTAAATGAAGACTTCCATATTTGAACTATTGAATATGCATACTTACAATGCTCCCCTTGAGCACATGCTAAATTATCTGATCAGGCTCCCCCTGAGCACATGTCGAAACCTCTGACGGATGGAAAATGAAGCATATGACTCTATAACTATGACCTTCCTATTACCAAGGACCCATACTTACATAAATCACCCAACCAAGTGGGATTACATTTAAACATAACCACCCAACCAAGTGGGATTACATATTTGACATGATCTCAAAAGTCCATACATGACTGAATATGAAAATTATTAAATCATAGGTCTTTACATGGCCTTTACATCAAATGATATACATGGTATTTAAAGACCAAAATATCTTATAAATAACATAATTTAGCAACCAAAATGCCAACAATGCATTATATTCTGCATGGCTACTTCTCCCCCTAAACATGTGCTACCTGTTCATTTTCAACAACTCATTCATCAAAGCCACTTCATCATTTAGAGAACTATCAACGATAAAAACATAACTCAATACCATATCATTATATTGTACCCATCAACATCAGAAGCATTTCAAAGGCTGATCTTGAGTTTGTCCCATTTTTTTTTCAGAGAAAAACATATGCGATTGTCTGAAAAGAAACCCATGTATATATGCAAATACACTTCATGAAACCCACATATATCCAACAACCTTATGAATTTTCACCTATAGACTGAGCAGACTGATTTAACAACAAAATGAGATAGAGATAACTCCTAGTTTTTGTTTGAGATATTCAAATTCTTCTCTAGGAAAGGATTTGGTAAATATAATAGCAACTTGTTCTTTGTAGGGAACATACTCCATTTTAACATTTTTCTCAAGCACTTGTTCTCATAGAATGTGATACTTAATAGGAATATGCTTGGTCTTGGAGTGCATAACAAGATTTTTCAAAATGTATAAAATCTGTGTAGGTTAACATGATAATGCAATATAAATCAAAGCAGAATACTATAACCTACTTCTAATATCAATTTGCGGAAGCTTAAAGATCGAGATGAACAATATAACCAGAAGAAGAAGAATCAATGGCACAATACACATGAAAATACTTTGGGGAAAGCCTCTGTTAAAAAACCCATACTATTGTATTATCATACATGGTGGAAATACATAGGAGTTATATAAAGCCTTAGCTTTGACAGCTAGCCAGTTCTCAGTAAAATCCTCACAGATGCTCACAAGAAATCTTGGCTTCTCTCCTGCCTTCCTCGCTGCCCTCCAAGCTCCTATTTCCTTGCATTGTTCCTTGTGGATGATTTTCCTATTACCAAGTGGAACACCAAGCCTCCAAAACTGTGCAATCTTCAAGGATGAATCCTTGACTGCATGCATGAGTTTTCTTTATAAGAAAATGCATGCAACTGATAGTACATTTTCCTTGAGCATTAATCTCAACCGGGTCTTTCTCAGAATAGACATGCATGAGTTTCTGATGAGGGAATCTTTAATTAACTAGAGTAGCACTAGTTAAGTGCATTAATGCATCAACTGACTGTTAACTCACTATTAGTTCCTCAAACAGTTTGGAACTAATTTAACTGGACTTAACTTAGTAAACTGAGTTAACTAATTACAACTCAAATATAACTCAATCTTATCTCCTTAATTTAAGGGATAACTCTTTCATGACATCAGAAAGACTTCTAACTTGAATTTCTCCAACTAATTAATTTAAAATAAATTAATTAATTATTTATGAGTAGCTATTAAGACTAAATAGGATTTTAATTCACAATTTAATTCAAGGAAAAATTAAATTGGAATATTCTTGTTGCCATATTTCAACACTCCCTCTCAACAAGAAGGGATTATCTGCCACCTCGATCTTGTCTCTATGGAACTCGAATTTACACTTTGACAATGCCTTTGTCAAAATGTCAGCATCTTGCTCATCTGTCGAAATATACTACAGTAACATGATCCTCTCGACTTGTGAAAAGCCACGGGTAACAAATATTGCCTTATGTTTCTCCACACTACCATCAGTAGGTTGCTTTACCTTGTAAATCCAACGAGAACTCACAAATGACTTGTTCTCCAGTCTTGGAACCACATCCCAAACCCTGTTACGAACTATGGAGTCATACTCCACCATAGCATCAACCCAAATCGGTTGCTGCACAAATTCATCAAAGGAAGATGGCTCAGTCTCAACACATTTCCTAGCAAGGGCCATGTATCCAATGTACCTCTCAAGTGACCTCCTCTGTCTGCGCTGAGAAGATGGTGCTCCCACATTCTCTCTTTCATCCTCCAACAATCTGTCAGCTTCTTTTGTGCGCTTCCGTTCATCTCTAGAAGACTCTGCTTGAGTGGATGTCTCCACTCCTAGAACCTCTGCATGTGGCTACTTTGCATCAGTCTGAGGATCCTCCTCTTTAGGAACCAACAGTTCCTCCACAGCCTGTAGTTGGAGCTCCCTCTCAAGGGAAAATCGCATGGCCTTCTGCTCATCAAACTTGAGATCTCTGCGAACCACTGCCCTTCGACTGGTAGGCAAGTACACCCGATAGTTGTGAGGTGTGTCAGTGTACCTCACAAATATCTCCAACTTTACTGTTGGCTCAAGCTTCTTTCGTGCATCCTTTGTCACATGGAAACATACCGATGAGCCAAATATCCTGAAGTGACCCACGTCTGGTCACTTACCGAAGAAAGCTTCCTCTAGTGTCTTCATCCTAAGTATGCGATGCAGGCTTCTATTCTGTAAATAGACAGTTGCACTGCATGCCTTAGCCCACAAGTGAAGTGGTAGGCCTTGGTCATGCAGCATTGCCCGTGATGCCCATACAATAGTTTTATTCTTCCACTCGGCCACCCCATTTTGTTGTGGGTTATCAGGTGTCGTCAACTCTCATTCAATTCCTTCCACTGCATAGAAGTCCTTAAACTCTTGAGAGACATATTCTCCACCATTGTTGCTTCTCAAGGCCTTGATCTTCTTCCTTGACTCTTTCTCGACCAAAGCTTTGAACTCACAAAAAATTGTGAAGGTTTGGTCCTTCTTTTGCATGAAATAAATGCAGCATTTACGAGAATAGTCATCAATGAAAATCACATAATACCTTTGCTTTGTTGTGGATGTTGTCGAGAATGGTCCACACAAATCAATATCAACTCGCTCTAAGATAGCCTCTACTTGACTGTCTCAATCATGAGAGGAAGACTTGGTGTACTTTCCCAAGGTACAACCTTTGCATGTGTCAACTTGCTCAAGTTTACCTTTGGGAAGTCTTGTAGATATCTGTTGCATTATCTTCAAAGCCCCATGATGCAAATGGCCCAACTACCTATGCCACAACTCGCCAATGTCTTGTCTTTGCACCAATTCTGCTTTCATACTCAATGCTACACAATCATCTACATCTAGTTTATAGAGATTCATCACCCGAATCCCTATCCTCTTGGTCTGACCCGTGGCTATGTGTCTTAGGAACACCTTTCCTTTACTGAAGACAACATCTTATCCTTTGTCCTCCAACATCACGACCGATACCAAGTTCTTCTTCAGTCTCTGCACATACATCACATCTGTTAAGGTGAGAGGAGCTCCATTCTCCGTCTGAAAAGCAACCGTACCCACTCCTGAAACACTATACCTTCCATCGTCACCCATCTTTATGTGCATCTTGAGGTCTTTCTCCTCCAAGGCACTGAATAAATTTTTATCACCGGTCATGTGGAATGTGGGTCCACTATCAAGATACGAGACACAACCCATGATCGATGACACCATGCATGCGATGAGGGTAAAGTCCATTTCGAACTGAGAGGCTAATGCCTCACCTTCCGATCCTTCGAAGGATCCCTTCTTGGACTTCTTTGATGGGTAATTAGTCACATAATGTCCCATCTTGTGAAAATTAAAGCATCTTACTTTAGACATGTCACCCTTCTTCCCTCCATGAGAAGAATTCGATTTGAAATGGGAAGCCTTCCCCTTCCCTTTCTTTCCCTTACTTGCTAAGGCCAGATTTTCTTCATCATCATTCTTGAATGAAGAACCATCTTGTGCGCTCCTCCTGATCTCTTCCTGCATAAGATCCGACCACAGTCGTTCCCAATCCAACAGTTTCTCCCTTCCATTCAAAGTCCTGGTAGCTATTCCAACTCTTTGGAAGCCCAAGGGGAGCGAGGCTCACCATATCATCATCGGCAGTAGTTATTCCCACACTGCCAAGCTCATCTCTGCAGGTGGTGAGCTTATTCATATATGTGGAAATAGTATTGCCTTTCTCCATCTTGATTCTTCGAAGCTTATCCTGAGCACCAACTTCCTCTAGTTGCTACTGTTCTAGTAGAGGTCCTTCAATGTATTCCACATTGAAAATGGAGTATCCTTCCCATGGATACTCGAGACAATATGGTATCAAACTCCCTCAAGGATGATCTGTCTCGCCTTCACCACACACTTCTTCCACTCAGCCAACTCTTGTGCATTAGTTGAAGCTGGCTTTGTGATTTCTTGACCAATGAATTCCTTCAAGCCGCTATCTTCTAATACAGACTCCATTCTATCTTTCCATGCTATGTAATTCGAGCTACCTTCCAAGGCATACTCAAGTCTCAAGCCATAGAATGCCATTGGCCAACCTTGAAGTATGATATGAATTCAATTTTCACCTACAACCCTGAACTTCAAACTTCGAATTCTCTTCTCAGTATACTGTTCACAGCTCTGATACCATGTAGAAAATCTGATGGTAGGTTAACCCAATAATGCAATATAAATCAAAGCAGAATACTATAACCTACTTCTACTATCAATTTGCAGAAGCTTAAAGATCGAGTTGAACAATATAACCAGAAGAAGAATAATCAATGGCACGATACACATGAAAATACTTTGGGGAAATCCTCAACTAAAAACGCCAAACTATTATATTATCATACATGGTGGAAATACATAGTAATTATACAAAGCCTTAGCTCTCATAGCTAGCCAACTCTTAGTACAATCCTCAATGTGCTCATAGGAAATATTGGCTTCTCTCCTGCCTTCCTCTCTGCCCTCCAAGCTCCTATTTCCTTGCGTTGTTCCTTGTGGATGATTTTCCTGTTACCAAGTGGAACACCAAGCCTCCAAAATTGCGCAATCTTCAAGGATGAATCCTTGACTGCATGCATGAGTTTTCTTTATAAGAAAACACATGCAACTGATAGTACACTATCCTTGAACATTAATCTCAATCGGTTCTTTCTCAAAATAGACATGCATGAGTTTATGAATATTCAATCCTTGGACATATTTGAATATTCCCCTTACTTCCTAAGATGTGATTACTTTGGATTTCCTTGGAAACGTCCAACAATCCCAACTGCATGCATGATATCTGGTCTGGTACCTGTTAGATAAAGTAGACTGCAAATCATAGACCTGTACTCCGGTTGGTTTACTACAGGTGAATCATCATTTGAACTGAGGCTACATCCTGTCATCATGGAAATACATACAGGTTTTCATTCTTCCATCCCATACTTCTTGAAATTTGCTTGAGATATTTTGTTTGTGAGAGAAATATGCCATATTTTGCTTGTTGTACTTGTAGACCAAGAAAATAGGTTAGTTCCCCAAGTAAAGACATTTCAAATTCTTGCTGCCTAACAGAAGAAAAGTTTTTACTCATAGATTCTTCATTACTACCAAAAACGATATCATCAACGTAAAAAACAATAATTAGCAGTTTATCACCCTCAATTTTTGTGTACAATTTGTTGTCTGCGAATCCTTTTGTGAAGCCTTGTTGTTGAAGATTTTTGTCAAGATGATAATACCATGTCTGTGGAGCTTGTTTTAGCCCATATAAAGCATTTTTTGATTTTTCATACAAGGTTTTCATCATTCCTAAAAATAAATCCTTTTGATTGTTCAATATATACTTCTTCTTCTAGATATCCATTAAGGATGACAAATTTTACATCCATTTGATAAACTTTGAAATTTCAAAAACTTGAAAATGCAAGAAACATTCTTATGGCTTCAAGTTTGTCTACTAGTGCAAATGTTTCTTCAAAGCCTATACCTTCTTGTTGAGCGTAACCTTTACAAACAAGTCTAGCTTTGTTGCCAATGGCTTCTCCATTTTCATTCAACTTATTTTTGAATATCCATTATGTCCCTATAACATTTTTATCATGAGACCTTGGAACCAATTCCCAAGTATCATTCTTTTCAATTTGATCAAGTTCTTCATTCATGGCCTTAACCCAACATTCATCTTTACCAGCTTGATTTACATTTTGTGGCTCAATGGTGGATAATAAAGCTAAATAACTACAAGATCCTACAAGAGTTCTTCTTGTTTGTACCCCAGATTCCTTTTCTCCTAGGATTTGAGTTTTTGGATGATCCTTTTGAACATACCTGGATGGAACCTTTTCTTCATTTGATATATCTTGTTTTGTTGCTTCATTAGTTTCTTCTCTTATATCATTGCGGCTTGATGTGGGAAATAATTCATCATCATCATCCTCTTTTGCTGATGTTCCCTGTTTGGGCCCTATGCGTGCTTCATCAATCACAACATCAATGCATTCAAAAATTTTCTAAAGTATCTAATTGTAACATTTGTATCCTTTACTTATATATGAGTAACTAAGAACTATTCCTTCATATTCGCTAGCTTCAAACTTACCAAGTTTTTCATCATTATTTTTTATGAAACATTTGCTTAACTCTAAAATTATTTACAGTGGGAGGCTTACCATACAAAAGTTCATATGAAGTTTTATCACTATTCACACGAACATGATCCTTGTTGAGAATATTTACTGCAGTATATGCAGTTTGACCCCAGAAGGTGTCAGGAGTTCCAGACTCATCAAGCATATCATGAGCCATTTGTTGAACAGTTCTATTCATTCTTTCTGCCACACCTTTTTGTTGAGGAGTTTTAGCTACATAAATTTTTCTTTTTATGCCATGTTGTTCATGGAAATAAAATAATTCATTTGATATGTACTCTCCTCCTCGATTAGATCTGAGATATTTGATTTTTAGATCTACTTCATTTTCAACTAATGCTTTGAAGAATTTAAATTTATCAAATGCTTCATCTTTGTGTTTCAAAAGACCGATCCAACACATTCTAGAAGTGTCATCAATGAATAAGATATAGTATTGTTCTCCACGAGGTGACATTTTCCTTATTGGTCCACATAAATCAGTATGTATAAATTCAAGAGGGTTACTTTCTGATCCTTCTTTGGCATTGAATTGAACTCTGGTTTGCTTACAGAATTGGCATGACTTACATATGGTACTTTCTGGTATGGTGATGTAGGGTAGATCACAGACAACTTTGAGCCTGCTTGATTTGCTTATTTGAGAGAATCTTAGATGTGCCAAGCTTCTATGTCATAACTAGTTTTCTTCTGCCTTGCCTAGGTAACATTGTTATTGGCCACCTTTCAATATATACAGATTTCTCTGGGTTCTTGTTCTTTTTATTATGGTATTTCCTATGTGAAGTTCACAAACCACACATTCTTGTGATCGGAATACCACCTCATTTCCTTGATCACACATTTGTATAACACTCAACAAGTTATTCTTTAATCCATAAACATACATAAAATTACCATCTTTAAATTTTACTTTTAGAAAAACAGAACCTTTACCCTTAATGAAAGTAGGTGAGTCATTTCCAAAAGTGACATTATTTTCTTTCTCTAAAGAATTGTATGAAGTAAGTTTATCTTTATCACCTGTCATGTGTTTTGAGCATCCGCTATCAATGTACCATTGATTTTCATGTCCTTATGCAAATAATTATATGCCAAAGCTTTCAGACTATAACTCCTTCCTTTTCCATACCTTGAATTTGTTGATAGTTTCTCCTTTTGAGAGGTTGGCTGTAATTTTCTCCTACATTTAGATTCTTCATGACCAAAGTTATTGCAAACTAAGCATTCAATTTAATATATAAGAGGTGAGAAGATATTATAGGAGTTCTTCTTGACTCCTATATCATTCCTTTGTTTTCTTGCTTCTCTAGTCATGATAGTTTGGTATGAAACACAATGAGAAGACTTATGACCAAAATTATGACATGAGAAACGTTGTCAATTAAAGAAGGAATTTATGTGACCATAGAATCTTATGGTGTTGTTTACCTTTTGACTGGAACTTCTGTTGTTGTTCATCCTTCGGTTGGAGTGAACATGATTTATCTGTGGAATGCATTTATTCTTTTGCTGAGGACTGTAGTTTTGTTGTCTGGGTTTTGCTGCACTACTGAAGCTTTGTTGACTGATTTTTGTTGTATTACTAAAGATTTGTTAACTAGTTTTTGTTGCATTTAGATAGCTCCTAGTGGTGGCTGAAGACTTTTCTCGTTGAGATGTTTATCTAGTGTATCCAAGACCTATCTTCATAAGAGGAGTGTGTTGTACTTTGATAATTTCATCTAAGGTTTCAGATCCTTTAGAAAATCTAAGATTCAGAGTTTTTATTTTCTCAAGTTCCTTTCTTAAACTTACTACTTCACATTCTAACTTCTCATTATTCTTTTCATTTTCTATGAGTTGATGCTTCAAAGTATCGATGGCTACTTTGCTTTCTTCCAAGAAAATTTTGAGTTGATTAATTTCTTCAAAGAAATCCTTTTATTCTAATGCATCCACATATTTATCATTAGACTCATTAGTATTTTTCTCAAAATCCATGAGTATTTTAAGATCTTGATCCAATTCACCTTCTTCACTATTTGACAAGCCATCACTATCTTCATGAGTATAATAACTTCTATTGTCAAACCGTCTCCTATAACTTTTTGCAGAATCCTTCCCTTTGTCATGGTTGTCTTTATGAGAAGATTTAGCAGCATAATGACCAACTCTACCACAAGAAAAACATTTGAAGGGAAGCTTATCTCTGAACCTTTCAGTGCTTAGTTGAAGTTTCTTTACAAAGTTCACCTCACCTTCTTCTGATATGCATCCTAATTCCTTGCATTCCTCCTTTTATTTTGCTTTTGCAAATTCTTTAAATGTGACTTCTATGAGTTCTGAGGGAACTCCTTTCCACATTTCAAAAGCAACCAGTATCCCATGAAGTTGAACAACAATAAGAGTCTACAGATCCTACTTCTCTTCAATGGCAGACACTTTTGACTCGAATTTAGGAGTTAGAGATCTTAAGATTTTCTCTACTAAAGTAGTGTCCTTTATTTCTTCACCCAGATTTTTCATGTGATTTACAATATCATCTATACGTAGAAAGAAACTACAAATACTTTCGTCATTATGCATTCTGAGAGTTTCATATTGAGTTCTGAGAGTTGGAGTTTAGGACTTTTACCTTGGCATTGCCTTCATATATTTGAATGATTCTATCCCATATTTATTTTCCTATGCTTAGCTACATAACTTTCACAAATTATGATTCTGTCAGACCTCCTAATAAATCATTGACAACTTTGTCATTGGTTTCATACGTCTTCTTTTCTGCTACATCTGTGGGAACTGGAGCTAGATATTGGTAACCTCCTTCCACAATTGCCCAAACATCTACTGCGAGAGAATGAAGATAAGATCTAGTTCTTGTCTTCCAATATATAAAATTATTTCCATTGAAAAGTGGTGGTCTGATAGATGCTGATCCATCTTGATTTCTCATCTTGCGAGATATTCCTTCAAGCGATCAAGATTCTTTTGAAGGACCTGCTCTGATACCAATTTTTGGGAAAAGTACTAAGAGGGGGTGTGAATCAGTATTTAAAAACTCACAAAATTTAATGTTTCCCTTTTTTGAAATGTATACGAGACTTGATAGAACCCAACTAGCATATATATGCAATTATTGTAATAGCAATTAGTGTATTCCCAGTAAACTTTGTAAAACAACTAATACTTTATCTATTAAACTTTGAACTAGAATGTAAGAGATTTATCAGCCATTTGATAAGAATTAAAAAAGTGTAGTAAGAACAGAATAAAGTATCAGACATAAGTAAACACACATGAACACCAGGATTTAAGGTGGAAACCCAATGTGGGATAAAACCATCATTGTTGTTGATCCAGGTGGATTTTCAGAAAAGTACCAGTGGCATGACAAAACGCTCAAAACTCAAATTGGTAGCATCTGGATAATATTAGCATCGGATTGAAGTGCTCATCATCCTAATTCCAACGATGTGAACGACACCCAAATCTGAGTCTAGATAACAAAATTAGAGCAAGTCAAAGTTTTAATTTGCCTTGTCCAGGTAGTAGGGAGAATATGATATGGCATAGTTTCAGTGAATAAGGAAGTGCCACGTGGAAAGATACCACTGGACCCTGCATATCACATATCAACGAAAAGGAGGAGCGCTTAAGGAAGAATCGGCCCCTGGCATTCCCAACTGTGATTGTGATATCGCAAATCGCAGACCGGAGGAGTTACGAATCGGCCCCAGTAGGACTTAGTTGCAATGCGATATACATCGCATATCACAATCACACGAAAAGGCTGGTGGTTGTGATATATCTTAGGGGAAAAGTTCTTATTTCAATTTCGCGGTGGGCGTCGATTGCGATACTGAGATAAACAACTCAGACTCGAAATGTTATATAGTGTGATTAATAAACCTGGCAGGTCTGCAGGTGTTGCAGAATGCTAAACATTGCGCCAAGGGTTTCACTTCCATTGCGATAATGGGATGGGAGTTCCGGATTCAAAGACATTATGTTATATGGTAAATCTTCTTGTCGGGTCCATAGTTATCGCAAGATGTCATGTCTGGGCATTGGAGTGTCCACCGATAAGCTGGAACCGCCGAGGAACCCGCTTCTGAGAGTCATGTATCGTTGAAATGAGTTGTTGGACAATGGCTTACTATTGTAGAAGGGTGGTTTCTGTGAATCCTTCAAGCCCGCTCCTGCCTCCTAACCTTGGTATTATGTTGAAACTGCCCCAATTTTGACCTGATTTTGACGGATGCCGCCATGATCTTATATATATGACTATTTTTTCGGATAAAGGCAGGAGAGGACTGGCCAAATACATAGATTTTACTGCATACAGCAGACCCTAACCCTCACAGCAGCTGGAACCATTCCTTAAGTAGTAGGGTGGTTCTGAGATAGTTACAGAAGGCACGATTATCCAAATTGAGAGTTTAGATAGGTGTTTTTGCATTACTTTTCACCAAGAGTTCAGTGGTTCTTTCTGTTTTCAAAGATGGGCTCTCCATTCTCTACCCATCTATCAACTTGGAAGTATAAGGGTTGAAATTTATTGTTGCTGTACTTTTATCTCTTTTATGCCACTAATAGAAAGAAGGCCTCCCCACTAATGAGGAGGCCCCGAAGATGTAGTCCAAATTGGACGAACTCCGTAATCAAATATTTGTGTCATGGTTTTTGTGTTCTTATGATTATTTCCGCATTGTGTCTGTGCCTTTAAGTTCCATGGTTAATTAACGATGTTATATGTAATTCCGATGCATCTGTAAGTAAAATATATTGGATCAAGTTGGTATCAGAGCAGGTCATTGTAGATGCGAATTGCATGAATTTATGCTAACCAAGAACAAGTTGCGAAAAGGAGAAGGAACACTTAACTCCTTTGATACTGAAGCAGGACGTGCACAATGAAGACGAAACATGGCCAATGAAGAAGCTCGTTGGGAAGAGGAACAAAATTTTTGAAACGTATTCTATAATATGCCAGGAAAGGTAGACAAGTTGTTCGCAGAGTATGAGAAGGCACTTGGGCATGAGAAGAAGGATGTCAATGATCATGAATCAACAAATCAGGAAGGTGGTGGAGAAGGTCCTCCTCCCTCTCCTTCTTCCAATGATAGTTCTCATCAGTCTCATAGAAATTTCAAAAATACCTCCAAGAAACCATTCTTCAAGTTAGATGTGAAGCTCGATCTTCCCATGTACAATGGAGAATGTAGTGTAGAAAAACTCAATAACTGGATCATATAGATAAAGATTTACTGCCGAATCTAGAAGATTGAAGAAGATGAGGTGAAAGTCTAGTCAAAATCTCTTCAGCTGAGCGGCACTGCTCTCGTTTGGTGGGAGAGCAAGTTACAAAAGTTCAATATGAAGTCAAGTAACCTTTTGTCCTCTTCGTCTAGTTTTATTTCTGCATTAAAAGACCAATTCTACCCTCTGGTTTATAAGAAAAAGGCACTTATGGAATGGAAATATTTAAGGCAAGGTAAGGGCCAAAATGTACAAATCTTCATGAAAGAATTTTAGAAACAAGCATTGAATCTGGGCATATCATTAGATGCACCCAAAACTGTAACTAAGTACATATGTGCGTTTCATAGGTACATCAAGAACTCATTGTTACTGTTCTAGGCTACTTCAGTTGATATGACCAATGTTAAAGCTATACATATTGAAATTCGAGACAAGAATAATCGAGATGACCAAACCAACAAGATACCATTCAAACCTCAGCATGGAAAATTCTAGAAGAAAGGAAAAGGGAAGGAAAAGAAGACCGTCACAACCAAGAAGGGGGACAGAGCAACACCGTCGTGCACTCAATACAAGAAGGATGGGCATGATGAGGACCACTGCTGGAAGCTACATCCGGGACTGAGGCCGAAGATATTCGATGGAAAGGGGAAGCAAAAGACAGTGGCAACAACGCAGGACCTTGGATCAGATTCTAACAATGAGACGTTGCTCACAGCCATGGGTGTAAGAGGTACTTTTTCTATTAATGATAGTTGTAATTCAGTTGCGAGCACTAGTTATTTGAATGAGCCTATGAGTCCTGAGTGAAAGAGAATTAAGTTGTTCCACATTAGAGTTGTCATAAAGCACACAAAGGTGGAAACTCTGTTTGATTCAAGTTCCCAAGCAAACTTAATCTTAGAGTCCTTAGTGAAAAGTCTATGCCTTGAAACTAAACATCATCCAAGTCCATACTCGCTTGGTTAGGTAAGCGATAAATCCAAATTACAGGTCACCAAGCAGTGTAGGGCTGGATTTGTAATTGCTTCAAAATTAATTGATGGGGTAGAGTTAGATGTATTACCTTTGGACATCTGTGGAATCATCTTGGGAAGCCCATATTTATATGATAGAAAGGTCATTTTCTTTTGACATGAAAACAAATACCACCTGACAAAGGATGGAGTAGAGTATATAGTCAAAGCTCATGATACAAAAGTCACTGCTAGCCTTGTCAGTGTAGGATAAATTATAAGATTGGTTAATTCCAGTAAAGGGTGCATGGTAATGGTAGTGAGGGTGAAAGAATCTAATATGGTTGATGCTTTCAAAGGTTGTGATCCTGATCATAAGAAGGAATTATTTGAAATTGTTTCTAACTTTGTTTCAAGAACAGAGAGGATTTCCCCCTAAATGGGAAATCCAACACGAGATCCATTTACAATAGGATTCCCTTTTAACAAATGTTGGCATGTACAAGATGGCTTATATCGAGATGGAGGAGATCAAGAAACAGGTGCAGGAATTGTTAAATCAGGGAGTCATCAAACTGAGTTCTTCTCCTTTTAGCTCACCAATCGTGTTGGTACCCAAGAAAGATGACACGTGGAGGATGTGTGTGGATTACAGGGTGTTGAACAAGATCACGGTGAAGGATCGATACCCTCTCCCTCGCATTGATGAATTGTTAGATCAATTAGAAAAAGTGGTTTATTTTTCCAAGATGGATTTGTGTAGTGGTTACCACCAGGTGAGAATTACAGAGTAGGGTGTCTGTAAAACTATGTTCAAAACCAAGCAAGGGATGTTCTAATGGATGATGTTTCCATTCGTGTTGTGCAATGCTCCAACCACATTCATGAGGGTAATGAATGATTTATTTCGGCCATTTCTTGATCGTTTTGTTCTTGTGTATCTAGATGATATTCTTGTGTATAGTAGGAGATTGGAGGAACATATGTGTCACATAAATAAAGCGCTTGATTTTCTAAAGAAAGATAAATTATATTTCAAACTGTAAAAGTTTGGAAAGACTTATGTGATTTATTTAGGCCATATTGTCAGTAATGGGAAATTAAGGTTAGATCCCTCTAAAGTGGAGGCAATAATGAAGTGTCCTGAGCCCACAAATGTCAGAGAAGTCCGAAGTTTTCTGGGCACAGTGCAATATTGGAGAACGTTCATAACAAACTTTTCCATTATCGCAACCCCCTTTCACAACTTGACTAGTGTGAAGCAAGCCTTTCAGTGGGGAGGAAAACAACAAAAATCCTTCGACACACTGAAATAGAAGATCAACACGATCATGATGATAGCCTTAACAGACCTTCAAAAACCTTCTGAAATTGAAAAAGATGCCAATGGATATGTCATGGGTGCTATATTGATGCAGCAAAGAAAACCTGTTTGTTACCACTCAAAGAATTTCTCCCAGGCTATTGTGAATTATCCTATGTATGACAGGGAGTTGCATGCCTTGGTCCAGAGTGTAAGGAAGTGGAAACACTATCTGATTGGCAAGGAGACCATCATCCACATGGATCATAAACCCTTACATTATCTTCAGCCATAGACCAAGCTTCAGCAAGCCTGTCACTTCAGATGGATGGGTTTCCTCCAACAGTTTCATTTGGTAATAAAATATAAGAAGGGTGCTAGCAACAAAGTAGCAGATATGATTTCTCGCCCTCATATTTTTGCATCTATATTTTTACAAAATGTTTCTTCGTCGTTAGAAAGTTATGCTCAACAATATGCTAACAATAACGATTTTAAAGAAATCTATGAAAAACTAACTTGTGGATCGCATGTGGAAAATTATTACTTGTAGGGAAATCTATTGTACCTCCTTGGAAAACTATGAATACTCAATAATGAAAGGGTCCATGTAATCCAAGAGGCTCATACCTCTCTGGTGTCTGGTCATTTTGGAGTTGAGAAAATGTTATGTCATTTGCAGAGTTTTTTTTTTTTTTGGCCTCATATGAAAAACATTGTGAATCGCTTTGTAAAGGGTTGTGTGTTGTGTTATGTTTCAAAGCCCTCTAATAGAAAACCTAGGCTCTACACACCACTCCTTATTCCGAGTCAACCATGGGAAAGTGTGTCGATGGACTTTGTAGGAGGTTTACCTATGTCTAGGAAAGGTCATGACTATTTGTATGTCATTGTGGATAGGTTTACTAACATGTGTATTTTAATACCTTGTAAAAAGCCGGTCACTACTGAGCAGACTACTTTTCTTTTCTTTCAACATGTATGGGTCCATTTTGGGTTGCCCACATCTATTGTGTCAGATCGAGACTCCCTCTTTCTTAGTGATTTTTGGACCAACTTGTGGAGAGTGATAGACACCAAGCTGAAAAGAAGTATGACATTTCATCCATAGATCGATGGACAGACATAGGTTGTTAACCACACGTGGTACACTTGTTGCGAGGATATTGTGGGAAACATCCCAAGTTGTGGGATGTAAAACTTCCTTATGTGCAACATTCATACAATCAAGGAGCACATTGATCTACACAATATCACCATTTGAGACATGTTTTGGCTATCTACCCAGAGATCCCTTGGAAATGGTCTTTGGGAAAGAGGAAGATTGTAATGGATGAGATGGTAGGGACAAATCATGGAATTTCATTCAGCGGATACAGGTAATTCATTAGGCAGTGCAAGAGTAGTTGGAGAAGAGTCAATCTCTGTATAAAGCTCAACATGATAAGAACTTAGTTGACCATTAGTTTCAAGTTGGGGACAAAGTATGGCTCCATATCAGCAAATATAGAACGAAGGGGGAAGAGAAGAAACCAAGACCCATTACATATGGTCCCTTCACCATATTAGCAAATATTGGAGACAATGCTTTTTGTCTTGACTTACCTGCTTATATGGAAATGTACTCTCTGGTAAATCAGGAAAATCTGAAGCTTTATGAACCTCCATTGATTATGGATACCGAGGAGGTTGTACAAATTCCTACAGTGGATGATTTTTCACTCGAGTATCTAGATAAATTGCCCGAAGATATCATACTTGACCGGAGGACTAGAAATTCACAATGGGGAGATATGGAGTACATCCTTGTTGGCTTCAAAGTAATTCATCTAGGAAAATATCAATGGATGGAGAAGGAAAAAGTGAGGGAGAAATTTCCTCACTTACCAATTAACTGAAAAGTCTTTTGGTGATCCAAAATCTCTTAGTAGGGAGGATTGATCTAGGTGGATCTTTAGAAAAGTACGAGTGGCATAAACCAAGACTCAAAACGCAAAGTGATAGAATCTAGATAAGCTTAGCATTAGTTTGAACTGCTTATCATCCTAATTCCAATGGTGCAAACAACACCCAAATCCAAGTCCAGATGAAAATGTTAGAGAAAGTCAAAGTTTTAGTTTGACTTGTCCAGGTAGCAGGGAGAAGATGACATGACATAATTTCAATGAATAAGGGAGTGCCACGTGGCAAGATGCTACTGGACCCCGCATATCACATATCGACAAAAAGGAGGAGCACTTAAGGAAGAATTGACCCATGGCGTACCGGGCTACGATTGTGATATCACATATCCTAGGCTGGAGGAGTTACGAATCGGCCCCGGTAGGACTTAGTTGCAATGCGATATACATCGCATATTGCAATCGCTTGAAAAGGCTAGTGCTTGCGATATGGTTCAAGGGAAAAGTGTCGATTGTGATTTCATGGTGGACACCGATTACGATACTATGATAAGGGGCCGAGGCCCGAAATGTTATATAGTGTGATTAATAAACCTGGTGGGTCCGCAGGTGTTGCAGAGTGCTAACCATTACGCCAAGGGTTTCACCCAATTTCAACAATGTGATGGGAGTGTCAGACATGAAGACATTATGTTATATGGTGAATGTTCTTATCGGGTCAATAGTTATGATAGGATATTGTGTCTAGGCATTGGACTGTCTAGCAATAATCAGGAAAATCTGAAGCTTTATGAACCTCCATTGATTATGGATATCAAGGAGGTTGTACAGATTCCTATAGTGGATGATTTTTCACCCGAGTATCTAGATAAGTTGCCCAAATATATCATACTTGACTGGAGGACTAGAACTTCACAACAAGGAGATATGGAGTACATCCTTGTTGGCTTCAAAGAAATGTATCCAAGAAAATCTCGATGGATGGAGAAGGAAAAAGTGAGGGAGAAATTTCCTGACTTACCAATTAACTGAAAAGCCTTTTGGTGGTCCAAAATCTCTTATTAGGGATGTTGATCTAGGTGGATCTTCAGAAAAGTACAATTGGCATAAAAAAAGACTCAAAACACAAAGTGGTAGAATCTAGATAAGCTTAGAATTAGTTTGAAGTGCTCATCATCCTGATTCCAACGGTGCAAACGACACCCAAATCCGAGTCCCGATGGCAACATTAGAGAAAGTGAAAGTTTTAGTTTGACTTGTCCAGGTAGCAGGGAGAAGATGACATGGCATAGTTTCAGTGAATAAGGGAGTGCCACATGGCAGGATACCACTGGACCCCGCATATCGCATATCGGCAAAAAGGAGGATATCTTAAGGAAGAATCGACCCCTAGCATACCAGGCTGCGATTGTGATATCACATATCGCAGGCCGGAGGAGTTATGAATCGGCCCTGATAGGACTTAGTTGCGATGCGATATACATCGCATATTGCAATCGCATGAAAAGGCTGGTGCTTGTGATATGGTTCAAGGGAAAAGTGTCGATTGCAATTTCGTGGTGGACACCGATTACGATACTATGATAAGGGGCCCAAGCCCGAAATGTTATATAGTGTGATTAATAAACCTGGTGGGTCCGCAGGTGTTGCAGAGTCTAACCATTGCGCTAAGGGTTTCACCCAATTTCAATAATGTGATGGGATTGTCAGATGCAAAGACGTTATGCTATATGGTGAATCTTCTTATCGGGTCAATAGTTATCGTAGGATGCTGTGTCTAGGCATTGGACTGTCTAGCAATAAGCTGGAACCACCAATGAACCCACCGCCAAGAGTCATGCGTCATTGAAATGAGTTGCTGGACAATGGCTTACTATTGCAGAAGGGTGGTTATGGTGAATCCTTTAGGCCCTCTCTTTCCTACTAACCTTGGGTATTATGTTGAAACTTCCCCGATTTTGATGGATTCTGCAATGATCTTATATATATGACTGTTGTGTCGGAGAAAGGTAGGAGAGGATTGGATGAATACACAAATTTTACTGCATACAACAGACCCTGACCCTGGCAACATGCTAGAACCTTTCCTTGAGCAGCATGGAGGTTCTGAGAAGGTTGCAAAAGGCCCGAATATGCAAATTGAGAGTTTGGATAGGCATGTTTTCACTATTTTTCGCCAGGAGTTCAGTGGTTCTGTCTTTTTTCAAAGATGGGATCTCCATTTTCTGCTCATCTATCAGCTTGGAGGTATAAGGGTTTAAATTCCTTGTTGCCGTACTTTTATCTCTTTTATGCCACTAATAAAAAGAAGGCCTCCCCACTATTGAGTTGGGCCCAAAGATGTGGTTCGAATTAGATGAACTTCGTAATCAAATCATTGTGTCAAGGTTTTTGTGTTCTTCTGATTATTTTGGCATTGTTTATGTGCTTTTAATTTCCATGGTTAATTAACTCTACTATATGTAATTCTGATGCATATGTAAGTAAAATATATTGGATCAGTTATCGTCTCAGTCTTCAAAACTTATTAATATCAAAAACTTCTTACATTCTTGTACTAGTGCAGAGTCATACCAATACACAAACACCCACTTGTTGAAGGCTACAACCGTCACTTGTTTTCCAGCTCTTACTAGAAGGGAGCTCCAAGCCCCTAATCTGATCACCAGCTACTGCTGACAGGAAGCTTTGACTTACTCACTGAAGCCTCCAACCCTCAGTAACATCCATGGACCATGTTTCATCAAATTTTTAGACTGGATCCAATATCAACACATATGGTCAATCATCACTATAAAACAATCATTAATCTTTGACACACAGAATCAACGAATCACTGAAACCCTAATAACTGATACATAATCAAAACTTAACCAATCAACTGGAACAGTCAGATCACTGTAACCAGCACACATAACTGAACTTGGAAGGATGCATCAACACACAGAATCAATTACAACCCTGATCATTGATTTGCAAAAATGTATACTCTACTTCACTTAAGGCAACCCACGTGCATACACGCTTTTCTAGAGAAAAACCCAGGTATAGATCTTAATATACTTAAAACTGAAAATTTGACCATTACAATTTTTGAAAAGAAAACGGAATCACACTCAAATATACTGCAACACTCTAAACCAGTCACATAACTATCTCTGATCTTCAATCACAATCAACAGGTAATCTTAACATTCATCAATTAATTAATACCCAAATTCAACTTCATCATTTAATCAAATCTACTTCAAACATTATCACTCAACCCATATCAACATGAGGACATCATTGATAGACAACAAAGAAATAGAAGCACTGATCAGGTTGATTAGTCATTTATGAACAAAAATTAATTACTTTATATACGTGACTTCGCAGAATTGAACCCACATGTATATGCGCTTTTCCTGAAACCAGCCAGCATATAGATCTACAAATTTTGACCTAAATTTGTGCATCTCTTTAGAACTTTAGAAAGGCCCAGATCATAATAATCAAAGATAAAAACACATGTTAGTACTTAGATCCAGTCAATCCTTGAACATGTTATATAATGAATAGTCATTTTAGGTCCCATGATTCTGATCCATCATTGTATTCATCGGTGCATAATTATTTCAGATCAATGTGACAATTATGGCCCTTACAATGCAAATATACTTCAGATTGAAGTATTCATCAAAAAATATTTCACTTGCACACTTAGCCCTTTGATCTTCACTTCTTTATATAGTTTATCCCTAATCCAATACCACGGGTCAAAAAAACATTAGTGTCTGTGGTAATAATTGACGGGATCAATATTCGTTGTCACACTCATTACAATGGGTCAATACAATGGTAAGGACCCTGGTATTTAAAATAGCATGGTAAAAAAACCATATGCTACTTTTCTTCACTGAACGCTCGTGCATACACTACTTGGCTTAACAGAACTAGCATATAGTTCTTGAACTTCCAACTTTATCATTCCTATGAATTGATTCCTCTGAATTGTTATGCATTTTGTCACATCTGTATTCATTCTATTATTCTGTTGCATTTGTTCTATCACCTATGAACTGACCTGTGAATTCTTTTATAATTGTGTTGCCATCAAGGATAACACATGCATCATAATGCCAACACCTTGGTATCCAAATCAGATTTAAATTACCTTCTCCTCTCCTCTTCTAGATTATGCCCCATGTTTCTATTTGGCCCAACATCAACTTGAGCATAAAATTAATACTAGGTCCATTCTTGATCAATATCTAGTACATGAGTCGCAAGAGAAGAGCCTGCATCATCACTTAGTCTAGCTTCTCTAGAGCATTATACCAATTCTTAATCCTTTCCTCATCTTCCCAAGAGTCATAAACATATGGTTAGGTGAAATGCAACTTTACACAATGTTTCTTGCATACTCCCTATGCTCACATCGATGAAATATCATTTCTCTTAATCTAAGGAAACTAAGTTCTACAAGCTCTGCTTCTGCTACCTTCAAACTATTTACCTCATATTACCCTACTTATAGAGGGAAGGTTGGACAAGGTGACTTATTCTTCTTTTGAAACTATTGTGACTATCCTAAGCATAACTAATAACCAATATCCTACATGACTACCTTGTCAGACACATACCTCGGCAAAGAATGTGGCGACATATAGAATTCAAAGACTGATATATTTTCCCTTAGAATAAGAAGACCGATATGTGACTTCAGTAGAATTTTCTTTGGTTTTTTTCGGTCATGTAGGGTGCCTAAACTTCAAATATTATCTGATAAATCAAGGAAAGTAAGTGCTCAACTAACATGTCATATGCTCCCGTATAACCGAATTCTAAAAGTAGCTCACAATGGATGTTGACAGAGGGTTTTTGTTTGCTCCATATCCACTCTAGACCTAGAAACTACTTTCTACCATAGATTTCATCAAGCAGGTAAGAAGACATATAAAGCATAGGTTTCTTTATTTGAGTAACCTTTCCCTCCTTTGATACATTTATCTATAGTTGTTTGGCTAAGATATTTGACTTATTAAATTTATTTCCTTTTGCAACAAATAGGTTGAGCATATAAAGCCATCCTTCTTCAAAGAACTCATTTCTCTCACACCAATACAATATGGAACACATAGGTATGAGGTATTGATATGATTTCCTTAGTTATTTTATCCTATAGTATCCTCGTGATTATGACAAATTTTCCTAGTTCTTGCCACCATGTCTGTTATAGCTCCAAATCTCACTCTTATGGTTTGTGATGCTGCACTTATGGCCTAGGGCAACCCCTCCTTCCAGACCTGGTCCAAAAATTTAAAAAACAGTGTTTTATTCCCTATACGCGACTTTGCCCTGTGTTAAACGCGTGTACACGCGGGTCTGTCATACCCAACCCGCGTGTATCTATTAAAACACTTAAAAAAATATAATTTCCTCTTTTTCGGGCGGTGATCGCGGGTTTACCTGCTGGATCACCTGTTAGTGCCCGTGGCCTAACTGTTCCCAACCAACTCCTAACTAAAAAACTACTTTGGAGAGGGTATAAAAAGACATCAAAGGGAAGGCCAAGGGGAGAGAGAAAGGAGAGCAAGATTATTATGCTGAGATTTTTCCCTTAGACCAGGTCTGAAGTCCTTGGTGCATTCTGCACTTCCCCCATTTTACATAGGAAACCCTTGTTTCCATGTGTATTGGTGATCATTCATCCTTGACATCATCATTGAGTAAGACTTGGAAGGAGCTCTTGTTGGAGGCTTGAGGCTGGAACGAATCCGGGAGGAAGCTTGCTTGGAGCCTGCTGAAGGTGTTCAGGTGATATCTTTCCGATATATGTACTTTATTTGCCTTTATATATAAAGAAACACGTCTTTGTTCCCGAATAATCTTTCTTTATTCTTATGAGATTCTTGTGTTGAATTCTTATGAAAGTGGTTACTTAAAGATTTTTTATAACTAACTTTATAGCATAAAGATGATTTATATATAAACTTCTATACATGTACTGTTGTGTTCTTTGATTTGTTTGTCTTGCAGGTCAAAGAAAGAAGAAGGGAACTCCAAGAAGGGTTTGCACCCTAACGGTCTTCTCGAACGTAGGACCTTAGGTATGTACCCTAAACATTAGAATTTGCTTAAAAGTAAAAAAGATGGCTGTGTGTGTGTGTTTCTTTGAATAAGCAATTTTCAGTCTGGTAGAGTCTTAGCCCAAAGGACCCTAGGGGTACTTTCCCTTCAACCAATGTCTTAAGAATATCCATTCTACATAAATGAGACCAAGCTACATAGAACCATTAATTCAAATACTCCTCTAGACTTGGAAACTTGTAGTATGAGTGAAGATCATGGGGCTGAAATTTCGTGAGCTCCTTCCCACTTGCACTGTTGAGAATCATGTTCTTGGAGTCTAGATTCCGTCGTATCCATCCTATCACTTCTACACAAGGTTGTACAATATATATGAAATAAACCCTATGGAACCTAGACCTCTTCATATTGAGGTTTACTTCTATGTCCTCCAAGTCTTCTAGGAAATATTTCTCAATGGAAGCTTTGTTTATGATTTTCCATGTGATGGTGGTGGACTTGTCAATGAAACAATTAGTATCTAACGTAACAGGTATTCTTGGTCCAGAACCTCTATGTCACATTTGACACTACTTTTGGTAGCCTCCCTTGTGGGTCCTTGATGTGTGACTAGAGGAAACATGTCAGTGGAATATGAGAGACTAATAAGATTTGGATTTGTAGCACCTAGAAGTGGAAACTTACTCACAACAAAACTAAATTAGTTCCTAAAATTACTTGTTCTCTCAATGCAAAAGACAATCACTATGAGGGAGGATTGCACAAGTTCTGACCACATGCATCCAAGCTTGAGGCAAGGTCACCTTACTCGACATTGGAAATGAACTATGCACAATGGAAAGGAAGAGAGACTTAGGCAATGCACATGTTGGATAAATGATAGGTAAAATTTTGAGTCTAAGGTCTTAGAGCTTCACAATGCATAACTAAAATAAGATGGCTGCTCCTATTGGATAGGTTGCATTAGCAGTTGGTGTTGAAATGTGGCAACAAGAATATTCCAATTTTAATTTTTCCTTGAATTAAAATTGAATTTAGTCTTAGCATCTACTTGAAAATAATTAATTAAGTTATTTTGACTTAATTAGTTGGAGAAATTCAAGTTAGAAGTCTTTCTAAATTCATGCAAAAGTTATCCCTTAAATTAAGGAGATTATCCCTTAATTAAGGAGATAATATTGAGTTATATTTGAGTTGTAATTATTTATCTCAGTTTATTGAGTTAAGTCCAGTTAAATTAGTTCCAAACTGTTTGAGGAACTAATTATGAGTTATCAGTGAATTGATGCATACATGCACTCCACCAGTGTACTCCAGATAACTGAAGATTCCCTCATCAAAAACTCATGCATGTCTATTCTAAGAAAGACCTAGATGATCTAAATTTCAAGGACAATGTACTATCAGTTGCATATGTTTTCCTATAAAGAAAAATCATGCATGCAGAAGGAATTAATTCCTTAAGGGTTGCACAGTTCATACAGGGTGTGAGATCAGTTTTCCACTTGGTTGGAGAATATCATCCCAGAGGAATAGTGCAAGGAAATAGGAGCTTGGAGGGTAGAGGAGAAGGCTTGTGAGAAGCCAGGATTGCCTGTGAGCATCTGTGAGGATTGTACTAAGAGCTGGCTAGCTGTGAGAGCTAAGGCCTTGTATAATTCTTGTGTATTTCCACCTTGTATGATAATACAGATAGTGGGGTTTTTAGCTGAGGCTTTCCCCAAAGTATTTTCGTGTGTATTATGCATTAATTCTTCTTCTGGTTATATGTGTTTAGCTCGATCTTTAAGCTTCCGCAAATTGATAGTAGAAGTAGGTTATAGTATTTTGCTTTGGTTATATTGCATTATCGAGTTAATCTCCAGTCAGAGTTTCTACATAGGTTTCAGAGCGAGATTTGTAGATAATTTGTAGAATTTCTACACGGTATCAGAGCTAATTTTATTAGAGTTGTGAACAGAATATGAAGAACATAATTCTAAGTTTGAAGTTCGGGGTCGCAGGTGCAAATCGAATTCTTATCATACTTCAAGGTTGCTTAATGGCGTTCTATGGATTGAGACTCGATTATGCCTTGGAAGGTAGCTCGAATTACATAGCATGGAAAGATAGAATGGAGGTTGTATTAGAAGACAATGGCTTGAAGGAATTCATTGATAAAGAAATCCAAAAGCCAGCTTTAACTAATGCACAAGAATTGGCTGAGTGGAAGAAGTGTGTGGCGAAGGCGAGACGGATCATCCTTGAGGGAGTTCGAGACCATATTGTGTCGAGTCTGCATGGGAAGGATACTCCATTTTCAATGTGGAAGACATTGAAGGACCTCTACCAGAACAGTAGCGACCAGAGGAAATTGGCGCTCAAGGATAAGCTTCGAAAAATCAAGATGGAGAAGGGCAATACTATTTCCACATATCTGAACAAGCTCACCACCTACAGAGATGAGCTTGATAGTGTGGGAATAACTACTGTCGATGATGATATGGTAAGCCTCACTCTCCTTGGCCTTCCAAAGAGTTGGAATAGCTACCAAGACTCTGTGAATGGAAGGGAGAAACTGCTGGATTGAGAACGACTGTGGTTGGATCTGATGCAGGAGGAGATTAAGAGGAGCACACGAGATGTTTCTTCATCCAAGGATGATGATGAAGAAAATATAGCCTTAGCAAGTAAGGCAAGGAAAGGGAAGGGGAAGGCTTCCCATTCCGAATCAAATTCTTCTCATGGAGGGAAGAAGGGTGACAAGTCTAAAGTGAGTTGCTTTAATTGTCACGAGATGGGTCATTATGTGACTAATTGCCCATCGAAGAAGTCCAAGAACGGATCCTTGGAAGGATCGGAAGGTGAGGCATTAGACTCTTAGTTTGAAATGGACTTTACCCTCATCGCATGCATGGTGTCATCAATAATGGGTTGTGTCTAGTATCTTGACAGTGGAGCCTCATTCGATATGACCGGTGATGAAATGTTATTCAGTGCCTTGGAGGAGAAAGACCTCAAGATGCATATAGAGATGGGTGACAATAGAAGGTATAGTGTTTTAGGAGTGGGAACGGTTGCTTTTCAGAGGGAGCATGGAGCTCCTATCACCTTGATAGATGTGAAGTATGTGCCTGGATTGAATAATAACTTAGCAGCGGTCGCGATGTTGGAGGAGAAAGGCTACGATGTTGTCTTCAGTAAAGGAAAGGCATTCCTTAGACACATTAGCACGAGACAGATGAAACAGATCGGTTCACGAGTTAAGAACTTATATGCTCTTGAGGTTCAAGATGCATGAAAATCCTTGAGGAGAAAGGAAAATGTTAGAGACTTGGTGGTTGAGAGGGAGAGTAAATTACCTCTCAACTTGAAGCCCCAGAAAAAGTCTTAGCCAATTGTGGAGCAACCACAATTGGAGAAGTAGAGAGGAGACCGAGTTAAGAGATCCACTCATGCAGATACCTCCATTAGGGGGGGAATTTCAATTCAAATGGGCAGAGGGATCACATGCAGCCATACCTCGAGGTGTGAGGTGGAGTGATGTGAAGTGATAGTCCCAAGAAGGTTGAAATTGGGCAGGGTCCATTGAGATGTTTTATCTCATGGATCGTACCTTGCTACGGGAGCCCAAAGACACAGTAGCGGGAGGAATCAGTGGGATTGATGTAGTCAAAGATAAAAATGACAGAGTATAGAGCAGTCAGATACTGAAGAGCGCAAAGAAGAATTGACAACAGTGAAAAAAGGCAGAGTCAGCAGAAGCGCAAAGTTTTCAGTTGACAGAGGCAATATCATTCAGAGACTTTGATGACAGATACATCATACTGATCCAGGTTGGATGTTTTTTTTTGTTTCTAGAGTTGCTAGAGCTACAAAACTAGAGAGAAGTGTTGCATGCATAACATTCCAAAGGTTCACGATCAGGATCGAGTTGAATGCCCTTCTTGTTGAGAGGGAGTGTTGAAATGTGGCAACAATAATATTCCAATTTTAATTTGTCCTTGAATTAAAATTATGAATTAAAATCGAATTTAGTCTTACCAGCTACTTAAAAATAATTAATTAAGTTATTTTGACTTAATTAGTTGGAGAAATTCAAGTTGGAAGTCTTTCTGAAGTCATGCAACAGTTACCCTTAAATTAATGAGATTATCCCTTAATTAAGGAGATAAGATTGAGTTATATTTGAGTTGTAATTAGTTAGCTCAGTTTACTGAGTTAAGTCCAGTTAAATTAGTTCGAAACTATTTGAGGAACTAACTGTGAGTTATCAGTCAGTTGATGCATGCATGCACTCAACCAGTGTACTCCAGATAACTAAAGATTCCCTCATCGGAAACTCATGCATATCTATTCTGAGAAAGACCCAGTTGAGCTAAATGTCAAGGACAGTGTACTATCAGTTGCATGTGTTTTCCTATAAAGAAAACTCATGCATGCAGAAGGAATTAATTCCTTGAGGATTGTACAATTCATACTAGGTGTGAGATCAGTTTTCCACTTGGTTGGAGAAGATCATCCCAGAGGAACAACGCAAGGAAATAAGAGCTTAGAGGGCAAAGGAGAAGGCTTGTGAGAAGCCAAGATTGCCTGTGAGCGTCTGTGAGGATTGTACTGAGAGCTGGCTAGCTGTGAGAGCTAAGGCTTTGTATAATTCCTATGTATTTCCACCTTGTACGATAATACAGATAGTGGGGTTTTTAGCTGAGGCTTTCCCCAAAGTATTTTCATGTGTATTGTGAATTGATTCTTATTATTCTGGTTATATGTGTTCAACTCGATTCAACTCGATCTTTGAGCTTCCGCAAATTGATAGTAGAAGTAGGTTATAGTATTTTGCTTTGGTTATATTGCATTAACAGGTTAATCTACAGTGAAATTTTCTACATAGGTCTCAGAGCGAGATTTGTAGAGAATTTGAAAAATTTCTATAGTTGGAAGGGGTTTGCATGCTAGTGACTAGAAATGTGCAATGTACAATTAGAGGCTAGGTTCAACATGGTGAGAAAACACGGTGAGTAAGGAGGTTAACACTGCTAATTAGGAGTGTGCAATGTACAATTGAAAAAGAGCTAGTCCTTTGACGTGTTCATGTCAGATCAAAAATGAGAAAGATGTGACGGATTGTTTCTTGGAAGAGAGGAATGCACAACTAAAATAATGAAAGAAAATATCAAGTCAAAAAATGACTGCGTGTTTACAAGAACAAGAAAAAGAACCATGCATGGATTCATATATACAATAAAAATCATATTTGGAATACAAAAGGTTGTGGAATGTTAAGATAAACTAGAAATGACATATGAAAAGAGAAATGGCACGTGCAAGAGCTAAAATAAGAAAAATGCGTACTTGCAATGGAAAATGAAAGCAAAAATGACACATGCGAAAGAAAAAATGACACATGGGAAAGAAAAAACAACACACGTGAAAGTTAAAGAAAAAAAAGAGATAATTGAGAAACTTAACTGGAGAGTTTCATACTTGCAACCAAGAATGATTCATGTACTCAAGGAATCCAAAGAGCTCCAAAGGAAATGATCAATGTGAGAATGAGCTCTAGGATGGACTCATTATATAAGAAGAGCACACATGAAATTAGGGTTAGGGTTTGTGAGTGTGCTCAACACATGGAGGGAAAATAGGAGATAAGGATAACTCAACTTCCACTTGTGATAGTGGTAACCTAGGAAAGAACAAGTTGACTATCCACATGAATTATGCATCAATTGTTCACAAAGTGCACAGTGACTGTCAACAAGAAGTGCACAATCACTATTTTTGGGAACTCCACAGTCACTATCTCTGGTAACTGTGCAATATCTATCAACAAGAGGTGTTTTTTACTCCAAGGCTAAGTATTGTCTATCAATAGGGAGTGTGCTCTACCTATTGGCAAGAAGTATGCTCCACTATCTCCAAGAAGTGTGAAATCATTGCTTGAAGAAGGTGCATTTATGATGAAACCAAGATCTAGGCATGTGAAAGAAAGTCGTTGTGACACTTAGTACTTCCAAAAGAAAACGTGAACACTTAGTGAAGTATGACCAAGGATGACCTAAATGACTTAGATTGATAGTACACATGTCATTAAGGGGATCCAAAACTTATACATAGGAAAATTTAAGGAGGGGGTTGCAGCATCTACAACAAGAACTTTCCTAAATAATTTATGGTACATCCATTTTCAATCATTACGTGAAATTATGGTGCAAGCTATAGAAAGAAATTTGTTAGAAATGTAGACAAATAATGGGGGGGGTGAATCAATAGTGAACGCTCTTATATATTTTTTACACCAATTAATTAAATCTTTAAAATTAAAAAAATGAAACATATAAAGAGAGATCAACGCATCAAGCATAAGCACGAAATCATAGAAACATTCAACATGTTGTCACTCATTGCTTTATCAGTCATCAGTTGCTTCAAATGCCAAATAACAGTGAATTTTGATGCTAATTTTTGAGCAACAGAAGCTATCAGAGCTTAATCAAACCCTCTCCATTGCCTAGTGCTCGAAAAGGGATTTCTAACAGTATATGGATGTCCAAAAATGGACTCCTGGAGCAGAAGTTAGAGAATGTTGAAGTTACCATCGTAAAGCTCGGAAAACAAAGAGAAATGGCCAAGTATGAAGGAAAATCACAATATCGGGGACTCGAGAGCCTATCGCAATTGCAAATAAGCTATCGAAGGGGTCCAAGGCATAAGCTTATGGTTTATCGGCAGGTTATGATACTGATCGCCAATATTGCAGTCTGACCCTTGTAGTCCCGCATCATTGTCACATAGGCATATCAATGTAATGGGAATCGGTGGGGTCCTAACTTTAAAGCCTCGCGGTGTTGAGATTTGTGATATACTGTAACATCTCCAGAGGAGGCCAAAAAGAGTTTATAAAGGAAATGTGAGAAAAAAATAAGGTAGGGCCACCCCCTTCTTTCTCCTCCACGTGGCAGTATGCCTTATCGGTGATCGACAGTGGGCAGTCCCGCATCCAGCAGTCCTGCATATCGACTATATCGCATTCCCACAATAGCGCGATCCCGCAGTTCTGCAGTCCCACATTACTGCAATCTCGTAGTCCTACAGTTTGCGATCTTGTAGTCCTCTAGTCCAACAGTCCCACAACCTCGCATCCCATAGTCTCACATGGACCCCACAATACCCGATGGGCTATCCTTAAGGAATTGTAGGGAAAAAATGTGCTAATAGTGTTAAAAGTGCCAAGAACGGCAGAGGCCGATTTACACTAAAAATCACTGAAAAGCCAAGGGCAGGTGGACTCCCCTTTCTCTCTTTTCTGGGGGGCCACATGGCAAACTACCCACAGTCCCGCGATTCCGCAGTCTCGTGGTCCTGCAACATCACACGATATCATCAATTTGCAATTGATTGTAAAAGCATCAAGGGAGGCCGAAAAATATTAACAAAGGAAATACATGGAAAAATCAAGGTCATCTGGATCCTTTCTTCTCGTCCATGTGGCAATACGAAGGACACAGGTCACTTAGAATAATAATTTTCAGGGGTCCTACGGGGGCATTTTCGTGTGACACATGTCACCACTCACCAAGTGACATGTGGCAGTGGTGACGTCACCCCCCGCAGATCAGCGATCGACAATCGCACACATTAAACCGCTCCTACACCAAAGTCTCCCCGGCTTCCGATTGCAATATATGGGGGTTTATTCCCGGATAATGTGTTTCACCCTATACTGATTTCGCATCTAGACAAGTCAGGCTGTGCTATGAAAAAGAAGTGAAAGGGTCTTCCTCTCGCGGGTCGCGATTGCGATATCTTCGGTGGGCCCAATCCCGGTGATTAGCGATCGCCATGTCAACGAGAAGTGCCAAAGGTAAAGTGTATCAAATGTAGGGATGTGGTATTCCAAGTAACAAAGGAAAAAAGTCCCCAGACAGGAGCTTGAAGGCCTTAGCGCCTGAGGGCTAAGCCCCTGATCATGTGATATGAATAAGCAGAAAGGGACTGAAGTGAAGGGGTACCAAGAGGAAATCAAAGCGCGCATGTTTCATGATATTTCGGTGATAAAGGCTCACATCCAAAGATCTACTTGTTACATGGTAAACGCAACCCCAGGTGTATCAGAGCACCGAAAGGATTGTGCAGATCTCTTAAGGTAGATTGGTCGGTAGTTGTGATATTAAATAGAGTATGGGAAACATTAAACCAATATGGGAGGTTCATGAAAACTTAATGACTTGGCATGGAGCCTCAATCCTCTACACAAAAAAGGACCTCTGAGACAGGCACTTGTAGTGACCCACTCCCCATTCTACATAACTGGTCGTTCATACAGTAAAGGCAGAAATGATAGAAATTAGCTGAGCAACATAGGATGCACATCACAGCTGAGATGTGGCTTGAGCAGAGATCTTCATAGGGACACTAGGGGGACACCTACTCCTTCCTCTTTCCATTTTCTTTCTCTATTTATTAATTTCCATTTATTTCCAAGAAGGGATCGAATCCAAATTGTAATCATTTTTGGAAATAGTGCCTTACATGGGTCGAGGTAGCTAGTCTAGCAGAAATCTAAAGCTCTGGGTTAGATATTTCATAAACTGTAATTCTAGTTCCCACTCTTCTTGTAAAAAGGGGGAAGCAACACTTTAATAGGGGTTGGCAGGATCCAAAATTTCTCACCCATAGGGTTTGGGTTCTGTGATGGCATTTGGGTTTAATATGTTTATTCAAGGGGGCTTCAATAATATCGTGTTGGATGTATGGATTGGTTGTTGGGACCCTTTGGGATAAATGGTGTTTCCATGTTGATTCCAAGCTTGATTTATGTGCATCATGTTCCTATCGATAATCTCATTTTTTCCATGTTTTTCTTCCTTTGAAATAGTATAATGAATGCATTTGGTTCCTCTTCAATCTATGGATTTATCTTAGCTGCTCACAGAAGATAGTACCTCTGCTTATCACAAACCTATATGTGTTATTAACTAGCATTGCAGTACCTGAAAAATTATAGATTTACTTATGCATTTGATTAACCTGTAGGACCTGTATTAGTCCAAATATATGTTAGCTTTTGGTAGAGAATGATACCCATGTGATGTTTGATCTGAAACCTTCTTTTGCACTCCTCTATTTGTATCATCTCACCAGAAAAGCATGGTTTAGTATTCTGTGTTGTTTACAACCCTATCCATTGAATTCCACTTTCTGTTGGAACATTACTTCCTAGGATTCTTTTTGTTATAGCCCTATGCATATATTTCCCTCCTTCCTCTCCTTCTCTCCACCATTATTACAATGTCAATTTTAAGCTGTCTCATTTTCGTGTGTTGGCCACCAGAAGAATAATTCATTTCTCTTTTAGATTGCCCCAATACACCCCGAGCATTTGGATCCATGAGTTGGGTTGAATCTACCTCATGAAGGCTTATTGAATCAAATTCCTCCTTTTACCTTTTTTACATGACAATTGGAGTGCTGAAAACCCCTCACATATAATCTTGTAAGCTCTCCTCTATTTAAAATGTCCTATGCACTGGTCTACAATCAATCTAGAGGTTGTCTCTAGTAGGCTTTCTATCTCCCTTGCAACACTTGTGCTACTGGTGCGATTTGAAGTGACAACATCTTTCTGGAGTCGTTGCCAGGGAATGGATTAGAATATTTTTCCCTAAGTATGACAAAGTTTTACATTTCCCCTGTTAGGTGAGAAAGGGAAGTGTGGGTTGAAGATCTCTCACCTTGGAAATTCCACTGTCAAATTTATGGTAAACATCCTGGTGACTCCACTATCCCTATCTCTATTTGATCATCCTAGCTTTCAAGTAGCCCCATACTCAGTTATAAGCTACAATAGCCCAAAACTCTCCCTACTTTTGAAACTAAAATCAATCACATAGGGAGGTTTCCAGGATGGCCCTTCCTACATTCATGGCCAACCAATTTGCCCCACTAGATTTTTCTTCTATTGCTGGTTATCTGAATCATGTCCCTGCATGTCATGAGTGGAATTCCTATTTTCTTAGATTCAGTGGGAACATAGAGAGAAGACCTGACCAACACCTCAAATACTTTCATGAATGCATCGAGAAACAAGGTATTTTTCTTTAAGATGTACAAATGAAGTTGTTCAAGTGGTCTTTAGATGAGGATGCTAGAGTTTTGTTTAAAATGATACCTCGTGGAAACATATCTACTTTGAAATAGTTTCATACAACATTCTATCAATATTTGAAAATATTTTATCCACCGAATGCTCTATTTGAAGATTGTTGCACACTTTGTAATAATGAAGATATTTCCAAGGTAAATAACCCTATTGAAGATGTATGTGAGAGATCATTCCAAGAAGATATCTACTCACATCAAGAAGCATCTCCCCATGAGCAAGAAAGAGAAGAAGGAAACGCCATTGCGATGCCAATAAACTCTCAGAGGGCTTATTCAGTTGAGTTTTGTGTTTCTCCTTCTTATGATGAATATAAATATGATGGAGAGTCAAGTGAGGCAAAGCTACCATACTCCCAGTTATAAGAAGCTAAACAAGAAGAAGAGGCCCATCAGGAGGTCAACAAAGAGGCTCCATTCCATAGTGCATATCTTTCACATGGAGAGCAGGATCAAGGATCTCCTCCAAAAAATGATTCATATGATTCAGAGGAGGATGAAATGGTCATGAAGGTGCAGAAGGATTTGTTTACCAGTAAGTGGGGAGAAAACTACCAACAACAATTTTTTCAAGAAGAGCCCAAAGATGAATCGCTGTAGAAATATTTCTGCGAAGAATTACCAACAGAACCTTTTATCTATGACTCTTACAATTCTGACAGTGAAGAGTCTATTAAAAAATTTCCAAGACAACCATCCCGTTGAAAAATAGGCAGTAAAAGAGCAACCACTTTTTCTTGAAAAGGCTGAAGTTGAGGAGATGAAAGGTGTTTGTGGTTGCCCTAACAAAGAGGATATTGGTCAGCAGAATGCTTATGAAATTAAGGAAGCTGCAAACTTTGCTTGCCTATAACATGACCCTGAGGCTGAGTACATGAGCCTATTCTTAAGCCAGCAACAAAGGTTGTTTCAGCAACATGTATCAGGTTATTCATTTGCTAATTTTTCATGGTGAATTCTTATTTGTATCTTTCTTTTTTAGCAATATAAAGGCATATGGTCCAGTACTTTAATGTTGGCCTAGCTCCATTGGAGGGTTGAACATACTTAGCTAAATTAAGCTATGTGCATAAGTAGGAATGTACATAAATAAGCTCACCAGCTAATAATTTACTTTTCAGTTGTTAGAATTTTTATTTCTGCATTTTAGATTGAGGAGCAAAGTCCCATGGAGATTTTGCTGATTACAAAGATTCATTTATTACTAACTCCATGCCCAATTGTGAAGGATGCTGGTATGCAAGTTCTCAACACCTTGCTAGCAAGGCAGTATCCCCAGTAGGAGCCAATGTTGTCACTCACTGTTTTAACAGTCATCAATTGCTTCAATTTCCAAATAGTAGTAAATTTTGATGCTAATTTTTGAGCCACAAAAACTATCACAGCTTAATCAGACCATCTCCATTCCATAGTGCTCGAAAAGAGCTGTGTAATGGTATATGGAAGTTCAAAAGTGGACACCTGGAGAAGAAGTTAGAGCATGTTGAAGCTACCATTGTAAAGGCTGGAAAACAAAGAGAAATGACCAAGTATGAAGGCAAATCAAAATATTAGGGATCCGGGAGACTATCACAATCATAAAGCAACTATCAAAGGGGTCTCAAGCATAGGATTACTATTCATCGACTCATTATGGTATCGATCGCCAATATCGCAATCCCGCACCATTGGAATATCGACAATCGGTGGGGTCCTAACTTTAAAGCCGCATAGTGTTGCAATTTGCGATATAGTGTAACATCGTCAGAGGAGATTGAAAAGAGTTTATAAAGGAAATACAGAAAAAACCAAGGCAGCGCCACCCCCTTCTCTCTCCTCCACGTGGATGTACATGTTAAATTAACAGTGCACAGGGAAAAACAAAGACATACACAGCAATACAATCATACACAAATGACACAGTAAGTTAACGTGGTTCACCCAACCTATCTGGGCTACGTCCACCAAACATAGGCATCGACAATCTTATTATTAATCCGGAGATTACAAAATAATCATTTTCCTCACAAACTCTCACGTACTTCACCCAATCCGTCTCGACACCAGTTTTATAGCTAAGAGGATCTAACTACCTCATAAATCCTCCTATAGCAAATATAGGATGCATTAACTCACTTCCAGCAAAATAGAGCTAATATAGCAACCAAATCAGATTGTTGTCACCTACTGAGATTTTTGCCTATTTTATTAAAACAGAAAATCTCAACAATCTCCACCTTGACAACAATTAGCCTGATGCCCTGTTTCTTTATTATTTATTTTTTCTGCAAGCCAAGAGAAGCCAAACACCAACGCAGCTTCTCCAACAAAACTGGTTTCGTGAACATGTCTGCACAGTTTTCCTTTGTATGCACCTTTTCAAGAGAGACTCCCCTTTCAGTGATAACCTGTCTTACAAAATGGTACTTAATTGGAATATGCTTTGATTTACTATGATAGGCCGGATTCTTAGCCAAATGTATTGCACTTTGACTATCACAAATTAACTTGATGTTGTCCTGTAACCTACCAAACTCACCGAGCAAACCTTTCAACCAAACCGCTTCTTTGCAAGCATGCGAAGCAGCAATGTATTCTGCTTCAGTAGTGGATAAAGCAACAATGTTTTGTAGCTTTGACATCCAGCTAATAGCTCCACCTGCAAGAGTAAATACATACCCTGAAGTTGACCTTCTCTTATCCAAATCACCTGCAAAATCAGAATCAACATACCCGCAAACAAATTCACTACTCTTATTGTAAGTAATACAATAACTACTTGTGCCTCTCAAATACCGAAGCACCCATTTCACTGCTGACTAGTGTTCTTTACCCGGATTTGCCATATACCTGCTGACAATTGCAACTGCATGTGAAATATCTAGTCGAGTACAAACCATCGCATACATCAAACATCCTACTACATTAGCATATGGAATTCGAGACATAAATTCCTTTTCTTCATCTGAATTAGGACATAAACTCGAAGAAAGCTTGAAATGGGAAGCGAAAGGGACTGACACAGGCTTCACATTATTCATACCAAACCTCAAAAGTATTTTCTCAATATATTTCTGTTGTGATAGCCATAGCTTACCATTGCCCCTATCTCTGAAAATCTCCATGCCCAAAATCTGTCTTGCTGCTCCTAGATCTTTCATATCAAATGTCCTTGCCATCTGAGTGTTTAACCTGTTGATTTCTTCAATGCTTTTGCTTGCTAAAATCGTATCGTCAACATACAACACTAAGATAATGAACATGCCATTACTTAACTGCTTAAAGTAAACACAATGATCATATTCACTTCTTATATATTTTTGACTCAACATGAAAGAATCAAATTTCTTGTACCACTGCCGAGGCGACTGCTTCAAACCATACAATGACTTCTTGAGCCTACAGACAAATTTCTTATTGCGATGCTGAACAAACCCTTCTGGTTGTTCCATATAAATTTCCTCATCTAAATCACCATGTAAAAACGTTGTCTTAACATCTAGTAGCTGTAATTCTAAATCAAGCATAGAAACTAACGCTAACACAATTCTAATTGAAACAATTTTAACAACTGGTGAAAATATCTCATGAAAGTCTATGCCAGCTTTCTGAGAAAACCCTTTTGCAACCAGCCTTGCTTTGTATCTGTCCTCTGAATCATTCACACCCCGTTTCACCTTGAAAACCCATTTACATCCCACAGTTTTCCTGCCTTTGGGAAGTTCAACCAGATCCCATGTGCCATTCTTACCTAAGGCCATCATTTCTTCCTTCATAGCTGCTTTCCATTTGTCACTCTTTGAACCTTCTACAGTTTCCTGATAACACAAAGGTTCATCATCGTTAGCGGTCAAAGCAACTAAAGTAACATAATCATCATACCTTCTCGGAGGGCGTTTGATTCTTGTAGACCTCCTTAAGGATGTTTATGGTGCTTCCGCAATTGGCTGACTACAATCTGTAGGAACTTCTTCATGACCACCATCTGAGACTTGTTCATGACCTACATCTGAACCCTGTTCATAATCTGACTCTGAAACCTGTTCATGACTAGAATCTGAAATATGGTCATCATGACTATCATCAGAAGTGCTGTCAAAGTGAATGTGCTGAAAATCAGATACATCATCCTGTTTCAATTTATTATCTACATCTAACTATACAAGAGAGGATTCATCAAGCTTTACATCTCTGTTGATGATGATTTTGCGGGTAGTAGGATCCCACAATCTAAATCCCTTTGTTCCATCACCATACCCAACAAAGATATACCCTTTTGATTTTGGATTTAATTTAGTTCGCTGATGTTTAGGCACTAGAGCATATGCATCACAACTAAACACTCTCAGTTTAGAATAATCACAAGGGTGTCATTTCCATACCTCTTGAGGAATCTTGCAACCTATCACTGTCGATGGCGACTGATTTATCACATAACAAGCTGTAGCCACCGCTTCTATCCACAACTCCTTCTGCAAACCAGCGTTACTCAGCATACTCCTTGCTCTCTCCAAAAGAGTCATGTTCATGCGTTCAACAACTCCATTTCGCTGAGGAGTATACACAGTAGTCTTATGTCTCTCGATCCCTGCATCCTTGTAATAGTTTTCAAACTCCTTGGAGGTAAACTCACTACCATTGTCAGTTCTTAAACATTTTATAGATATACCAGTGTTGTTTTCTACCAATGATCTAAATTGCTTGAAAATTGTAAAAACATCAGACTTCCTTTTCAACATGTAGACTCACACTTTCCTAGAAAAGTCATCAATAAATGATACAAAATAAGACGAGCCACCATATGAGGTTGTAGGGGCTAGTCCCCAAACATCTGAATGGATATAATCAAGTATGCCTTTACTAGTATGTTTGCCTGTTTTAAATTTTTGCTTACTTTGTTTGCCAAACAGACAATGTTTACAGAAATCTAACTTTCCAGACCTTAGATTAGGAAGTAACTTGCGATCAGCCAAAATCTTTAACCCTCTTTTGCTCATATGGCCCAACCTTTGATGCCATAGGCAAATGGAATTATTTTCATGTTCAGACACCGTAGACACATGAACTGACCCTGTTCTTCCTTCTAACTAAAACAGATTTCCTACTTTCTTAGCTTTCATTACTAGTAAAATACCTTTGTAAATTTTCATTACTCCACCTTGAATGACAGTTTTATATCCATTTGTATCAAGTGCCCCCAGTGAAATTAGATTTTTCCTAAATCTAGTACATGTCTTACATCAGTTAACATTTTGGTTGTCCCATCAAACATTTGCAGCTGTATACTCCCTATTCCCACAATATTAGATGTGACATCATTACCCATGTACACGACTCCACCATTCAATGATCTATATGTCTTAAACTAGTCTCTATGAATACACATGTGGTTTGATGCACCAGAATCTAACAACCAATGTTGATCATGATTTGACAAATTAACTGATAAGACTTCGTCGCTCATACCTGAACCAGATGCTGAACCTGTATCAGTCGTGTTCGCTTCCTTCTTTTCTGTCGATGAAGTTTCTTTAGAAGTTTATTGTCGCTTCCAGCAATCCTTCTTCAAATGCCCTGATTTTCCGCAAACCAGCACTTTACTTTGAACACGAATCGCTGCGCTTACCAGAGCGTCTTTCTCTAGAACAACCTATAGCCATCATTGCCTCTGATGTAGAGATGTCAGCATTCGACCGCTTCCTGGTCTCCTCGGACAACAAAGCTCCGACGACATCATCAAATTCAATGGTTTCAGATGAACTAAGACTTATAGACGTAACAAAATGATCCCACGACTCAAGCAACGAGCACAATAAAGTTATGGCTTTATCGTTGGCTTCAAATTTTACTTCTATGCTTTCTAATTGCACCACTAGAGTATTAAAAACATTCAAATGATCAGTAATGGAAGTACCTTCCTTCATTCGCAAACTGTATAGTTGTCGCTTTAGGAGAATCCAATTTGTCAAGGATTTCGTCATATACAGCTTCTCCAACTTCATCCACAAACCAACCGCAGTCTTCTCTGACACGATGTTAAATAAAACATCATCAGCCAAACACAATCGGATTCCACTCAAGGCTCTTCCATCCAATTCATTCCACTCATCATCTGTCACGGGGTAAGGCAGTTTGGATCTGCCCAACAACACCTTCGCCATGCCTTGTTGTACCAACAAATCATGCATCTTTACCTTCCAGATCTCGAAATTATTTTTGCCATATAAATTTCTCGATTTCAAATCAGGCACTCTGAGTTTTCGCCATCTCATTTTAAAAATCAAAGAATCTCCAATTCCAACTTTTTAAAAAAGTTAATCTATAACAAATGCCAATGCTTTATTGTATAATTCTTTTATTCTATAATAAAAAAAAACAAACCCCTTTGCTGTCTTTTAACCAAAAAACCCGTGCCAGAAGCAAATACACACGCACCAGCAAGGGACTTGGCGCTTGCTAAAGAACAGAAGATCCGCGCCAATCAAAAAACGCTGTAAGTGTTTTTAACTGGCGCGTTTATACCTCTAAATCCCGCGCCAAAGTAAAACTTGGTGCACTGGCGCGTGTCTCACTATCGGTCCAGCACCAACTCTGGTGCTTGGCGCACCTGTTCAATGGTTACCCGCGCCAATTGCCAAAACAGTTTTTAAAAAAAAAAAATATGAAATACTCCACCTCACCACGTGTTGAGACTATTTGATCCACCAGCGCACGCAGCAGCTAGCGCACCTTCTACAACAAACTCTCGGCCACAATGCTGGTAGAACGCTGTTTGTTTTTAATCCTCCACGTAAAAAGACTGTAGTTTCAAGAACGTTGGCATACGCAGGTATTTTAAATCCACTGCAGGTAGTATAAACCAAAAAAACCGTGTACGTTCACATACCTTAGAAATATAATGTTAAAACCAACTAGCAGTTGTTGTAATACCTCCACGCAGGTTTGAATACCTTCACAATCCTCGGTTTGTAATACCTCCATGTAGGTAATACCTCCATGCAGTTTTGAATACCTTCACAATCCTCGGTTTGTAATACCTCCACGCAGGTAATACCTCCACGCAGCAGTGTTGCTTCTCTGGTCAGCACGCTGGTAATACCTCCACGCAGCAATTATACGCATCACCATTCAACGCATTTACTGATTAACGACTCCACCGCTGTACGCAGGTCACATATGCACCACGGCATACGCACTTCAACAGTTCAACAGTTCTGCAACGCAGATTAACTATTCAACACACAGTTCTGCAAATGCATACCAACTCGGCCAGCGCACAAACAGTCTTTGCCAGACTTGGGCCCGCCACTCCTCCGCTGCGCAGCTTTGATACCAATTGTTAAATTAAAAGTGCACAGGGAAAAACAAAGACAGACACAGCAATACAATCATACAAAAATGACACAGTAAGTTATCGTGGTTCACCCAACCAATCTGGGCTACGTCCACCAAACATAGGCATCGGCAATCTTATTATTAATCAGGAGATTACAAAATAATCATTTTCCTCACAAACTCTCACGTACTTCACCCAATCCGTCTGGACACCTGTTTTATAGCTAAGAGGATCTAACTGCCTCATAAATCCTCCTACAGCAAATATAGGATGCATTAACTCACTTCGAGCAAAATAGAGCTAATATAGCAACCAAATCAGATTGTTGTCGCCTACTGAGATTTTTGCCTATTTTATTAAAACAGAAAATCTCAACAGTACAGTTTATTGGTGATCAGCGGTAGGCAGTCCCGCATTCCATAGTCCCGCATATCGGTCATGTCACATCCCTATAGTAGTGCGATCCCGTAGTCTCGCAGTACTGCGATCCCGCAATTCTGCAATCCTGCAATCCCGCATAACGTAGTCCTGCAGTCCTACAGTCCCGCATGGCCCTTGTAATACCTAATGGGCCATCCTTAAGGAATTGCAGGGGGGAACATGCCTTATCGACAATCGACAGTGGATAGTCCTACATCCCACCGTCCCGCATATCAAACATGATGCATTCCCGTAGTCCTGCGATCCCACAATCCCACAGTCCCACAGTACCATGATCGTACAGTCCTATAGTCCCATGATCCCGCAATCCCGTAGTCCTACAGTCCCATAGTCCTGTAGTCTTGCATGGCCCCCACAATACTTGATGGGCCATCCTTAAGGAATTATAGGGGAAAACATGCTAATAATGTTAAAGCGCCCGAGAGGGAAAAGGCCGATTCACACTGAAAATCACTAAAGAACCAAGGACAGGTGAAACCCCATTTCTCTCTCCTCTGAGGGGCCATGAGGCAGACTACTCATAGTCCCATGATTCTACAGACCCGCAATCCCATGGTCCGGTAATATCACTTGTTATTGCCAATTTGTGATCCATTGTCAAAGTGCTAGGGGAGGCTAGAAAATATTAACAAAGGAAATGCATGGAAAGATCAAGGCTGGGCAGACCCTTTCTCTCTCCTCCACGTGGCAGTATGGAAGGTGACGTGGCAAGTATCGAGGACACGTGTCACTCAGAATCAACATTTTTAGGGGTCCTACGGGGGCATTTTTGGGTGATACGTGTCACCACTCATAGGGTGACACGTGGTCATGGTGATGTCACCCCCCATAGATCGACGATTGGCGATTACACAAGTTAAACTACTCATACACCAAAGTCTCAGTGTCTTGCGATTTTGATATGCGGGGGTTTCTTCCCGGATGTGATATTTCATGTGTTCCACCCTATAAGGATTTCATGTTTGGACAAGTTAGTCTGTGCTATGAAAAGAAGTGAAAGGGTCTTCCTCTCCTGGGTTGTGATTGCGATATCTTTGGTGGGCCCAATCACAGCGATCGAAGATCGCCATGTCAAGGGGAAGCACCAAAGATAAAGCGCATCAAGCGCTGGGATGTTGTATTTGAAGTAACAAATGAAAAATCTCCTTGGACAAGAACCTGAAGGCCTTAGCACCTGAGAGCTAAGACCCTGGTTATATACCTCCTTCATGTGCTATGAATAAGCAGAAAGGGGCTGAAGCAAAGGGGGCCCAAGGGGAAATCAAAGCATGCCTGGTTCATGATATTTTAGTGATAGAGGCCCACATCCAAAGGACTACTTGTTACGTGGTAAAGACAACCCCAGGTGTATTAGAGCGCCGAAAGGATTGTGCAGAGCTCTTAAGGTGGATGGGTCAGAAGTTGTGATATTAAATAGAGTATGGGAAACATTAAACGAGTATGGGAGGCTTACAAAAAATTAATGACTCTGCATGGAGCCTCACTCCTCTACACAAAAAAGGACCGTCGAGACAAGCACTTGCACCGACCCACTCCTCATTCCATAGAACTGGTTGTTCACGCAGTAAAGACATAAATGAAAAAAACCAGAAGAGCAACAGGGGATGCCCATCACAGCTAAGATGTGACTTGACCAGAGACCTTCATAGGGATAGCAGGGGGACACATGCTCACTCTTTCCATTTTCTTTCTCTGTTTATTAATTTCCATTTATTTCCAAGAAGGGATCGAATCCCAATTGTAATCATTTTGGGAAATAATGCCTTACATAGGCCGAGACAGCTAGTCTAGAAGACAACTAGATCTCTGGTTCAGATGTTTTGTAAACTATAATTCCAGCTCCCCCTCCTATAAAAAGGGGGAAGCAACACTTTAACAAGGGTTGGCAGGTTCTAGAATTTCTCACCCACAGGGTTTGAGTTCTGTGATTCCATTTGGTTCTAATATATTTATTCATGGGGGCTTCACTGATATCGTGCTGAATGTATGGACTAGTTATTCGGACCCTTTGGGATAAATGGTGTTTCCATGTTGATTCCAAGCATGATTAATGTGTAGCATGTTCATCTCGATAATCTCATTTTTTCTTTGTTTTTATTCCTTTGAAATAGTATAATGAATGCAGTTGGTTCCTCTTAAATCTATGGATTTATCTTAGTTGCTCACAGAAGATAGTACCTATTCTTATCACAGAACTATATGTGCTATTCACTAGCATTACAGTACCTATAAAATTATAGATTTACTTGTGCATTTGATTTACCTATAGGATATGTATCATTCCATATCTACGTTAGCTTTTGGTAGAGAATGATACCCATGTCATGTTTTATCTGAAACCTTCTTTTTCACTCCTCTAATTCTATTATTTCACCGGAAAACCATGGTTTAGGATTCTGTGTTGTTTACAACCCTATCCATCGAATTCCACTTTTTGTTGGAACATTGTTTCCTAGGATTCTGTTTTTGACAGCCCTATGCATCTATTTCCCTCCTTCCTCTCCTTCTCTCCACCATTACTACAACTTCAATTCTAAGCTGTCTCATTTTCATGTGTCGGACACCAAAAGAATAAGTCATTTCTCCTTGAGATTTCCCCAATATACCCCCATTATTTGAATCCATGAGTTGGCCTAAATCTACATCATGAAGGCTTATTCAACCAAGCCCCTCCTTTTACCTTTTTTATGTGACAATTGGAGTGCTCAAATCCCCTCACAGATAATCTCTTAAGCACTCCTCTATTTAAGATTTCCTAGGCACTAGTCTACAATCAACCCAGAGGCTGTCTCTAGGAGGCTTTCTATCTCCCCTGCAACACTTGTGTTGTTGGTACAATTTGAAGTGACAACACAACACATGAGACATAAATATTTTTGGTGGAAAACCCCTTATGCGAAAAAAAACATCCTTGTTATTGTTTTGCCTCTTCTAGTTCTCTTATTAATCAAATCAAATTATTTACATCAATTTAGCTATGATCCACTAGTAAGGATAAACCACCCCTATGTTCAATATTGCTAGCATCCACCAACTAGGAAGTCTCTACTCACATGAATCTAAAAGCCACCACTTGCTGAAAGCAACCGCTCCTAATGAGGCTCACCCGACTACAATTGGAATATTTCCACCATAGATGGAGATACAACTCCCAAAATACTTTTTTTTCTAGATACCACTAGTAATGAGCCACCACCCCTATCAAAATCTTGGAGGAACAATTTCCTTCATTTTCATATTGGACTCCAACAAGAACTTTATAGCTCAACAACAACATATTAGTCTCGAAAAATACTATAAATCAATTCAAACACTATGTAAAATAATCTGATAAATACATCAACAAAACCCTCTCTGTAGAAGATAAACATTCTCACAAATAAATATTGCACACAAACAATAAATTGGAGAATACAGAAGTTGCTACGAATCACCAAAATATTTTCAAACAATATTTACTTCATCTCCTTGCTCTTTGCGATAAATACTAGATGGAATATTCCTCTGCTATCTTCTCCAATATCTATAAACTGCTTCAAAATTTCCACATCATATCCCTCACAACTTGCACACATGTCACCTCTCTCATGCTCAATACATAACATAACCAGCCTATCTATAATTGAGATCTCTCCAATGTATAGATGATCTAAAGTGATTAACTCAATAATTACCAAAAACTAATGAGCTCAACAAATAATTGTTCATACGCTCTATCATTTTGAATCAGATCTTCATCCTTGACTTGATATTCCACTATCTCCATTGAATGATATAATTATTTCTACTTTAACCACCTTCTAGATGAGGGTTAACTTTTTTTATATTTGTTATGAAAAATACCAAATATAACAACTAGAAAAGCATATAAAATTCCTTAGATGTGTGAGGAATGTAAAGAAAATATCATGTAGAGCCACATTCATATGGACAACAATGGAAAATCTCAGTTGAAAAGCTTATAATTGCACCCATGACACTTTCCGATATTGATTGAAGGATTACAACCAAACCCATGACACTCCTTCCCAACAGTTGGGGCAGAGGATAAGGAAATTTAATAGCTCTTCATATGAAAACCTCTTCCAAATTCTTACACACCTTCTCCAACATTTGTACAACCTTCAAAACATCAATGGCATGCTCTCCAACTGGTAACATAAGCCAAAAACCTCTACAACAAGTCAAGGACATGAATACCTAGTCAGCCAAACTCCTCAACATGCATCAACATCTCTAATACTTGTAGCAACAACATCAACCTATCCAACTTCCTACAGCACCTGTAGCAGCATCATCCACCTATAGTAGCATCATGAAACTATCCAAATACCTCTAGCACATATCTACTCCACCTCCAATTCCTACACTAGCTAGACATATCTTGCACTAGGTCATAACCATGTTGACATCATTGTCAACCGACAAGACTAACAAGTGGATCACATCACTGCAAAAAACCTTTGCACAATTCCAAAAAACACTTATCACAATCATAAGGAGTACTACCACCATCACATTGCCATAAAGCATATGAAAAAGAGTACTAAGATCCTGTTGACATCAATGCCAACAATACAATTTCAACAAAACTAACAAGTTTTTCTACTTTGTAACTAATGAAGTTATGGTTACTACTTGAATCAATCGATAATGTTCTCTTTTATTTCTGATTTATCCTTCTATATTGAGGGTTTGTAGAGTACTAATACTAGCCAATGTATGGAAACATAGTGTTGGAGTAGTCACTTGTAGCTCTATATCTCATGAAGTTTCCACTTGTTGATCTTCCTCATGTTCACAAACTATGCATAATAATTTCTTATCACTACATTTACGCCACTTATACACTTGTTTTCACAATTGAAACATAGTCATTTTGTTGTTCTTTCATCCATTTGTTGAGGAGTCAAACTTATCAATTTAAGAGAGGGGGCATGATTTTCTCCATGGTTATTATTTACAAATTTTCTAGTGGCCATAATTTTACTTTTAACTTTCCTTTATAGACTGAAAGAATGTTCTATAGATTAAGGTTTAAAGAGACACACCTCATTTTGGATGCGTTTCTTTAAGTTCCCATAGATAGGTATAACAAATTATCCTCTTAAATATTCTTTTACTCCGAGACTCAACTTTTGGAATTAGTGAATGTGCTTTGTAACTGGACCTTTCGAACAAAGATTTACCAATTGATTAGCAAATTTATTTCTCTTAATATCCCCATAATTGATATTAACTCCTTTTTAAAAATGGACCAAGATATAATATAATCCCTTTTCTTTTAAAAAATCCATTGATACTATACATGTTTCACTTGTTCTAAAACAATGGATGCAACATTTAACTTTTGTAATGATGTCAGCTAGTGTGGATAAAAGTATTTATCCATCTAAAATATACATGTTATAGTATCATTTCCATTATATATCCTTATATTGATCTTCAGAATATAATAGTTCATTGGTGTTGACTTGAAGCCCCGATGATGTGGATTTTGGATTAAAAATTTATGATTATGGTTCTTTAATTATTTGTGCTTCTCATTATTTTCATTATTTCGATGTATCTCCACATCCATTTTAGGGAGACTTTTAATAGAATTTTTCTAATTCTTTTATTTCATTCATAATTGATTTTTGAATTTATTTCTTAGTTTTTTTCATTTTATTTTCTATTTCTTACTTATTTTCATTCATCCTTTTCTATTTATTTCTTATTTTTATTAATCTTCTTTTCTATTCCTTCCTTATTTTCATTCATTTTATTATTTATTCATTATTTATTTTCAGTCATATTCTTTTCAATTTATGTTTTAGGTTTTTCTTGAGAACATTATAAATTTACCATTTCAACATACTACAATCCATTTCATAAGTTTCTTCTCCAATTAAGATAACCTAAATTCTAAGCCTTCACTTTTTTCATGAGTCAAGGATGATCCTTTAGTAGATTTAATGGGTTTAATAATTTTCTTTAGAGGGATATTGGAAAATAATAATATACTCTTTATCACAACTTTCAATCACCAAACAAAAATGAGCTTTTCTAATCAACCATTAGGTCACTTGTAAGTTATGTACATTAATTTAGATAGTATTTAAATGGCTGAAGTTTTTCTTGATACATTTTTAATATTTGAGTCATGGATATAAAAGTCTAGTGTATAATACTCTAATATATAGTTTCTGCACTTCGACAAGTATGGAGAGAATTTGATGTGCCAATTGAAATTTATAGTATTTTTCCCAAAACTTACTGAATTTTTTTTCCTCTTCCCACAAGAAAACTTGTATAGTGTATTATGTGTCCAACTATTCAAATAATATTATGAAATTTGTAGCTAAGGTACTTCTATATGTCTATTGAAATCCATAAATATTTTACAACCTTAAAGTTCCGAGAAAAAAAAAGATATAGCAAACATGGCCAACTAGCCCGTTTAAAATTTATTTTAGGATTTTTCATAAACACTAACTTCCATAGGGTATAGCTCTGAGAGTATAGCAAACCAAATTATGAAAAATCAATATCTCTCTTAATATTATCCACCTTTCACGCCTTTTCCCTCCTTTCCATTGAAGACGGGCTGAGATATCTTGGATATAGACTAAAGCCGCAAGGGTAAAAAATTGCTGACTAGATATGGCTCATCACCAAGATTGAAAAACGCCTCAACATCTGGTATCACAAGTACCTCACCAGGGCAGGCCGAATGGTCCTCATCAAAGCAGTTCTGGAAGCCACACTTGTATATTGGATGACACTAGCTTGGATACCCAGAGGTATCTTAGCCAGGATTCAAAACATCTGCTACCATTTCTTATGGAAAGGGAACAATCAAGGAAGAATATTTGCCTGGGTTAAATGGGATACCATTGCCAGACCTAAAAGATGGGGAGGGTGGGGAATTAAATGGCTGGACTTATTCTACTAAGCACTGGCGGCAAAGTTGGGTTGGAAACTTGTACACTCCACTAGTCTATGGACTAAAGTTGCTTCTGCCAAATATATTAGTCCCTCTTATATTATGGACTGGATCCGGCACGATCACAGAGCTAGCTCCAACATATCGATCATTTGGAAGGCTGTCATAAATTCCATCAACCTCATTCGAGACGGACTCACATGGAGAATACTATCGGGATCCTCTATTCGAATTGGAGCTAACCCCTGGATAAGATGTGGAAATGCTCATCGGCTGCCCGCGGACTTGAAGAATTATCTTGCAGGACAAGGAATTACGAATATCTGTCACATAGCGGATGCGGTGCGCTCCTCAATGTTTCAACAAGCCTGGAAATCTGCACTTGATCTCAACATACCTACATAATGGCACCACCTCTGGCTTCGTTACACTGATGCATTGACTGAGTCTCATATTCAGATCACTGATGGAGAAGATGAGATCATTTGGGCTCATTGGTGGGCTCCAGTATTGTAGCAATAATGCTACAACTCCTGGAGCTTCCTATCTCTAATTTTATCAACCCAGTAGTTCGTACAAACTTGGAAGCGACGGTGTTGTATGCACAAGTACTAGCTCTTGTCGCAGCTGTCACGTAGTCAGCTGGCACAAGTCCGCTAGGGCTCAAGCCAACTTCTATATGTTCTCAGAAGAAGCTTTCTAAATGATGGACGAAGGCTATCTCAAAGGAAAATAATCTACTTTGCAAAAATGAATTGAAGGCCAACCAAAGCATGGAAACCCTAGTAAACCCTAATCTGACTAGTTTAACCTCTATGATGCAATAGTGAGAGTGCAAATGTCTAAAAATGATGCCATTAATTCTAGTGATTTGAAATGCATGAACTCAAACTACTTTCATTGAAAAGAACATTGTTTTTGTATTTTTGCTTAAGTGGTTGGAATGATTACGGTTTTGTTTCTTATTAGGGTTTGGTTGTGCAGAGGTGGTGCGAAGGGAGAGAAAGCTTGGGAAAGGTCAGGAGGGCTAGGAAAGGTTCCAGGGGATCCAAAACATCATTCCATAGAAGTCCACAATGTTCAGGTGCTCGGCAACCGAGGTTACAGGTTTCTACAGGATGTCTGCAGGGGATCCTACAGGAAACTCAGGGATTTCTACAGGATGTTCTGAAATGGGATTTTTGAGGATGGATGGTTGATGGAAGATGCATGGATGGTTATGGAGGTAGGATGGGGGTCTGAAATGACCCAGGAACTGATGGATGGAGTGGTGAGATGATGTGGAAGGCTGACTTGCATCAACGAAGGTTTAGGCAATGGAAAAGCAAGAAGGTAGGGTTATGTGGCAAAAGAGCAGATGGGAGATGAGGAAACAGACTTGGTGATGGAGGAACTGATCTGGACGAGTGTTGGGTCCCTATAATACTAGTGATTACCCCATTACTATTGTAGTTATACCCCTTATTTATATTGATGTACCCATGTAGTGCCCATATTGTTACTATTGTGCCACATAGAAGCCCACTATTGTTATTGTTGTGCCCTACAATATTATTGTTATGTAGGCTTTGATTGTATTGGGACCACTTAGACTCCTATATCTAAAAAGGAGGTATTTTCATTTGTATCATCCAAGAATTGTTCATTTATGTAATGTAAAGGAGGTTTCCCCCTCGAAGAGGCTGAATTCTAAGGCGTGGATCTCTCTTTTCTATCTTTTTGTGAGCTGGTTTCATAACATTTGGTATCAGAGCTTTGGATTCTAGGGTTTCGCTGCTCCAAACAGGTCATCGTGGCATTTTCGCTATAACTTTTTTTCTGTGACGTTTCAGAAGTCGCAAAAAAAACCCATTTGATAAGAATTGGCGCTGAACCTTGGGTCCAAATTTCAGATCGTTTCGTGCAATATATTCAGAGATATGATCTGAGGAAGTTGGCCTTTTTGCAGACTCCTGAATTACATTCAAAACAGGTGACCTGGGGAAAATAGTCATAACTCTCTCTCTGAGGATCGGATTGAAATTTCGTAAAAAGGTACAGAAAGAGGACGGACCACAGTTTTTTTTTGTGTGTGTTTCAGATTTAAAGGTTGAAACAGTGACTCGTGGCACGTCGTACAAGTTCGCTCTACTAAACCAGTCTAAAAGCAAGTCACTGTGGGAGATTTCACATAACTCTTCCTTGGAGAATCCAATTTGTCTCAGACTTGTGGCATTGGAAAGAGGACGCAGAAGGCTACTACAGGTTGCAATTTCAGAATTGGAGGATCCGAAATTACAGAGATACATCAGATTCAATATCAGGCTTCTATAAAGTGAAAAAAGGTGTGTAGTTTTTTTTTAATTTTTGTGTAAGCTTGCTTCAACGGAATTCAAAGGGCATAGTAAAACTTTATTATCGGTAACTGATGCCCCGAGGAAAGAAAATGCAAACACCTAGTAAGGAACCTGAAAGCTCTAGCATGACTCATGAAGAAGAGGAAGAAATGCTACATGATATATCAAAATTACAAGAACAAGTGCAACAAATGTCACGCTCACAAAAGCTAACAGAAGCTAAGATAAGTGGCGTGGAATCTAAGGTAAATGGCGTGGAATCTAAGATAAAGGGAATGGAAGCTAAGATGGATGGCATGGAAGCTAAGATTGACGCTAAAATTGATGGCATGGACGCTAAAATGGATGGCATGGATGATAAGATGGATGAATTGAAGAAGTTGCTACAAGAAAGGGTCACTAATGGTGAAAAGGTAGTAAAGGAAACTCATGATGAGAACAAAAGAAATGTTAATCATGATTCCATAGACTCTAATGTTGGATCGAAGACTCACCATGTTCCAAAAATCGATATGAGGAAGTTTGATGGCAAGGATCCCGCCACATGGATATTACAGATGGAGCAATTCTTCGATCTCAATAATGTGCAAAACACACAAAAGGTACGTATGGCAACTTTATATTTGGAACCAAATCAGTTTGTATGGTATCAATGGCTTTGTTCTCGTAAACAATTTATCACTTGGGCAATTTTTACGGAAGAATTGATAGCACATTATGAGGATACAAAAAGCAACACTTTTTTTAGCCAATTGATAATCTCAAACAAAAGGGTTCAATAATGGAGCACATTGAGGAGTTCCAAAAATTGAACATAAGGGTAAAAGATATTCCAGAGGAGCATAGGATTGATGTGTTCATAGGGTCTTTAAAGGATAATATCCAACATGATGTGCGCCTTTGGGAACCTGATTCATTAGAGAAGGCATTCAGGTTAGCAAGAAAAATGGAAAGCAAAATTATGGCAACTAGGAAGCATACCATTCACAACTATAAAGATGGAAGTGTTGTTGCCCATAGTCTTCCACAACCTACAAGGTTGACACCACAACAATTGGAAGAAAAAAGAGCAAAAGGGCTTTGTTACAATTGTGATAGCAAATACACAAAAGGTCATAAGTGTGCTGAGAAGAAATTATTCTACATAGATTGTGAAGAGGAAGAAGAAAAGGAGCAAGAAAGGTCAAAAGAAGAGGATATATTCCAGGAACAAAGCCTAGATGAAGAACAAATAAATCCGACCATATCTTGTAATGCATTGGCGGGAATTACCACTCCTCAAACCATCAAGATAGAAGGACAAATCAAGAAGAAAAAGGTAATAGTGTTGATTGATTCAGGAAGCACCCACAATTTTATTCATTGTAGGGTAGCAAAAGAATTGAATTGCTTCCTATATCCAGCACCAGAGTGTCAAGTGATGATTGCAAATGGAGGAACAATAAATTGCTCTGGAAAGTGCCATAATATCAAGCTATCCATGGGAGAATATGTATTGACTAGCCCAATGCTTTCCATTCCAATGGGAGGTGCTGATGTTGTACTAGGAGTCCAATGGCTACAATCCTTGGGTACAATAGCTTTTAATTTTCAAGAACTTTTCATGAAATTTTCTGTGGAAGGAAAGGAAGTTGAATTAAGGGGTATTGCAGGGAAACCAGGAAAGATAATCAGCTCTAATGGTATGACAAAGCTTCTAAAAAAGGAGCAAAGAGGTGTAATTGCACAATTATGTTCGCTAGATGTTTCCACATTGGAATCATCTATTTCTCCAGATCTCCAAAAAGTCTTGGACAATCATTCCAAGGTATTTGAGACTCCCAAAGGTCTCCCACCTATGCGTGATCATGATCATGCTATTCATCTGATTCCAGGAAGTGTTCCTCCAAACATCAGGCCGTACAGATATCCCTATGTCCAAAAAAGTGAAATTGAACGTATGGTTGCAGAAATGCTAGAGGCTGGTATAATTCAACCGAGTCAAAGTTCTTTCTCTGCTCCAGTAGTATTGGTGCACAAGAAGGATGGATCATGGCGCATGTGTCCGGATTATAGGGAGCTCAACAAGCTCACTATTAAAGATAAGTTCCCCATTCCTGTCATTGATGAATTACTGGATGAATTGCATGGATCAATTTACTTCACCAAGTTGGATCTTCGTTCAGGATATCATCAAATCAGAATGAAGATTGAAGACATTCCGAAAACAGCATTTAGAACTCATGAGGGTCATTATGAATTTTTGGTCATGCCTTTTGGCCTTACCAATGCACCTTCAACATTTCAAGGTTTGATGAATTCAATTTTCAAACCATTCCTTAGAAAATTTGTGTTAGTATTTTTTGATGATATACTAATCTACAGCAAGTCTTGGAAGGATCATGTTGAACATGTTGACAGGGTGCTACAACTATTGGAGGAGAAACAATTATATGCAAAAAGATCCAAATGTTTCTTTGGAGTCCAGGAGGTGGAATATTTGGGTCATATTGTATCTCATGAAGGAGTTAAGGTAGACCCTAGCAAAATTAAAGCCATTAAGGAATGGAAAATCCCCACATCCATAAAGCATCTGCGAGGATTTCTTGGGTTGACAGGGTATTATCGCAAGTTTGTTAAGAATTATGGGAGAATAGCAGCACCTCTAACAACATTATTGAAGAAAGATGCATTTTCATGGACTCCGGAAGCAACAAAGGCCTTTGAACATCTTAAAGAGGCAATGTGCCAAGCACCGGTCTTAGCTACACCGGACTTCACAAAAACCTTTATTGTGGAATGTGATGCTTCAGGAAATGGAATTGGTGCTGTTCTAATGCAAGATGAAAGACCCATTGCTTTTGAAAGTCGTCCAATCAAGGGAAAGTTTTTAAGAAAAGCTATTTATGAGAAGGAAATGTTGGCAATACTCCATGCACTTAAGAAATGGCGACCCTACCTAATGGGAAGACACTTCAAGGTAAAAACGGATCATGATAGCCTTAAATACTTTTTAGAACAAAGATTATCCTCTGAAGAGCAACAAAAGTGGGTCACAAAGATGTTGGGTTATGACTTTGAAATCATCTACAAAAAAGGGAAGCAAAATGTGGTGGCAGATGCACTCTCAAGAAAGGATGAGGATGTGGAAGCATTGTTGTGCGCCATTTCTATTATCCAACCAGATTGGATAAATGAAGCAAGGGAGGAATGGAAGAATGACGAAGAAGTGTGGGCACTTATTCGAAAGCTACAACAAGATTCCAGTACGTCTGATACATTTAGCTGGAAAAATGATTCGTTATGGTACAAAGATCGCTTATACCTCTGTAAGAATTCCCAGCTAAAACAAAAGATTCTTATGGAATTGCACACTTCTCCCTTAGGAGGGCACTCAGGATTTTTAAAAACTTACCACAGGGTTAAGAAGGAATTTTTTTGGGATGGCCTTAAATCAGATATTCAAAAGTTTGTGGCAGAATGTTTGGTTTGCCAGCAAAATAAAGTTGAAACAATTAAGACACCGGGTCTATTACAACCTTTATCCATTCCAAGCCAACGTTGGGAGGAGGTTTCAATGGATTTTATCACAGGTTTACCCAAGTCTGAGGGAAAGAGTGTCATCATGGTGGTAGTTGACAGACTTACCAAGTATGCACACTTTTGTGCATTATCACATCCATTTAAAGCCAGTACAGTTTCTACTGCATTTATGGAAACAATTCAAAAGCTACATGGAAACCCAAAGATTATTGTAAGTGACAGAGATCCCATTTTCACTGGAAATTTTTGGACAGAATTATTTTCTTGTCTTGGTACTCAGTTAGCTCATAGCTCATCTTATCATCCTCAATCTGATGGGCAAACTGAGATAGTAAACAAATGTTTGGAAGGATATCTTCGTTGCTTTGTATCTGATAAACAGACACAATGGGTCAAATGGTTGCCTCTGGCTGAATGGTGGTATAACACTTCCTTTCATACAGCAACAAAAATGACCCCATTTATGGCACTTTATGGGTATCAACCACCATCCATCACATCATATTTAAGAGAAAATTCTAAGGTTCAGGCAGTGGAACATCACATCGAACATCAACAACAAGTCCTCCAACTCTTAAAGGATAACCTTGTGTTGGCACAGAATAGAATGAAACAACAGGCAGATCAACATCGCAGTGAAAGAAGTTTTGATGTAGGTGATTGGGTATTCCTACGGCTACAACCATATAAGCAAATGTCCCTCAAGCAAGCTAAGAAGGATAATAAATTATCACCAAAGTATTATGGTCCGTACAAGGTGTTGCAAAAGATTGGTACTATGGCATACAAATTGGAGCTTCCTGCAGCTTCTCGATTGCACCCAGTTTTCCATGTTTCATGCTTAAAGAAGGTTATAGGCGACAAGCTCCCAGTTCAAACAATATTGCCAGAACTTGACGAAGAAGGAAAAATTATATTGGAACCGGAAGCAGTTATAGAAACAAGAACTCGACAGCTACGAAATCGATCAATTTCAGAGTACCTTATCAAGTGGAAGAACTTATCCGCTGAAGATTCCACATGGGAGGACGAGAATTTTATGCAGAAGTATCCTGAACTACTCAAGCGTTGAGGACAACACTTTTTTGAAGGAGAGGGGCATGTTGGGTCCCTATAATACTAGTGATTACCCCATTACTATTGTAGTTATACCCCTTATTTATATTGATGTACCCATGTAGTGCCCATATTGTTACTATTGTGCCACATAGAAGCCCACTATTGTTATTGTTGTGCCCTACAATATTATTGTTATGTAGGCTTTGATTGTATTGGGACCACTTAGACTCCTATATATAGAAAGGAGGTATTTTCATTTGTATCATCCAAGAATTGTTCATTTATGTAATGTAAAGGAGGTTGCCCCCTCGAAGAGGCTGAATTCTAAGGCGTGGATCTCTCTTTTCTATCTTTTTGTGAGCTGGTTTCATAACAACGAGGAGGTTATGAAGGTGATAGAGATGTCCTGCACAATGCTCATTCAAACGAATCAATGAATCCTTGCAAACAAACCAAGTCCTAGCTAACTTAATCCATCTGTCAATGAAATGAATAAACAACAGCTTTGTTTGGAAAGAGAACCATGTACATCACGTGAGTAAGAACATTCAAAAAGATCTAAATGCATGACCAACTCCTACCAATCGATTCTAACCATAAAAAGCTACTTTAACCATCAAAAACAACCAAAATAACAAAGCAAGATTTAAAGAGCAGATTTCATTTTAAGAACGCAGCAAACACATACAGATAAACAAGGGAGGTACTGAGCGCTTGAGATGGGCCCAACCCCAAGAGCTACAGCCTCCCAAGGGAGATTTAGAGCTGGTGCAAAGCTGGATTCATCTTTATTAATCAAGAATGAAGAGTTACATCAAAACTGTCCACAAGGAGAACTTGAAAATGAGCTGACAGCAAAGCTAATCTATTGCATAAAAATCGAACTACAAACTAGCTAACTAATGGCTAACAAAATGACTAACTAGCTAACCAAATTGACTACCAACTAGCTACAAAAATGACTAACCACTAGCTCCCCAAAATGACTAACCGAAATGAGGTCTTAAGCCCTGTTATTTATACAATTTGAGGACCCAACAGTCCTCCTAAAATTTAGGGACTTGGCTGCCCAAGACTTGTAGTTAACAGCAATCCTACTTGACTTGCTTGGCTGCCCTTGTGCTCATTGATTTGGTGGCCCTTGAACTCCGAGCTGATGGTGGAGAATTCGAGGTAAGGGCCCATAAATGAGGGGGACACCTTCCTACAAATCCTCTAGCTTGTTCTCCCACGAATTTGGCTGCCAAGTGCTCATTAAGACCTTCAATTTTGTCTCCAAGTTGACCAAAAAGGCTACACAAAGAACCCATTAGACTTGTTGGCATAATGACTAACCAAATTCACTCTATTAACATAAAAATAATCAAAAACATGCAATAAACAAATGAGAATGGTGGACTAAGCCAAATTAGGAGGTTGAATGAGCCCAAATAATTGTACATTTTTGGGGCTCATCATCACCCCCCTACTGAAAGTGTTGCTCATCTTCTGAGCAACCAATCTCTCTCCTCGTCTTTGATGGCCCTGGTGGCTTCTTTGGCTAACATCTCAGCCGATTCCTCCTTTGGCTTCCCTACTTTCAAACTTCCTGTAGAAACAGTTCTCTGGCTCCCTGTAGAAACAGTCCTCTGTCTTCCTGTAGAAACAGTCTGCTAACTGTTCTCTGTCTTCCTGTAGAAGCAGTCTTTGAGTCAACTGTTTTGGTCTGCGTGGCTGAGGGTGCCTTCTTCTTGAACTGTGCTGCTAGGCATGGTGAGAATACCCGTGTGACAGTGTCACATTTTTCATCATCATTCATCACTGCTTCATTGAGATCTTGATCTGTCTAGACAGATCTGAATATAGAGCCGAGATGTAACCCTTGTTATTTCTGCACTATATACACAGTCTTCTTTGTCCATCCGGGATACTGCGTTTCAGGTATGCCGAGCTTGTAATTGCTTCAGTGATAGATTTAGAGCTACTTTTCACACTAACCATATAACAGCCACAAAAAGAAAAAAGTAGTTTATATGTGCACAGGTGAGCGTTACAGTGGTTTATCATTATCATGTGGAGCATTTGTTAACAGGAACCTTGGAAGAGAATGTGATGCAGTGCTATTTGAAAGATATTCCGTGTATCCCACAAGCAAACCACCATTCTTGACCCACAGGCAGACTGGTTTTAATTGTCCCCACTTCAACCAAGCTAGTTCACCACCCTTTAAAATCTCATGCATGGAAATGGTATTTTTGAGCCTACCTTTCTTCAAGCTTCACTGTGTCCTTCTTGGGTGTGGGTGATTTTCTTTTCAGCTGGGCTGTGGCAGCCTTCATCTTCTCCCCCTTTCTGCTCTTCTTCCTCACTGTTAGAAGGACTGATATCTTTGGCCAAAACTCTTCATTTTTGTCCAACAGTTCAGTTCACCACATGACATAATCTCAATACGTTCATCCACCAATGGTCCTGGACACCCTTGCAAGTTAGCTATCATGACATCCTTCCTAGCAGCATATTTTCCTGTGTCTTCATTGCCATTCTCATCCAATGAGGATGTTGATGGTCCTTGCAAAACATCCTGCTGAGTAGCCTCTGTTACACATCTCCCTGCATGATCTCCATTTATTTCTCCCAATATTGGAATTGAAATAGGCTGTTTTGACTGTCCAGAATCAACATGTTTTTCTTGAAAAGATGCAATAACAGTTGTGTTGTGTCCAGCATCATTGTCTCTTGGATTTTCATTCATCCCACCTTGTCATGTACCCTCCATTTCTGTCAGACTGCTCCGGAAGGCTATGCTGTATTTCCTGTAGAAGACTTCACCCGTTTCCTGTAGAACGTGATTCTGCCTTTGGGTGAGCTCGATGCACTAGAGAAATTCGAAAATAAGTAGGAAACTCAGCGGAGGACGATAGATTAAGCCGATTGTGGAAGCAGAGGATGTATTCTTTGAGTGAACATGATGCAAGTGCAAGTTGACTAACGGTCTTTGAATTTAAGCCGAGCGCTCAGTGATGTCTGCGTGATTTTTGGAGTGAGGTGGCACATATGTGTGCTGGCTTATGCGACTGTTTTGCAATCATGAACTGCAGTGGTCACTATTTTTTCTCTGCTTGAAATCTCATCGATTCAGTTGCACTGGAGTTAGACTGCCCATACTGTCCGTTTTTTGACTTTCACGTGCATGGCTGACCCATGCATGCTGCGTGACTTGCTAGAGAACTAGACATCAAGTGAACCTTCCTAAATTCGTGGCTTAATTCCATCACTCCATTCGTTCATGCAGTTCTTGAATTAGATTCATGCAATAGAGGAATAGGTTTTGTCACGTACCTGAAGCCAAACAGCTGCTTGTGAAGCTTCTTGCTGCTGCATGCTCTGATTCTGCTGCTGCATGCTTGGATCCTTTGATTGCATGAGGCTTGGCTAATGATTTTTGATTGATTTTCCTTGTGCAGGTGTCCTCTGGCCGGATCTGAGCTGCATGCAATCGTTTCCACGTTCAACTCTGCTCGTTCAAGCTGCTGCTGCTGCATGGTCACAAAACCAGAACTTCTTTTTGCCATTTCTCCCAAACGGTAGATCGGATTGATCTGAAACTCGGTGAGCATGTTCCTACCATCATTATGCATCTCCCATAGCAAAATTGTGATCAATGGATGCACGGATTTCGAGAAAAATGGAAAATGGCTGAAGATTTCAGAGCTCGATTTCTCGGAAACTGTGCATCGGAATCGGCTGAAACTGCTTGGGTAGGCTACTATCACCCATGTGCATCTCCCCATGAAACAAGTTTTGAAACGGATGCACGAATATGGAGAAAATGCAAAAAATGGCTGATGGTGATGGAGGCTGATTTCTTGGAAATGGCAAAAACAAATTCTGCTCTATGTGTTTTTGCTTCAAGGCACTTTGCATTTTGGTTGCATGGGATGACAAAATGAATTTTGGTTGTGATGCAGGTATAGAGATGATGGAGGAGGAGTTGGAAGACGTCATGAGGACTTCTGAACCCTTGAGGAAGCTACCATGTTCGCCAAACCACTTTTTGAAATGCATGCCTAGTTTCCCACAATTTCTACAGGAAGTTCCTGTAGAAGCACAATGAGAAGCACAAGGAGGTGAAAAAATGATGGATGAAGGCAAGGGATCGACACACAAGTTCTTGTAGGCCTAATCAACAGATTCCCACCATCAGATTTACTTTTGAAATTGGATTTGGCTCGTCCAAAGGTTCTACAGGATGTTTCCTGTAGAAATACAGAGCTTCCTGTAGAAGGCACAAGAACAATTACTTTGACCTTGATTTGAGTGCTCCTCCTGTCATGAAACGTCCTTCTTGCAACCTGCAATGTCATTGCTGCAACATGAAATTATTCAATGGAGATTAGCTTTATTTTTCTTTTTCTTTTTTTCTCTTTTTTTTTTTTTTTGAAAAACAACTAGGGCGTCTCATGGAGGTTTTCACCCTAATTGCCTGCCCTGGGCGCCTCCAATGGAGGTTTTCACCCAGAGATCTTATTCTCTTTTCTCTTTTTTTTCAACCCATTGACCGCCTCATGGAGGTTTTCAATCAATGAGCCAATCTAAGGCGCCTCCGAGGAGGTTTTCACCTTAGATTTTTATTTTTCTCTTATTTTCATTTTTTTTTTTTTTTTTTTTCTTTTTTTTTTTTCTTCTACCCTACCCTACTTGAAAAACAAAATCATTTTCAAGTATAAGAATACTTCCAATGGAGCCATGTGCACATCGAGATTAGAGAAAAAATGATGTGAAGGCTCAAAATGCATGCTTGGACAAGTATCCAGATCTCAGAGACCAAATGATTTAGCTTTGAAGGGATCAAACGAAGTTGAGGAAGAAAGTACTGCTGCAACTTAGTGACCTTCTGAAACCATATCTCAATATAGCTTTGATATCCTTGGTTCTTTTGCTGATCTGGATCATTCTTCATGTCACCTTCTATCATGACCTTCTGATCTTCCTCTTTTTGTTGATCTTTCTCTTGAATACATGGAAGATTTGATGGTAACCATGAAGGAACTATCTCGATCTCTGATTCTGATCTCTTCTCTTCATTAAGTGCAGCCCATGGTTCTTTGATCTCCTCTTTGGAATCTTCTTTTGCTTTTGGTCCTTCAATGTTGTCAATAGATTCTCTCTTTCGCAACACTCTTCCTGAGCTTTGGTGAACATCATTGAGCTCAAAAGGAGTCATTTGCACATGTTGTGCCTCAGCTTTGCAATTGGGTTGAGCTGCTCCATTCCAGGGTTTTGGAAATGGAGGTATGGGTAGCTGAGTGGGGGTGTGAAATTGAGATGGAGATGGATGGCATTGTGGTTGGGTAGGCATTTGGGGTTGCCTTGGTGGAGGAGGAGGCGATGGTTGTGGATGAGCAGGTGGTGGAGGAAAATGAGCAGGATGAGAGTTGTACTGGGGCCTCCACTCCTGATAAGGTGCATTCCACTGAGGCTGTGGCTGAGCATAAGAGTGAAACGAATGAGCAGCTGGTTGGGCATAATATGGATCTGTGAAGGAATAAGGAGGAGGTGTGAACCAGGAAGGATGAGCAGGGGGACCCCAAGAAGGCATGAAGGTGGCTTGGTAAGGGTCATAATAGGTCTCGGGTGTCCCTTGTAGTTCCTGCTGGTAGGGTACGGGTCCATGTGGCCTCCTTTGGTTCATATAACAGAGTGATTCAGTGGCTCCCTTGGCTCTTTGATATGTAGCTTTGATTCTGGGCAAGGAAGGGCACTGATCTGTAGGATGGTATTCTTCACAGATGAAACACACTTCTAGAGGGTGCATTGGACATTCGTTCCTAGGATGCTTTCTAGTGCACCTAGGACAAAAAATGGCCAAAGCCCTCTTGGCTTCTTCTTGCTTCTTTTGGATCCGCAAGGTATCCAGTTGCATGGCAAGAAACTGCCTCATATCACTCTTGAAATCTTCGATCTGATTTGCAAATTCATCTTTGGACAAGGGACTGCTCCCAACATTTCTGCTTGTAGCCATTTGCTTCAGAGGAATGTTTCTTCTTCTTCTCCCCTAGAGGTTCTTCAGATATGTCTTGATGTCCACCCAGGGGTTCTTTCATCACAGCCATCGAAGAAGAACGTTGGCTGTGTGAAGCAGTGGGGGTGTTGTGCAATCATTTTTCTAACTTATCTCTACTCCTACAAAGCATGAAATGAAATCTTTTTGGTTGATTTTTTTGTTTTTTCTACTTCTACCTGCAAAACTAAAATAGATTGAACTGCAACTAACTATCTTGCTGAAATGAAAATGCGGAATTGAAATGAAAGCAGGAAAGGACTAATCTATTTTGCTCAAATGAAATTGCAGGAATGAAATGCTAGGCTACGCTTGCGAAATTGAAATGCTAATCTACGCTTGCAGAAATGAAATTGCAGAATTGAAATGCTAATCTATGAAAGCAGGAAATGCTAATCTATGAAAGCAGGAAATGTCTATGCTACTTTTGCAGAATGGAAATGAAATAAACTACTTAGCAGAAAGTTGTAGTAGAAAATAGAAGAATAGCAACAATCACCAATACTCTGCCGCTTCCCCGGCAACGGCGCCAAAAAGATGGTGGGCTCCAGTATTGTAGCAATAATGCTACAACTCCTAGGGCTTCCTATCTCTAATTTTATCAACCCGGTAGTTCGTACAAACTTGGAAGCGACGGTGCTGTATGCACAAGTACTAGCTCTTGTCGCAGCTGTCACTTGGTCAGCTGGCACAAGTCCGCTAGGGCTCAATCCAACTTCTATATGTTCTCAGAAGAAGCTTTCTAAATGATGGACGAAGGCTATCTCAAAGGAAATTAATCTACTTTGCAAAAATGAACTGAAAGCCAACCAAAGCATGGAAACCCTAGTAAACCCTAATCTGACTAGTTTAACCTCTATGATGCAATAGTGAGAGTGCAGATGTCTAAAAATGATGCCATTACTTCTAGTGATGTGAAATGCTTGAACTCAAACTACTTTCATTGAAAAGAACATTGTTTTTGTATTTTTGCTTAAGTGGTTGGAATGATTACGGTTTTGTTTCTTATTAGGGTTTGGCTGTGCAGAGGTGGTGCGAAGGGAGAGAAATCTTGGGAAAGGTTCCAGGGGATCCAAAACATCATTCCATAGAAGTCCACAACATTCAGGTGCTCAGCAACCGAGGTTACAGGTTTCTACAGGATGTTTGCAGGGGATCCTACAGGAAACTCAGGGATTTCTACAGGATGTTCTGAAATCGGATTTTTGAGGATGGATGGTTGATGGAAGATGCATGGATAGTTATGGAGGTAGGATGGGGGTCTGAAGTGACCCAGGAACTGATGGATGGAGTGGTGAGATGATGTAGAAGGCTGACTTGCATCAACGAAGGTTTAGGCAATGGAAAAGCAAGAAGGTAGGGTTATGTGGCAAAAGAGCAGATGGGAGATGAGGAAACAGACTTGGTGATGGAGGAACTGATCTGGACGAGGAGGTGATGAAGGTGATAGAGATGCCCTGCACAATGCTCATTCAAACGAATCAATGAATCCTTGCAAACAAACCAAGTCCTAGCTAACTTAATCCATCTGTCAATGAAATGAATAAACAACAGATTTGTTTGGAAAGAGAACCATGTACATCATGTGAGTAAGAACATTCAAAAAGATCTAAATGCATGACCAACTCCTACCAATCGATTCTAACCATAAAAAGCTACTTTAACCATCAAAAACAACCAAAATAACAAAGCAAGATTTAAAGAGCAGATTTCATTTTAAGAACGCAGCAAACACATACACATAAACAAGGGAGGTACTGAGCGCTTGAGATGGGCGCAACCCCAAGAGCTACAGCCTCCCAAGAGAGATTTAGAGCTGGTGCAAAGCTGGAATCATCTTTATTAATCAAGAATGAAGAGTTACATCAAAACTTTCCACAAGGAGAACTTGAAAATGAGCTGACAGCAAAGCTAATCTATTGCATAAAAATCGAACTACAAACTAGCTAACTAATGGCTAACAAAATGACTAACTAGCTAACCAAATTGACTACCAACTAGCTACAAAAATGACTAACCACTAGCTCCCCAAAATGACTAACCGAAATGAGGTCTTAAGCCCTGTTATTTATACAATTTGAGGACCCAACAGTCCTCCTAAAATTTAGGGACTTGGCTGCCCAAGACTTGTAGTTAACAGCAGTCCTACTTGACTTGCTTGGCTGCCCTTGTGCTCATTGATTCGGTGGCCCTTGAACTCCGAGCTGATGGTGGAGAATTCGAGGTAAGGGCCCATAAATGAGGGGGACACCTTCCTACAAATCCTCTAGCTTGTTCTCACACGAATTTGGCTGCCAAGTGCTCATTAAGACCTTCAATTTTGTCTCCAAGTTGACCAAAAAGGCTACACAAAGCACCCATTAGACGTGTTGGCATAATGACTAACGAAATTCACTCTATTAACATAAAAATAATCAAAAACATGCAATAAACAAATGAGAATGGTGGACTAAGCCAAATTAGGAGGTTGAATGAGCCCAAATAATTGTACATTTTCGGGGCTCATCACTCATGCCAAGCACGACAGATACACACCAAAGGAAGGGTATTTAATCTTGATGGAATCCGACAAGCCATAGCACATTGAGCCTTGGGGGAAAGCCTTATGGAAACTTAAAGTAGCACCCAGAACACATGTTCTCATGTGGAAAATCCTCTTCAACAAGATCTCGACAGGCTCAAACCTAATGAAAAGAGCTTTCCATGGACCGTTTTGGTGTCATTTATGCAAAGAGAATTCCGAGGACACTGCACATCTCTTTCTCGATTGCCCTGTAACTAAAGCACAATGGAGACATATTACTTCACACTACCCATCCCTAAAATCTTGGCAGGGAAGGAATATCTCTGAGGCTTGGAGTTTATGGTGGACGACTCATAGTGGGAAAGAAAGGAACATGCCCTTAATCATGTGTTGGGCTATCTGGATTGCTCAAAATCAGGCTATTTTTCATCACAAAGCACCGTACTGGAACTCAATATTGCCTAGGATTATTGTTGATTACGACCTGCTACCTAAAGAAGATTCGATCAACCCAACCAGAATCATACAACCTGAAATCATCAATAAATCCATCCCGTGGGCCTATTTCGATGGATCAGCCCAGGAATTGGGATGTGGGGGTGGGGAAATACTCTATTTATCTGAAGTACATTGTTTTAGAATTCAAATGAGCCTGGGAAGGGGAACCAACAATTATGCTGAACTCTACTTGGCCAAATTCCTCATACAATTTTCCTTAGAAAAACATTGCAGACACTTACAACTATTTGGGGATTCTAAAATTGTATGCAATTGGTTAAATAAAATAGCTAATTGTAATGCATATTCATTGAGGCACATATTGGTTTAGGCACATAGGCTTATATCATTACTTGACACTTTTGTATGTCATCACATTTTCAGGGAGCGCAACACAGGGGCAGACTTCCTATCAAAGGAGGCAGTGCACAGGAAGGATGACAATTGGTTAATACAGGAAGAGAAGGATGGTGCTTTCTACCAGCACTATCACAGGCCATTCATAGATTTACATGCTGCTTAAATGGGCTCATCGAGCCCGAACATAATTTTTTGACTATATATCTAAGTTTTTTATGATCTTTCACACAAACAGTACTATGATCGTTCTCTCTGTGTAGAGACAGTTTTATGATAATATTATGTTGATATATCAGTGCTCCCTGCGTGGAACACATGCTCATCCTTTTTTTATTTTTGTACATCTATATTCTGACAGGCTACAACGCCTCACATATGCATATGCTAAGGCATCTACAAAATGTAATTTTCAAACTTTAATGGAAATTACGACTTTTTTCCAGGGGAAAAAAAAATTATCCACCTTTCACAATTTGAAACCTCATAGAAAATAATATTGTGAATATTCCAAACTGACCTTTTTCAAATTTATTTCTAGAGAAATCAAGAAACCATAATTCCTTAAAGCATATATCTTAAATTATAGCAAATAAGATGTAAAATTTGAACAAAATTTTCATCAATATTTCACATCAATGTGGTCTAATTTTCACTATTTGAAACCTCCTAAAGTAGAAGTTATAGCAAAAATTTTGAATTGACTAGCTTGAAATTGATTTTAGTAGTGTTCAGGAACCTTGACTTAGAGAATATATCCAAAATATAGCTAACCAAATATAAAATTTAAATTAGATAATACCTAATATTTCTCCCAATATTCTCCAAGTTTCATAATTTGAAACCTCATACAAAAAAAATTATAGAAAAAATGCCACAATGAACAATTTGAGGTAGAAAAACCCGAGGATGATGAGTTTTGATACTAAATGTTATGAATTTTGCACCATAAAAATGATAAGAAACCAATAATTATAGTCTTATTTAAGGGAGAAAACTCCTTTTACATACAATATACAAGACAATATTTGATGACTCTAAGACTTTGTCTCCCTATTATATATAGGAGACAAATGGTACAATTATAATAAAATAGGACCATGAGAGGTTCTAGTGTACATAACAATAAAATATTAGAAATGTAATCACTCAATATATAGGGATTAGTAAGGTGTTTTAGGATTAACATAGGGGTTATACAAGACTTAAAAAATTACTCATAATAATTGTTCTTAAAAAATGGATGTCTCCACTCTAGTCATTTTTTCTACTATCTTTTGACTTGCCACTAGATGTAGTGCTACGAAATTAGGTACCATAGCACTGCATACTTCCATGTTTGTAGGTCCTATTTGTTGTGACTCTGATGCAGCCCAGGCCACTCCCAGACCACTTCTACCAGGATCTTCTATAACCCATGCGTACGCACTTCAATACACGCCAGAGTATATACTTAAATTCTGGTTATCCAGCCCAATTCCAAGGCAACAAGCTTTTGGAATAAAATACCAGTGCTCTTCATAAAACTCTAAAAAAACATATTCAAACGGACTTACAATTCAAGAATGGCCATGCGCACACATATCCCTATATTCACTTACACACCTGCACATATGGTTTTGCATGAACGCGGATTTTTAACCAACCCCAATAAACAAAGGCGCCCACATATTAAACACAAAGTTCGTAATTTGTATGAATCGCTCCTCAACTCAAGGTCTCGTTCTGAATTATGCGCTGATGGCTCCCTCCAATGATTCCACGCCTCAATCCTTTTATGCAACTGTCCTATATATATCTAGCTCTGCTCTGTTGCACGCGGAGTTATTGCGCAATTTCTTTTAAAAGTCAACGCCTATGCATATATATAACAGTTGACCGCTATCTTCCAGCTCTGCTATCGGCACTGGTTGTAAGCAGGCTTTTAAATCATGAACTGAAACCCACGTATATATATCTCCGCTAGCTGTAAATTAAAATTGTTACACATATATCAATCGCAACTCTGTCACCACTTCTTATGTCAACACATATATAATTGATAGCATCGGTCAATTATATAAACCGACGATTGCAATGGGTCCTATGCTGAACCCGATACCCTTATTATCGACCCAATTGTTAACTTTGCAGTCTCGGCGATAGACACCAATATATATATAGGTTCGGTTCCAAATTTAGAACTCGCCGGTAGTCACGCTATAATCTATCTTAACTGGGCATGGCGCAGAGCTTCTAAGAGGAACCGCTGTGTATATATGCGTATTCATCAATAAACTTGAACAACAATTATCCTTATACACCCGCATTCAATCTACAAATGCTGAACATGCATAACAATTTGCTCTCGGCGCTATATGAAAGGCAAGCGGATTCCAAATGATTAACAACCATAGCAATGGCGCATGGAGGAAAATATAACCACCGCTCTTCACACAAATTCAACATTATCAAACATCGATTTCTGCCATTATACACAGAACCATATCTCAGAATTTATTAACCCAAACAAGTTCATTCATGACTGAATTCACATATTCATATTTACATAAACAAGTATACACATATATGGCCAGATATGCAAATTTATGGCCTTCTTACAAACTGTCGAAGGCTCCCAAGGAGAAACCTTCCTCACTTCTCACACTCACTCTCTTCCCTTCTCTCACACTTCTCTCCCTTGCCTTCAATGCCTATGAGGCTCCATAATTTATTAAACTTAGCATGATAAAAATCCCAAAATCACTCAACTAAAAGCTCTAACTCTACATGCAATGCATACACATGGAAAAGCATCTTTTAGCTTTATTCTGTCTTTTTTTTTTTTTTTTTTTTATTCTAAAATAGAAAAGCTATCCTTATCACTTAAAGATCCACATCCACTCCTTTATGCCTAAAAGCTCTCCTAGTTTTATTTGAGAATATCTAATTAACTAATGCATGACCCCTATTTCTATTATTTACAATAATTTCCTTTTTGGTTGGATGCTCCCGCATCATACTCCCAAGGTAGAAAAATTTCATGATCTCCTGATCATGTGTTCAGCTCCATGTTTTCCTGGATCCCATATCTTGTACTGTAACTTTGCACTTGCCGCTGCTTCTGTCTGTTGTTCTTCTCCAGGTCTCCACACTTTATGCTGCCTTGCTGCACTAGCTGTACTCTTGCAATCTTCTGTTGTCTTCTTGCTGCTTCTGCTACTTCTTTTCTTTGCTGATGTCTTTTTCTGAGACACTGTCAGCATGATTCTTCTGATTAATTCAATTTCCTTGTCCAATAAATCTTCAAGCTGCTGATTTCTTGCTTCTATGCTGGTCTCTGTTCTGACTGCCACCCGATCATCCACCCTCTCTTGTCTTCTGGAACAGAGAACTTCTTTTCTCTTTAACTGACTGTTCTGCTGAGTCAAATGTTTCTCAGCACCGGCAACAATACCTACATTCATAGAACAATTTTTAAAATAAAAACCATAAGGCTTCAGTGCCTCTTCTGCTGCTGCCAATGTTGTCTCAACTGTCGCCATAACTGCTCTAACTGTCATTATAGATGTTGCTGCCTCCCAAACTTCCTGACCCTCTGCAACATTCTTTGGCTCACCACCTTCTTTGACAATCTCTGGTAATTGTCCAACATCAGCAAGTTCTTCAAACATTGTAGCAGTTCTCTCTTGGCTATTTAAGCAAGCCAACTCTTTATTGTCACCCACGGAAACAAGTTTCTGCATAACTGTCTTATCCTCATTCTGCAACAGTTCTTCTTCCCTTAAGACCATTCCAAGTGATGGATTGTCTTCTTCATCACCTGCACTCACAAAACATTTGTTAAAATTAAAAACATAAGGTTGTTGTGCCTTATCTTCTTTTGGCAATAATTCAAGTGGTTGCTCTGTTTTGTCCTTCTATTCTGCCAGCATATCAGCATGCTGATCCGAATTCTTGACACTATCCATGATGCTTTCTTGCTCTTGTCCCTTGTACTGAACTCTTTCATCTGTTGCAATCTCCCTGTCATATCTTGGATTTTCCAACCAGTACTCTAACAATGCAATTTCTCTATGGCATTGTTGTAGCATCTCATCATCACTTACAGTCCCTGCATTCACACACAAGCTGTCAGGTTGAAAATCACAGAGTTCAACAGTCTCAACTGTTGCTTTACTTATCCATGCTACAGACTGATCCACTTCTTCTGCACCCACATGAACTTCCTCTTGTGCTGTAACAATTGCACAAGGTTGCACATCCTCCTCAGTAAAACCTGTCATCACACCACAATTGTCAGCTACAAAAATACATGGTTTTACATTACCCATCTGATCTGGATTTTCCAAATAAATCAAGAAATCATCAATGATCTTCTCCTCTGTTAACTGCATGCTTATCTGTAAATCTCTTTTCTGCTGTAGCCTCTGCCACTTCACTCTCTTCCTCATCAGTAAACCATATCTCTGGTCTTTCTCATTTTCCCGTAACAACTCCATCAATAGCTCAAGCTGAACTGCTATCTCAGCTTTTTCTTTCTCATATTCTTCCTGAGTCAACTGCTGTCTTATGCCATTCGCCTTGGCATATTTCTTCTCTTTTTTACTGTGGCCTCTTTCTGAACCTCTTCTCTCTCCTTTATGACTTTCAGTAGTCATCTCCTTCGCCATAAGTTCCTCACCTATGAGTTGCATGAAGCTTCTACCACAACAAGCTCTCTTGCTGCCACTTACCTCACCAATCCTTCCCTCCGAATCTGGTCTTTTGGTAGTCATTGGTCCTCTGCTGGAACCTTTCGAGCATTCTCTACTGCTCCTGTAAGCTTCTCTCATCTGCAACTTTCTTCAACCTCTGTTGAATCTTCTTTGCAACAAGCCTCTGCAACAGCTAGTCCTCCTAGCTGCAATCTTACCTCACTAAGCTCTCCTCACTTAGTCTTTTGGTAAGCACGGTTCTTTGTCTGGAACCTTCTTCTGAGCAACACCTTTGCTCCCTCTAGGCTTCTGCAATCTCCTTCTCTCTCCTGAGAACACTTCAGTTGTCCTCTTTATCCAATTCCTTATTGGATTCTTCAGGTTCACTGCCACCTCACTCTGCAACCATAAACTTCAATTCATAAATTTCAAATCAGAAAATTATCTCACCTTTTAAGATCTTTCATGATCTTGTCCTCCTTCCTCTTCTGCAATCCTGTTCAATTGTGTAGTTTGCATATCAGAAAAAAAATCATTCATCACACTTTCAAAGAAACACACTTCAGTTTTCAACTGCACTCATGAAAAAACAAACTTTCTTCAACAAAGTTTTCCCGCTCTGATACCACCTGATGCAGCCCAGGCCACTCCCAGGCCACTTCTACCAGGATCTTCTATAACCCATGCGTACGCACTTCAATACACGCCAGAGTATATACTTAAATTCTGGTTATCCAGCCCAATTCCAAGGCAACAAGCTTTTGGAATAAAATACCAGTGCTCTTCATAAAACTCTAAAAAAACATATTCAAACGGACTTACAATTCAAGAATGGCCATGCGCACACATATCCCTATATTCACTTACACACCTGCACATATGGTTTTGCATGAACGCGGATTTTTAACCAACCTCAGTAAACAAAGGCGCCCACATATTAATACACAAAGGTCGTAATTTATATTAATCGCTCCTCAACTCAAGGTCTCGTTCTGAATTATGCGCTGATGGCTCCCTCCAATGATTCCACGCCTCAATCCTTTTATGCAACTGAACTATATATATAGCTCGGCTCTGTTGCACGCGGAGTTATTGTGCAATTTCTTTTAAAAGTCAACGCCTATGCATATATATAACAGTTGATCGCTATCTTCCAGCTCTGCTATCGGCGCTGGCTGTAAGCAGGCTTTTAAATCATGAACTGAAACCCACGTATATATATCTCCGCTGGCTGTAAATTAAAATTGTTACACATATATCAATCGCAACTCTGTCACCACTTCTTATGTCAACACATATATAATTGATAGCATCGGTCAATTATATAAACCGACGATTGCAATGGGTCCTATGCTGAACCCGATACCCTTATTATCGACCCAATTGTTAAATTTGCAGTCTCGGCGATAGACACCAATATATATAGGTTCGGTTCCAAATTTATAACTCGCCAGTAGTCACGCTATAAGCTATCTTAACTGGGCATGGCGCAGAGCTTCTAAGAGGAACTGCTGTGTATATATGCGTATTCATCAATAAACTTGAACAACAATTATCCTTATACACCCGCGTTCAATCTACAAATGCTGAACTTGCATAACAATTTTCTCTCGGCGCTATATGAAAGGCAAGCGGATTCCAAATGATTAACAACCATAGCAATGGCGCATGGAGGAAAATATAACCACCGCTCTTCACACAAATTCAACATTATCAAACATCGATTTCAGCCATTATACACAGAACCATATCTCAGAATTTATTAACCCAAACAAGTTCATTCATGACTGAATTCACATATTCATATTTACATAAACAAGTATATGCATAGATGGCCAGATATGCAAATTTATGGCCTTCTTACAAACTGCCAAAGGCTCCCAAGGAGAAACCTTCCTCACTTCTCACACTCACTCTCTTCCCTTCTCTCACACTTCTCTTCCTTGCCTTCAATGCCTATGAGGCTCCATAATTTATTAAACTTAGCATGATAAGAATCCCAAAATCACTCAACTAAAAGCTCTAACTCTACATGCAATGCATACACATGGAAAAGCATCTTTTAGCTTTATTCTGTCTTTTTTTATTTATTTATTCTAAAATAGAAAAGCTATCCTTATCACTTAAAGATCCACATCCACTCCTTTATGCCTAAAAGCTCTCCTAGTTTTAATTGAGAATATCTAATTAACTAATGCATGACCCCTATTTCTATTATTTACAATAATTTCCTTTTTGGCTGGATGCTCCCGCATCAGACTCCTTCTTATTATAAATTTTATTCCTTCTTAATGAAGTAAGCACAACATGATATTTATCCAAACTACCATGAGGCGGTGGCTCTTCACCATCATCTCCATTATATTGTCATTTAATATTCTACCTATCGATTATAATACTATCTTGTTTTTCAATATTCAATGAGAAATCCAATGGCTCTATGGTGATGATGAGGACTTTACACTTGTAGAGATATTCCCTCTTTTATTGGTGTTGGTCTTCCTTTTTTAATTGGTATTGACTTCAATGACTAAATCATCAATTTGTGCAATTTGTTCTTTTTCTTTTTCTATTGAAGTCTCTACTTCATTATCTCCACTTCCTTAGTAACCATATTGAATTGGTCACCATATATTACAGATTCAAGATTTTTCAAAAAAAATCCCTTAACATCAAATCCTTGGGCATGTTTAGCCACCTTCAAATTACTTTTTTTTATGCTTTATATGATTATGCTAAATATGTTTAATTCTTTATCACAACTTCTTGAACATTAAATGGTAGAGGAAAATATTGCTTCTTACTTTTCCTGTCAAATAAAATTAACTACAGATAATACTACCTACATACCTCTGCAACAAAATATCTTTTAGAAATGAAAATAGGAAATAACATAGGTATATCTTAATAACCATAAACACTTATGTGTGTATGATTGTCTTTCAGTATATACACTTTGCGTCCTTTATATGATACTAGATTCAACCTATATAGTTAAATTTCATTCAACCTATATTTGATTTCCCTAACAAATCTATTGAAATGGTGACATATGTATCCAAAAAAGCATGATATCAAAATTGTACTAACTCTACTTTAGAATTCATATTATTCTGAGGGGGTAGGCCTCTGAACATATTACAATAGATTATTTCCATCACTAAATAGGTCACCATGAAAAATATTTGAGTTTTCAAATAACTACTTAGCTAAAAATAAATCTCATTAAGGATTACTTCGATCAAATTGAAAATAATGCCCTTCTTGAAAAAGAAATAAAATATGTATAAAACTAATGCAATGGGTACATGAAAGGTTAATTCATGTCCCATAATACAAAAAAACAACCAAGGGAAATCCATTTATGGATCTACTAGGATCAAGATGTCGATGGAAGAGAGGTTGGTTGGTACATGCATAGATTGAACCATAAATTCTTGAATGACATTAATCCCACCCCCTTGCGAATCAAGGTAATCATTGACCTTAGAAAATCTGAGTTTCCTATTTGGGTCTTGTAGATTGACCATTTTAAAGAAATATTTTAAAGTCAAGAGCACTAGGATATTTCATTGTAAACATATTTTAATAAATCTAATCTTGGGGTCGAATTCGCGAGCACAGTAGTAAACTATTTATCTGAAATGAAATACTTGACAAAAAAAATCAGCCTTAGCAAGGTCTGTAATCCAAATTTTATTAGTTCTCTTCTCCTAAAGAATTATATTTAAATACCATTGACATGTTTTCAGCCAATGGAAGTTCTTAGCTTGTTGAGTGAGTGAATTAACTATATCCCCACAAAAGGCTCATTTCCCCTTTTACTCACCATGTTGCTTTATTCTTCCAGTGCGCTTTGATATAGGTGAGAGGAAAAATGTGGCTTTATGGAGCTCTTAGCTATTTAAAAGATCAGTTTACGATCGAGTTTTAGTAATATATCCCTTCATTATGTAGGAACATGTGAATAACATAGCAAGGATTTAAAAACATATGACACATCTTAAAATAATGTTACCTACTTTGCGAGAGCCTTAACATGTTCTCAATTTCTTATAGGTCACATCAAAGCATGATTTCCATGGTAATTTTGAAAGTGTTGACGTAGCATCACCTTTCTTTTGGGTAGGTGAGGGGGGAGGTGTCATTTTATTGGGAATTTAAATCTTCTAATCAATGAAGTATCAACATTTTTCTTTCAAGTGTTGATTTTTGGACCATTTTTAAAATTCATCTATTTTATTTATCTATTTTTAAATGTTGATTTTCAAGGATTTTAAAATTTATATACCACTTTCGTTTTTTTCAGAAAAAAAAAAAAAAAAATTTGAGTATTTTTCATGTTTGTCTACCTTCTATTAATTTTTCATTTTTTTTTATATGTATTTTTCAAGTTTGTATCATTTTTATTCTAATGTATTGTATTTTGGTGTAAAAATTATGAATTAATTGACAATACTACCTTAGTGACTAATATCCTTGAAAAATAAAAAACCTAAAAAACAAAACTTAGAAACCAATACAATTAAAAATAAAAATATAAAAAATAAATTAACCCAAAAAAAGCCAAACCCAAAAACATAGGGGGAAACCTATTAAATTAAAAAATAATTAAAGGAACAAAACAATAAAATAAAATAACAAGTGTAAGTGGTGATGCCCTGAGCCCGACTTAGCGGTTCTAACCATAGTTGGCAACCTACATGGAAGTCAAACTTGACTCATGGAAGAGCGACCTCCTCTAGGTTCAATTACCATGTGAGTTTAGACTACACCTGCAATGGGTATGTCAGAGTCGAGGGTGATGTCTAACATTGGCCTAGTCACAATACCATGCCATTCTAAATAGGGAGGATGCCTAACATCACTCTCGACCCCTGTTGTCACTTGATATTTATTTGATTTTTATTTTTTTTGTTTGTTTTTATTTTATTTTATTGTTTGCTCAGTTGTGTGAGTCCTAATATGACATAACACTTAATCTTTGGCTTGAGAAACTGCAACCCAAGGGCATCTAAGTTGTCAAAATCACTCAAGGATCGCACATGGCCTGACCCACACCATCCCCTAACAAGATGAAGTTTTTCCCATGAAGTTTCAAACCGATGACTTGCACATCATGGAGTGCCTTAACAATACATCCCATCACCATCTATTCTATGCATCGTGGGATATTTTATTTTATTTTTAATTTTATTTCTTACTTTTAATTTATAATTTTTTAATTCTTAATTTTACGTTTCTTTTTTAATATATATATATATATGAAATTTTTTTTTTTAATTATTTAAAATTGTTTTGTTTTTATTTTGTTTTAACAATTTTTTTTTTTTAATAACGCTTTTATCTTTTATTTTAAAAGACTTTATTTTCAATGATTTTCTTATTCCATATAACTTTTGAACTATTAATTTCTATTCATTTTCCATATCTGATTCGTATATATTTTATTTGTTTTTTATTTTGTTTAATTTTTTATCTTTAAGTTAATTTAAAATTTTTGGTTTTGGGTAATTAACTTTTTTTAATTTAATCCTATTTTTGTTTAAATTTGTTTTTTTTTTTTTTTTTTTTTTTTCTAAAATATGTATTTTTTTTTTAAATTATATATATATATATATATTATATATATATATATATATATATATATATATATATATATATATATATATATATATATATATATATATATATATATATATATATAACAAACTAAGAATAATTATTATATTTGAAGACACCGAATTGAATCTAAGTTTAGATATGATTTACATAAGTAAGTTGAAACTAATGGACATGGTTGGAATAGAGTATGTATCAATGACCATCTACAAAATTCCGACCTTTAAGCTTTTGAACAAAATTCTACAATATTTACATTATTTCACTTGTGCATTCACCAATACTAACCTAACAGAAACAAAAAGTTACAAAGTATCTACCCCTTTTCCCTTGTTGTGGAAGGGGGACATGCCCCTTTTGCCCCTACCACCAACTTGATTTAGCCTTGACTCCAAATCAGCCATGTGTTTAGCCTTGGAGGTTTTTGATCTAAGAACATAGAGACATTTATTCTAGGGATAGACTGATACAACTAATACATATGCTTGAAAATTTGACTTATCCTTATATTTGAGGGGATATATCCTAAATATAAATGGAGAATTATATTCAAAGGATCACCCAAAGCAATCACCTCCTAAATTCCCATATTGACAATTTGCCTCAAACCTTGACAGAAGACACAAGATTAAAATTTTTTATTGGAAGTGTGATCTAAACACCAAATATACCTATGTTCTTTATGATATCAAGGCAAAAATTTACACACACCCTCACCCTGCATGCTCTTTGAATCCCTATTTTTTTTTAATTAGTGTTTTTTTACTACTTTGTTTATACTAGTGAAAAATCTAGAAAATGGATAAAAACATGTTATATTTTTTAATACTCCATTAAAAAGGGGATTAATGTTGGACATTGGATAAACCAACACTCCCCATGTGTTTTGTAACATGGACTAACCGCATCTCGTGGATCCTTATCTTTGGCGATGCGATGATTGACTAACACTTGTGAGTTTGGTCTAACGACAATCATGATTCCCAAAAAGTGGTATCAAAGAGTAGGTCATGAGTTCAATACACACGCAACTCGCGTTGGGGGGAGATTGTTGGACATTAGATAAACCAACGCTCCCCGTGTGTTTCATGACATGGACTAACCGCCTCTCGTTGATCCTTATCTCTCGCGATGCCATCATTCACTAACACCTGCAGGTTTTAGTCTAATGTCAATCGTGATTCCCAACAATTAACTTTCCTTAGGATAAGCTTTCAAACAAGCCATAATTTTAATCCTTAAAACAAAATTACTAGATCCTTAGAACAATTTTCTAATTTAGTTGTCTACATTTAAGGTTTTTCATATTCATGATATTTGGTTTTAGTGTCATGGTTAAAAATGTTAAATTTTAAGTTTTTCATACTCATAATATTTGGTTTTCAATGTCATAGTTAAAACATTGCAATTTTAACATTTTCATATTCATAATATTTAATTTTTAATGTCATGGTTGAAAAAAGTTGGAATTTTAACATTTTCATAATCATGATTTTGATTTTTTTTCCATGGTTGATTTTTTTTTCCGAATTAACCCCAGAGAGGGTGATAAAACATTACCACTTTTTGATTTAAAGATGTTTTTTCATGATTTTTACTTAAAAATATGGGTGTTTTGGCCTAGAATTTTCATTTTGAGGTTATAGCTCCCATTAAGTTGGTAAATTTATTTTCAATAGATTAATGGAAGATTTGGTTTGCATAATTCCATATTTCCATCTTGCCACCCTGAAGATGAGGATTTCTTTAATAAGCTTCTGATTGGACTCGAAAGGAGAAAATAGGTAGTTTTATGATTTTTTGTTAAGTTGGATCATAAATGGATAGATCACATTTCTGGAATATATCATATCTTCTTTTTGGAAGCTTATATCTATGAAGAAATAGAAGTTTTGAGGAAAGTGTTATGTGGAAGGTTGTGTGTACAAAAGAGTGATTATGTGGAAGGATAATTGTGTGGATTATTCCACATGATTGCAAAATTGTAAAATGGCTAAATATAAAAGTAGTGCAAGATAGACCACATGTGAAGTAGAAGGTGTATATAGTGCATAACTATTTTTTGGGATGAAATTTTCTACATAGAACTTTTAGAGATATCATTAAGTCTAATATTTCATAAGAAAATGAAACATTTAAGTGATATATAATGATGATGGTGATTTTGATATAATTGAATTGATATATGAAAATTTCTTGACACTAGTTTAGCATGAAGATGAAAAGGTAAAGATCAAAACCAGCATAAATCAAAACAAGATTAGTATTTTGGTTACAATCGAGTAGCAAGAGGAGAGAACCTAGTGTGAGTAAGTGAAAATGCAAGAGGATGGTAGCTTAAGTATTGAGACAAATAAATAATAAATACTTTGGCCATGGAAGTTTTTTGTCTAAACTGCATGTAAATTGACATATGACCATAAGAATGGATTAGCCATACATACTCCTACTGGTAAAGTATTGATGTAGACCTAAGTGATAAGGGAGGTGGGTATGTGGGTTTCCAAATTGGATCTAAATAATTTTCTCAGTCAAAATTAAAGGGTGGCGTTGTTAGGTAAACATGACTTAGTGAAAGACTCTAAGTTGTTAGGTCAACAGTGGTGGTTTCAGGCATATGGTATTGTTGACCTATGGTATTGAGACCATGGTAATATATGTATTTAAATCCTTTAAAAGGATTGAGATTTTCCATTATAATGTGATATAGTTGAGTGGGAAGCTCATTTGGCTAAGGATTTAGTGTTGACCGACTTGGTTGAGTGTAAGTAAATAATAATAATAGACCTATTGTTACATGGCTTTTCCCTAGTCTTGGTTTTCTAGAGCACATCATGTGTACATAGATTATAAGTGTGTTTATTTATAATTAATTTTTATTCTCGTATCATTTTAATTAATAACACATTCTAAGATATGGAATTCTTTGAGGATTGATTTAGGAACTACCAAACATGAGAAGATATTTAAGGGCATCACATGGCGGACTATGGCGAACTAATTTGAGTAAACCCATTTTTTCAATGATAGTTACATTGTGGAAGGTCCATCTTTCCCTTTTTCTTATTCATTTTGGATAGGATATTTTGTCACATAGCATTGTGAAGATAATGTTCTACCAACGGTGCCCAAAAATATTTAAATGTAAGTGAACTCCATTGAAAATCAAGAATTCTTGAGATGTTGTTTTGAATTTCCACTTAAGTGTTGAAAAAGAAGCTTTTAATTTATTATAATTGAGGTACATACCTAACACTATTGTTATGATGCATTCTGTAGACTGTATGTTGATCTAAAGAAGAAATTAGGGTGAACACAAATGATTCTTCTAGATAAGTAGTGTTTGATACATAGGGGTAAACAAATTGGGAATCAAACTCTATTAATAAAATACAATATAGGTGGTGTTGTCATTGCATGGAGGAGTTGTGGATTTTGAGATGCTTTCAACTTCCAAACATGTGTCATTTAAAGTTATGGTAAAAAAAACATTATAAATTTGAGTGCTTTGAAGCTAAATCACTTAGTTCGTGTGTGTTGGAATTAAAAAAAGTGATAATTAAAATTTATTATTAAGTTATATATATATATATATATATATATATATATATATATATATATATATATATATATATAGATATATATATATATATATATATATATATGTGGAAACTTTTATATATAATGTTAAGGATGGTTATAACTCATTTTCATATATAATGTGAAAATATAAATATGTTTATCTATAAAAAGAATATAGAAAATGATTAAAATATTTATTAATATACAAACTTTTGTTTTATTTATTATTAAAATAAATTTATATAATTTAAATAAATATATTGTAAATAAAAAATGAACATATATATTCAAACATAATAAATGATAAATTACCTCACAGATCCCGCTTTTGAAAGAATGGCATGGTAACAACCTCTCTGAAGCATGGAATGCCTGGTGCCATAATCACTCTGGGAAAGCTATTAACCTGCCTCTGCTGGCTTGCTGGGCCATTTGGATCGCGCGGAATCAGTCAATCTTTAACCTTAAAGCCCCTCACTGGCCTTCTATAATCCTCCACACGGTTGCTGATTATAATATGCTTCCTGAAGAGGATCCCCCCGCCCCGCCTCGCATCATCAGACCTGTTCCCATCGACATATCAATACCATGGGCTTTTTTTGATGGCTCGGCCCAAGAAGCGGGCTGTGGGGGTGGTGCTATCCTCCATCTCAACGAGAGGCACTGTTTCAAGTTACAAATCAATCTTGGTAGAGGCACAAATAACTATGCTGAACTGTGCACGGCCAAACATATCATCCACTTTGCTATCCATAAACAATGCAGACACCTACAGCTATTTGGAGACTCTAAAATTGTTTGCAATTGGCTGAATGATGCATCCCATTGTCATGCATTTTCTTTGAGGCACATACTTGATGAAGCAAAGAGATTGACTGCAGCCTTTGAATCTTTTGTTTGCCATCATGTTTACAGGGAACAAAACACCGTCGCCGACCAGCTCTCCAAAGAGGCCGCGCATAGAGAAGGAGAAGACTGGTTGATCCAGGAGGAAATAGACGGCATATACTACCAGCACTACCACAGACCTTTTGATGACCACATGGACGAGGGGCTATGAAGCCCACACTTTATTTCAGTTAACTTTTTGTTTATAGCATGTACATAGACACTGTCTAGACATGAGTTCAGCTCAACTCTATTTTGTTTATATACAGCATATATATTGCTCTCTGCGAAGAGCATAGGCAAATTTTGATCACTGATAGACATACCAGTATTTTTTGGAAATGCTCCCTGCGTGGAGACATCTTGGACTACTCTCACTAGAACTACAGTTATTTTTTGATCTCGACAGGCAATGCTGCCTCCATATGAATATGCTTCGGCATCTGCAAAATGTAATTTCTTAACACATAATAGAAATTACGACTTTTTCCCAGGGGAAAAAAAAATAATAAATGATAATTAAATTAAAATATTAAAATAATATATATTATACTTAACTTTAATATTTTATTGAAATATTATATTTTAATTATAATGGTTTATAAATATATAAATCCATATAATTTAAAGATATATAATTTTAATAAAAAATTAAAATTAAATTTTTTTTATTTAAAAATAGTAAATAACAACAACATTTAAAAATTATATATATATATATATATATATATATATATATATATATATATTAATTTTATATATTTAACTCTTATATTTTTTTGAAGTATTACACTTCTATTATAATTGTTTATAAATATATAAATTTATATAATTTAAGTGTTTATAGTATAAATAAAAAATTAAAATATGTATATTAAAAATATTAAATATCACATTCAAATATTTTATTGATTTATATACATTTATTCTATACAATTAACTTTTATATTTTATTGAAATATTATATTTTTATTATAATTTTTTATAAATATATAAATTTATATAATTGCAGTGTGTATGTTATAAATAAAAAATTAATATATCAAAATTGTGAAGATAAAGATAAACAAATAAAAATAGAAAATATTATTAAAAAAAAAGTCATATTCTATATAAATTAATAACATGACTCCTAGAACTAACTTAACCCATCTTGGTCTCTTCCTTGTCAAATTTAACATTCAAAGATAATATTCTATTACTGCAAGAAACCTGGATTTTTTTTAACGATTAGGTTTTATCCTTTAGGGTTTTATTATTATTAATTTTTTTTTTTAACTTCTTTGAATTCACTATGATTTGGTTACTAACCTGAAATGAATTTCAATAAAATTTTAGCTAAATTTCATGAAATATTCATATTCATATTTAACTTATTCTTGTTTAGTTTGAGATCTGTGAACTTCATCGAATAAATTTACCATATCTTCATGAACCAAATCAGATAGTAACAGCAGAGACAACTGGACACTGACTAAGCAGCGACTGGACAACGAGTTTTTGGGGGATTTTTACTTTCAAAATTGACACGTGGATAGCTGCTAAAGATATGAGTTGGCTTGCACATCTAGTCCATGTTCATAGCCTCAAACCCTAACAAGTGGCTTCCTCGTAATATGCATTGAAGTGTATAGGCAGGGTCTGTGCAGCGACTGCACAGTATCTGCGTAACACATTTTTCAAAACTTGCTTTTAAATGCCTTCGAATATTTACAAAACACCATCATGTTAGTATAAACCTTGGACTGAGAGCCTCATTATCCCTATTTTTAAAAGTGAGGATACAAATAACCCCTCTAATTATCGAACAATTATGATCAGCCCTCTCTTAGCCAAGTTATATGGTAGTATTTTGGAAAAGAAGTTAAGCATATGGCTTGAAAGTGAAGGTAAGCGGGCTAAAGGCCAAGCAGGTTTTAGAAGGCATCACTCAACAATAGACCACCTTGTTACGCTTAGGATCATTGCGGAGGAATGTCGTAATGATAAATCCAATTTATTTTGTTGCTTTGTGGACTTTAGAAAGGCTTTCGATACGGTTCCTAGATACAACCTTTGGAATAGATTAGAAGAGCTAAAGGTTCCTCTCGAGTTGAGAGCTGCCACTATAAGGTTATACGAGAATGTAATTGCCAAGCTAAAGAGCAATGAAGGGTGGTCGAAAGATATTAAGTGTAACATCGGAGTTAAACAAGGTTGCCCCCTCTCCCCTACCCTATTTGGCATTTACATCGATAAGCTCGAAGGCTATTTAGAGGAAGCAGGATGTGATGGCACGATCTTAGCTGGGATAGTTGTCATCCTTCTTCTTTATGTTGACGATATTGTTCTTTTGGCAAGGTGCCCATCTGATCTTAATAAGCAACTCAGGCTTCTTAAGGATTTCTGCTCTACCATGGGTATGACTGTTAACACTGACAAAACAAAAGTTATGATTATCAAATCCAAGAAGGACACTTACGCTAATTTTATGTATGACAATAATAACTTGGAGGAAGTGTATTCTTACAAGTACCTAGGAATTGATATTCATCACAAGCTCAACTGGAACCATAGCATTGAGAAAAGGATTAATGGGGGGTGGAAAGCTTACTTTGGTCTTGAAAATAATTGTAAAATAGCAAACCTTGTAATGTGGGATAAAAAGAAGTTCCTCTTTGAAACTTTAGTCACTCCTGTTATCTTATATGGCTGTGAGGTTTGGGGTTGCAGCATCTCTAGAGAATCATGGAGAAAGATTGAGCAAATCCAGAAGCGTTTTATAACTTATAACCTGAAAATTAAAAGTAATACACCCTATCCTATTCTCCTTATAGAAGCAGGTCTTTCCCCTATTGAGAGCCTAGCTATGCTTAGGTTTCTATTGTACAAGCACAAAATCAGTAACATAGACGATCATAGACTTCCTAAGCTAGCTTTAAATTCTAGCCAAAACCACCTAAGGCTCAATCGAGGGTGGCATAAAGACACAAGGGCCTGGTTAAACTATTGGGAGATCAACGAAAATGATGCATTGCAAAACATAAATAACATTAAAGATATTGTTACTTCTAAGTTCAAAGAAAAAATGTGGTGTGAGAAAGACTTAGCGGCTAAGAGAAAATTAAGTTATTATAAGAAGGTCATCAACCCCACCCTAGAAGATCGAAAGTATCTCTCTATTTTAACTAGCTCAAAGAAGAAAATTAATATAGCAAAGATTAGAACGAATTCTCATGAGCTCCATAGTGAAACAGGTCGTTGGGCAGTTCCTAAAACGCCATGGACGGAAAGGATCTGCCATATATGTGAGAATAGGAACATCGAGGATGAAAACCACTTCCTCTTAGAGTGCCCCACGTATAACCACATTAGATCTCAGTTTCACAATCTTTGTTACAATATTGACCTTCCTAGCCTTTTACAATGTCAAAATTATAGTGAGCTCGGGAGGCTTCTCTCCAAGATTTTTGAGCATAGGAATAAAATCTTAAATCAAAATAGATAATTTGTTTATTTAGGTCCGATAGACCATTATTTGGTCTCAGCGGACGTTAACCATCATCATCATCATCATCATCATAATCCACTCCAAACATTAGAACCACACCATTACCCCGACCAAACAGAATCTGCAACTTGAATTTTGAGATAAAAGCAAAAGTTTCAAACTTCAATCAAGGACCCTTTACCTCCTCTTTCTTTTGATATAGGTCTTGCTAGTGGAAGCTTTGGTCTTTGAAGCTTGAGGTGCGAGGTCAATTTTCTCAATGGGTAGTGGCAGGGTAGGTTTTTCTTCATTCATAGCCTTAGACTTCAACTTTGGCACTCTTCCAGGTGAAGGTGCTTTGGTTGCCTCCTTATACTTCTTAACCAATCCCCATGCTTTGTCCAAACTCATTTTCATGCTTCTCAACTTTGCATTCAGTACTAGGTTCCTGACATAGAGGTTTTTACACTGTCTCCTCACTGGAATGGACCATTTTACAAAAAAATTACATCTGCCAAGTGCTTTGGATGCCTCACAAACCTCTTTGTCACAGTTTTCAAAAATACACTGCATAGATCTCTTGTAACTCTGATTCACTTCCCTGAACCTCTTGACCTATTCCCGACTTTCCTCCAGCTCTTCTAGTCATCTTTGATATGATTTCCACTACTCAAAATGTGTCTTGCGAGGTGCTTGAGCCACGTTTTTCATTTGATGTACATAACTTAGTCTTGACTTATATGCTCTATTTTAGGGTCTAATGGACTCCACTGCAATCACCTTGGCCTATTCAACAAATGAGACATGTTTACATTTCCTCTCATCAACAGTTTTAGGAGGTAACCCTGCCTTTTCATCTGTTGGTTGAGTTGCTTCTTTCAGGTCTCTGTTTTTCTTCTTTAGGAATTTTATCTTCATCTCATATTTGGAAAGGGCTTCTTTCATCTTGACCACCTTAGGGTCTTCTTCCTCATACTATATGGTGTCTTGTCCATATTTCATTGTGTCTTCTCCTTGTTCAAACTGGATTGGTTCATCCTACTTCACTTCCTCTTCTTTGATGTCTTCTTGTTTTTCTTCCTTTCTATCATCGAAAATCTCAAAAACTACTTGAGGGTCTGACCCCTCCACATTCTTATTTGTGCTTGACCTAGTCCTAGGACTCATCACAAACTCTTCATTCTTAACTATCTCTTATACCTTGACTTGAAACTTGGTGGTCTAAGATGATGACACCTGAACCTTGCTTTCTAAAGTTTTCTCTTTGCCTTTCAATACTTATTTCTTACCCTATTTTTCAAGTTTACCTTTGAAATTTTTGTTGGGTTTCTCATATTTTTCTTCAACTATCTTGGCCTCTTTAATTGAGTGAGTGACCTTCTCTTGTATTTCATGAATTTGTTCCTCCTCACAAATCTTTACTCATGAAGATTATGTCTGTGGTAGTAAACCAATGTTAGAAAAGAAGTCAGACCAGTAAATCTTCCTCTTGTCAACTGTAAACTTGACCAAAATTTTTATGAGGGAGAAATGAAAAAGACTAGACATATGATTATTTTTCTATATCTAAACTTTGGTTATCATCCTTCCCAATCTTTTAAATAAGAAAATGGCAGGTTCATAAGTTTATTCTCTATGAAGTTTCATAGAAGTCTTAGATGATACTAGTATACCCGGCGGAATCTACCCTCACACATGAAATACCTTTGGATAAATTTTAACAGTTCACTATAATGGTCCTGAAGGTAGATGGTAGGAAACGTTGTAGAAAACTTATCACTGAACTCAGGCTTGACAAATTTTTTAAAAGTTGAGATGTCAAGTTCATCTCCTTTGAACCATTTTTCACCTACTGTGGGGAGACTTGTGTCATCTGCAATGAATTTTTTTGTAATAATGATCTCCACATTCCCTAACTTGACCTTGTTATCATGGAGGTTCAGGGTGAAAAGGCTAGCTAATCTAGTATTATGACCCACCTTCTAGACTTTTTGATAGAATGGAATGCAACCAGCATTCTCGAAAGAAACTCTAATGGCTGGGGAGGAATTTATGAGGTTTAAGGTGTTGGGTTCAACACGTACTATATCTGCTCCCTCTTTGCTGGCAGTGGAAGCCATTAACCCTAATACCAGGGAGGCTCGACTCAACTTTATGGAAGGTCACGTGTAAAGATTAGAGAGTGAAAGACTTGAAAAGTGTGACAACGCAGACTTAAAAAAACAAATGTATGAAATAATGATGACAGAGAAGGCTTTAAATGCAAAAAGTGAGCAGGCATACACTTTATTTCCCTTTACAATTTATCTTGACCACCTAGGATTTCGTGATGGTTACATTTCCTCATCAGCAAGACATGACTTTAAATTAGAAACTGATTGTGCATGTGGTTGACAGGCAAGGTATGCTTAGTGATTTTTTTCAAAGAGAGAACAACAATACCTTTACTGTGCTTAGTCGGGTTGTTGAGAAGTAAATTCACAAATAGGGAAACTGACCCCTACCTCCAATAATGCTGAGACTAATTTGCGCGAGCTCTGGTAGCTCCAGGGATACTCTACATAGCACCTTGTGTAGAAACGATACAATGCAATTTTTGAAATTGTCTACTATATTGCTTCAATGTGTGACCAATTCTTTAGATGTCCTGCATGATGAACCAATTCATTCGCCTGTGATAAAAAACAATCAAAATGGTAGCCCTTTGGAGATATTTTAAAATTATTCAATATCTATGATGACGTATTTAAACATGTTGCTTAACTAGCGCTCCACCTGAAAAGAAACCATATTTAAATTTTGGGGGCGTGATAGGATTTGGGAGAATGATGTGGGAATGATGACCAAATGAATGTATTGTTGGAAATAATACTGAGAGGGGGGGGGGGGGTGAATCAGTATTATCACATTAATAAAACTTTTTCATTTCCATAATCAGATTCATATATGCTACTCCCAAATCTTCTTATGATTAAGTTAATTGATCTTCAATGAGTGCATTAGAACATTATCAACCATATTATCAGTTAACAGATGCAGTAACACAGAATAGATCATCACACATAAGGCACACACATGAACACCATGATATAAGCTGGAAACCCAATGCGGGAGAAAACCACCTGCTGCAAGTCATCTCAATCTTCTTCTTAATAAGAAAATCCTTTTACAATATTTTGTACTGGTGCAGTCTTATACCAGTACGGGAGCTACAACCCCCTTTGCTCTTGTACTAGCCGATCCATTTACTAGTACGCGGGCTGCTACCTGCTACAATGCTCCAAAGATTTCCTTTAGCTCTTGTACTAGCTTAGATACTAGTACGTAGGTGCTGGCCTACAATCTTTTCTCCTCCAGGTACCACGTTTCATCAATTTTCAAACTGGATACACTGAAGCACAACACATAATCTGAAAGGCCACATTTCGTCCAATTTTCATACTGGGCCCAACAACATTGAAGATCATAATCAAACAACCTTCTGAATTACCCAAGCACTAGATCAATACATATACAAGTGAGTCATCAATCAGATCTAGTCCATCAGATCACATAAAATGAGTCAATAAGAACCTGATCCATTCATCCATCAATGTATAAACATTTAATCAATCACTGCTATTATCAGAACTTAATACCAGAAACCAGACATCACTTCAAAACCCAGAACACAACAATAATAAACAGGGGCAGCTAAATAGATTTCATGAGAAGTACGCAGCTTCACCCATAGAACACCTGCGTAGAAGTACGCACTGTTTCCCACTGCTTTCCTGCATACCCACGCACTATGCCTCACGGACTTCCTGCGTACCTGCGCTCTCTGTCTTATGAACTGCCTGCGCACCTCTGCATCTGCAGCGCTTCTGGGCCTACGTATCTGCGCACCTGCAGCGCTTCTGCACCTGCGTATCTCCGCACTTTTCTTTCACTGCACTTACGTTCCTGTGGGTATAGACAATTTTCAGACTTCAAGGATAACCCAAACTATCAGATCTACAGATCTGATCATGCGCCGAATGGATCTCAACCCATTAGTAGATCCGACTTGTAATCCTCATGTTTCTCCTTTATATTGATTCAACTCTCTCTCACAAACCCATCACTAGAATTTCAAATCTAGCTTCTCTTAAGATCTTCTTCCTTCACAAGTGTCTAGCCAAATGATCTCCTTTGCTTTATATAGGCAAGCTCTTCCTAAAATCATGGATCAATACCATAGATAACCAAAACAAGGGGCCCAAAAACATGGGGCTCAATAATAATAATAATAATATAAAACAATACCACTGAGCAAACCATAGGATCAAATACGTCGGGCTAAATACTATGGTCCACCATTGGATTCCCACGTGAGAATACTTTTTCACTGCATGAAAGTGCGTGAACTGGGGTCCGCACCTTTTACATGGTGTACCTGCACGTATGTACGCACCTTTTCTAAGACATGCCTGCGTGTCCGCACCTTTTGTACAGTGTGCCTGCGTACCCCTTATTTTCTTCAATATTTGATAGCTGATCATCAATCTCTGCTACTGACCTGAAGTACTGTGATCTATCACCTGTATGGGTTTCCATGAAGGACAACACTTTAGCCATAATGCCAACATGTATGGCTTATGAGGGTGAGTTTCAATCATCATAAAAAATGATGTTTTGGTAGGGGAATTTACGTCTAGGATTAAAATTGACTTAAGATTAGGATAAAGGGGATTTAGGCCTAAATAGGAATAAGGGATGGTCTAGATGTTTCAGAATAGGGAATCATTTGAAAGAATAAGGGGATAAGGGAATATGTAGGACTAAGGGAGAAGACAGAGAATGGGAACAAATAGGGAATAGAGCATGAGGGGAATAAATGATATAAGAAGAGGGATAAAACTGTAAAATTTGTAACAATGCTGCTTTGACATCATTTCTTTTGACTGTACACACATTGTTCAGTTCAACAATGCTAACAAATCCCCAAAACCTGACTCAAAAATCATAATGACATCTGTGAAAACTCAAACACCCCTTCCCATTAATGATTAAGACGTTGATGACCAAATGAAAACCACTTTCATAATGAATTCCCAGGCAATGGTTAGTCAAACTCTTAACAATGAAAAGGTTTGTGACTTTTGACCCTTTGTATGACAACAAAACTATGAATTTTCGAAGACCTTCGATTACTAATAAAATAAATAACTCTAACAATCCATACCACCAACTTGATATAGCCTTGACTCCAAATTAGCCATGTGATTAGGCTTGGAGGTTTTGATTTAAGAACGTAGAGACATTTCTTCTAGGGATAGACCGATGCAACTGATAAATATGCTTAAAAAATTGAATTATCCTTCTATTTTAGGGCAGAGGTCCTAAATATAAATGAAAAATTATATTCAAGGGATCACCCAAATCAATCACCTCCTAAATTCCCATTTTCACAATTTGCCTCAAACCTTGACATAAGCCACAAGATTCAACAATGTTATTGGAAGTGTGATCTAAAGACCAAACATACCTATGTTGTTTGTGACATCAAGGAAAAAACTTACACAAACCCTCACCCCGCACGCTCCTGGAATCCCTATTTTTTTTTAATTGGTGGTTTTTTTACCATTTTGGTTATACTAGTGAACTTTTTAGAAAATGGATAAAAACATGTTATAGTTTTATATACTTCATTAAAAAGGAGATTAATGTTGGACATTGGATAAACCAACGCTCCCCATGTGTTTCATGACATGGACTAACCGCCTCTCATGGATCCTTATCTTTGGCAATGCGGTCATTGACTAACATTCGCGGGTTCAATCTAATGGCAGTTGTGATTCCTAACAAGTGGTATCAAAGTGTAGGTCACTAGTTCGATATGCTCATGGCTCGCGTTGGGGGGGAGATTGTTGGATATTAGATAAACCAATGCTCACCGTGTGTTTCATGACATCGACTAAACACCTCTCGTGGATCCTTATCTTTGGCGATTCGATCATTCACTAACACCTGTGGGTTTTGGTCTAACGTCAACCGAAATTCCCAACAATTAACTTCTCTTAGGATAAGCTTTCAAAAAAGCCATAATTTTAATCCTTAAAACAAAAATTACTCGTGTTACAACAATTTTCTAATTTAGTTGTCGACTTTTATGGTTTTTCATATTCATCATATTTGGTTTTAGTGACATGGTTAAAAATGTTAAAATTTTAAGTTTTTCATACTCATAATATTTGGTTTTTAATGCCATGGTTAAAATGTTGGAATTTTACCATTTTCATACTCGTAATATTTGATTTTAATGTCATGGTTGAAAAAAGTTGGAATTTTAACATTTTCGTAATCGTGATTTTTATTTTTTTTTCATGGTTGATTTTTTTTTCAAATTAACCTGAGAAAGTGGTGATGAAACATTACTGCTTTTCAATTTAAGGAAGTTTTCTCTTGTTTTTTACGCAAAAATATGGGTTTCTTAGGCTAGACTTTTCATTTTGAGATTATAGCTCCCATTAAGTTGGTAAATTTACTTTAAATAGAATAATGGAAACTTTGATTTGCACAATTCTGTATATCCATCTTGCCACCTTGAAGATGAGGATTTATTTAATGAGCTTCTAATTGGACTCAAAAGGAGAAAATAATTACTTTTATGATTTTTTATTAAGTATGGATCATAAGTTGATAGATCATATTTATGGAATATATGATATCTTCTTTTTGGAAGCTTATATCTATGAAGAAATAGAAGTTTTGAGGAAATTGTTATGTGGAAGGTTGTGAGCAAAAGAGTGGTTATGTGGCAGGATAATTGTGTGGATTATTCCACATGACTGCAAAAATGTAAAATGGATAAGTATAAAAGTAGTGCAAGATGGACCATATGTGAAGTAGAAGGTGTGTATAGTGCATAACTATTTTTTGGGATAAAAAATTCTATATAGAACTTTTAGAGATATCATTAAGTCTAATATTTTATAAGAAAATGAAAAGTGTAAATGATATATAATGATGATGGCGATTTTGATATAGCTGAGTTGATATATGGAAATTTTTTGACACTAGTTTAGTAGGAAGATGTAAAGGTAAAGATCAAAACCAGCATAGATGGAAACTAGATTAGTAATTTGGTTATAATCGAGTAGCAAGAAGAGAGCACCTAGTGTGAGTAGGAGCGAAGATGAGAGGATGGTAGCTTAACTATTGAGACAAATAAATGAAAAATACTTTGTCCATCGAATTTTTTTGTTTAAACTACATGTAAATTGACATATGACCATAAGAATTGATTATCCATACATACTCCTACTGGTAAAGTATTGATGTAGACCTAAGTGATAAAGGAGGTGGGTATGTGGGTTTCCAAATTGGATCTATATAATTTTCCTAGTCAAGTTTGAAGGGTGGTGTTGTTAGGTAAGCATGACTTAGTGAAAGACTCAAAGTTGTTAGGTCAACAGTGGTGGTTTCAGGCATATGGTATTGTTGACCCATGGTATTGAGACCATGGTAATATATGTAGTTAAAGCCTTTAAAAGGATTGATATTTTCCATTATAATGCGATATAGTTGAGTGGAAGGCTCACTTGGCCAAGGATTTAATGTTGACCGACTTGGTCAAGAGTAAGTAAATAATGAGAGTGTAAGTAAATAATAATAATAGATCTACTGTTAGATGGATTTTCCCTAGTTTGGGTTTTCTAGGGCACATCATGTGTACATGGATTATGAGTGTGTTTCTTTATAATTAACTTTTATTCTTGCATCATTTTAATTAATAACACACTGTAAGATCTGGAATGCTTTGAGGATTGATTTGGGAGCTGCCAAACATGAGAATATATTTAAGGGCATCACTTGACAAACTATGGTAAACTAATTTGAGTAAATTAATTTTTTGAATGATAGTTACAAAGTGGAAGGTCCAAATTTCCCTTCTTTTATCCATTTTGGATAGGATATTTTATCACATAGCATTGCGAAGATAATGTTCTACCAACGCTGCCCCAAAATATTTAAATGTAAGTGAACTCCATTGAAAATCAAGAATTCTTGAGATGTTGTTTTGAATTTCCACTTAAGTGTTGAAAAGGAGGCTTTTGATTTATTATAATTGAGGTACATACCTAACACTATTGTTATGATGCATTCTGTAGACCGTATGTTGATCTAAAAGAAGAAATTATAGTGAACACAAGTGATTCTTGTGGATAAGTAGTGTTTGATACATAGATGTAAACAAATTAGGAATCAAACTCTATTAACAAAATACAATATAGGTGTTGTTGTCATTACATGGAGGAGTTGTGGATTTGGAGTTTTCTTTAGTGTGACTTTTTGGACTTTCTGGTGCCGAAATCTGACAGAAACATTTGAGGTGAAATCTTGATTTATGTTATTTAAAGTAGTTTGATGACTGTATATATGGATTCAACAACCTCCAAAACCCGTAGGGCACTTCAATTGTGCATGGGTTACTCATGAAAGTTGTGATTTCTATAAGTTCCTGTGAGATTTTAGAGAAATTAGACTGGAAAAACCCACCACAAAAGCTTCCAAATAGTCGCACTAAAGACAACTCGTGTGGATTTTGTGATGCCTTCAACTTCCAAACACGTGTCATTTAAAGTTGTAGTAAAAAAAACATTATAAACTCAATGTTTTCAATCTAAGTCACTTAGTTTTTGTCTGTTTGAATTAAAAAAAATTGATAATTAGAATTATGAAAATAAAATTTGGTATTGAGTTTGAATATATATATATATATATATATATATATATATATATATATATATATATATATATATATATGAAACTTTTTTATATATAATGTTAAGGATGGTTGTAACTCATTTTCATATATAATGTGAAGATATAAATATGTTTATATATAAAAAGATATAGATATTAAAAATAAGTGATTAAAATATTTATTAGTATACAAATTTTTGTTTTATTTATTATTAAAATAAATTTATATAATTAAAATATATATTAAAAAATAATAAATGACAATAAAATTTAAAAATTAAAATAATATATATTATATTTAACTTTTATATTTTATTGAAATATTATACTTTTATTATAATCATTTATAAATATATAAATCTATATAATTTAAAGGTATATAATATTAATAAAAAAATAAAATCTATATTTGAAAATAGTAAATAACAACACAAATGATGATGATGATGATGATGATGATGATGATGATGATGATGATGATGATGATGATGATGACGACGATGACGCTGGTGGTGGTGGTGGTGGTGGTGGGTAACATCCACTGAGACCAAACTTTGGTCCATCGCACCATAAAAACAAATTTTTTAGTTTGATTTAAGATTTTATTCCTATGCTCAAAAAACTTGGAGAGAAGCCTCTCGAGCTCACTATAATTTTGACATCGTAAGAGGCTAGGAAGGTCAGTATTGCAACAAATATTATGAAACTAAGATCTAATGTGGTTGTATGTGGGGCACTCTAATAGGAAGTGATTTTCATCCTCAATGTTCATATTCTCATAGAGATGGCAAATCCTTTCGATTCATGGTGTTTTAGGAACTGCCCAACGACCTATTTCACTATGAAGCTCATGAGAGTTCGCTCTAATCTTGGCTATATTAATTTTCTTCTTTGAGCTAGCTAAAACAGAGAGATACTTTTGATCATCTAGGGTGGGGTTGATGACCTCATTATAATATCTTAATTTTCTTTTAGCTAGTAAATCTTTCTCACACAAAATTTTTTCTTTGAACTTAGAAGTAACAATATTTTTAATGTTATTAATGTTTTGCAATGCAACATTCTCGTCGATCTCCCAATGGTTTAACCAGGTCTTGGTGTCTTTATACCAACCTCGTTTGAGCCTTAGGTGGCTTTGGCTGAAACTTAAAGCTAGCTTAGGAAGTCTATGTTCTCCTATGTTATTGAGTTTGTGCATGTAAAACAGAATCCTAGTCATAGCTAGGCTCTCGATAAGGGAAATACCCATTTTTATAAGGAGAATAGGATAGGGTGTATTGCTTTTAATTTTGAGGTTATACATTATAAAACGCTTCTGGATTTGCTCAATCTTTCTCAGGGATTCTCTAGAGATGTCGCAACCCCAAACCTCACATCCATATAAAATAACAAGAGTGACTAAAGTTTCAAAGAGGAACTTCTTTCTATCCCACATTACGAGGTTTGTTGTCTTACAATTATTTTCAAGACCAAAATAAGCTTTCCACCCCCCATTAATCATTTTCTCAATGCTATAGTTCCAGTTGAGCTTGTGATGAATATCAATTCCTAGGTACTTGTAAGAAGACACTTCCTCCAAGTTACTATTGTCATACATAAAATTAGCATAAGTTTCCTTCTTGGATTTGATAATCATAACTTTTGTTTTGTCAGTGTTAACAGACATACCCATGGTAGAACATAAATCCTTAAGAATCAAGATCAGATGGGCACCTTGCGAGAAGAACAATATCATCAACATAGAGAAGAAGCATGATAACTATCCCTGCTAAGATCATGCCAGCACAACCTGCTTCCTCTAAACAACTTTCTAGCTTGTCGATGTAAATGCCAAATAGGGTAGGGGAGAGGAGGCAACCTTTTTTAACTCCGATATTACACTTAATATCTTTTGACCACCACTCATTTCTCTTTAACTTGGCAATTACATTCTCTTATAACCTTATAGTGGAAGCTCTCAGCTCAAAAGGAACCTTTAGCTCTTCTAATGTATTCCATAGGTTGCTTCTAGAAACCATATCAAAATCCTTTCTAAAGTCCAAAAAGCAACAAAAGAGATTATATTTATCATTGCGGCATTCCTCCACAATGATCCTAAGCGTAACGAGGTGGTCCGTTTTTTAGTGGTGCCTTCTAAAACCCGCTTGGCCTTTAGCCCGCTTACATTCACTTTCAAGCCAAATGCTCAACTTCTTCTCCAAAATAATACCATATAACTTGGCTAAGAGAGGGATGATCATAATTTTATGATAATTAGAGGGGTTATTTGTATCCCCACTTTTAAAAATAGGGATAATGAGGCTCTGAGTCCAAGGTTTAGGGAACCCTTGCTTGAAAAGCTTGTGGATGTGGGGGATGAGGATAGGACCTCCAATTTTTAAGATTTCCGCCTGTTAACCTTCAATGTCCTTAGCTTTCCCATTTTCCAGGCGATTAACCCAAAAATCAATGTCTTCTAATGAGAAAACTTCTTTCGTTGTGAGTAGGGTTTCAAATTTATCCATAACATTTGGAGATTCATAAAGCTTTTTAAGATAGGAATTCCAGTCGTGTAAAGCAATTTTATTATTATCTCTAATTTTTGTAGTTAGAATCTGCCTCCAGAATTTCTTAGGATCTACCTTAGAGAGGTGTAAGAGATTCTCTTGTGTTTTATGAATATACTCCCTTTTTTTCCTTTTAGTTAGGGCTTTGTATATTTTTATCTTGCCAATTTTAAGATATTCATCAACAACTTCCTTAATTTCTCTCCTCACACTTTTACAATCTTTGTCATACCATGGGTTGGTTTTTATATTTCTTTTATTACTTGAAACTTCAAATGAGAACTTGTTAATATAATACGAGAGGGTTGTAGTAAAATTATGATAGAGGTCTTCTATATTGTCTATACTAGATAAAGGAAGCAACTTAGTTTTTAATTCATTTAGAAAGAGACCTTTTTTATTTTTATCAAAGATTAGGTTCTTTTGGCTATAAGGATTATCTTCTATGGGATCTTTCTGCATGAAAAAATTGAGAGTTATAAGTAAAGGTCTATGATTAGAGTCAAGTTCGTGGTCGTTTAAGATGTCAAAATTTATTATTTCATTGCATAAAGGGAGATCAGAAATAACATAGTCTACCACACTACTACTAAGCCCATGGATGAAAGTCATCTGGATAGAATTGGGCCACTTCTTTAGACCGTTACAAATTATGAGATCCTGAGCACTACAGAGCTTGATTAGCTCCAACCTAAACAAATTCTCCCCGAGGTATTCAAAGGTCCTTTTGTACCGACTAGCCAGAGTAAGGTATTCGTCTAACCAAAGAGGATTAGGGTTGGAATTATTTCTTAGAAGAATAGCTTGGTTGCTTGAAGTTCAAGCATTAAAGTCACCCATTAAAAGGATATTACCTTCATTCCTTAGGCTAGAAATATCATTCTCTAAACCATTGTAAAGACTATTTTTATCTAGATTCTTTTTCTTATAGAAGTTAGAATTGATGGGGGATAAATAACAGATTGCTATGTAGGTCTTTTTATCATTATTGTCAGTAATCTCTTTCCAAGTATATTGGTTGTAAGGGTCATTTTTATAAATCCTAACATGGGGGGAGATGTTCTTCTTAATGTAACAAGCAATACCCCCAATGCCTCTACATGAGGATCACTTGTTCCAAGTAGACCATAGTGCAAAGCCATCTATGTTAGGGACCTTAGATTCTTCATGCTTCCAAGTTTCAACAGGCAATATAATATCAACATAATTCAAGATCCAACTTAGCTTGGGGCCTTTGTTCCATGGAAATCCCTGACAATTCCAAGAAAGAATTTGGAGCATGTTGAATTGCTATTTATTACTATCTTTTTGGTTTCTATCTCGAATAACTGCTTTTCTATTTCTGATCATTTCCCATTTTCCTTCCTTCCTAGCTTCTTTTACCTTTTGAACATCCTTTCTTAATTCTGCTTGATCTTCTAGAATTAGATCTTCATTTAGAAATATTCTCGTTCCTTTTAGACTTGAGGTTTTACTAAGTATGCGATGCTTATGGTCAGTAGAGCTCACCTTTATTTGGATCATCCTTCCCTTATTCTTAGTTACTTTCCTCAACCTTGTTTCTTCTGTGAGACACGTTGTTTCAATTTGTAATCTATTATGTAATTCTATATGGGCTATGTCTAAAGTATCCTCATCTACCTCCTCTTTCAAACTGAAGATTATAAGGTTCAAGGCCCTTTTGTTATGCTCATGGTATAATTCTATCAATTTTTTCATTTCATCTTTAATTGGTTTGATATATAATTTACGTACCACACTATCGAGGGTGAGACGGCTATTAACTTTTTCTTTTAGCTCTTTAATCATGTCCTTCATTTTAATACTCTCTAAAGTATCAGCATCTCCTTGCTGGAATGTTTGGTTTGTATCTTGGTTTTGTTTTTGTATAACCTGTAACCTAGTCTCCATTGCCTCCATTTTATCCTCTAATAGTTCTATTTTATTTTCTATTTGTTTTTTGATATCATCTTCAAGAGATGTGAATTTATTTTCCAGCATGGCTTCTAAATCTTTTTGTAGCTTGACTTCTCTTTCTTCTCTACATTTCTCTAAAGACTCTATATACTCATAAAGGCTATGTAGAGTAACTGTGTTAGGTCTACCTTTGGTAATCTTTGGTAGTTGTGGTGAATTATTCATACTTGAAAATATATAAGCAGATATGTATTAGAGAAAGATAAGGAATGTGTGCACCTGATATCAGCAACCACAAGGAAAATATCCACTGCACCGTAGAGAAAACCACCGGAGTTTGTATTTAAATGTGAAGTCTGTTCAAATGTGAACCACCGAAGACATAAGAACCATCGCACCGCAGGGATATGCCGAAGATCGAAGTTGCAAATGTATGGCCACAAGACAATTATCAATTTGCGAGGTCGCCGAAGATAAAAGAACCACTGCACCGCAGAGAAAACCACCAGAGTTTGTATTTAAGGAACAATGAAAAATCATTAAAGGATTCCCCACATGCAATTTTGGCTTTACGCCTCTTAGATCTGTCTGTTCCAGGTAGACAAACGTTTTAGCTTTAGATCTGTCTATTCGTAGACAAACGTTTTAGCTGGGTAGTAGGATGTTACAAATCTTTAAATATTAATGAAATGTTACAATTCTATTATAACTATTTATAAATATATAAATTTATATAATTTAAGTGTTTATTGTATAAATAAAAAATTAACATTTGTATATTCAAAAATATTAAATATCAAATATAAATATTTTATTTATTTATATACATTTAATTTATATATTTAACTTTTATATTTTATTGAAATATTATAATTTTTTATAGATATATAAATTTATATAATTTAAGTGTGTATGGTATAAATAACAAATTAACATATCAAAATTGTGAAGATAAAGATAAACAAATAAAAATGGAAAATATTATTAAAAAAAATCATATTCTATGTAAATTAACAACATGACTCCTAGAACTAACTTAACCCATATTGTTCTCTTCCTTGTTAAATTTAACATTCAAAACAACAATCTATTACTATAGAAAACCTGATTTTTATTTTTATATTTTTAAAGGATTAAATTTTATCCTTTGAATTTTTATTTTTATTTTTATTTTATTATTAAAAACCTCTTTCAATTCACTATGATATAGTTACTAACTTTGAAACGAATTTCAATAGAATTTTAAATAAATTTTATAAAATTATTCATATTCATATTTAACCTGTTCTTGTTTAGTTTGAAATCTGTGAACTTCATCGAATAAAATTACCTATGATATAGTTACTAACTTGAAACGAATTTCAATAGAATTTTAAATAAATTTTATAAAATTATTCATATTCATATTTAACTCGTTTTTGTTTAGTTTGAAATCTGTGAACTTTATCGAATAAAATTACCTAAATTACCTAGTTTTACTTATATTTTATTTATGAAAAAATAATTAAAAAACTCATTAATCATGCTATTGGGTCATTCTATTTTTAAGCAGGTTTTTTTTATATATAATTTTAAATAATATTAAAATTATGGTTTAAATACATAATTACTTTACGTTATAAATTTAAATTTATTATTTTAATATATTATTATTATTGTAAAATTTAATTTGATAAATTAAATTGATTTTCATTGAATATTTTATTTCTCATCTGCAGCCAACTAAACATTATACTTTTCAAGATAAAGTTGTACCTTTTGACTCTATCTTCTTATTTTATTACTATTACTCGTAATTAGCTCGCTCTTATGTGAGGCCAACATTCATACAATATATAGTGTTATCTTTTCTACCTTTAACTATAAAGCGTTTAGGTTATTTCATGTTTATCTACAGTTTGTTTGTTTATGGTGATTTTTTAAAGCTATCAACTTTGTAGAATGTAGATATAGTTTTACATATTGTTATGTTTTCCGTGTGATGAAGGCCTAGAACTTAGGTGAATTTTTGTTATTGGGATTATGTTTTTTATTTGATTTTTCACTTTATTAATGTTTTTAATGTTTGTATTTATAAATTTTTAATGGCTAGTTTTTTATTAGCTGATTTTGGACCATGATGTATTTTTGTTATTTATACATAAAGATTGTATGATTTTTTCACTTTGTTTTGAGGATGAATTATATTAGTTGGTTCGAAATGTTGACCAAGTCCTAATGATTTCTGTAAGACATTTATCTACAATATGAATCACAAAAATCCCAGATCTAATAATTTTTCTCAAATATTTTTTCATTTTCTGAATAAACTTTATTTCTTACATATTAGTCCAATGTAAATTATTAATTTATTTATTAAATGCAATATTTATAATTTAAATTTTCAAATATATATATTACAATATTTCCTCTTCTAATGTTTTTAAATAGATAATGGACTTTGTATGTAAAAAAAATTAAAAAATAATATTATTTATCAGTATACATTGAGATTCTCATAATAGCCTTGAACTTGTACTCTTATCAATACAATGAAGATGATTTATAAGTCGAATTTATGTTACTTCATGATTAATATATATACATTAAACCATTATTTTTTTTGGGTAAATATAATTATGTTTTATATCATTTCAAAAAAGTTGAGTAGTACATGAGAATTAAAGGCATATTCATGGAATGAATTTATAGGAGAGGGGAACGCTCTACAACTTGAGAAAAACTTGAAGTTGGCACCAGTTTTGGTTTTAGGGTTTCATGGAGGGTCGTGCAGGAGGGAGTGATGCTCCCTCCTATAGTCAAGCTGTAACGGAGGGAGGCAGGGAGGCAAGGAGGCAGGAGGGAAACAGTTCAAAATACCGATGGGAAAGACTGCACAAACAAGAGGAAAGGAAACAGTGGGACGCAATGAGATCCCGAACTAGGAAGAAGAACAACAAGACTCGGGTCTAGAAAGGGAGAAGGGAAGCAGTAGCAAGAAAAGGCCTCAAATGAAAACTACGGGAGCATGTAAGCCCAAATCGAGCATCATCCCCAGGGTCATATTAAGTGATCCTGCGATTCAAGCGCATAGGGACCATATGAGAGAACATGCGATCATCTGCAAGTTTATGGGAATATGGCCAACAGATAGAGCTTTACACATCTAGATCAGGAGCCACTGGAAGCCCAAAGGAGAGATACATGTGCATCTGTGTTCAAAGGGCTTCTTCACGGTAGTGTTTATGAGCCTAGAGGACAAGGATAGAGTGTTTGAAGGGGGATCGTACTTCTATGCTGCAACAGGACTTTACATGCGGCCATGGATGATGAACTTTGTCCTGGAATGAGAGACATTCACATCTGTACCGGTTTGGATCAGACTATACTCACTACCTCTGGACTACTGGCAACTAGAGTCACTGAAAACCATAGGCAACAAGCTAGGGCATTTTGTAAAAATATCAGAAGCAACTCTCAAAGGTAAATATACCTCCTTCGCTAGAATATGTGTGGAAATGGATCTATCTAGAGCCCTACCAGATGCAATAATCTTAGAGGTATATGATGAGGAATGGATGCAAATGGTAGACTATGAGCACATGCCTTTCAAATGTCGGAAATGTCATGAACGTGGCCATCTATTCAGAGATTTCCCCACAAACCATATGGAAAATAGTGGAAAAACCCCTATGGAAAAAGATCATGAGGGTTTTACCAAGGTTGGAGGCAAAGGGAAAGGGGGGAAAAGATCTCATAAGAAGACAAGCGAAGGCAAACAGACAAGACACAATAGCTTCAAAATCCTCGAGGAAGTGGAAACAGACCCAATCAAGGATAACATCCCTAAGGAGCGGGATATGGAAACTGAAATGGAGGATATCCCAGTAAACAATCAGCAAATAGAGGAACTACAAATCTACATGGATATTAGCAAGGACCAAGAAATGACCCCAAGTGAGGTGGGTACAGAGGATCATGAACTGCAGGAGATACTAGACAGAGAAAATCTAGATCTAGAGCAATTTCTGGAACAGGGGAAGAACAAAGGTGTGGACTCACTGCCTAAAGAAGATTATGATCGAGTCCAACAACTCTATCTATGGAGGGCGCAATCAAAGGGAACTGGAGTCAAAAGAAACCATGAAAGCCAAGAACAGAGTGGGGTCAAAGTGATGGAGAACCCACAAACATTATCTCCAAAAGACCTAGGAAGGAAAAGAGGAAGGAAAAGACATAATGAGATGCTAACGGAGTGTGGAAAACTGATGATTAACTCAGGTAAGATGAAAGATCTTACCAACTACTCTTCTACTAACCTTTCTTAATGAAGCTCGCAACCTAGAATATTAAAGGCTTAGGGAGTAGAAGAAAATAGAGAAATCTCAGCAACAGATTAAAAGAGGAAAAACCAGACATGGTCTTTATTCAAGAAACAAAATGCTCAATGGAAAAAATAAGAGAAATCCATAATAAATGGTTAACTAAGTATGATTATTTAGAGGTGAAAGCCATCAACTCTGTAGGAGGGATTCTCACGCTATGGGATCCATGGACGCTGGGAATACTAGATTCTGAAGCGTCGAGGAACTATCTTTCTCTGGTGTGCCAGCCTATAGGGGACAAGGAGACCTACATGATAACTAATGTGTATGGCCCTCAACAGCATGCGGAGAAACTTAAATTTCTTAACTCATTGGAAGGTCTCAGAGCACGTTATCCCAACATACCCTCGATACTGGCAGGTGATTTCAACATGATAAGATCTCTCTCAGAAAAGGAGGAGGTACCAAACAACTGGGTAGAGACTCTAAAGCCTTCCAATATTTCCTCATGAACATGGGATTAGTGGACACTAAAACTACAAATGGGACCTTCACTTGGAATAACAAAATAGGTGGAGTTTCCCAAGTGGCGACAAAACTGGATAGGTTTATCGTCGCCGAGGATCTCATCCTCACAGGAGTAGCCATATCACTGTCCATTTTGCCCTTTGGTAGCTCGGATCATTGGCCTATACAGCTAGAAGTTTCCTTTATGGGCACACCGAGGAACAGGCCTTTTCGAAAATGCTTGGCTCTCTAACCCCAACTTCACCAAAAACATTTCCAAATGGTGGAAGGAGGATTTGAACATCCAGGGTACTAAGATGTACATGCTCTAGCAGAGACTAAAATACATTAAATCCAAAATTAAGGATTGGAACAAAAAAGAATTTGGTGATATCATCAAGACCAAAATGAGTACTGAACAAAAACTCCAGGAAGTCAATATGATCAATACCACAGAGGCCTTCAATGAGGAAAGACAGAAATTGATTGATTCTCTGTAGGAAGAATGGGATAAACGTTGTCTACAAGAGGAAACTTTTTGGAGACAAAAATCCCGGATCCAGTGGATCAAAGAGGGAGAAAGGAACACTAAGTTCTTTCACAAATCTACCATGGCTTACAGGGCACATAACATAATCAACAAGCTAAAGGAATCTCAAGGTTCAGAACTTGTAACTCACAAGGACATGGAGTTGACCCTAGTACAACACTTCTTGGACATTGCAAAGGAGCCAATAGAAGATAGATCCAGGTTCATTACGAAGATCACTCAGTACATTCCTAGGTTGGTCACCAATGAGGACAACCACAATCTCAACAGGCCAGTCTCGGAAGAATAGGTTAGTGAGGTGATCAAGGAAATGCAAAATGGAAAATAACTAGGACCAGATGGCTTCAATGTCGATTTCTTCAAAGCCTACTGGGATACAGTCAAACAGGACATACTCGAGGTAGTTGAAGACTCAAGGCAACAAAAAAAGGTTCTAAAAGTGCTAAACACAACCTTCATAGCTCTAATCCCCAAAAAGGAAAATGTTGTCACACCGGATGGGTTTATACCCATAGCCTTATGCAATGTGGTTTACAAAATTATCTCCAAAGTGATAGCCAACAGACTCAAGCCACTACTACCTTTGCTGATATCTTAGGAGAAAACAGGCTATTTGGAGGGAAGGCAAATTCTTAACAACATTATCCAAGCCCATGAGGTGGTACACTCTCTCAAACACAGCAAGCAATCAGGTATGATCATCCAATTAGACCTTATGAAGGCCTATGAGAAACTCAGCTGGTCTTACATAAAAGCCATTCTTAAAGCCTATGGCTTTAACCAAGATTGGATAAGATGGGTTATGGCTTTAGTCACCTCGACCAATTTCTCCATTCTGCTTAATGGAGCTCCCTCCAATACTTTTACACCTTCCAGGGGACTCAGACAAGGTGATCTGCTCTCTCCCTTCCTCTTTGTTCTCATGATGGAAGGGCTTGGTAGAGAAATCAAAATGGCAAATGCTGAAGGTAGAATTCAGGGAATCAAGCTCACCCCGGATGGAGAGGCCAACACTCATCAACAATTTGTGGATGACACGATGCTGGTGTACCCACAATTAGGGAGGAAAAAGAAATCAAAGATATCTTAAACGACTTCACCATGGCAGCAGGCACAGAGGTAAGCCAAAGCAAGTCCAAGGTTTTTTTCTTTAACACTAATATTGCAATACAGAGAAATATCACCAGGATTCTGGGTTTTCAAAGGGAACAGTTACCTTCCAAATATCTAGGCATTCCTCTTACTGACAAACCCCTTGTGTAAGCATATATGGGAACCAATTTTAAACAAGCTTCAGGACAAAATCAACAATTGGACATACAGAGCTTTAAACTTGGTAGGGCGTCTGGTGCTCACCAAGGCAGTTTTGCAGGCCATTCCCATTTTTATGTTTGCAGCTATACCGGCTCCTCAGGGCATAAAGCAGCAAATAAGAAACATTCAAAGGAATTTTCTATGGGGCAGAGGGGAAAAGAAAAATAAGTGGGCTCTAGTTGCTTGGGACAAGCTCTGCAAACCCAAAAGCCATGGTGGTTTGGGTCTAGATGATCCAAAGACTCTGAGTTAGGCTTCGGGAGCCAAGTTGTGGTGGTGATGGATCAAGGAGTTGAGAGCACCATGGGCCAAGCTTTGGACTCAAAAGTACGCCAAGCACTGGCAGGAACAGGATCACATTAGAATGACAAGACAAATCAGGGGCTCATACATCTGGAACCTTGCATGGGAGAACAAAAGCATTGTCTAGAAGCACTGTTTTTGGGAAATTAGAGCTGGGGACTAGGCTCGCTTCTAGGAGGACAACTAGCAATAGGAACCCATCCTGAACAGGAATGAACTGGCAAACCTCAAAAGGGATACAAACAGAAAAGGTCTCTTATTAGTAAAAGACTTTTGGGATCAAGGGAGGAACAAGGATAAATGGAGGAAATGGAAGAATCTAAGTTACAAGGAAGAAAGCCCTTTGAAGGGCATGGTAGAGGCTCTTGCTAAGGATGTAGAGCATAGAAGGATTCTGGTCTCCTCTTCTCCTGTTTAATTAAGATGGGGCAAGAACAATGAAGGTAAATACAATCTCAAAGAGACTAAACAGGCAATCACTGGATTAAACTTGGTAAAAGTTGAGAAAGTCTGGCAGGAGCTACGGCAGACCTCTCAATGGATGAAAATAAAATTATTTATTTGTCTTGTTCATTAAAAGAAAATGCTAACTTGGGAAAATCTTATGACGAAAGGTTTCATTAGCCCCTCTAAATGTCAGCTCTGTGGCTTGCAGGAGGAAACGATTGAACACCTGCTTAATCTGTGCTCCTTCTCTGCCACAATTTGGGATTGGGTGGCCTCAAGCTTTAGACAGACCAACAGGGATAGGCTCAGGATATCCAATACATTATCGAAATGGAGTAAAAACTTCTTAGAAAAAGAAATCATCAACAAAGCCTAGATGCTAACTCTAGGCTTTGTCATCTGGAACATTTGGAAAGAAAGAAACAGAAGAATTTTAAAAAACAAAGCCAGAGAACCCCAGCTTATCATCAATAAGATTTTGAAACAGCTTAAGGAAATAGTTAGAAGCATTTTGAGAATGAAACCGACGAATCCTCCTCTACCTCAGGAAATACAAATTCTTATTAATTTGGATCTTCAAGCCATCAACCCTCAGGATGTGAAGAAGGATCTGAGAACCTTAAACATAGGGAAGAGGGGTTGACAGCCCTGGGCTTTTTCAAAGTCAGTATTGATGGAACCTCTAAGGGTAATCCCAGGGAAGCTGGCTTTGGTGGAGCCATCAGGGATCTTAAGGGACATATAAAATACATCTTCCATGGACACCTGGAAAAGGGCACCAACAACATGGCGGAACTTCTGGCGTTAGATCAATGTATCGAGATCTTAGTGGAGGCAAACTTACAGAATGTCATAATCAAAGCTGACTCGGAATTGGTCGTCAAAGTTGCCAAGAAGATTCAAAATGGAGCCTTGCCAGACAAAGTGACAAAGCACTCGAGGCTACTGCAGGTGTTCCACCGTATCCAATTACACTTACAAATCCTTAAAACAATAAGATTTGTGCACGTTAGAAGAAAGGAAAACATGCTTGCAGACAGGCTGGCCAATGAAGGGGTGGTCAACAAGGACAGGGATTCTCGGCATCCATGGGAGTTTCTTCCTACCGGGAAGCTTCGGGAGGACTGTTCCACTCTAGAAAATGCAGACTGGGATTCATGGTTGAGCAGTGCTGATACTGGAAACAAAGATGGGCAGGACAGTGCCCAATTTGTCATCGGTCTCTATTCATAATCTCTCGTCTCTTTTCCCTGGGCATTAGAATGACAGAGGAAGGTTTCAAGGTGCACGACAATATAGATTGGATCGCTGAAACTCTCTTGGCTCAGTGGGATTTTTTTGGCAACTCCCGAGGGCTAGCTCGGAAAAGAAGGAGGCGGACAGATTGGCAAGCTCAGATGGACGGTCTCCACCCAGCAATACCACAGATGCAAAACCACAAGTGGTATATCGCGCGGGTCTCGGCTGGTTTCCGGCATAATGGAAGAACCACGCGATTCCATTCAAGAGACGACGCGTGGCGTAGAGATGAGAGAGAAAACTGCTCTCATCGCACAGTTAACCTCCGAGATATCTCTGTGGGACATTGGATTGGGGCATTTCTTTCTACGGTTGAGATCAATCGTGCTATTCACTTAAAGATTCAAGACCTGACTCATTCAAGTGGACCCCATCTTAATAAGATTATTGGTAGGTCCACCAGGAGCCACATGGCCCTTGGTGGGACCATCTGGGGGCCCGACACCCCACAAGACCATGTTCACAAATCGTATATGCCTAATGGGTTTCTAAGCGGCACCAAGGTGGGTTCCACAAAACCCAAAAACCACAAGTGGTTTATCGTGCAGGACATGGGCGGTATCAGGTTTTGGAGCAATTGCACGCGATTCCATACAGAAGGCAACACGTGGCAAGGAGAGGTGGTGGAAAACTGCTCTCATCACGCGGTTAACCCCCTTGCTTCTTGTCTGCGCGATATCCAGGATGGTCGTCGGATCAGGACTCTGATTTCAACGGCTTGGATTGATCGGTCTTATTGCTTATTGGTGAATAGGTGAGGGCTTGTACTAATCGATGCTATGTGATTCTTGCTGGTTATCTAAGGGCTTCATCCCCGTTTTGTTTAGGATCTACTTTTGTTGTAGGAGGGTCAGTTTATGGTCTTGACTTGTCTGGCAACTGTTAGCCGCTTCTATTGGCTATGTCACCCCTACTGTCTAGGGCTCTATGTAAATTATATAATTTATTCAGATCAACAGAAGGTTCGTCTCTTACTTATAAACAAAAAAGGCATATTCATAGCCATATAAATTTTTGATTAATTGAATATTTAGATTAAAAAAAAGATAACACTAGCATTTACAAAGACATTCAAGTTCTGGAACAAAAAAGTCACGATTCCAAACAAGTTATGATTGTTACATATTTGTGCACTAGAGGAACCAAACACCATTATTATTTTAAAAGATATAAAACAAGTTGCACCCATAAAAAAGCCATTGATAACAGTTATATGAAATTAGCATTAAGTACCAAAGCTCTAGAGGCTAAGATACAATGCTACGACAAGCCCGCATATAATGCTCTGTTAGACAAATAACACACTAGAGAATAAGGTGGTGTCACCTGGAGATGAGCCAAAACCACCTGCATATCATAGAACCACTTAAACTCTAAGCAGCATGAAACTACTAGCCTTCCAAAAAACCAAGTATATCCCTAAACTCCACTACACCCGAAAGAGAAGGTAACAAATGAATACCCTAGAGGGTTGCCTAGAATAAACTAGACCCAAGTAACAATATCAAAAATGAATGACAAATTACTTGATATCACCATTCTAGTTATTGTCTAAAGAAATTAAAGAAATTAGAGTAGGAGTTTGAACATTATTTACTGGAGGGTTAGTAAGATCTCCATAAGAAGAATCACTAACAAAGAAACTTTCCACTTGCACTAGACAAAAGTTAACAATGTTATCCAAACAAAACCTTTGGTTAAAAAACCTCATTTAATATCTTCTATTAAAAAATAAATTCTAATATTTTATTTATTTTTCTTTGAAAATTAAACCTAACAACTTCTTCATTTGTTGATTCAAGCTCAAAAACTCATTAAATGAAACCTCGTCGCCCTAAATCTACCAAAAACTAAGAGCCATTTAACATCCTCCCCCATTGTTAAAACATTAATTTTATACCTATAAACATTTTAATTTAACCACAAGTTTTAAATTTTTGAACAATAATTTATGGAAATGTTCTGTTTTCTCATTTTTTTAAAATCATAATATCATCTCCATACGTAGTTTATAATTATTAAGTATACAAATCACATAGTTTTCCTTTATTTAAAAAATTGTCATGCTCGATAACTTGAAGTATAGTTTGTTGGTTTGGGTGCTTAATAATTCTTTTCCCATGAGTTACATTGAAAATAACTAGCATTTGCACCAAATGTTGCAAAGGAAACGCCGTAAGGCATAAATTGAGGAACAATCAGGACATGGAATGGGAAAATCTAAATGAAATGTAGAGATGTAGTAGAAATGAAATTGATTTAGGGTGCCTTACACTATTTTTTATTAATTATTGAATTAATATTGCATATAAATTGTTGTTCATGACTATGAAGCTACCAAGTTGCTCAATGGGAAAGTTATAGCCAAAGGAGAGGAGAGGTAGGAAGAACACTATAAATTGTACATGTGAGTTAATTTGAATTTACTTTAAAATCATAGTAATTTAGTTTCAATTTGAATTTATTTATTTCTAAAGTCACCTTTTATTCATAAAAATTAATTAATGGTTGTGAAAGACATGAGCATCCTATTGATTGGTTGTATATCACTGAGAAAATAACTTGTAATCAGATATGCCAATCAAGAACAAAGAACTGGATGAAGGTTGAACACTTTCTCTGAGTGTGGACAACTGAAGAAGAACCTCGTGAGTAAGCCCCAACTGAATCATGGAATTCGAAAAGGATGAATAAAAAATAGCTGCCAGTTTTCCTCTTCTACCAAATCCCCCATTCTTATTATAGATGTCTCCGCAACTCCAATTTCTGACAGGACTTTGCGATTCCTTGAACTTACAACAAGTCTCGAGTTGGAGTGGTGGGTTAGCAGCAACAAACCAAATTTCTTCCATCAACTGGGAACCATCTCTCCAAACTTCATCCAGAAATAAAGCAAACCTCTGAGTTTGCAATCTCTGACTCAACCACATCTTTGCATATTCATCACCATCATTTCTATCTAATTCTATCTTTGTAAGCGTGGCTATTTGCATACACAGTTCATTTCTAAGATTGTAGAAGATGGATTATTGGAAATAATGAGCCAAAGCAATAAGTCATCTCTGAAGAGATTTCTCACCTTTGGACTTTGGAAGACTGATATGTTTGCTGAGGGTTCTTGTGGAAGAGTATTGAAATTACTTACGATTATATGAATCTTTTGGTAGATCTGACGAGAAGACAAGGGTTTCTAGTATTTTTGGTTTCTTCATAAAGGGTGTCGTTGGGTTTCAATTTGCAAGATTATTTTCCCTGGAAAAATGCTCGTAGCATGGATCTGTAGTTGTTCTCCATATTACTCAATCATCACGATGATTTTCCTCTGAAATACTCTTTGGTGAATTTGAATTTTCAGTGTTAGATTTTGCTGGTGATAAATCTAACAACACTGATGGTTATGGATGTTTGATTTGTCATTTCTGAAATCTAATCATCTTTGCCAAAATCTGAGGAACGAGTTTTTTTCAAGGTCCTTCCACCATGAATCCTTCATCAGAGAATGAATTATATAGAGGCATAATAATTGAAATCGATTCCTGATTCCGTGATCTGAAATTGTTTGAAGCAGATTGTCCATTGAAACACCCATCTCCATCTTTTTCTATTGAATATCTCCAGCTCTTGTTTCTCAATAAGTCTGAGCATTATATTGACCTCAGAGCTCACTGTTTTAATATCACAAGTGGCTACTCATAGTGTAAATTTCCCCTCAAAAATTAGAAAGGAAGCAATGTATAACTTTGTGTTGTCATGCCTCAGTAGCAAACTCAGAAGCACCATTACTTGAGAAGACCAAGCTTTTCTTTGGGTATCTGTGATATTTATGTTCATATTAGGAGGCTCTACCTATTTCTTCTCTTCAAGCTGTGATCCTAGGTCTGAAGCTTCACCAATAGCACTAATAGCTAAAGACCTTGACACAGGACAGAAACCTTGTGTGACAAATCCTTGACGATTTGTTGATGTTGTAAGAGTAACACTGGTTGCATGACATTGACGTATGTGTGACTATAACAATGATAGCAATGAGCATCCTATTGATTGGTTGTATATTGCATATTCATCACCCTCATTTCTACCTAATTCTATCTTTGTAAGCGTGGCTATTTTCATGAACAGTTCATTTCTAAGATTGTGAAAGATGGATTATTAGAAACAGTGAGCCAAAGCAATAAGTCATCTTTGAAGAGATTTCTCACCTTTGGACTGTTGAAGACTGATATGTTTGCTGAGGATTCTTGTGGAAGAGTATTGAAATTACTTACGGTTATACGAATATTTTGGTAGATTTGACGAGAAGACAAGGCTTTCTGGTGTTTTTGGTTTCTTCATAGAGGGTGTCGTTGGGTTTCAATTTGCAAGGTTATTTTCCTTGGAAAAATGCTGGTAGCACGGACTGTTGAACATATATATATCGACCTCTCGCATAGGGACGCTCCATCAAGAATATGTGAGCATTACAAGCATCCTCAGTGTGGACTAATAAAATGGAACCCATGATATCATGAAGCTCCCTTAACCATTCAAAATTTTCAGCGTTGCCTGAGAGATGTGAACATTAATATAAGAATAGGAAAAATGGGCATTTTTCTGTTAATGGCAGATCTGAAAATTATGCTCTTACCCATTGGATACTGAGAATCAAAATGTTCAACATTGATACAGAGATGCGACTTTAATATAAGATTAGATGAAATGAACATTTTTATATTGATTTCAGATTTCATTTATCTCATTGATATGTAACAAAACTATGCTTATACCCATGAGATACAGAGAATCCATAATCAACCTAAACTCAATGAAATAAAACAATCCATAAGAGAAACACCAAGCCATGAAAATTTACAAAAATAAGATCAAATATCTAATGAACGCATACCATACATGTGACAAGATAGAAATGTAAATTACATTTTTCTAAATATCAAGAGATTTGCATTTCAAAGTAATTTCAAAATAATGGTTGAGAAGCTCATTTTACAATCGAGTCAAAATAATGATTGTGTTGGGTAAGAGATTGTGTTAAGAAGCTCATTTTATAGTGGAATATGAAAATTATTTGGGATTTCATCACTTTTTAAAACCGGTCTACATTTATCTAATTCTAAATCTATTATGAGCATACAATTTTACAACTCATAAATTTGATCCTTTGCACCCTAACCCTAATAAATCGAAATTGATTAGATTTATCTAATTCTAAATCTATTATGAGCATGCAACTTTACAACTCATAAATTTGATCTTCTGGACCCTAACCATAAATTTGAAGTTAAAATAAACTTACGGATCTTTTAATACAAATCTTTGAAGTCAGTAGTAACAACGAACTTACCCAGAAAATAGGTTTTTCACGTCTCATGATATCAATTGGGGTCCAGCAAGATTCATCGAGGCAGTCCCTGAATTCGCCATCATCATTAAGTGGCGAGGCTGCAGTTATGGATGATGTGTAAATTACACGCCTCAAAGACTTTGCGTGACTGCAAGTCCTCAAAATATCAAGAGTACCATTCACCTCAGCTTCGATAACATTCATCTGTGTCTGAAGAAAAAGTACATTAAAAGGGAAAATTTATATCCAAAAAAGGGGTCAAAATCCAGTAATAAATTCGTTGTTTCCGGAAGTTGTGCATTCGGGTGGCTGTTAAAAAATACCTGTGCTTCAATGGCGAAATCCATTATAGTTGCCAAATGACAAATGTACTCACAACCCTCAGTGGCAGCATGGAAGCTTCCCTCTTGGCGGAGGTCGGCTTTGAAGAGTCTGAGCCTCTCTTTTGCTCCTGGCAGGCACAGAATACGGCGAGTTTTGCTATCGTTTCCTGCAGCATGTGAAGGACGATTGATGGTTCGTATGGACCGTCGCGCCTGGCATTGCTCAATTAAAATCAACGGTTAATGATTACCGGATCATCTAACAACCAAATCGAATGGCACATATTTTGGCATGACAACAGTTTGGAGAGTTCATTTCAGAGGGAAACGCCTTACGGCGTAAATATGTAAAGAAATAAATATGCTAGGCAATAAATATGTAAAGTAAAACTGAAAATAGAGCCGCGTGACGAGACACATCAAAAGGATGGATGGGAGGCTGAATTTTTATAAACAATACATACTCCAATTTTTATAAACAATTCATACTCCAATTTTTATTCTGTGTAAATATAGACAGAGTGTGAAACAATTATCCACAATTATTTTCTCTAAATATCCTAATGGTAAAGGAAAAAAATATGACCTAGAAATTCCAAACTTATTATAGATTGATTAGTGGAACATTTGAAATAAGAAACTACACCTTGTTATCAATATATCAAAATATGATTTCAAATCTCATGCCTCTCCTATCAGTTTTCATCACATGCATAGAATCAAAGGATCCATGAATTGTGTAAGAACAAATCTAAATGCCATAGTTTAACTAGCTGAGGAATTGTCTGGATTGTTATGGAAATTTAGGTTATATTTAGAAAATATTTGGTAAATATTTTTGTAAATCCAAGTTATAGTTGTTAAATTTCAAAATTTTAAGTGTCCTAGACGTTTTTGATGGTGCTGAATCTATTTCTACTGATGGTGCTGAATCTATTTCTACTATCAAAAATAAAATTCAAACACTGCATCTACAAGATTTTTTGAAATTATTTTGCCCAGATTCCTACCACTTTTGGCCATCCAAACAATTCCTCCGTATCCAATTCAAATGGACAAAGGCAAAGCAAGGCTATTTAAACAAAAGTATCAACAATTCTCGAAACAATGTAATAAAATCAGTTTTTCTTCAAAGAATGTAATAAAGTCAGTTTTTCTTCAAAGCAATTTACATGCTTTTTCTTTGATTGTAGATTATCAGGAGGACAATGATATTTTCTCTATATTATAAACTTTGTGACTGGTTTTTATATGTTCAACAGAACTGATAAATTATATATCTTTCATACACACAACTATGAACCTTTATAAGAGTTCTTATACCATATTATTATTTTGACATATCTCAGCTGGTACTACGGCCATATATACAACATAAACATGTTTTTAAGGTGGTAGGGTACTAATAACTGGGCAAAAATTATTGCATATCGGGTTTTTTATACATGTTTCAGTGGCTCAACATCAAAGATATTCAGGTATTTGGGGATTTAAAAAGTTGCATTGATGGGATAAAAAGGCTCAATTGCTTTCGGCCTCCAGTGATGTCATACGGGATGAAACTGTGTTAGTTAAAGGTTGTTGCGAGATTCTCACAAATCTTATATTCTCAGGATAGAGAGTGAATATTTTATGACCATAGAAACCCAACCTATGTAAGTAGGTGATATAAGTTTGAGAATATAGATACTTTGGAGATGAGTTGTTAGTCTAGTATGATGCGAGAGCCACATAAAAGATTTGATCATGGACAGATTTGTGATCCAGTGAATTAGTTTCCCTAATAAATCAAATGTCTTTTCTTCAATTCACTTACAACTTCATTCGTTGTTTGTATTTCATTCGGTTGTTGTTTTTCAATTCACTTATAACTTCATTCGTTGCCTGATCGATTCCTGATTCCGTGATCTAAAATTGTTTGAAGCAGATTGTCCATTGAAACACCCATCTCCATCTTTTTCTATTGAATATCTCCAGCTCTTGTTTCTCAATAAGTCTGAGCATTATATTGACCTCAGAGCTCACTGTTTTAATATCACAAGTGGCTACTCATAGTGTACATTTCCCCTCAAAAAATAGAAAGGAAGCAATGTACAACTTTGTGTTGTCATGCCTCAGTAGCAAACTCAGAAGCACCATTACTTGAGAAGACCGAGCTTTTCTTTGGGTATCTGTGATATTTATGTTCATATTAGGAGGCTCTACCTATTTCTTCTCTTCAAGTTGTGATCCTAGGTCTGAAGCTTCACCAATAGCACTAATAGCTAAAGACCTTGACACAGGACAAAAACCTTGTGTGACAAATCCTTGACGATTTGTTGATGTTGTAAGAGTAACACTGGTTGCATGACATTGACGTATGTGTGACTATAACAATGATAGCAATGAGCATCCTATTGATTGGTTGTATATTGCATATTCATCACCCTCATTTCTACCTAATTCTATCTTTGTAAGCGTGGCTATTTGCATACACAGTTCATTTCTAAGATTGTGAAAGATGGATTATTGGAAACAGTGAGCCAAAGCAATAAGTCATCTTTGAAGAGATTTCTCACCTTTGGACTGTTGAAGACTGATATGTTTGCTGAGGATTCTTGTGGAAGAGTATTGAAATTACTTACGGTTATATGAATATTTTGGTAGATTTGACGAGAAGACAAGGAATTCTGGTGTTTTTGGTTTCTTCATAGAGGGTGTCGTTGGGTTTCAATTTGCAAGGTTATTTTCCTTGGAAAAATGCTGGTAGCACGGACTGTTGAACATATATATATCGACCTCTCGCATAGGGACGCTCCATCAAGAATATGTGAGCATTACAAGCGTCCTCAGTGTGGACTAATAAAATGGAACCCATGATATCATCAAGCTCCCTTAACCATTCAAAATGTTCAGCGTTGCCTGAGAGATGTGAACATTAATATAAGAACAGGAAAAATGGGCATTTTTCTGTTAATGGCAGATCTGAAAATTATGCTCTTACCCATTGGATACTGAGAATCAAAATGTTCAACATTGATACAGAGATGCGACTTTAATATAAGATTAGATGAAATGAACATTTTTATATTGATTTCAGATTTCATGTATCTCATTGATATGTAACAAAACTATGCTTATACCCATGAGATACAGAGAATCCATAATCAACCTAAACTCAATGAAATAAAACAATCCATAAGAGAAACACTAAGCCATGAAAATTTACAAAAATAAGATCAAATATCTAATAAACGCATACCATACGTGTGACAAGATAGAAATGTAAATTACATTTTTCTAAATATCAATAGATTTGCATTTCAAAGTAATTTCAAAATAATGGTTGAGAAGCTCATTTTACAGTCGAGTCAAAATAATGATTGTGTTGGGTAAGAGATTGTGTTAAGAAGCTCATTTTATAGTGGAATATGAAAATTATTTGGGATTTCATCACTTTTTAAAACCGGTCTACATTTATGTAATTCTAAATCTATTATAAGCATACAATTTTACAACTCATAAATTTGATCCTCTGCAACCTAACCCTAATAAATCCAGATTGATTAGATTTATCTAATTCTAAATCTATTATGAGCATGCAACTTTACAACTCATAAATTTGATCTGCTGGACCCTAACCCTAATAAATCTAGATTGATTATATTTGAAGTTAAGATAAACTTACAGATCTTTTAATACAAATCTTTGAAGTGAGTAGTAACAACGAACTTACCTAGAAAATAGGCTTTTCACGTCTCATGATATCGATTGGGGTCTAGCAAGATTCATCGAGGCAGCCCCTGAATTCTCCATCATCATTAAGTGGCGAGGCTGCAGTTATGGATGATGTGTAAATTACACGCCTCACAGACTTTGCGTGACTACAAGTCCTCAAAATATCAAGAGTACCATTCAACTCAGCTTCGATAACATTCATCTGTGTCTGAAGAAAAAGTACATTAAAAGGGAAAATTTATATCCAAAAAAGGGGTCAAAATCCAGTAATAAATCCGTTGTTTCCGGAAGTTGTGCATTCGGGTGGCTGTTAAAAAATACCTGTGCTTCAATGGCGAAATCCATTATAGTTGCCAAATGACAAATGTACTCACAACCCTCAGCGGCAGCACGGAAGCTTCCCTCTTGGCGGAGGTCGGCTTTGAAGAGTCTGAGCCTCTCTTTTGCTCCTGGCAGGCACAGAATACGGCGAGTTTTGCTATCGTTGCCTGCAGCATGTGAAAGACGGTTGATGGTTCGTATGGACCGTCGCGCCTGGCATTGCTCAATTAAAATCAACGGTTAATGATTATCGGATCATCTAACAACCAAATCGAATGGCACATATTTTGGCACGACAACAGTTTGGAGAGTTCATTTCAGAGGGAAACGCCTTACGGTGTAAATATGTAAAGAAATAAATATGCTAGGCAATAAATATGTAAAGTAAAACTGAAAATAGAGCCGCGTGACGAGACACATCAAAAGGATGGATGGGAGGCTGAATTTTTATAAACAATACATACTCCAATTTTTATAAACAATTCATACTCCAATTTTTATTCTGTGTAAATATAGACATAGTGTGAAACAATTATCCACAATTATTTTCTCTAAATATCCTAATGGCAAAGGAAAAACATATCACCTAGAAATTCCAAACTTATTATAGATTGATTAGTGGAACATTTGAAATAAGAAACTACACCTTGTTATCAATATATCAAAATATGATTTCAAATCTCATGCCTCTCCTATCAGTTTTCATCACATGCATAGAATCAAAGGATCCATGAATTGTGTAAGAACAAATCTAAATGCCATAGTTTAACTAGCTGAGGAATTGTCTGGATTGTTATGGAAATTTAGGTTATATTTAGAAAATATTTGGTAAAGGTTTTTGTAAATCCAACTTATAGTTGTTAAATTTCAAAATTTTAAGTGTCCTAGACGTTTTTGATGGTGCTGAATCTATTTCTACTGATGGTGCTGAATCTATTTCTACTATCAAAAATAAAATTCAAACACTGCATCTACAAGATTTTTTGAAATTATTTTGCCCAGATTCCTACCACTTTTGGCCATCCAAACAATTCCTCCGTATCCAATTCCAATGGAGAAAGGCAAAGCAAGGCTATTTAAACAAAAGGATCAACAATTCTCGGAACAATGTAATAAAATCAGTTTTTCTTCAAAGAATGTAATAAAGTCAGTTTTTCTTCAAAGCAATTTACATGCTTTTTCTTTGATTGTAGATTATCAGGAGGACAATGATATTTTCTCTATATTATAAACTTTGTGACTGGTTTTTATATGTTCAACAGAACTGATAAATTATATATCTTTCATACACACAACTATTAACCTTTATAAGAGTTCTTATACCATATTATTATTTTGACATATCTCAGCTGGTACTACGGCCATATATACAACATAAACATGTTTTTAAGGTGGTAGGGTACTAATAACTGGGCAAAAATTATTGCATATCGGGTTTTTTATACTTGTTTCAGTGGCTCAACATCAAAGATATTCAGGTATTTGGGGATTTAAAAAGTTGCATTGATGGGATAAAAAGGCTCAATTGATTTCGGCCTCCAGTGATGTCATACGGGATGAAACTGTGTTAGTTAAAGGTTGTTGCGAGATTCTCACAAATCTTATATTCTCAGGATAAAGAGTGAATATTTTATGACCATAGAAACCCAACCTATGTAAGTAGGTGATATAAGTTTGAGAATATAGATACTTTGGAGATGAGTTGTTAGTCTAGTATGATGCTAGAGCCACATAAAAGATTTGATCATGGACAGATTTGTGATCCAGTGAATTAGTTTCCCTAATAAATCAAATGTCTTTTCTTCGATTCACTTACAACTTCATTCGTTGTTTGTATTTCATTCGGTTGTTGTTTTTCAATTCACTTATAACTTCATTCGTTGCCTGATCGATTCCTGATTCCGTGATCTGAAATTGTTTGAAGCAGATTGTCCATTGAAACACCCATCTCCATCTTTTTCTATTGAACATCTCTAGCTCCTGTTTCTCAATAAGTCTGAGCATTATATTGACCTCAGAGCTCATTGTTTTAATATCACAAGTGGCTACTCATAGTGTACATTTCCCCTCAAAAAATTGAAAGGAAGCAATGTCCAACTTTGTGTTGTCATGCCTCAGTAGCAAACTCAGAAGCACCATTACTTGAGAAGACGGAGCTTTTCTTTGGGTATCTCTGATATTTATGTTCATATCAGGAGGCTCTACCTATTTCTTCTCTTCAAGTTGTGATCCTAGGTCTGAAGCTTCACCAATAGAACTAATAGCTAAAGACCTTGACACAGGACAGAAACCTTGTGTGACAAATCCTTGACGATTTGTTGATGCTGTAAGAGTAACACTGGTTGCATGACATTGACTTATGTGTGACTATAACAATGATAGCAATGAGCATCCTATTGATTGGTTGTATATTGCATATTCATCACCCTCATTTCTACCTAATTCTATCTTTGTAAGCGTGGCTATTTGCATACACAGTTCATTTCTAAGATTGTGAAAGATGGACTATTGGAAACAGTGAGCCAAAGCAATAAGTCATCTTTGAAGAGATTTCTCACCTTTGGACTGTTGAAGACTGATATGTTTGCTGAGGATTCTTGTGGAAGAGTATTGAAATTACTTACGGTTATACGAATATCTTGGTAGATTTGACGAGAAGACAAGGCTTTCTGGTGTTTTTGGTTTCTTCATAGAGGGTGTCGTTGGGTTTCAATTTGCAAGGTTATTTTCCTTGGAAAAATGTTGGTAGCACGGACTGTTGAACATATATATATCGACCTCTCGCATAGGGACGCTCCATCAAGAATATGTGAGCATTACAAGTGTCCTCAGTGTGAACTAATAAAATGGAACCCATGATATCATCAAGCTCCCTTAACCATTCAAAATGTTCAGCGTTGCCTGAGAGATGTGAACATTAATATAAGAACAGGAAAAATGGGCATTTTTCTGTTAATGGCAGATCTGAAAATTATGCTCTTACCCATTGGATACTGAGAATCAAAATGTTCAACATTGATACAGAGATGCGACTTTAATATAAGATTAGATGAAATGAACATTTTTATATTGATTTCAGATTTCATGTATCTCATTGATATGTAACAAAACTATGCTTATACCCATGAGATACAGAGAATCCATAATCAACCTAAACTCAATGAAATAAAACAATCCATAAGAGAAACACTAAGCCATGAAAATTTACAAAAATAAGATCAAATATCTAATAAACGCATACCATACGTGTGACAAGATAGAAATGTAAATTACATTTTTCTAAATATCAAGAGATTTTCATTTCAAAGTAATTTCAAAATAATGGTTGAGAAGCTCATTTTACAGTCGAGTCAAAATAATGATTGTGTTGGGTAAGAGATTGTGTTAAGAAGCTCATTTTATAGTGGAATATGAAAATTATTTTGGATTTCATCACTTTTTAAAACCGGTCTACATTTATCTAATTCTAAATCTATTATAAGCATACAATTTTACAACTCATAAATTTGATCCTCTGCAACCTAACCCTAATAAATCCAGATTGATTAGATTTATCTAATTCTAAATCTATTATGAGCATGCAACTTTACAACTCATAAATTTGATCTTCTGGACCCTAACCCTAATAAATCTAGATTGATTATATTTGAAGTTAAGATAAACTTACGGATCTTTTAATACAAATCTTTGAAGTGAGTAGTAACAGCGAACTTACCTAGAAAATAGGCTTTTCACGTCTCATGATATCGATTGGGGTCCAGCAAGATTCATCGAGGCAGCCCCTGAATTCGCCATCATCATTAAGTGGCGAGGCTGCAGTTATGGATGATGTGTAAATTACACGCCTCATAGACTTTGCGTGACTACAAGTCCTCAAAATATCAAGAGTACCATTCACTTCAGCTTCGATAACATTCATCTGTGTCTGAAGAAAAAGTACATTAAAAGGGAAAATTTATATCCAAAAAAGGGGTCAAATCCAGTAATAAATTCGTTGTTTCTGGAAGTTGTGGATTCGGGTGGCTGTTAACAAATACCTGTGCTTCAATGGCGAAATCCATTATAATTGCCAAATGACAAATGTACTCACAACCCTCAGCGACAGCATGGAAGCTTCCCTCTTGGCGGAGGTCGGCTTTGAAGAGTCTCAGCCTCTCTTTTGCTCCTGGCAGGCACAGAATACGGCGAGTTTTGCTATTGTTGCCTGCAGCATGTGAAAGACGGTTGATGGTTCGTATGGACCGTCGCGGCTGGCATTGCTCAATTAAAATCAACGGTTAATGATTACCAGATCATCTAACAACCAAATCGAATGGCACATATTTTGGCACGACAACAGTTTGGAGAGTTCATTTCAGAGGGAAACGCCTTACGGCGTAAATATGTAAAGAAATAAATATGCTAGGCAATAAATATGTAAAGTAAAACTGAAAATAGAGTCGTGTGACGAGACACATCAAAAGGATGGATGGGAGGCTGAATTTTTATAAACAATACATACTCCAATTTTTATAAACAATTCATACTCCAATTTTTATTCTGTGTAAATATAGACATAGTGTGAAACAATTATCCACAATTATTTTCTCTAAATATCCTAATGGCAAAGGAAAAACATATCACCTAGAAATTCCAAACTTATTATAAATTGATTAGTGGAACATTTGAAATAAGAAACTACACCTTGTTATCAATATATCAAAATATGATTTCAAATCTCATGCCTCTCCTATCAGTTTTCATCACATGCATAGAATCAAAGGATCCATGAATTGTGTAAGAACAAATCTAAATGCCATAGTTTAACTAGCTGAGGAATTGTCTGGATTGTTATGGAAATTTAGGTTATATTTAGAAAATATTTGGTAAAGGTTTTTGTAAATCCAAGTTATAGTTGTTAAATTTCAAAATTTTAACTGTCCTAGACGTTTTTGATGGTGCTGAATCTATTTCTACTGATGCTGCTGAATCTATTTCTACTATCAAAAATAAAATTCAAACACTGCATCTACAAGATTTTTTGAAATTATTTTGCCCAGATTCCTACCACTTTTGGCCATCCAAACAATTCCTCTGTATCCAATTCAAACGGAGAAAGGCAAAGCAAGGCTATTTAAACAAAAGGATCAACAATTCTCGGAACAATGTAATAAAATCAGTTTTTCTTCAAAGAATGTAATAAAGTCAGTTTTTCTTCAAAGCAATTTACATGATTTTTCTTTGATTGTAGATTATCAGGAGGACAATCTTATTTTCTCTATATTATAAACTTTGTGACTGGTTTTTATATGTTCAACAGAACTGATAAATTATATATCTTTCATACACACAACTATGAACCTTTATAAGAGTTCTTATACCATATTATTATTTTGACATATCTCAGCTGGTACTACGGCCATATATACAACATAAACATGTTTTTAAGGTGGTAGGGTACTAATAACTGGGCAAAAATTATTGCATATCGGGTTTTTTATACATGTTTCAGTGGCTCAACATCAAAGATATTCAGGTATTTGGGGATTTAAAAAGTTGCATTGATGGGATAAAAAGGCTCAATTGCTTTCGGCCTCCAGTGATGTCATACGGGATGAAACTGTGTTAGTTAAAGGTTGTTGCGAGATTCTCACAAATCTTATATTCTCAGGATAAAGAGTGAATATTTTATGACCATAGAAACCCAACCTATGTAAGTAGGTGATATAAGTTTGAGAATATAGATACTTTGGAGATGAGTTGTTAGTCTAGTATGATGCTAGAGCCACATAAAAGATTTGATCATGGACAGATTTGTGATCCAGTGAATTAGTTTCCCTAATAAATCAAATGTCTTTTCTTCAATTCACTTACAACTTCATTCGTTGTTTGTATTTCATTCGGTTGTTGTTTTTCAATTCACTTATAACTTCATTCGTTGCCTGATCGATTCCTGATTCCGTGATCTGAAATTGTTTGAAGCAGATTGTCCATTGAAACACCCATCTCCATCTTTTTCTATTGAATATCTCCAGCTCTTGTTTCTCGATAAGTCTGAGCATTATATTGACCTCAGAGCTCACTATTTTAATATCACAAGTGGCTACTCATAGTGTACATTTCCCCTCAAAAAATAGAAAGGAAGCAATGTACAACTTTGTGTTGTCATGCCTCAGTAGCAAACTCAGAAGCACCATTACTTGAGAAGATCGAGCTTTTCTTTGGGTATCTATGATATTTATGTTCATATTAGGAGGCTCTACCTATTTCTTCTCTTCAAGCTGTGATCCTAGGTCTGAAGCTTCACCAATAGCACTAATAACTAAAGACCTTGACACAGGACAGAAACCTTGTGTGACAAATCCTTGACGATTTGTTGATGCTGTAAGAGTAACACTGGTTGCATGACATTGACTTATGTGTGACTATAACAATGATAGCAATGAGCATCCTATTGATTGGTTGTATATTGCATATTCATCACCCTCATTTCTACCTAATTCTATCTTTGTAAGCGTGGCTATTTGCATCCACAGTTCATTTCTAAGATTGTGAAAGATGGATTATTGGAAACAGTGAGCCAAAGCAATAAGTCATCTTTGAAGAGATTTCTCACCTTTGGACTGTTGAAGACTGATATGTTTGCTGAGGATTCTTGTGGAAGAGTATTGAAATTACTTACGGTTATACGAATATTTTGGTAGATTTGACGAGAAGACAAGGGTTTCTGGTGTTTTTTGTTTCTTCATAGAGGGTGTCATTGGGTTTCAATTTGCAAGGTTATTTTCCTTGGAAAAATGCTAGTAGCATGGACTGTTGAACATATATATATAGACCTCTCGCATAGGCACGCTCCATCAAGAATATGTGAGCATTACAAGCGTCCTCAGTGTGGACTAATAAAATGGAACCCATGATATCATGAAGCTCCCTTAACCATTCAAAATGTTCAGCGTTGCCTGAGAGATGTGAACATTAATATAAGAACAGGAAAAATGGGCATTTTTCTGTTAATGGCAGATCTGAAAATTATGCTCTTACCCATTGGATACTGAGAATAAAAATGTTCAACATTGATACAGAGATGCGACTTTAATATAAGATTAGATGAAATGAACATTTTTATATTGATTTCAGATTTCATGTATCTCATTGATATGTAACAAAACTATGCTTATACCCATGAGATACACAGAATCCATAATCAACCTAAACTCAATGAAATAAAACAATCCATAAGAGAAACACCAAGCCATGAAAATTTACAAAAATAAGATCAAATATCTAATGAACGCATACCATACGTGTGACAAGATAGAAATGTAAATTACATTTTTCTAAATATCAAGAGATTTGCATTTCAAAGTAATTTCAAAATAATGGTTGAGAAGCTCATTTTACAGTCGAGTCAAAATAATGATTGTGTTGGGTAAGAGATTGTGTTAAGAAGCTCATTTTATAGTGGAATATGAAAATTATTTGGGATTTCATCACTTTTTAAAACCGATCTACATTTATCTAATTCTAAATCTATTATGAGCATACAATTTTACAACTCATATATTTGATCCTCTGCAACCTAACCCTAATAAATCCAGATTGATTAGATTTATCTAATTCTAAATCTATTATGAGCATGCAACTTTACAACTCATAAATTTGATCTTCTGGACCCTAACCCTAATAAATCTAGATTGATTATATTTCAAGTTAAGATAAACTTACGGATCTTTTAATAAAAATCTTTGAAGTGAGTAGTAACAGCGAACTTACCCAGAAAATAGGCTTTTCACGTCTCATGATATCGATTGGGGTCCAGCAAGATTCATCGAGGCAGTCCCTGAATTCGCCATCATCATTAAGTGTCGAGGCTGCAGTTATGGATGATGTGTAAATTACACGCCTCACAGAATTTGCGTGACTGCAAGTCCTCAAAATATCAAGAGTACCATTCACCTCAGCTTCGATAACATTCATCTGTGTCTGAAGAAAAAGTACATTAAAAGGGAAAATTTATATCCAAAAAAGGGGTCAAAATCCAGTAATAAATTCGTTGTTTCCGGAAGTTGTGCATTCGGGTGGCTGTTAAAAAATACCTGTGCTTCAATGGCGAAATCCATTATAGTTGCCAAATGACAAATGTACTCACAACCCTCAGCGGCAGCATGGAAGCTTCCCTCTTGGCGGAGGTCGGCTTTGAAGAGTCTGAGCCTCTCTTTTGCTCCTGGCAGGAACAAAATACGGCGAGTTTTGCTATCGTTGCCTGCAGCATGTGAAAGACGGTTGATGGTTCGTATGGACCATCGCGCCTCACATTGCTCAATTCAAATCAACAGTTAATGATTACCGGATCATCTAACAACCAAATCGAATGGCACATATTTTGGCACGACAATAGTTTGGAGAGTTCATTTCAGAGGGAAACGCCTTACGGCGTAAATATGTAAAGAAATAAATATGCTAGGCAATAAATATGTAAAGTAAAACTGAAAATAGAGCCGCGTGACGAGACACATCAAAAGGATGGATGGGAGGCTGAATTTTTATAAACAATACATACTCCAATTTTTATAAAAAATTCATACTCCAATTTTTATTCTGTGTAAATATAGACATAGTGTGAAACAATTATCCACAATTATTTTCTCTAAATATCCTAATGGCAAAGGAAAAAAATATGACCTAGAAATTCCAAACTTATTATAGATTGATTAGTGGAACATTTGAAATAAGAAACTACACCTTGTTATCAATATATCAAAATATGATTTCAAATCTCATGCCTCTCCTATCAGTTTCCATCACATGCATAGAATCAAAGGATCCATGAATTGTGTAAGAACAAATCTAAATGCCATAGTTTAACTAGCTGAGGAATTGTCTGGATTGTTATGGAAATTTAGGTTATATTTAGAAAATATTTGGTAAAGATTTTTGTAAATCCAAGTTATAGTTGTTAAATTTCAAAATTTTAAGTGTCCTAGACGTTTTTGATGGTGCTGAATCTATTTCTACGTATGGTGCTGAATCTATTTCTACTATCAAAAATAAAATTCAAACACTGCATCTACAAGATTTTTTGAAATTATTTTGCCCAGATTCCTACCACTTTTGGCCATCCAAACAATTCCTCCATATCCAATTCAAATGGACAAAGGCAAAGCAAGGCTATTTAAACAAAAGGATCAACAATTCTCGGAACAATGTAATAAAATCAGTTTTTCTTCAAAGAATGTAATAAAGTCAGTTTTTCTTCAAAGCAATTTACATGCTTTTTCTTTGATTATAGATTATCAGGAGGACAATCTTATTTTCTCTATATTATAAACTTTGTGACTGGTTTTTATATGTTCAACAGAACTGATAAATTATATATCTTTCATACACACAACTATGAACCTTTATAAGAGTTCTTATACGATATTATTATTTTGACATATCTCAGCTGGTACTACGGCCATATATACAACATAAACATGTTTTTAAGGTGGTAGGGTACTAATAACTGGGCAAAAATTATTGCATATCGGGTTTTTTATACTTGTTTCAGTGGCTCAACATCAAAGATATTCAGGTATTTGGGGATTTAAAAAGTTGCATTGATGGGATAAAAAGGCTCAATTGCTTTCGGCCTCCAGTGATGTCATACGGGATGAAACTGTGTTAGTTAAAGGTTGTTGCGAGATTCTCACAAATCTTATATTCTCAGGATAAAGAGTGAATATTTTATGACCATAGAAACCCAACCTATGTAAGTAGGTGATATAAGTTTGAGAATATAGATACTTTGGAGATGAGTTGTTAGTCTAGTATGATGCTAGAGCCACATAAAAGATTTGATCATGGACAGATTTTTGATCCAGTGAATTAGTTTCCCTAATAAATCAAATGTCTTTTCTTCAATTCACTTACAACTTCATTTGTTGTTTGTATTTCATTCGGTTGTTGTTTTTCAATTCACTAATAACTTCATTCGTTGCCTGATCGATTCCTGATTCCGTGATCTGAAATTGTTTGAAGCAGATTGTCCATTGAAACACCCATCTCCATCTTTTTCTATTGAATATTTCCAGCTCTTGTTTCTCAATAAGTCTGAGCATTATATTGACCTCAGAGCTCACTGTTTTAATATCACAAGTGGCTACTCATAGTGTACATTTCCACTCAAAAAATAGAAAGGAAGCAATGTACAACTTTGTGTTGTCATGCCTCAGTAGCAAACTCAGAAGCACCATTACTTGAGAAGACCGAGCTTTTCTTTGGGTATCTGTGATATTTATGTTCATATTAGGAGGCTCTACCTATTTCTTCTCTTCAAGCTGTGATCCTAGGTCTGAAGCTTCACCAATAGCACTAATAGCTAAAGACCTTGACACAGGACAGAAACCTTGTGTGACAAATCCTTGACGATTTGTTGATGCTGTAAGAGTAACACTGGTTGCATGACATTGACTTATGTGTAACTATAACAATGATAGCAATGAGCATCCTATTGATTGGTTGTATATTGCATATTCATCACCCTCATTTCTACCTAATTCTATCTTTGTAAGCGTGGCTATTTGCATACACAATTCATTTCTAAGATTGTGAAAGATGGATTATTGGAAACAGTGAGCCAAAGCAATAAGTCATCTTTGAAGAGATTTCTCACCTTTGGACTGTTGAATACTGATATGTTTGCTGAGGATTCTTGTGGAAGAGTATTGAAATTACTTACGGTTATACGAATATTTTGGTAGATTTGACGAGAAGACAAGGGTTTCTGGTGTTTTTTGTGTGTCGTTGGGTTTCAATTTGCAAGGTTATTTTCCTTGGAAAAATGCTGGTAGCACGGACTGTTGAACATATATATATCGACCTCTCGCATAGGGATGCTCCATCAAGAATATGTGAGCATTACAAGCGTCCTCAATGCGGACTAATAAAATGGAACCCATGATATCATCAAGCTCCCTTAACCATTCAAAATGTTCAGCGTTGCCTGAGAGATGTGAACATTAATATAAGAACAGGAAAAATGGGCATTTTTCTGTTAATTGCAGATCTGAAAATTATGCTCTTACCCATTGGATACTGAGAATCAAAATGTTCAACATTGATACAGAGATGCGACTTTAATATAAGATTAGATGAAATGAACATTTTTATATTGATTTCAGATTTCATGTATCTCATTGATATGTAACAAAACTATGCTTATAACCATGAGATACAGAGAATCCATAATCAACCTAAACTCAATGAAATAAAACAATCCATAAGAGAAACACCAAGCCATGAAAATTTACAAAAATTAGATCAAATATCTAATGAACGCATACCATACGTGTGACAACATAGAAATGTAAATTACATTTTTCTAAATATCAAGAGATTTGCATTTCAAAGTAATTTCAAAATAATGGTTGAGAAGCTCATTTTACAGTCGAGTCAAAATAATGATTGTGTTGGGTAAGATATTGTGTTAAGAAGCTCATTTTATAGTGGAATATGAAAATTATTTGGGATTTCATCACTTTTTAAAACCGGTCTACATTTATCTAATTCTAAATCTATTATGAGCATACAATTTTACAACTCATAAATTTGATCCTCTGCAACCTAACCCTAATAAATCCAGATTGATTAGATTTATCTAATTCTAAATCTATTATGAGCATGCAACTTTACAACTCATAAATTTGATCTTCTGGACCCTAACCCTAATAAATCTAGATTGATTATATTTGAAGTTAAGATAAACTTACGGATCTTTTAATACAAATCTTTGAAGTGAGTAGTAACATCGAACTTACCCAGAAAATAGGCTTTTCATGTCTCATGATATCGATTGGGGTCCAGCAAGATTCATCGAGGCAGTCCCTGAATTCGCCATCATCATTAAGTGGCGAGGCTGCAGTTATGGATGATGTGTAAATTACACGCCTCACATACTTTGCGTGACTGCAAGTCCTCAAAATATCAAGAGTACCATTCACCTCAGCTTCGATAACATTCATCTGTGTCTGAAGAAAAAGTACATTAAAAGGGAAAATTTATATCCAAAAAAGGGGTCAAAATCCAGTAATAAATTCGTTGTTTCCGAAAGTTGTTCATTGGGGTGGCTGTTAAAAAATACCTGTGCTTCAATGGCGAAATCCATTATAGTTGCCAAATGACAAATGTACTCACAACCCTCAGCGGCAGCATGGAAGCTTCCCTCTTGGCGGAGGTCGGCTTTGAAGAGTCTGAGCCTCTCTTTTGCTCCTGGCAGGCACAGAATACAGCGAGTTTTGCTATCGTTGCCTGCAGCATGTGAAAGACGGTTGATGGTTCGTATGGACCGTCGCACCTGGCATTGCTCAATTCAAATCAACGGTTAGTGATTACCGGATCATCTAACAACCAAATCGAATGGCACATATTTTGGCACGACAACAGTTTGGAGAGTTCATTTCAGAGGGAAACACCTTACAGCGTAAATATGTAAAGAAATAAATATGCTAGGCAATTAATATGTAAAGTAAAACTGAAAATAGAGCCGCGTGACGAGACACATCAAAAGGATGGATGGGAGGCTGAATTTTTATAAACAATACATACTCCAATTTTTATAAACAATTCATACTCCAATTTTTATTCTGTGTAAATATAGACATAGTGTGAAACAATTATCCACAATTATTTTCTCTAAATATCCTAATGGAAAAGGAAAAAAATATCACCTAGAAATTCCAAACTTATTATAGATTGATTAGTGGAACATTTGAAATAAGAAACTACACCTTGTTATCAATATATCAAAATATGATTTCAAATCTCATGCCTCTCCTGATCAGTTTCCATCACATGCATAGAATCAAAGGATCCATGAATTGTGTAAGAACAAATCTAAATGCCATAGTTTAACTAGCTGAGGAATTGTCTAGATTGTTATGGAAATTTAGGTTATATTTAGAAAATATTTGGTAAAGATTTTTGTAAATCCAAGTTATAGTTGTTAAATTTCAAAATTTTAAGTGTCCTAGACGTTTTCGATGGTGCTGAATCTATTTCTACTGATGGTGCTGAATCTATTTCTACTATCAAAAATAAAATTCAAACACTGCATCTACAAGATTTTTTGAAATTATTTTGCCCAGATTCCTACCACTATTGGCCATCCAAACAATTCCTCCGTATCCAATTCAAATGGACAAAGGCAAAGCAAGGCTATTTAAACAAAAGGATCAACAATTCTCGGAACAATGTAATAAAATCAGTTTTTCTTCAAAGAATGTAATAAAGTCAGTTTTTCTTCAAAGCAATTTACATGCTTTTTCTTTGATTGTAGATTATCAGGAGGACAATCTTATTTTCTCTATATTATAAACTTTGTGACTGGTTTTTATATGTTCAACAGAACTGATAAATTATATATCTTTCATACACACAACTATGAACCTTTATAAGAGTTCTTATACCATATTATTATTTTGACATATCTCAGCTGGTACTACGGCCATATATACAACATAAACATGTTTTTAAGGTTGTAGGGTACTAATAACTGGGCAAAAATTATTGCATATCGGGTTTTTTATACTTTTTTCAGTGGCTCAACATCAAAGATATTCAGGTATTTCGGGATTTAAAAAGTTGCATTGATGGGATAAAAAGGCTCAATTGCTTTCGGCCTCCAGTGATGTCATACGGGATGAAACTGTGTTAGTTAAAGGTTGTTGCGAGATTCTCACAAATCTTATATTCTCAGGATAAAGAGTGAATATTTTATGACCATAGAAACCCAACCTATGTAAGTAGGTGATATAAGTTTGAGAATATAGATACTTTGGAGATGAGTTGTTAGTCTAGTATGATGCTAGAGCCACATAAAAGATTTGATCATGGACAGATTTGTGATCCAGTGAATTAGTTTCCCTAATAAATCAAATGTCTTTTCTTCAATTCACTTACAACTTCATTCGTTGTTTGTATTTCATTCGGTTGTTGTTTTTCAATTCACTTATAACTTCATTCGTTGCCTGATCGATTCCTGATTCCGTGATCTAAAATTGTTTGAAGCAGATTGTCCATTGAAACACCCATCTCCATCTTTTTCTATTGAATATCTCCAGCTCTTGTTTCTCAATAAGTCTGAGCATTATATTGACCTCAGAGCTCACTGTTTTAATATCACAAGTGGCTATTCATAGTGTACATTTCCCCTCAAAAAATAGAAAGGAAGCAATGTACAACTTTGTGTTGTCATGCCTCAGTAGCAAACTCAGAAGCACCATTACTTGAGAAGACCGAGCTTTTCTTTGGGTATCTGTGATATTTATGTTCATATTAGGAGGCTCTACCTATTTCTTCTCTTCAAGCTGTGATCCTAGGTCTGAAGCTTCACCAATAGCACTAATAGCTAAAGACCTTGACACAGGACAGAAACCTTGTGTGACAAATCCTTGACGATTTGTTGATGCTGTAAGAGTAACACTGGTTGCATGAAATTGACTTATGTGTAACTATAACAATGATAGCAATGAGCATCCTATTGATTGGTTGTATATTGCATATTCATCACCCTCATTTCTACCTAATTCTATCTTTGTAAGCGTGGCTATTTGCATACACAGTTCATTTCTAAGATTGTGAAAGATGGATTATTGGAAACAGTGAGCCAAAGCAATAAGTCATCTTTGAAGAGATTTCTCACCTTTGGACTATTGAAGACTGATATGTTTGCTGAGGATTCTTGTGGAAGAGTATTGAAATTACTTACGGTTATACGAATATTTTGGTAGATTTGACGAGAAGACAAGGGTTTCTGGTGTTTTTGGTTTCTTCATAGAGGGTGTCGTTGGGTTTCAATTTGCAAGGTTATTTTCCTTGGAAAAATGCTGGTAGCACGGACTGTTGAACATATATATATCGACCTCTTGCATAGGGACGCTCCATCAAGAATATGTGAGCATTACAAGCGTCCTCAGTGTGGACTAATAAAATGGAACCCATGATATCATCAAGCTCCCTTAACCATTCAAAATGTTCAGCGTTGCCTGAGAGATGTGAACATTAATATAAGAACAGGAAAAATGGGCATTTTTCTGTTAATGGAAGATCTGAAAATTATGCTCTTACCCATTGGATACTGAGAATCAAAATGTTCAACATTGATACAGAGATGTGACTTTAATATAAGATTAGATGAAATGAACATTTTTATATTGATTTCAGATTTCATGTATCTCATTGATATGTAACAAAACTATGCTTATACCCATGAGATACAGAGAATCCATAATCAACCTAAACTCAATGAAATAAAACAATCTATAAGAGAAACACCAAGCCATGAAAATTTACAAAAATAAGATCAAATATCTAATGAACGCATACCATACGTGTGACAAGATAGAAATGTAAATTACATTTTTCTAAATATCAAGAGATTTGCATTTCAAAGTAATTTCAAAATAATGGTTGAGAAGCTCATTTTACAGTCGAGTCAAAATAATGATTGTGTTGGGTAAGAGATTGTGTTAAGAAGCTCATTTTATAGTGGACTATGAAAATTATTTGGGATTTCATCACTTTTTAAAATCGGTCTACATTTATCTAATTCTAAATCTATTATGAGCATACAATTTTACAACTCATAAATTTGATCCTCTGCAACCTAACCCTAATAAATCCAGATTGATTAGATTTATCTAATTCTAAATCTATTATGAGCATGCAACTTTACAACTCATAAATTTGATCTTCTGGACCCTAACCCTAATAAATCTAGATTGATTATATTTGAAGTTAAGATAAACTTACGGATCTTTTAATACAAATCTTTGAAGTGAGTAGTAACAACAAACTTACCCAGAAAATAGGCTTTTCACGTCTCATGATATCGATTGGGGTCCAGAAAGATTCATCGAGGCAGTCCCTGAATTCACCATCATTAAGTGGCGAGGCTGCAGTTATGGATGATGTGTAAATTACACGCCTCACGGACTTTGCGTGACTGCAAGTCCTCAAAATATCAAGAGTACCATTCACCTCAGCTTCGATAACATTCATCTGTGTCTGAAGAAAAAGTACATTAAAAGGGAAAATTTATATCCAAAAAAGGGGTCAAAATCCAGTAATAAATTCGTTGTTTCCGGAAGTTTTGCATTCGGGTGGCTGTTAAAAAATACCTGTGCTTCAATGGCGAAATCCATTATAGTTGCCAAATGACAAATGTACTCACAACCCTCAGCGGCAGCATCGAAGCTTCCCTCTTGGTGGAGATCGGCTTTGAAGAGTCTGAGCCTCTCTTTTGCTCCTGGCAGGCACAGAATACGGCGAGTTTTGCTATCGTTGCCCGCAGCATGTGAAAGACGGTTGATGGTTCGTATGGACCGTCGCGCCTGGCATTGCTCAATTCAAATCAACGGTTAGTGATTACCGGATCATCTAACAACCAAATCGAATGGCACATATTTTGGCACGACAACAGTTTGGAGAGTTCATTTCAGAGGGAAACGCCTTACGGCGTAAATATGTAAAGAAATAAATATGCTAGGCAATAAATATGTAAAGTAAAACTGAAAATAGAGCCGCGTGACGAGACACATCAAAAGGATGGATGGGAGGCTGAATTTTTATAAACAATACATACTCCAATTTTTATAAACAATTCATACTCCAATTTTTATTCTGTGTAAATATAGACATAGTGTGAAACAATTATCCACAATTATTTTCTCTAAATATCCTAATGGAAAAGGAAAAAAATATCACCTAGAAATTCCAAACTTATTATAGATTGATTAGTGGAACATTTGAAATAATAAACTACACCTTGTTATCAATATATCAAAATATGATTTCAAATCTCATGCCTCTCCTATCAGTTTTCATCACATGCATAGAATCAAAGGATCCATGAATTGTGTAAGAACAAATCTAAATGCCATAGTTTAACTAGCTGAGGAATTGTCTGGATTGTTATGGAAATTTAGGTTATATTTAGAAAATATTTGGTAAAGATTTTTGTAAATCCAAGTTATAGTTGTTAAATTTCAAAATTTTAAGTGTCCTAGACGTTTTTGATGGTGCTGAATCTATTTCTACTGATGCTGCTGAATCTATTTCTACTATCAAAAATAAAATTCAAACACTGCATCTACAAGATTTTTTGAAATTATTTTGCCCAGATTCCTACCACTTTTGGCCATCCAAACAATTCCTCTGTATCCAATTCAAATGGACAAAGGCAAAGCAAGGCTATTTAAACAAAAGGATCAACAATTCTCGGAACAATGTAATAAAATCAGTTTTTCTTCAAAGAATGTAATAAAGTCAGTTTTTCTTCAAAGAAATTTACATGCTTTTCCTTTGATTGCAGATTATCAGGAGGACAATCTTATTTTCTCTATATTATAAACTTTGTGACTGGTTTTTATATGTTCAACGAAACTGATAAATTATATATCTTTCATACACACAACTATGAACCTTTATAAGAGTTCTTATACCATATTATTATTTTGACATATCTCAGCTAGTACTACGGCCATATATACAACATACACATGTTTTTAAGGTTGTAGGGTACTAATAAATGGGCAAAAATTATTGCATATCGGGTTTTTTATACTTGTTTCAGTGGCTCAACATCAAAGATATTTAGGTATTTGGGGATTTAAAAAATTGCATTGATGGGATAAAAAGGCTCAATTGCTTTCGGTCTCCAGTGATGTCATACGGGATGAAACTGTGTTAGTTAAAGGTTGTTGCGAGATTCTCACAAATCTTATATTCTCAGGATAAAGAGTGAATATTTTATGACCATAGAAACCCAACCTATGTAAGTAGGTGATATAAGTTTGAGAATATAGATACTTTGGAGATGAGTTGTTAGTCTAGTATGATGCTAGAGCCACATAAAAGATTTGATCATGGACAAATTTGTGATCTAGTGAATTAGTTTCCCTAATAAATCAAATTTCTTTTCTTCAATTCACTTACAACTTCATTCGTTGTTTGTATTTCATTCGGTTGTTGTTTTTCAATTCACTTATAACTTCATTCGTTGCCTGTTTTTCATTGTGTTGGATTTTTATTCCCAGCATGGCCAACTCCGCCAGTTTCCACACTGTGCTCATATTGACCTATTTTACCACTTATTCATCCCAAAAGATTTTAATATTTAATAACAAAATCATTTATCTCCCCGAGAGATAAAATTCAAAATCCAAAACACCATTACATTTCTAATTCTCCAATATCTTCATACCCTTAAATATGAATATATTTACATGAACAAAGCTTACATACGAGAGGATATGACTATTTTTCCTCAGCTCAGAGGCATTTGTATCCACCAGTTCTCTCCGAGATATTATAGATACTCTAATTCATGGCTTGCATTCAATGGAATGTCGAGTCTTGTTTTTGAGTCGGTCACTTCTATAAAACATTTGGTCCTGTTCAATAACAAGATTGTTAGTTAAAACGAGTGGACATATAGTGATTTAGAAATTGTTTTTTCCTATCAAACACAAGGTTGGACATAATAGAGCATCACAGGGAAGTTTACCATGGACATATAATGGTAAATCAATATTTATAATTCTCCTTCACCGCAATATGCCACAAACGACACACGAATTTATGGTGGAATTTCGAACGCAAAGAAACTTATATTATACCTTGTTTTTCCCACGTGTCACTGTTTTGTTTTCACACATTTCTCCAAAACTGCCCAAAGAGAGATCAGACCATTTAATTTTTATGACAAAAATTTTTTTGACATTTTATTTTTAATGACAATTTTTTGTTTTTTATATATGAAAACATGAGACCTTAATCAATCAAGCAATTATATATACCTCTCAAGCAATAATATATGCCTCTGTTGAGGGTTCCTGCTCTCCTAGTTTCGATGTTTTTGACAGTACTTAGATGGCATAGAGACATGCATGGCGTAGACGCTCAAATCCTCCTCTGCCAATTTGCGTTACGAAGCCACCGGTTATTTTCTCGATCTCAACTAAATTTTATGCATTGGGATGATGCTAAGTCATGCGCAATTTTCAGCTCAATCAAATGAATTTTAGCTACGGGAATATTGTAAGATGTCGTTACAAAAGTTTCAAAATCACTTACAAAGTATTTTTGACTGAGACACAGACCAAAGGAAAGCACGGTTCAGCCCCTCACTACTTCGTGGCAAAACTTAGGGCTCGATTCCAACAATCTGAGGGTGAGCAACGAGGCAACGGCTCCTCCTAAGATACTTCAATGGGTGCCTAAGATACTTCAATGGGATGCTCTTGGCTCTGTCAAGAAACCCCGCATGAGCAGCTCCCGCTCCCAGGCTCAAGGACCTCTGCATTATGTTGAGATCCGTTAGCGCATCCATAAACCCCGTGGTGCCTCTGCAGGCGATGATCATGTGATATTTGGCCAGGCTTTTAACGACCAGAAGAACCTGCTTTCGGCCGATCTCGAAGCCTTCTTTTCGCAACTTGTCTTCTTCCAGAAATTCATAGATCGTCGTTTCCGGCAAGCCGAATGTGGTATTCAGTGTTTCAAGTTCCTGCCGAGGATTGTCGCTGTATGCAACGGTTGAAAGAATCAGCGCATCGGCAAGCCAGACGGGATGACGGTCTTGCTTGATTATTTGGCTGAGCGTGGCCATCGATTTTGTGGTTCTGCGAATACTAATGTCTCTCCCTCCACACCACCACGATGTCTCGCCTCCCCAGGCGCCTCACCTTCTCGTCTGTGCTCACCACAACGTATCTTGTTGAAAGACGGTTGACGGTTCGTATGGAGCGTCGCCCCTGGCATTGCGCAATTCAAATCAACGGTTAAGGATTACTCGATCGTCTAACAACCAAATCGAATGGCACATATTTTGACACGACAGCAGTTTGGAGAGTTTATTTCAGAGGGAAACGCCTTACGGCGTAATTAATCTAATTTATTTTAATTTAATTGGTTGATTATGTAATTTATATTTTTGAATTTAATATTTTGGTGATGTAAATTAGTTTTTTTTGGAAGGGAATCACTTCGATAGCCATTCACTTTAGAACCTAGTAATCTGTGAGATGAATTTAAAGATAATATTTTTCTAAAGTCATGTTTGTTGATAGGCAATATTATTTCGATTCTGAGGTTAATGAAGTCTTATTGACATTTTTTTATTTATAAATCTATGGGAACTATTAAATCTAAAGGGAATATGTTTTGTCTGAGTTATTGATTGACGTCTGCGTTGATGGAGCATGAAGCGATGGAATTAAAAATATTTTTAAGCGAAATGAAAGTGAAATTGGTTGACCACCGAGTGTCGAGTGGGCACATCAGCGCCGCGAAGACAATTACATCGGCGAAAAATCTGTTGTGAACCATTATACATCATTATCTGGGAGATTAAAAAAAAAATATTGTGAAGCTTTATACACTATTATCTGCGACATAATTTTTTTATTATCAACCATTATCTGTGATATAGGTGAAGAAATGTGGCTAATTATAAATGTGATAAATGCGAACTAATACATGTCATAAATGTGGTTAACTAAAGATATTGATTTAATTCATAAATCTGGTTAACTAATGATCCAAGAGGATTTAGAAGTATAAGTGGCCTTGAAAATAGCTCAAAAATTTGTCAGTTGGAAACAAAACTAGGACCAGATCGTAGTGCTCATCACCCCGATTAGAACGGTGTGAACAACACTCAAATCCGAGTTTGTATGGTCAATTTATACGTGGTCAAAGTTTTGGTTAAACTTGGCTAAGTGGGAGGCTTGCGGAGGAAACGAATTGGCAAAGACTCGATGCACGGAATCTGACCACCGGAATCGATGAATTTTTCTAATACTTAAAATGCCTAATGACCCTTATTTTCGGCAAAATAAAAAAATAACCATGTTGTTTATATCAAACAAAAAATTAAATTTAGGGATATTGGGTGGCCACCCCCGACCGACTATTATTGTATATAAAAAAACAACGTGGTGTGACTAGGATGCAGTGACCCAAAACCCACCCATGACATTCCATATGTATCATTGTATATAACAAAAAAAATCAAAGGGTAGGGGCCACGTGCTCGCAGACTCCACCCGACTCATATCATTTAACCATTGTCAGGGCCAGGGGAACTTGAACCCACCCACCCCACGCGGGTCGACGCTAATATTGTATTAAATACCAATTCAAAACCGTAGACTCCACTATTTTAAATGTTGCTAATAAAAAAAACATTTCCAATGTTATTTCGGATTGGGCGGGGGTTGGAACCTCTGACCTTTGCCAACCTAATCTCAACCTCCACCAACAACCCATGGGGCCATACCTTGTTTACTCCGCTGACACAATGATATATGAACCTTAAAACTCATCTGACCACAGCAGAGCATGAAGGTACAGGCAGAACCCTAATCAGGCTGAGGGTGCATAATTGTGAACTAGGACAATCAAGAGATGCCAAATGATCCATTAAAGTGTCAAAGGTGTCGTTGTCATAATTCGGCAATTTGATAGTCTATTTTGTATGTTTTCACACCAGGAATTTAGGGTTGATGTCTGTTTCTCTAGATGAGCTTACCATTTTCAGGCCATCATCCGAAATAGAGGTATAAGGGTCATTTTGTTAAAGTTGTTTCCAATAGATTTCTTTGATGCCACTTAATAAAAGGAGTCCTCCCCACTGTTGAGCAGAGCGCGAAGACTAATCCACATTGGGTGAACTCTATAATCAAATCATTGTGTATTTGATATCATGGTTTCTCATGTTTTTCTGCTTATTTTCATGTGGTTTAAGTTACATGGTTAATATGCTCTATTATATGCAATTCTAAATGCATCCTTGAAGGTAAAAGATCTAGATAAGGTTTGGTATCAGAGAAGGTCTTCTTGATGCAAGTTGCATGAGTGAATGCTAACGAGGAACGAGCTTGAAAGAGGTGAAGGAAAACTTAAGTCCTTTGATCTTGAAGTAGGACATGTACCATGAATATGGAACATAGCAGATGACGATGAATGAATAGAAGAAGAGTGAAATTATCACAACATATTCTTCACCGTGGTAGATAAAATTGACAAGTTATTTGCAGAATATGAGAAGACAATCCAGCCAGAGAATAAAGATCGAGATGATCATGCATCAGTAAATCATGAAGGTGGAGGAGGAGAGCCTCCTAAACCACCCTCTCCATCCTCTAGTGGAAGTTCTTCTTCTTCCTCTTCTCATCATTCTAATAGGCATCATAAGAATGCATCTAAAAATCCCTTTTTTAAGTAAATGTCAAATTTGATTTACCAGTTTTTAGCGAAGAATCTAATGCAGAAAAGCTAGATAAATGGACAAGACAGGTTGAAGTCTATTATCGCATACAACAAAGGAAGGACAATTATGTAAAGATCCAGCTAGAATCCCTTCGATTGAGTGGCACCACTCTCATCTGGTGGGAAGGAAAACTGCAGCAATGTGCTAAGACCAGTTGTAGGGAAACTTTTAAGGATGAAAATTTGTCTTAAAGTCTAGAAACCTTGGCAAATCTTAATAGTCCCCAAATTGCAAATTATAAAATGTTTCTTCATATCTTTGTAAGAACATGAAAATTTATAATAGTTTTATATATAGTCTTTATACAGTTTTGACAATTTTTAGGGTAAAACAATTTTATATGATAAAATTTGGGTGAATAATTTAAAAAAAAAATGGAAATTGGCAAATCGTTTCTTTTGGAAAAGCCATGGAAAATCAACCCACTTGCGAATATTAGCCCCTAAAATTTTCCATGAATAGCCGTAAACTTATTTCATCTTTGTCTACTTTGATTTATACTTTAAGAGGACAATCTTATCCATCTGGTTACAGACATAAGGCCATGATGGAATGGAAACATTTGAAAAAAATAAAAGGTGAAACTGTTCATAATTTTATAGAGGATTTTAGAAAACACGCATCAACATTGAATGTTCCACTAGACACTTCTCAGTCATTGATGAAATATATTGGCTCTTTGCATAGTTATTTGCGTTGTTCATTGTTATTATTTGAATCCAAGTTTCTTGATGAAGCTAGTGTGAAAGTTGTACATCTTAAAAGAAGGGAGAACCATGACCAAGGCGACCAACCAAAGAGGGAAATAGTAGCTAAGAGAAGAGGAGAAAATCCCTCTTGTACTCACTTTGAGAAAAAAGGGCATGATGAGGAGAATTGATGGAAACTACATCCATAATTAATACCTAAGAGGAACAAAAGAAAGGAGAAGTAGAAGAGAGTTGCAACTATACAACAAGACCAAGAATCTGAATCAGGGGATGATGAGAAGATCACAATTGCGGGATTTGTAGGTGGTGGACCAATTGAACTGAGATTAGATTCAGGGGACGAAATGAAGATTGTAGCTCTTGCGATTGTGGCAGATGGAACCATCGACTTGGATTTTGATTCGAGTGATGAAACAAAGATTTCAGTAGATGTTGTACCAAATATGAAAAGGGCGCCAAATGCGGGATGGCTCCAAGAAATCAAAGAAATAAACCAAAGAATTTAGGCGGATAATGTTGAGCTAAGGAGATTCCTACAAGAATCAGAGAAGGAGAAACAGAGGTTGCAACATCAGTTACAAGCCAACGAGGAGGCCTTGGAAAAGTTGCAACATAACGAGCCTGAGGTAAGAAATGATTCTTAAATTTCATGTACTTTTTATGATAAAGATTTCGTTGCTTTTAAGAGACATACTACAGGAATTGGATCAAAATTGTTGAATAAAATGGGGTATCAAGGAAAGGGCCTCAACATTAATGGCCAAGGCATTGCGAACAACATAAAAGTGGAGGAATTGCCTTGTTATGCGGGACTTGGATATGTCAGAAAAGAGGTTGGGGAATTCTCCAAGACAACAAGTGACCAACCAATGAAACATGGTGAAAGCACCTCATTGCATTCCAGTGGTAGTGAGGATTCCATGGGAACTTATTAGAGGTGCACCAAGAGAAATCGTTTCACGATGATTCAGAAATTTTGGACAAGAAAGAATCAGTATAGTTACTGCAATGAGGATGGACATTAGAAAGTTGTGTGTCAAACAATCCAGGCCCATAAATCACCCATGAAGAAACTATTTGGTGAAGATATTCAACAAACAAATCTACCACAGCAGATGATCCATTCACTTTGTTAAGTAAGAGATGGTTTTACTAGGTATAGTCACTTGTCATGGCCACAATTTGTAAATCATGCGTTGCAAATAATTGTAAAAGTGATCATGTGTTTTCCATCGCTTGCAAATTCAACAATGATGTTTTTTGCCTTTTCTGCGTTGTTATGGTATTGGTTTCTATTCTGTAAAACTTGAGCAAAGAATGTGTGTTATAAACTCTTGGCAAGTATGGGGTTGTTTGAGTCATGTGTGGTTTGTATGTGATTGCAAAGAATGCACCAAATTTGCATGTAATGTAGATGTTGAAATTGTGGGATGCAGGCAGTGTGCAAGATGTGGTCATGCTTTTGGAGGAGAAAAAGCTCATCAATGGGGAGGAATGATCCAAGAGGATCCAGAAGTACAAGTGGCCTTGAAAATAGATAAAAAAAATCAAAGACCAGATTGTAGTGCTCGTCACCTTGATTCCAATGGTGTGAATGCCACTTAAATCTGACTTCGTATGGTCAAGTTATACCTGGTCAAAGTTTTGGTCAAACTTGGCCAAGTGGGACGCTTAAGGAGAAATAATATTTTTTTAATAATCCCTTGGTTTATTAATATAAGGGTTCATATTCATAGGGTATAATATTATTCATAAGATTTATAATGTTGATCCTTGGGTTTAATATAAATCCCTTGGGTTTAAAATGAAGTTTAACCATGGTCAACCATGGTCCAATGTCACATTGTGACAAAGATTATTTTATACGAAAATCAACCATGGTTAACCATGTTTATTTTAATGTTTATGTATGTTGGGTTTATATATTAATCTTTTGGGTTTAATATTATTGCCTTACGCTTATAGTATTTATCTCTTAGGTTTAATAGTCTAAAAATTCATATTCCTAAAATGTAATATTATACATAAAATTTATAATTTAATAATAATTTAATTTTAATATAATTACTATTATAATAAAATATAATAATATTATAAAGTTATATAATAAACATTATAATATAATTATTATATTAAATATAATTATTTTTCATAATATTATAATAATATTTATTTTATATTATAATAATACTATTAATTTTTTTATTCTTTTATTCTTTTATTGTTATATATTTTTTAATATGTATTTTGATATTAAATTTATATTATTAAAATTTATAAGTGTATTTCAACTATATATTTATTAATGTAATTGATATATACTTCTAATTTTAAATAATATAACTTTTCTATATAGTTGATGTTTTGTGTTTATTATTTTCTTGATGTTTTGTTTTAATTGTTTTCTTGGAAATTTTAGTTTACATGAGGGTGTGTTTTCAGTAAACATTCACATAGAAATATGTAACTATTTTTTCGTTAGTAAGGGAAACTATGTTGTATTGTATTATTAATATATTTATAAGACTTGTTATGATTCTAAATAGTCATTTATACAAGAGATTGTTGTTTATAGTTGATGTCTCCATTTCTAAGGGTTAAATGTTAATTATTAATATTTATAATATGTATTTGATATTTAAGTTTAAATTTTGATGTAGTTAAGTATGTAGTTTAAGGTTATTTTTGCAAAAAAAATTATTTAAGATTAATATAAGTATTTCATCATAGTTTATGTTTCTTTAAACGTATTTTATATCAAATTATTACATAAAAAATAAGTGTACCAATGTTTATGTATTAGTGAACTGAGTTATTATATAACTCTTTTGTACACAGATAAGTGAAATGAAGTAGAGATATAAAATAAACTTCGTATAATTTACGAGAAGAGTGTGTAGAAGATTAAAAATAGAACAATCACAAACATATAAAATGAATAAAAAGACATTGACCTCATGAGATACGATGGAAAACCCTTAAGGGATAAAAACCCCACACTCTAATTCACACGCAACAAATTATGCAACAACTAAAATGGTTACAATATATTTTTTATGTTCTCTACAGGAGTGTTTGGCAATGGATTCATTTTGGAGAAAATGTGATAGCATGAAAATAAGCAAAAATTACTCTTTGTCATTTCCTCCATCTTAGTAATTAATAAAAAGGTATATTAAACTGATAAACATTTTTGGTTTTCCATTTCTACATATTGGAAATCACAAGTAGGTTATTCCCTGTCACTGCTCTTTGCCTATGCTTAGTTGCAAGTATTCACTTCTGTATCTTTGTTCCGCTGCAACGTTTCTTATTCTTTTCTCATCTCTAGAATAATTCTTTGTGGCTACATTGCATTATCCTTTTTAGCAACACTGAAGTATTCCTTGTGGTAGGGAATTATTCTCCACAACATCATTGGATTATTCTCTATAGCATTTCATGTACTCTCTACAGCACTCCAAGGTGTATGATACAATTGAAATAATTTTTTACCACTTGCCATGTACCTTGCAAGGGTAAATGGTCTAATGCATTCAAGTATGAGCTAATTGATAAGGCTCAAAATTCCCATAGACTCATAACACTGCTTGAATTCACTTGTTCTCGTTGGTTTCATTAATGCATTTGCAACATTAGGTGGGGTGTCAACTTTCTCCATTATCACCTTTCCATCCTCTCCCATATGTTTATCAAAATTGTATTAAGTATCTATATGATCTATATTTGCAAACACAATTGGCTTCTTAGCTACAAAAATGGTACAGTTGTTATCACATTGAGTTCTAACAATTTTTTACATAACCCTAATTATGAACACAATTTCATAATCTAGATGGGTTTCTCATGGCCACATATGGTTACCATATGCTCTGCATTTTTAATGGACAAAGAAAACACATACTGTTTCTTGCTCATGTAACTCATTTTTCCACCACAGAACCAAAACATGGAACCATGCATAGACCTCCTTTAATCCACACCCCATACTCAATCAAAATACACATAACCTTATATATCCATTGAGTGTGGATTGCCTCAAAATCATTATAATATAATATTGAATATTGAAAGGTACCTTGCAATTTCTTTAAGACCCTATTCACTATAATCTAGTGTTCACATCCAATATTGGCCATGAACCCACTCAAGACTCTCACTACTTCAGCAATTTTTGGTCTAGTATAGGCCACAAGATACATGATACTACCAACTACAATAACATAAATAATAGAGGCCATATCCTCCATATTTTTAGGTGTTGTAAGAAACTACTCAACCGAAGGCTTAGTTACCATAGAAGTGAGAGCATTTAATGGTTTCGATTTTTCCATCAGAAACATCATAATGTAGAGTTTAGATACTTACTTTGGATTAATTTAAGTCTTATGTTTTCTTTACCTCTCTTGTTCTCCATTTCTAAATTTATAGCCCGAAAGTCCTTCATATGAATTTGCACTAATAGATGAGACTTCAAATCACAAACCACATCCTTAATATTATAAAGAAGAACATGTCAGATAAACATAGATTGATAACCAGGAAATAATCCCCACTTTAAACAATATTTCATTGGAGATAAATCCACAATTGACATTTTTGATTGTCGATGTTTCAAGTCACAAACAAACAAAAAACAAGGAGTTTCCTTGAGGCCTATTGTGAACACCATTGGCTCCCCCACATATATGTTTGCAAACTTTGTAGCTCACATCCTCAACCCTCTTGTTGGTAACCCATTTTCCTTCATTAAGGATTCTAAGAACTTTGTTGATTTGATTAAAGAATACAAATCTGACCCTAATTAATTGATTGTGAGCTTTGACGTAGTTTCATTGTTCACCAAAATTATTCTTAATGAAGCAATACAGATTGTCAGAAGTATCACTACCCTCAAACTCCTATACTTATAGAGATTTTCCTTAGATCTACCTTTTTCAGTTTTTAGGGTGAATACCTTGAATAAACCACTAGAGTATCAATGTGATCTCCCTTATCACCCATTTTTTGCTAATATTTTCATAGATATGTTTCAAAAGAAAGCCTCTAACACTTACCCGTTGAAACCAAATCAATAGAAGAGGTATGTGATGACACAAATGTGAAATGGCCTCATGGAAATTTGGAACCAAACCAATTTTTGGAGCACGTAAATGGAATTTCCTATGACATTAAATTCACCATGGAACTCTAAAATAATAATAGAATCCCCTTCCTATATGTTATACTCACTAGAAATGAAGAAAAAATTGTTGGAAATAGTGCATATAGAAAGAAAATAAACACTGACATTTATCTCCATGTTAATTCTGACCACCATACAACATAAACTATGGGGATCCTCAACACACTAATCACTAGAGCCTAAAGAATATTGGAAAAGGAACATTTCCAACAAGAAATTGACCACCTAACTAAAATCTTCCTTGGTATTTGCTACAACTACAAAGACATGTATCGATCCATCAAAATATCCAATAGGAGTTTCCCTTCCCCTGACTCTTCATCTTCTAATTGGAAAGCATTACTCCCATGCAAGCATTGTGCCACTTACAATATTGTGAAGGTCCTTAAAATAAATGGGATTACAACATCATTCAAACCCTTCAAGACCATTTGACACAACTAAGATCTGTTAAAGATAAGGTTCACCATTCGGAGCTCATAGGAGTATATAAGATTAAATGTTTTTGTTGAATGTTCTACATTGGGAAGATTGGTTTGTCATTTAAGATAACACTCAAAGAGCATTGGGCTGACATAAAGAAAGAAAGAATGCAATCCTTCACACTTGGAGAACATTCCTCCAATACTAAACACCACCTATGCCTTGAAGACACTAAGAGCATTATTAAGGAAGGTTACTATTTCAAACGCAAGCTTCGAGAACCATTGGAAATCATAAAAAATCCCAAAAATCTTAACATGGATGGGGGAGTTGAGGCCAGTATGAGTTGGTTCCCTTTTCTCTCACAAAAATAATCTCACCTTCTCTTCTCTTTATTTATTTTCTTTCCTCTCATCCTTCCTCCTTTTCCACTTCCCTCCATTTTCTATTTTTCCTCCTCCCCTTTTCTTAACTCACATCTTCCCTAGTTTTCCTTCTCTTCTTCTCCCATTAATTTCTCTTCCTTCTTCCTTATTTATGGTTTATTTGTTGTTTTATTTTTATTTTATTTTTTAGGATTTTCCATTTCTTTTATAATTTAGATTCTTTGTTTACTCATTCTATGCCACTTTCAGTTTCTATGGTTCCTCCCTCATCTCCCTCTTCTTTTGCTTTTAATTATTTTATTTTATATTTATTTTATATTTTTCCTTTTGGTCCAACCTATTGACACCTCTCCTCTTTATTTTTGTTTTATTTCATCATTTACGTCCATACCTTACCTCTCTTGATAATTTTTCTTGATCATGGGTCATGTTTTTGGCTCAAAATATTAACCATTAAAAATGTCAACCTTGGAGCTATCTCCAATGTAGCATTCTTTAAAGCTCAACCATAGAATTCTTCAAACAAAAATCCCCACTTGGTAATATGCATAATGATCTAATGAAGTTGGATCTCAAACATCCTAATACCAATGCAAATGAATCAAACTTCACATATCAAATTATAGGAGAACATTTTAGGCAGTATAAAGACTTTTTTTAAATTACAAACCAATGATTGTTTACCTTCTTCAATATAGTGTGTTAGTTGTGTCATATGGATCCCCTCCCTTAAGTCACCATGTATGAATCTTGTTTTCACATCCATATATTTTATCTTTAATTCAAAGGTTATTGCTATATATAATAAATACGTAATATATGTTAACTTAGCAATTGGGGACAATATATCATCAAAATATATTCCCTCAACTTAATAATGTCCATTTGCAAGCAACCATGCCTTGTAATTTTTAGCATTGCCATCTAAAGTAATCTTTTTTTTGAATACGCAATTACATCCAATGTGTTTATATTCTTTATGCAATGGGACCAAGTACCATGTATCATTATTTATAAGTGTAGCCATATCATCATACATGGTTAGTCACGAAAAATCCTTATATTCAATCTCCATTTCCTCTTTTATAGCTCTAGTGTCATCAATGTTAGTAGATAAAGAAAATATACATATAAAATTACAATGACTATAACTATAATTTTTTTGTTGTCTTTTTAGATGGGTGAACCTCCTTAAATATTGAGGTCTAGTTGCTTCCTCCTCTTCTAAAATCTTTCAATGATTTTCCTCATAAATTACTTCATGAACTTCTTTTTAAATTTTTCATTTAGTGTTATTAGTCTTTGGTCGTAGTTGAACCACTAAATTCTTCTCATCCACTTCTAGTTGTATCGCTATGGAAGAAGTTTAACATCTATAAAAATAACATTTCTATTATAAAATACATTTATGAAAGTAGGAACCCAAGGCTTGTACCCTTTCTAATGAACTCCATAGTTAATAAAGCTACATTACATTGCCTTGTTATCCAACTTAGATAACTTCTCCTTAGGCCCATGAGCATATTACTCACAACCAAAATTGTGAATATAATAAAGAGAGTGCTTCTTTCCTATCCTAGCCTCCATAGGGGTATTACCCATAAACGTTGATGTGGAAGACATGTTAATCAGGTAATGTAATAGCCCCAGTCTTCCTTTTGGGTGACACCACTCACGCTAATCTCAATACATAGCCAAATACAAATGCATAAGTTAACCATAACGTTTTTTGCACAATGATACCATAATAAAAATAAATAATAACAACTGCAGACTTCAAACGTTCCTCCAACTTGTAGACTACATTGCTCTAATTCTCTTAACAAATGGTCACCCTTGAGATGGGGCCATGACTCCAATTGGCATTGGATTCTTGAGAAATACATGTGCCTCATACCAATAATAAAAGGACCAATGTACCAAACTTGATAGCCTCCAACTAGCAGGATTACATCTTCCATCAACCCATTTCTTGGTCAGTTAGGGATGTTCTAGAGTCTTGCTACTCTGCGAATTCCACTACCCTCATGGGTCTTCTAAATACCCTTATGGTCCCTCATATAGTTAAATTACCAAACCCAATAACTTCCAAACAACAGGCACACATTCCCTAATAACCTACATCTAAGTTGTGCACACCCTTCTCTACATCACCAATCCATTAGGCTATGCGACCATCTTCCATAGTACCTTACTTGACCATAAAAGAATGTTCCAGAGTCCTGCGACTTCCAAGAGTTCCACTTCCCTTGTAGGTCTTCAAGGTACCCTTCTAGGCTCTCCTCCATAGACACCTATCCCTTATTGATTAATTCCCCACTAAACAGGGGATTCCCATTTTTATAGGCTTGACGTCCCATTTTATTTTATATTATAGTATTATAATATTACTTCATATCATAATACCTATTTGTCATGGATTCTTGCCACCCCATACTCTTTTGTCTGTTAGTCCACAACAAAATGAGAAGTCAGCTAGAATGCCATGTCAACTAGGCTCACTTGCTTGATCATTGCATAAGTTCACTGACCTAATTTCTCTAGGGAATTTGGCCTTAAAATCATAAGTATGTTGGACCATCGACCTAATAAACATTACAAACCTAGGCACGCTAGGATCAATGGGAAGTCAAATCACTAGTCCAAAGATATAAAGGGCTCTTTGACCCAATTTCACATGCACATTGGTCTTAAAACATGTTAGTGCCTTGGCCCACTATACATATAAAGGTGTGCAATATTCACTAAAATTCTAGCTTACTGGCCTATTCAGCATTATAGCTCCCCAAAATAATGTCACATGTACATGCATATTACCATTCTAGGGATCCTAGTTGGGGGTGTTAGATTCCCCTCCCCTTTATTTATGCATTGTCTTGAGTGCATTTAGATATAGGTACAATGATAATTTGCAAATGGATGTAGAAACTACTATTTCTTGGCATCCTCGTGCCTCTATATGCTTGTAGGTCCATAAAACTTGTGCATGAATGATAGGTTATTTTTGGATACCCTTAACTTTCCTATTTACCAACAATATTTAGAAGGGTGCATTTTATGTTACATTGTTGGACATGCAATCCAAGAAGATCATGATTGTATGATTATTTTTATTACATCAGCAGGGATTTCAATAAGCCTTTCATATCCACTCTTTCTAAATCCTTCATGAAATGACATTCCATGATTATTTGGATAGAATAGTATCATGAGTTAATTGTGCCTTCCAAATGTTTAGTCTTTAGACATGACTTCATCTCTCCTCCCTAGTGATTTTGTTCTAGCTAGTAGCAACTCATTACACATATATAAAGGAATAAGGCCAAAAACTTCAAAAATGAAATCACCAAACTTTCACTTTTAGAAAGTATACCAAACTTAGGTACACATGCAGATACATACACTGACAAGAGGTGATAACCTGTTGCTAGGTATACGTTTCATACTTTCTATAGTCATTACAGTTGATAAAACAATGCACTTTGGTTTCGTTTTCAACAGTAGTTTGATCTAACCACCCATATTTTACATTACAAGGCTATTTGTGGACAATTTGTGTAGCTTCATTGTCAAACAAATGCTCCTTGAGGTGATCCAACAAAAATATCATGAACTCATTCGTTATTTTGATTTCATATTCATGAACCTAGGGTAAACCCCATAAAATGGTTCTTTGTGTATTGGTCATTTATAGTTGTTGTTGCTACTTATGGTACCACACTTTTTAACAATAAATCTCCATCTAAGTAATTCCATGACATAATAATGTTTCTTTTCCTCAAACCACCTTCCTATTAGTTATTTTCATGAACACATCAACTAGTTGTAAGAGGAAAATTGAGGGTAATTTTATTTATTTATTTTTTATCTATGTTAGAATATTCTACATCAGATTATCATTTCCAGTACTGATATCAACTAAAATTGGATATATTTTCAAAATAGAAGCATTTGACATTCATCTATCTCACTACTATACCCTCAATATTGTTGCAAACCCTCCACTTCCACAAATTACTTTCGAGGATAAATCCACTTGATGGAAAGTGAATCAAATCAAAATAACATAATATTCTTGTTGGGTCATGATTTGGTATTATAAATATGTAGGCTATAATATTAAATATAAGTTCCTCCTCCTTCAAAAAATCATTGACATATGTACCAAATCACAATGATGATGAAGCTATTAGGATTGATAAGCCTTATCGGTTTGAAAAGAAGAATTGGAGTTCTAAGCAACCTAAGAATATAAGGCATATTGAAGAGTCAGAGAAGAATTCTTATTGGATATTGGATGGAGATCCTGGTCTAGGATCATGCATTGGTGAGAAAGAGGATTTGCTGGTCACTACTATAATTTTCTATAGCACGTAGGGAATTTCCTCATCCCTGACACTTTTATGTAATGTTTCCTTTCAACATCACTCCCCATGAGAAGCACTACACATTCTGCCACTATTATGCAGGTGATAAGCCTACTCCATGTTGGGAGAGCAGATTGCTAGTAGCGATCATTGTCATTCTTCAGACAAAGAAGAGAAGTGCACAAAATTATGGAATTTCCATAAGGTGTGGAAAGCCCCCTCAATGACTATACCAAATTCCTTCAATGCCATACTCTCATTAGAAACATGTGAGTCTCAATTCTAATCAATATATGTAATCAAACAGGTTTAGGGGAACTTCTAATTTTTCCTTCAAAGCTCAATATTTATGATAGACATTCATCATTATCTAGAAGACAAATATCAAATAGGTCTTTGTCTTCAAGAAACACAGGAAAACATACAACAAGTATAGAAATACCTTCTTCTAGTTATGTAAATTATGTGTCTAGCCAAAAAATAATATTGAGCTCAACTGGAAGCATATTTGGAAGTTATATACAAGGAAATTCATCGATTCTAGGTGTCCACAAGAAAGCATCCTCAATCCAAAGATCAAGTATAAGTTGGTTGGATTATGTAGATAGTTTGCAGCAGAAGAGGGATGCTATAAATTTATTATTGTAATGAAATATGAGGGAGAACACTCCATAAACCTTTGCAACTTCTCAGATGGATGCATTAGACACTAATGATATGATGCCCAAAGATTTTAATTGTTCTCAGAGCCATCTAGTTGATGAACACCTAACTAAACTATGTGATTTTATGCTTGGGAGTGATTTTCATGAAAGAAATAGAACTCAAACTAAGCTTTCGAAAGTTGACTTCTATGTCAACTTGGTAATCCTTCTCAACGTTTTCCATCCCTAAAATTAGATGATCACAAACAATGTCTTTATGCAACAACAACCATGCACCAGGTATGGATCCTCCTTTTGTGCTTTTAATTTGTTGAATGATTTCTATATTTCATCAATAAGAATCATAGCCTAAAATATGTTAGATGCATTAAGGGATGCAAATTGCAGTAGGCACACTCCCTTTATGTCTAGATAACCTATTTTTGTTTATTTTAGAATCCATAATTATAATAAGGCAAACCCTCCACGAGTTCTCCAGAAGAAGTTGATAAGTGACCCTCACCCTATTTCTCAAGATTGCTAGCACATCAATTAAATGTGGGGTTGAGATTTACGCTTTATTTCAAGAACTCATCACAATAATATTTTGCATAGCCAAAGCCATTATGCATAGGCACTGGGATTATCTATTCAATATGAAAAGTCACACTTCCTTTCTTGAGATCACACTTTTAAAATACAAACTTATTGTGCATCATGGCTGAGGGATTTTCCTTGTCATTGTCAAGAATGTTTGGAGAAAAATCATGTCCAAAGACCTTTCTTGTAGATTTACCACCACCAGCAAACATATGTATGCCAATATGGTTGATCACAATCATATCAGAAGAGGAGAAATTTTTTGAACCAGATATAATACATTCACCCTTTTTGTCTTCATGCCACGAGACCATGAAATGATAAATCTAGTTTGAAACGATTTTCACATCAAATCAGCCATTTATTTCAAAGGTGGACTACTTGCAACTACGGATAATATTCTCTTAATATACTGAAACATATTTCAACCTTATTGTTATATTGATCTCATAGACAATTTTGTTAAATATATCTAATTACTCCCACATGCAGAGTTGTATCAATTTAGAGTGTCAGTTAAATAATTCAAGTGTGAGTGAGTTCGAGTTCATTATTATCTTGGTAAAGTAAAATTTACAGCGTGTGTGCATGTTCATGGTATTTTGAGTGGGTTTCTAGTTGAAAAAGTATAAATACCCCTCATCAAGTTTTGTGTGATCAAAAGAGAAGAGTAGCATCTAATGTGTTTTGTGTGTGTCAATTTCGTGCATTTCCCCATCTGCCTTTCCAACGAATTGGTATTAGAGTCAAGGAAGGATTGCAAGATCCAAGGCACTGGAAGAGCTATCAAGAAGAAAGAACAAGATTTATGATTTTTCAAAAATCATGAAGACAGAATCATCGCAAGCTAAAGGCTTATAGGTGCAACACTTTGTCGAAAGAGAAGGTGTGACCATCGCATGTTTGAAGTTTAAAAGGTGTGATGATTTAGGGTAAACTTCTGATTTTCCAAATTCATGTAATTCATTGCAGCTCCCCTCTATGAAAAGGTGCGATGAGCCCATAGGGGCTTCACTAAGGGAGAAATACCATACCACATGGGTTCATATTGGGGGATATATATTGAGGAAAAAATGACATAATATATAGAGCATATATTAGGGGGTAAAGTGTTTTTATATTAGCAGGTATAAAAAATGGAGTTCAAAGTTAATAAAAAATATAAAGGTGCACAAAAAATGTTAATGAAAAAATGGATACCTAAAATATCTAGTGAAAGTAGGGGTTTTTTAAATTGGGAAGGTGTATTGGGTTTTTGTTGGTAGGGGGTTAAATAATATTATTTTTAGATGTATTTTCCAATATGTAGTCAAATTAGGGGTATTGTTTAATATGCCTTGAACGCATGTGATATGTCATAGGTTCATTGAGCGAAGTCCCCGTGGATGAGCCAATGCGTATTTTGAAAGGGGCGAAGTCAAAGTGCATTTCCATGTTGAGAGGCTTTTAAAAATCCACAAGGTTTTCTTGATCTTTTGAGTGGGCTATCCTTTTATTGTAGTTATGTGATACATGATAACCTTATTTGAAAATGAATTGTTATTATATAAAAAAGGGAAAAAGGTTTATAAGGATTTTGAAAGGAGTTTATAAAAAGGTTTATTAAAGCTTTTAAAATAAGGTCTTTTAAAAAGGTTTTTTTTTTTTTAAGTTTGATTAAAAGGTTTAAAAGGATTTTATAAAAGGTCTTTGCAAAGCTTATAAAAAGGAGTTTGGTTTTATAAAAAAAAATTAAAAAAGGAAGGGTTTCCTTATTATTATTTGAAGATAATATTTTTTTCAAGATGGCTTCATCAAGGTTATAGCCATAGTTTCCACTATTTAGAGGGAAGAACTATGATATGCGGGTTATTGAAATGGAGACCATGTTAAAGGCTATGATGTTTGGGAGTATGATAGGGTTGGATTTACAGAACCTAAGGATGAAAAAGAAGAACAAGTCCTCACACATGCAAAGAGGGAGCATTGAAGAATACATAAAAAGAAGAATGCACAAGCATTGCAGCTTATCCAACAAGGAGTGGACCAAGTAGTTTTCCAGAAGATTATGACCACATCCTCAGCAAATACAATGTGGGAGACTTTGGAGATAATTTATAAAGGTATGGATAAAGTCAATATTTTTAAGTTGCATAATACTAGGAGAAATTTTGAAAGTCTATTGATGAAGGAAACATAGGATATCGATTCATTCATTAGTCGGGTTATGACTATTGTAAACTAGTTAAGGATATATGGTGATAAAATAGAAGATCAAAAAATGGTTGAGAAGGTCCTCAAACATTTTTCTACCAAATTTGATGTTGTAGTAGTAGCCATAGAAGAAGCTAAGGATTTGACCATGCTGATAGTTGATGAATTTATGGGATTGTTGGCTTGATGGGGCCTGACCCAGGTTTAAAGTTATCTACGTCAACCAACAAAACCCTAAACTATTGGCCCTTTCGGCAACAACCAACGTAGCATAGGCTACAGTCTCACCCGAAGGAGTATTGGGGGATGAGAGAGCAAGGTTTCTACATCCAGAGGCCTATGTTATAGGTTCCTGTGGCTTCTAGGGCTTATTTCTATTTTCACGAACCCTAACCCTTCCGAGACAGATAATTATAGTAATTCTCTTAAACAGTATCTATACCTTCGCGAAGGTCATGCAATATTCATAACAAGTATAAATTATATTGATCTATCACTTTCATGTAGAAGATAAGCATTTATTCATATGAATTGCGATATAGAGCGAAAATACAGAAACTTGCAGAAGTAAGAAATAATACACAGATGCACAAGTATTGGATCAAAACAGTCTTTATTAGATGTAATCGTTTAGATATAGACTCTTTTTCCCTGCACACTCCACTACAGGGGCCCGCGCACTCAGCCTGCAGACTTACCAAGGTCTCCCCGCACTTAGCTGCAAGAGCCTTCCCCTTTGCCTAAGTACAGGAAACAGATATTTCCTGACTTAACTTATTTTCCCTTACAAAGATTTCTATCCATTTTTTATTTCTTAGACTCGCTATGAATATTCTATTTATAGCTTTGCTTTTACAATACAATGGTCTGTGGACCATGGATGGGTCTTAAAAATTTCCTATCACCTACCCACCTAAGGGACTAAATCCCGATTGACTTTGACTATCTTCACGCTCTACTTCCACAAATCTTGGAGAATTTATATCTTTACAAAAAAAATGACTTTCAAAATCTAAAAAAATTAACCCCAAGGACCCCATCCTAATAGGCCCCCAACATAATTTGGTGACTTTTCCTCAAGTCACTCAACCAGTGCTTCAATCTTGGGTTGGATTTCACAAAACTCTAGCTTTAGAACCTGTAAATCAGTTGTTCCCTACATTGTTGCCTACTTCACTTCCTCGACTAGCTTTTCTATAGTGGGGCCTTCCACCGCGATGCCCATTGTCCATTTTCCCCTTCTAGGAAATGTCTGTGGGGTTTTTTCACGACGATTGCCTCACCGGAACTTGTTGCAACTTCTTTTTCTTCTTATTAGCTGCAAATGTCTTAGGTCTGGGATACCTAGGCATCATAGTCGGAATGCTCGTAGGAACAGGGAGCGATGCGTGAGCAGAGTGTGCGTCTTTAGAAGGTGCGAATTCTATTGTGGGGGGAGTGGCAGTCATTTTGGCTAGAAACACTCATGGGGAAACTTAGGTATGTCATCCAACCCTGGTCCTAAAAAGAACTCTTCCCAATCTGGGTCGGACATACAGTTCATCTCTTGGCACAACACAAGGTAGAAAAACTTAAATTCAATTGTCAGGATGGGCGACATGCCATATTTATAGGTGAAATCGAATTTCAATCCAGCCATTCCCTCCAAATATCTATCATTGATGCATCTTTGGTGGCAGATTTCCAAAGATTTTCCCCATAAATCTACCCTCCCTGCTCCTCCTAATGAAAAATTTTCCATCTAATCAACTATAATGCATCCAATAGCCATTTTGTGGCTAGGCTACATGGCACCAATCTCCATGGTACAACTAACTTGGCACAACTTGGAGCTCCCCTCAACACCCCACTTTCTTCCATCACGCATCCCTCTTACTTCGTCGTTTCAATATTCGGGTAGAGTAGTTTATAGTCTCGTACTTCCTTGCATCTGTATAGGGTACTAAGGCTATCTAACCATCATATAGTCATTGCGTAGGGGTGGGATCAACCTTGTACAACTTCAATCGAATGTCATTGACTCCTCTTGGGAACAATTCTCCATTCAACTTCGCGAACTGAACAGTGCCACCATCTGTAATTTCCTTTACCACATAAGGTCCAAGCCAATGCATTTGAAACTTTCCTGGAAATTTTGTAATTTTTTTTTCATATAATAAGTCAAAATCATTAATCTAGAAGGTGCATTGCTTTATATGTCGATCGTGCCATGCCTTTTTGCACTCCTTTTGCACCTGTTGGTGAAATCTTGCTAAAAACCAATCCTCTTCCAATTCTAGCAGCTGTGTGAGGCGCTTATCCATGGTCTCGCGATCAACCATATTGATCAGTGTAGCAATCCATAGACTCGACTCAATATATTCCATGGGCATCACAACCTCTTTCCCATAGACCAACCTGAAGGGGGTTTCGCCTGCCAGTTTTTTACAAGTAGTTCTATATGCCCACAGGACTACTGGTATGCGTACATCCCAGTCATTTCGCTTTATGTTGCAAACCTTCGTTAGATTTTTCTCCATAATTTTGTTGAAGGCTTCAACCATACCATTAGCTTGAGGATGATAGGGCATACTTTTCTTGTTGATCTAAATATGATATGAGGTTTCATTGATGTCAACCCAAGCAGCACCAGGGGCTACCCTGATCTTGTAAGGGAATTTTTACTTGAAAACTTACTCTATTTTGAGTCAAGGATCTTCTATATGGATTCTACTCGTCGAGATGTTTCCGTTGATATATGGCATGCCAAGTAATTCTTCACAGTTTGAGAGATATTCATGTCTGAAGTTAGTAACCCCAGTTAGTGGGCTAAAACCCTATGGAGCTGTGGCATGGAACTCATAATTGGTTTTGGTCATTGAATAGTCAATAATTAATAATCTTTTAAGCTCCTAAAATCCCTCCAACATTCTCTATAGAAGCCCTCTCAACTCTATAAAAAAAAATATCATATATCCTCGAAATGTAGTGATCGTGGCATTTTCGCTATAACTTCATTTCTGTAAAGTCTTAGATTCTGAAATTAAAACCCATTTGATTCGCAATCTGGATGAATGTCGTGACTGAATTTCAAATATTGGTTCAGTATATTTTTGGATATGATATTTGGAAGTTAGGGTTTTTGCAAGTTCCCGAATTTCATCTCAAAGAAGCGACCTTAGGAAAATCTTCATAACTCTCTCTCTAAGAAGAGGATTGAATTCTGTAAAAAGTGGCGGATAGTGCATGGAATGCAGTTTTCTGTGTATCAATTTCGAAGCCGAAGGAGGAAACAGGGAAACGTGGCACATTGTAAAAGTTCGCTCTACTAAACTAGTCCATAATTAGGTCATTGTAAGAGATTGGGCATAACTTTGCCTTGAAGAGTCCAAATCGGGCAGACCCATGGCATTAGAAAGAAGAATCGGAGGGATTCTATAGGATGGAAGATCACATATTGGGGATCGAAAATCGCAGAGATATATCAGATTAAATATCGTGCTCCTAGAAGGCAAGAAACACTAGATCAAGTGTTGCCAGGGTTCAAAGGAATAGACTTTCTAGGGCAGCAAATAGCAAGGTGCAGCAAAATGATGCAGCAGAGGTAAGCTATAGGTAATCATATTTCGTATATGCATTTTCATCTCTTAATTTCATTAGGTTCTTTGTATTCTAATTTGTTGTTTTTGTTTAGCACTGACATATGCTCTACAGGATGAGGTAAGTTTTTCTATTATCATGTCATGGGTATTTCCTTGAAGAATTTTTGCAGATATTATATATTCATCAAGAGAAGAATCAATGCATAATCTAATGTTCTGAAGAGTGAGAAAGGGTAGCATTGCAAGAGCAACAATCAAGGTGCAGAACAACAGAAAGAAGTTCACCACATGAAGTCTTCAAGTGGGAAGCACTGTATACAATCATTGTAAAAGTATCATTGTACAGAGTCATTGTAAAAGCACCATTGTAAAAGTAGTACAAGTGTCTATCTGCCAAGAGTTTAAGAGGCAATGTTGGGAGGTCTAGGATCATCATTAGGTGGTTATGTCATTGTTGGGGTTATGATCTAGTGTGTCTTCTTCTTCTACATCATTCTATATCAGTGTAAAGTAGACCATTTTCCCTAGTATAGGAGTCCATTCTTCTTTTATTCTTCTATAGGGTGGTAGGTTGGTGCTAGGCTGGTGCGTGAAGTCACCAACAGGTTAAAGCCTGTGAAAAAATCAGGGTGGTAGGCTGGTGATAAGGTGAGTTTTAGCTCATTGGGTGTTGGGGCATCTGTTCAGTTGACTACTGAAGAATCTTCGGCATTGGAATGTCCACCCAATGGGATTTGGAGAAGAATGCTTTTCTAGAATTATAGGAAGTTGTTGCTTTCATTTCAGTTGAGGATAAAGATTAAAGAATTTATTAGAAAAACGTTTGGTAGTTTTTGACCTGGAGGGGGTTTTCCACCTAAAATATTTGTACCTCCTGGGTTCTTTTATTTATTGTTATTACTACATAAATGTTAATAATAATTGAAGATTAACTAATTCTCTCAAAATATTTAAAAGTGATAATTGATAAGGAATACTAATTCAACCCCCCCCTCAGTATTTTCCAAAATTTCTGATGATAGACCTGGAATTCTTCAAGCATCGCCACAATCATTTTGTTTAAGAAGTGAATTCACCTATCACTCATTAATATCTTAGGGAAGACAAAGCGGGACATGATAAACTCAAAAATGAACTTCGCAGCACTAGATGCACTACAATCCTTTACTAGTTGCGCTTTTTCCCATCGCGTCAAGTATTTTGTTGTTGTAATAATATACCGCGCTCCAGTCTTTTTCCCTAGTGGTTGGATTGGACCCACAAAATCAATTACCCACTTATCAAATGCCTACAAAGTTATTTGTGGACTTAAGGGAAATTTTTCCCTCCGTGATGGTTTCCCTGTCCTTTGGCAAGCATCGCATGCCCTATAGTATGCTTTTGCATCCTTATGTAACATTGGCCAACAAAGTCCTACGCGTAGGATCTTCTGCGTGGTCTCTCTTCTTGCATAGTGGCCCCCTACTACTCCTCCATGTGCTTCAGTGAGCATGCTCGGTCATTCAAAATCTGGGACATATCGGTGCAGTATCTCATTCCAGCCCATTTTATATAGGTGTCCAGTGATCGCAGAAAAATAAACTGCATGAACCACCAACTCCTTCTTCTGCCGTGTAGAGTATCCTTCTGCAACTGTGCCAGTTGTTAAAAACTAGATTATATCATCAAAGTGATCATCTGCGACACGAACAACAAAGAGATTCACATCAGGAAACCCTTCTTCCAGACAAGTAGGCTCATCACCCATCTCAATCTAGAAGAGATGATCAGGACTATCATTCAACCGTCTGAACTTCATAATCACCTCAAAATCATACTCCTGAAAGAGAAACAAACATCTGCAGATATTTCCCTGCAACAAAGGCTTATTAACCATGTATTTTATAGCTGAATCGTATGTATACATCTTGAAGTTCATGCCTAATAGATAGTGCCAGAATTTCTATAGCACATACACCATAACCAGTCCTTCGCGCTCTATAGTCGAGTAGTTCTTCTCTGCCTTAGATAGCTTCCTACTCGCAAACGCTATAGGATGATCAATATCAAATTCCTTGGTTGGGTTAGCATCGTACCTAGTGCAATACAAGAAGTGTCTACATGAACATGAAACTCCTTTTTCCAATCTGGAAATACCAAAATAGGCACGGTGACAATTTTCTCCTTTAGCATGTCTAAGTTGTTCTAACACTCTTCATCCCAACAAAATGTTGCATCCCTTTTCAACAATTTCTCCATTGGCATTGTGACTTGTGCATGTGCCTTGATAAACTTTCTATACTATCCCGTATGGCCTAGTGTCAAGCATAGCTGTTTCACATTTTTTGAGGCCTCCAAATTGACAATAACAACTATATTGGCAGGTTCTACTATCAATCCCTGCTTGCAAACCACATGACCTAGTAATATTCCATAAGGCACATAGAAGATACAACTTTTCAAATTCAGGGCAATCTGATGTCTACGATAGGTGTCCAACATAAGGCGCAGAATTGTAGCATGGCTCTTTACCAACCCAAAGTTAGTCCAATCATCAAATTAAACTTCTAAGAACTTGTGGATGAATTCCTTAAAATCTACAATTACTACCTGTGAGAAGATTGCAGGGGCATTCTTCAATCCAAATGGCATTACCATATATTTAAAACATCCCCATTCCATCATGAAGGTGGTCTTGCTATGATCCTCTGATGTGATCTTGATCTGATGTTACCCTGAGAATCCATCAGTAAATGAATAGGCTTCCTACCCTCCAAAATTCTCCAGGACTTCATCTGTAAATGGTGTCGGAAATAGGTCATGGACGCATGCATCATTGAGCTTCCTTAGATCAACGCATATCTAGATTTCATCCTATTACTTATTTTCCTGGACTACCATAAAAATTACTCAGTCTGATTCTTTGACTAGCTCAATGATCCCAGCCTCTATCATTTTGTCCAACTCCTTGTGCACTTTTTCCTTATACTTGGGATTGAAATGGTAGGTTCAATGTTTTATAGGCTTCGTGTTGAGCTTCAAAGTAATATTCATCATGCCCAAGTCCCCTACTATCCCCTTCAGATTTGAGAAGATGGTGGGAAACAAGTCCTGGTATTTGCGCAACCATTCTACGACCTTTTCAACTATATCCTCATCCCAATAGTCACCTATTTTAGCAAACTTCAGCTACAATTTTGTTTCAATGTTTAATTGTCTAGTCTTCAAAGGTTCTACTATGTCAAGGATTACTACTTTGGCTCCTTCAACTTCGTGCTATCCCTTAGACTCTGGAATGTTGATATTTCTAGGATAATCTTCTTCTTCTTCTGCGATCACTTTATAGAATTGCAGCGCATGGTGCAGCTGCATATTCCAGTCTGGTTGAACCCATTCTATTGGGTCCTCAGGCAATCTAATGATCATAGCCTTAATTTCTTAGAGTGCATCGCCAATATATTCAATGCCATCCTTGAAGCTGAAGGTTAACGAGAAACTTTCCTTTAGGATATCCCACTCGGTTTTTCCATGGTGTAAATCCATTTCCAGGTACCAATTCATCGGAATGGTATCCAAACTGTGACAAAAGACTTGCACCCATTCAGGTTGTGGACTCTCTCCCCATGCTTTAGTCCACCACGCGAGATGCTCACATGGATCATATTTTCCAGTATATTTCTACATCATACAGTTATTGGCGTACCTGAACCTTAGCTTCATCATTATCCTATATTCTTTCCAATTTGTGAAGCCGTCCTTATGTGTACCCCACCAATGGGAAGGTGTAGCACGTAGTGCTAGATGTAATTACTGGAACTGATGCTCTTCTAGAACATCCCTTTCAAACTTATCCAGAAACAAATTAAATTCATCTAAACCATCATATTGAGGGAGATTTAGTACCTCTCAATGAAGTGATTTGGTCAACATCTTGTGGCGCAATGAGGAGATTTCATGGAATCTATTATGCCAATGTTGTAGCTCTTCATCGGAATCTGAGGTGCATGAGCTATATTTATCCCACGTAATTTTTCCATCTTCTGTAGGATTGATCCAGTCCTCATCTCATGCAGTGATCTTATATATATGATCCAGATCGTCCTCTTCTTCATAATCATGGACTGGTTCCATGTATCATGCACCTTCAGATGGATCTAAGGGAACAATTACTCAGAGCTCTTTTCTTTCAAATATCATTCTTCATTTCTTAAGATTAATGATTGCATCCATGTCAAAGGCCCAATCAATGCCTAATAGTACAGGGTAAGGATTACTATCATCCACTATCTCGATCACTTCAAAATCAGCCAAAGCACTTGCTCCTTCAATATCCACTGTTACCCCATACAGGCGCCCCATAGGAATGATTTTATGTTGATTGGCCATATGAAGCTGGATAGGAGACCACTGCAACACAGGTCTCCCCATTCTTTCCCAAGTTTTTTTTGGTAGCACATTCACATCAGATCCTAGATCAAGAATTACCTACTCCATTTCATACTCCCCAATCTGCATTGTTAGCCTCATTTCACAGCCTGTTCGTTTCTTTCTTTTGCCAACTTTTTGTGCACCGCGTTGTTTTGGAGGAATCTCGACCTTACCTATATAGTTATCAATTAACTCTTGGAGCGCTTCTACCACCTTACTATCCCGTAACATCTTCGTACAAGTCTTCAGGAAGGCATCTAATAGCGGAGGATCCATGTCCTTTGTTTCGTTGTTTCCGCTAGACTCCTCTTAAAATCCTGAGGTAGAGACCTCAGCGAAGCTATTTTTGGCTTCCATAAAGGTTTCTTTAGCATGGTTTAGGTTGAAGTCAACTTCCTTCTCCACAGCCTTGCATACCCATCCTTCAATTTTTGGCTACTTCCCCTTATATACTCCTATGGCAATGCCACTTCCTGTTACTATGTTAATGCTACTCTTTTCTTCGCGAGGCTCCACCCTCATCATTTGAATGTTCTTTGTAGGTGTTTGCATCTTCTTCTCCTAAATCTTGGCTAGCATTACTATGCAATCTTCTATAACAAGATCAAACTAACAGCAATACTAGCAAGAGGGATGTGTTGGGTTCTGACAGTCACACACAAAATGGCCTACTTCTTCAAAATTATAATGAATGTTTTGTCAGCAAACCCTTCGAGCCCCTCCTCCTTGTCCTCTTCCTCGGCCCTGGAATTCTCCTTACATTGCACCCGCACCGTGATCCTAAGGCTTATTTTTTGTCTGCATTCTATACATAGGGGTTCACTCCATCATCAATTCGCAGCTCCGGTAATTGCGCTCATCATCTGCAACTGATTTATAGAAATTAAAAAATAACTATTGTGGTGTTTGCAAAACATTTGGTAGAAGATGATAGTTATTTGTCGTGTGCTTTCCAACTACCTGATAGATAGCGCACCATAAGGGTACTCCCACTATTAGCTGTGGGATCCCCCTAAGACAAGTTTTGGGGCTTAAAGCCCAAGTTTTAACTAAGTCGGATGTAAAGACTGTGATTTGTGGGCGTGGAGCATGAAGATGTTAAATGAGTGAAAGGGTTGTCCACCTTCATTTTTGTAATGTAATGTCAGTTTGAGAGATCTACCCATGGTCCACAGACCATGGGATTGTATAAATAGAGCGAGGCTCTAAGTGTAAAAGGAGGAAATCAATCGATGAAATATCTAATAAGGAAGCATTGAGTCTAAGTGTAGAGTCATGTCTTTGGGTTGTTGAGTAGGAGAAGGCTCTGCAGCTGTGTGCACAGAGACCTAGTAGTCCGCTGCTCAGTGTGCGGATCCCTGTAGTTGAGTGCACAGGGTAGGTTGAGTCTGTAATTGATTGAAGCATTAATAAAGAGAAGTTTTACCTTATTTCTGTGTATTGATTTCCTGTTTTATGCATTGAAGTATATTGGGTATGAATTGCAAGTTTACTGTCTATTTGCTATGAAAAATTATATGAATGTGCTCAATAAGTGAATATAATATAATGTATCTGAAGATAACTAACTGTTATAAGAAGATAAGTAAGATCTGTGGTGTGACTTGGGGAAATGGCGCAGATCGCTGCTCTAGCAGCGTGAAAGCCCCACAGCCCCTAGTCAGGGTTGCGTGAAGGCGAATATAACAAGGGCGCGAAGGAATCGTAGGTCAGGAAAGTGCGCAAAGTAACCTACGTGAAGGTATTCATAGTTGGACTAAATCGACCCCTTAGAAATCTCAAGGGTGCAGAAACCTCGTTCCAGCATCTCCCCCATACTGCTGCGGGTGAGACCTCAGTCCACGCTCTGCAAACTGTTGCTGAAAGGGCCATTAGTACAGGGATTTATTTCGCTAATTAACTCTGAACCTGGGTTAGGTCCCATCAAGCCAACAAATGGTTCCATTGTCGGGACCGCAATCTGCATAGAGATGTCTGATGTCGTATCATTGGAATCCAACTAAGAAAGAAATTGAAGATTGGTTGGACAGGAGAATTCATGAGTTCGCGGTGCAGGAGAATAGGAATCCATGACTATCAAAGGAAAAGTGGTTAGACTGCTACCTATACACAGAGATCCACAAAATTTTCTTCGCATATTTTCCTACTGAGTTGTATGAGTGGATCACGAAGCTAGCAGATAGCCAAGGAAGGTGGAAACTCGACAATCCTATTGTGTGGACCCCAGAGTTGGTACGTAGATTGGAAGTATCAGAGGATAAGATCGCGCGCACTGTTGATCACTGGCTCGATCAGATTATAGGAGGATTCATTACTAATTTCGCGGTAGATACTTCAGCCAGCTATAGCGAGGCATAGCGACGATTTATCAAAGGACCACGAGGTAAGTACGTAAAATCTCTGAATACTTGGATTAAAATGTTATTGTATGAAAAAAGGGTTATACAATTACCTTGATGTCCAGAGCTACACAAAGCGGGAAAACCTACAGAAACAAAGGAAGTAAGGGACTCGAGAATAGCCCTTTGATTTCACCTCCACGAGGGAATGAGGAAGAGTTCACGAAGGTCTCACCAAAAAGTGCGATCAATTTGATAAGTAGAGGATCCCGCGCATACCACCCCCACCCAGGCCACCACCAGTTTCACTGCCTTCACCCCCATCTTCGGCCATACCACCTCCGCCACCACCGCAAGTCAATATGGCAAGCGCGATAAAATTTCCTGTGTTCAAAGGAGTAGGAAATGAAGATCTGGAAAAATTTTGGTTCTTGATAAGGGCTGTATGAGAACCGCAGGGAGTCACAGCTGATAATATAACGAAAGCATCGCTAGTCAGCACCCTACAGGATCATGTGTGTCAGGCCAGGGTAACTCCAGAATGGGCAGAAGAAATTGATTGATTATTTCATTAGACAGCTATTGTTTATATACATAAAATGGACAGATCAGTTCATCTTCTTGATGACTGTTCACGTTCCAGGTTACCCAACCATTGAAGATTAGGTGTGAACATTCCCCCCCTTAATCTGAAGGGATGTTGGTGAGTCCAAGCATCGTTCTGAATCTTTCAAGATTTTCTCTTCCAAGCGCTTCGGTGAAGATGTCTGCAATTTGCTCATTTGTGGAACAATGACGGAGATGGATTGTTTTGGCCTCAACATGATGTCGGATCAGATGATATTTAGTATTGATGTGCTTAGTACGATCATGGAACTTTGGGTTCTTGGCCAACTTTATTGCAGAGGTGTTATCAATCATGAGTGGAGTTGATTGTACTTGTTTTACCTGCAAATCTTCAAGAATTTTCCTGAGCCACACAATTTCTTTTGTTGCTTCAGCTGCTGCCACGTATTCTGCTTCTGTTGGGGAATCTGTTGGAACTGATTGTTTGCGTGATCTCCAAGAGACAGCTCCTGATCCAAGACTCATAGCATATCCTGAAGTAGATACCCCAGTTTCTTTGTCTCCATCGAAGTCTGAATCAGAGTATCCAATCAAGCTGAAGTCGTCCACCTATGTATACTTGATTCCAAGGTCTTGAGTTCCCTTCAAGTACCTTAGAACTCTTTTTGCAGCAGATCAATGTCCCTCACAAGGCTTTTGCATAAACCTGGAGAGGATTCCAACAGCAAATGAAATGTCTGGTCTGGTAGTAGTGAGGTAGATGAGACTTCCTACAAGTTGTCTATACTTTGTTGCATCCTCAAATTCCTTTCCTTCAATAGATGTGAGCTTCAAGTTTTGTTCCATTGGAGTAGAAAGAGGATTGCACTCTGTCATGCCAAATCTGTTTAACAAATCTCCAATGTATTTCTTTTGAGAAAGAAATATGGATTTTGGATGTTGGGTTACTTCAATGCCAAGATAGTAATGAACATAGCCCAAATCAGTCATTTCAAAACTTTTTCCTAATTCTTTCTTTATGGATGCAATATAGCTTTCATTGTTCCCTGTCATTAAAAGATCATCTACATATACCACAAGATATACAACTGTTTTTCCAACTTTCTTGACAAATAAAGTTGCATAATCAAGATTAAAATGTTTGAAGTTGAGTTTCAGAAGATGCTCAGTTAGTTTTTCATACCAGGCTCGTGGTGCTTGTTTGAGGCCATACAAGGACTTCACAAGTTTGCATACTTTGTGTTCATGTCCTTTCACAGCAAATCCTTTAGGCTGGGACATAAAAACATTTTCTTTTAGATCTCCATTCAAGAATGCAGTTTTTACATCCATTTGATGGACTTTCCAACCGTTCTGAGCAGCTAGTGCAAAGAGTGTCCGGATGGTGGCCCATTTTGCTGTGGGGGCAAAAGTCTCCTCATAATCGACCCCTTCCTTCTGTGCAAAACCTTTTGCCACAAGCCTAGCTTTGTGCTTGTCAAGTGAGCCATCAGCTTTGTACTTGTTCTTGTAGACCCACTTGCAGCCAATTGGTTTGGTTCCAAATGGAGGATCAACCAGCTTCCAAGTGCCATTCTTTATGAGGGCATCATACTCCTTCTGCATCGCTTCTTTCCATTCATCATGAGAAGCAGCTTCTTTGAAGGAAGTTGGTTCAAAATCTGTAGACAAGTTCAATTCACAATCATAAGTAACATCCATATCAACAGGTGAATTAGAGTTATCTACATCACCTCCATCTTATCGGTTTGTATTTATGGTTCCTGTTTTTCCAATTTCATCAGGATGAACACTTTCAAGTGTCTTTGTCAGCCACTTTGGGGGACCTTTCTGAGATGGTCCAGGCTGCTCTGTTGATTGAGTTGGGACTGAATCAAGATTGAGTCTCCCAATTCTATCAATTACATCACTTAAAGGATCATCTGGTGTTGGAGTTTCATGCACGGGAGATTGTTCTTCAGAAGAAGATTCCACATGTTGATCTAGTATAGGAATCCCCCCTTCAAGATGTGGAATCTGATTATCAAACTCTTGAAATGATTTCGTTTTTGTGAATCTATCCAAGCGATCAAGTTGCTTCTCAACAACACTGTCATATTTGGATGATTCAAGAAAAATGACATCTCTAGATACAACAAACTTTTTATTTACTTCATCATAGAGACGGTATGCTTTAGAGGTGTTTGAATACCCCAGGAAGATACACTTACGACTTCTAGCACCAAGTTTGTTTCTATGTACCTTTGGTATTAAAGCATAACAGGTGGAACCAAAAATCCTGAGATGTTTTACCAAAGGAACATGTCCATACCACAATTCATAAGGAGTCTTGTTTCTTATAGCACTAGATGGACATCTATTCTTTATATATGCAGCACATAGAACAGCATCAGCCCAAAACATTATCTTTACATTTTTGAAGAAAAGCATGGATCATACCATATTCAAGATTGTTCTATTCATTCTTTCTGCTACACCATTCTGTTGGGGATTATAAGGTACAGTTGTTTGATGTTTGATCCCATGTTGGCGAAGATAGTTTTCAAATTCATTTGATGTATATTCTTTTCCATTATCAGTGCGAATAGACCCAATATGAGATTGTGCATCATTTTCAATCCACTTATGAAAATTCTTGAATGTTTGAAAAGCATCAGATTTGTTCTTCAATAAATAAACCCAACACATTCTGGTGTAATCATCAATGAATGTCATGATATATTTATTTCCATTTGCAGAAGGAACAGGCATTGGACCACATAAATCTGAATGAATGAGTTCAAGCTTCCTATGTGCTCTTGAATGTGAATCATGAAAAGACTGTTTGCTATGCTTTCCTAGAATGCAAGCATCACATTGCTTATGTTTTCTAGAAATTGTAGGCAAACCAACAACACCATTTTTCTTCAACAAGTGGAGACTGTCATAGTTTAAATGTCCAAATCTAGCATGCCATAATAAACTTGACAGAAGTGTACCTTCTTCATGATGAGAAATATATAAGAAATGTTGTGCATGAGCAGAGGTTCCTTGCAGTTTAAGAAGTCTTTCTTCTTCTATACCCCTCATGACAAGTGAGTGGTCAGATGCCTTTCTTACCTCAAGCTTTCCATCAAACATATGAATGGAGTGACCTTGCTGGCGGATGTGGACCAATGACAGCAAGTTTGTCTTGAGCTGTGGGAGATATAGAACATGATCCAGAAGAAAGTCTGGAAGACCAGGAAGTTTAAGCCTGATTGTGCCAAGCCCTGATGGCTTGGATTTTGACTGATCTACAAAGTATACTGCTCCATCAACATTGTCAGTGAAATCTTCAAAAAAATCTTTCCTATGAGTCATATGACAGGTTGCTCCTGAATCAAGCAACCAATCATTTTTCGAAGAAGCAAGTGAAGAATTAAACAAATCTTCATTTACTCCAATATTACATTGTGCCTCAATATAGTGAGCGGATTCAGGTGCTTTACCTTTGTCTGTGTCATCAGTTTTACCTTTCTGCTGATTTCTTCTTTGCTCAGTTTTGTCCCATGGTAGCTTGCATGTAGAAGCATCATGTGATCCATTTCATTTGCAGCGAATGCAATGCAGATCTGCCTTTTCTGCTTGAGAATGTTTGCCCCCCCGCCTCTGAAGTATCTTCCTCTTCCTCTTCGTCCACCTCTTCCTCTTGTAGAATATTGAGTAGGATGCTTTTCTTTATGAGAAAGGAAAACAGTCTCTTCAGAAGATTCAGGGACTGTCTTTTTTCCAAAGGCTTTCTCTCTTTCAACAAACTTTTTCACAAGAGAGTCAAAGGTTATATCTTTAAGATTTCCATTTGCTTGTAATGACTCAAGATAATTGGAGTAGGTAGGATAGAGTGCTTTGAGAAAGGAAATAAGAGAGATATCCAGCTCAACCTTAGTGGATTTAATATCATGCATTATAGACTTTATTTCAGATGCAAGAGCAAGAGGATCATTATTTTTCAGTTCAAGAGTGAAGAGTTTAATCATGAGCTGAACAACTTCAAGTGCAGTATGTGAATCATAGAGTTCTTTCAGCTTTTGTAAAGCTTCAAAGGCAGTGGAATAAGATGAAATATGACGACTTACTTCTTCATTTACAGATGCTGCGATCAATGCATAGGTTTTGCTATTCTTGTTTTCCCAAATGACCAGTTCTTTATCTGATGTAGGTTGCACAGGGTCTTTGTCTTCTTCTCCGACACACACTCCTTTCCACAACTCATTGTAGATGAGTGTGTGTTTTACCATCCAAGACCATTCAGGATAGTTCTCCTTGCCAATGAGAACTATTCCGACCATAGAAATGATTGAATGCATTCTGTAAAAAAAATTACTTCTGCTGATAAAAAAAATCCTTACGTTACAGCCTTCAAATCCTTCTGATATTTGCTAAAAGCATCAACATTTCATTGTACATATCACTGCAATATTACTATGTTTTGAAAAAATGCGCAAGGGATCACTTCAATATATCACTTCAATGTATTAATATATCACTTCAATATATAAATTTATCATGCAACACTACAAATGCTTTGATATATAAAACACTCTGACTGATATAACTTTGAATGCTTTGAAAACTGCCTTGAATGATATATATAAACACTTTGAAAAACAGCGCAATACTCTGAATGCTTTGAAAAACTGTTTATATAGACGGCGCAATACTACAACATTACCATTCAAATGATAAAGAATTGTGCAATATTACAACTACTTTGAATGAACAAAACTGTGCAGACCTACGCGGTTGACAACAATGAATTCACGTTCGGTTGCCCAGCACGCTTCCGCTTCCGCTATACAGTCCTCTTCATTCCATGCGTTGCCCTTGATTTAATGTTTCTTTCTTGAAACCGATAGCATGATTCAGGTGTCACGAATTTTAAGCATAGCATTTGTCCCTAATGTTTTGTGGACCTCTTGCTGGAGCACAGGATCAATACTATTCCAAAAAATAACACGTCTATGACAAGTTCAAATGTCCAAAGAAACGTAATATAACCATTGATACAAACTTTAAAAAATACTTTACTGCAGCTGGACTACATTCCTCCGTCAGCATAGTTTGGTTATCACTGAACAATGAATTCACAAAGAGTAAATCTCAAAAACTATCAGAACTATCAGACCCTTTTCCCGGAGATCCATAGATTTTCTTCACCTTAGCTGCCGTTCTCGTTGAAGAAGAGCTTCTGGATGCAGCTGTCACGCAGGTAGGGCAGGCAGTGTAGTATTAACCAGCATTATTAATAATACTGTGTTTGTGATGGCGTGGTCCTGGAGTCATATGTCGTCGACATTCCAGAAGGCAACACACGCACCATGTCATCAGCTTCCGTGTTCTTGGAGGCGAGCACCAGCTCCACAACTACCACTCGGTGACCATTGTCGTGCGCTCTCTGATACGATTACTTCGACTCGTGGTTTGTTCCAGTTACAAAGCCACACAGAAATAGCAGAGGTTTGGTTCGGTCAATAGAAGATCTGAAGATAGATAGAATGACTATCGGAGGTTCCTCCAGGCAATGGTAATGCCAGAGAGAAAATCTTCAAAATGAAATGCGCACAATGCCATACTGCTGACAAGGGTGCAAGTATCGAGTAGCGTAACGGACCAGCGTCATTAGACTATGTCAGAGGAATATCAGACAGAGGCAGAGCAGCGCAGGACAGAGCAGCGCAGTGCTCAGGATAGAGGCAGGAGTTACAACTATTTTTAGAACCTGGGACCTGTGCTCTGATACCATGTCAGGCCAGGGTAACTCCAGAATGGGCAGAAGAAATTGATTGATTATTTCATTAGACAGCTATTGTTTATATACATAAAATGGACGGATCAGTTCATCTTCTTGATGACTGTTCACGTTCCAGGTTACCCAACCGTTGAAGATTAGGTGTGAACAATGTGCTGACCTGGTATATTAAACAAAAATGAAAATCGGAATGCGGTGATCGCAGATATCCAAATTGCGTTGAACAAAGAATTTAGCAAGCCAAAGTCAGAGGTTCAGTCGATCATTGGGTTCAAGGAGATCACAATTCTACTAGGCGAGACTCCCTGGGAGTTGGATCAAATACTGAAGTGCACAATTTGCGAAGCTAATATGACTTTGACAGATGGACAACATTGCGAATGGTTTGTAGCATCGCTAACGCTGCATTTGAGGAACGCACTGTCACAACAGAGGTTAAGGACTCAGGCAGAGGCCTTGGATATCGCAATGAGGCTGCATGATACCTCGATACAGGATCCTAACCTAGGAGTTCAGCAGATCCACACGTAGTTGAAAAACTTATGCCTTGAGATGCAGAGTCTAAAACTGGATAGGGAAACTCCCTTGGAAAATGCGTGAAGAAGTATGGTACGTAAAATGCAAGGGTCAGGGACATGACAAGGAACACTTCCCAGTGTTCGTGAATTACCTCATGGGAGGAGGGTTGATGCCATTAAGACCGGAGGCACAAGTAGGACCTAGCACGACGCCTAATTTATGGTGCATGATTTGTCAAATAGGAGGAAAGCATGTTATGGACAAATGTCATCTTGTTATCTTCTTACAAAGAGGTAATTCACCATTATCGAGGGCGATCTGCATGATATAGGAGAGATGGTGCGGGATGTCACCACAGAGGTCCTCAAGAACTTTGCGGAGGAGAATCAGATTGTGTTGGGGGCCCTCCGAGCATAGATTCAGGAGTTGTAGGTGCGCACTCCTTAGGTTGGAAATCTCGCGACCAGCCTCGTAGTAGGAACAACCACATCTGAGGAAATGTTGTGCGCTCGTATGACCAACACAATAGTGTTGCTAGAGGGGGCACTGGTTACAAAAAAAGTACATGTAGAAGTACACACAGAATTCACAACAGTTGTTCTGTAATTTTTGTAGATCAGTAGGACATGATGAGCATACCTGTAGAAGCTATGAGCTGATGATGGATAGGACTCCCACCTATAGAGTTCAAGCCAAAATTCTTGGGTTGTGTTATATTCTTTCCACAACTAACCTACGTAGTTAACCAGCGGATTAGAGGGGGGGCGGAGTGCCCCCTTCGTTGTGCCAATTACGCAACACGGGGGCGGCAACCCCCCTTGTTTGGGGGGTTTTAGGGGGCGAGTATCCCCCCTGTATAAGGTCTAGGGCAGCGCCCCGGAAAAAAAAAAATTGGACCCTATATTAGGTTGGGCGAACCTACCTATGGTTTTCGGTCCATGGTATTGGATGCTTCGGCATGTATAAATATGTATTGTAACATTGAAAGGAACATAATGAAAAATTAAGCTGGTAGTCCCAGTTTTGGGATCCAGGGGAAAATCTCTGTGCATATGTTTTTTATGTGTTATGCTCTCGCATTGTTTATTTTCTTTCTTTTAGAATTCGTATGCAGGTAATTTCAATACGGGGTTAAAATCTACATTTGGTATTAGATATATTTTGGCTTCAAGGTGACAGCTTTATTGCTGAGGGGTTTTTCTTAGGCCTGTGGTAGACCCTATTCAGTGGGAGATTTGCAAGATCGATTCTGGTGGTGAAAGAAGATTGTGAGTAGTGGAAATATAGAGATTGAGAAATTTAATGGTCAAAGTTTTGAGTTGTGGAAACTCAAGATGGAGGATCTATTGGCGGATAAATATCAGTGGATCGCGATAGATCTGGGTACTAAACCAACGGGAGTGTCTGATGAAGAATGGAAGAAGTTGGATCGGGAAGGCAAAGAGCATAATACGATTGTGTGTCTCAGATTCAGTATTGTTGAATGTATAAGGGGAAGCTACAGCGAAGGCTTTGTGGGACAAGTTAGGGACTTTGTACCAATCTAAGTCTTTGGTGAAGAAACTGTTCCTATGGAAAAAGCTGTATAACCTGAGGATGAAAGATGGACACTTGGTGACAGAGCATTTGAATGCATTTAATACTGTTGTAAGTCAGTTATCATCTATTGATATCAAAATTTTAGATGAAGATAAGTGCATTAGTTTATTGTGTTCTCTACCAGATTCGTGGGATAGTCTGGTTATTGCAATAGGTAGTGATGCAACTGCCTTGCAGTTTGATGAAATAGTCTCATCCTTGCTGATGGAGGAGATGGGACGGAAAAATATGGAGAGCCAGAATGGTGATGCCTTGTCTATACGAGGACAGTCCTAGAATAGAAAAAAAAATAAGTCATCGAGTGGGAGATCTAAATCTAGAGGGAGATCTAAATCTCCATGAAAACCTGTAAAGGTGGTGTGCTAGAAATGCGGAAAGGAAGGGCACTACAAAAGGGATTATAAATCTAAAGCTCCTGAAAAAGGAAAGGGATCTGATGATGCTTCTTCTGCAAAGGCGAAAACCACCTCAGATGAAGGTGGGGATGTGTACTTGCCTTCTTCAAGTACACATGGAAATCATGAGGCATCGTTGATTGACTCAGGTGAATCCTTTCACTTCACTCCCCATAGAGAGTGGTTCTGCAAGTATGAGAAATACGATGGTGGTGATGTCTTCTTAGGGGATGATAGGAAGGCTAGAATCGTTGGTCGCAGAAAAGTAAAGTTGAAGTTGCAAGGTGGAAGGGTTAGGACACTTCTGGGTGTTCTACGTATTCCTGCATTGGCCAGAAATCTGATTTCTGTAAGCAAGCTGGATGATGCAAGTGTAAAAACAATGTTTGAGAAAGATACCTACAAGATGGTTCAGGGAGCACTGGTATTCATGCGGGGATTTCAGATTGGAACTCTGTACAAGCTGCAAGGTAGCACTGTTGTTGATGGGTGCAATACTTCTGTGGTTCCTGAAAGTGGAGCAGAAAATCTAGTGGTCTCTAGAGAGAAGACCATACTGTGGCATCAAAGACTTGGACATATTGGAGAGAACGACCTTCGAATACTTCATGGTAAAGGTATGGTAGAAGGTATGAGTAATAGTTCTCTATATTTCAATTTCTATGAAAATTGTGTATATGGGAAGCAAAATTGGGTGAGTTTCCCCTCTGGTGGTAAGAGGGTGAAACAAATATTAGAGCTTGTGCACAGTGATGTGTTTGGACCCGTGAAGGTTACATCACTGGGTAAGTCTATGTACTACGTATCATTTATAGATGACTTCTCAAGGAATACATGGATATATTTCCTTAAGAAGAAATTTGAAGTCTTTGATAGGTTTAAAGAATTTAAGGCTCTGCTAGAAAACCAGACATAGAAGAAGATAAAGGTGTTAAGGACAAATAATGGTGGAGAGATTTTCAGTAAGGAATTTGAAGAATTCTGTAAGAAGTGTGGTATAGCACGACAGAAGACTACTCCATATACACCTCAACAAAATGGAGTTGTAGAAAGAATGAACAAGATGTTGATGGAAAGGGCAAGAAGCATGCTCAGTGGTGCTGGGTTAGGACAGGAATTCTGGGCAGAGGCAGTGGAGACAACATGTTACCTGGTCAACAGATCAACTTCATCAGCGTTGGAGGATAAGACTCCACAAGAGGTATGGACTGGTAAGAAACCCTCTCTTTCACATCTGAGGGTATTTGGATGTGATGCATATGTACATGTTCCATAGGAGAAATGAACCAAGTTGGATAGTAAATCTGAAAAGTGCATATTTATTGGGTATAAGGATGGTTTAAAGGGTTATAAGCTTTGGAACCCAGCAACAAGGAAGGTTGTGTATAGCCAAGATGTGGTGTTCAGAGAGGTGAAATGCGTTATTAAACATGAATTCCAACCAAAGGAACCTAAGAAGAGAGAGTTTGAGCTAAAGGAGGAAGAATTAGACTCTATAGTAGAGGAGGAATCAGAAGATGAAGAGACACAAAATTCGGGTGTGAGAAGATCAGTTTGAGAAAGAAGGAAACCAGAAAGGTATAGTCCATTTGCTTTCTATTCAAATTTTTCTTTATCTATTACTGGTGATGATACCAGAACTGTGAAGGAAGCAGTAGATTCAGAGGATGGAAAACTCTGGAAAGAGGCCATGGTTGATGAAATGGCATCTTTGCACAAAAATGAGGCTTGGGATCTGGTGGAGTTGTCGGCTGGAAGGAAACCCATTGGTAGCAAATGGGTGTTCAAGAAGAAGAGAAATGCAAAAGGAAAGGTGGAGAAATACAAAGCTCGACTGGTAGCAAAAGGTTATTCCTAGGTGTTGGGAGTTGATTTTGGTGATATTTTTTCTCCTGTTGCTAAGGTAACTTCTATTAGATTACTTTTATATGTTGTTGTTGCTTTTGATTTTGAGGTAGAAAAGATGGATGTGAAGACAAAATTTCTTCACGGGGATCTGGAAGAGGAGATCTACATGAAGCAACCTGAAGGCTTTGCGGTGAAGGGTAAGAAAGAACTGGTATGCATGTTAAAGAAGTCTCTGTATGGGTTAAAATAGTCACCAAGGATGTGGTATCAGATATTTGATACATTTATATGGCGACTTGGCTTCACTAGAAGCAAAGCAGATCATTGTGTGTATTTTAAATTAATTGGTGACAGTGTTATTTATCTGGTCTTGTATGTGGATGATATGTTGCTGGTTGGAATTAACAAAGAAATTATCTAGGATTTGAAGACCCAGTTGTCCTCCAAATTCGACATGAAAGATCTTGGTGCTGCAAACTATATTTTGGGCATGGAAATTAAAAGAGATCGGGGAAAGAGGAAGCTTTGGATAAACTATAGGAAGTATGTCGAGACATTATTGCAGAGGTTTAATATACAGGATAGTAAACCGGTGAAGGTTCCTATTCCAGTAGGTGTAAAGTTATCTACTGAATATGTCCCAAGACACAAGAAGAGGAAGAGGATATGTCCCGTGTTCCATATGCAAGTGCAGTCGGTAGCCTAATGTATGTGATTGTCTGTACTAGAGCAGACATTGCACATGAAGTGGGAGTATTGAGCAGGTATATGTCAAAACTAGGGAGGGAGCATTGGACAACAGTGAAGCGGGTTTTCAGGTATTTGTGTGGCACTAGTGATTATGGTTTGTGCTACCAAGGAAGACCAGGATTGGACAAATTTTTGGATATCCGTGGCTTTGTTGATATAGACTAGCCTAGAGATTTGGATCAGAGAAGATCTAGAAGTGGGTATGTTTTTAACCTATTTGGAGGAGCAGTCAGTTGGATGAGTAAGAAACAATCTGTAGTGGCACTATCAAATACAGAGGTAGAATACATAGAAGCCACTCATTTAAGCAAGGAAGCAGTTTGGTTGCAGAGATTTTGTTCAAGTATTGGGTTAGTACAAGGAGCTATAAGGATAGACTGTGACAGCCAAAGTGCAATTTTCTTGGCAAAGAACCCTGCTTATCATTCAAAGACAAAGCACATTGATGTTCAGTATCACTTTGTGAAGGATATGATAGAAGACAAAAAGGTGTTGCTGCTAAAGGTGGACACATTGAAGAATACTGCAGGTGCATTGACAAAATTTGTGAGCTCTGAGAAGTTCTCCTGGTGTAGAGAAACAATGGGCGTTTCAAGGCTGGAAAAATGACTAAGCTCTCCTGTGGAAAGAAAACAAGTGGGAGAATGCAACCCCTTGACCAGAATGCAGGAGTGGCGCGAACTGTATTTCAGGGGCATGAACGAGGCCAAGGTGGAGGAGGACCTGGAAGAGGTCACAAATAGCTAATATGTTACAATTGCATGGGGCCAGGAAATTATGCCCGTGATTGTATGAATCCAACACTTCCATCATGTCTATATTGCACCTTTTTTTATCATGAACGGAGGATTATCCCACAATGATAGCTAAGCTACACGAAAAGGGAGTGCTCCATCCTCCCCCAACTTGGAACCTGCAAATGATGAGGTTTGAGCCACGTGACGAAGACCCAAATGTGAACATTGTGCTCCACAGTGGAATTACAACAAGATATGATAAAGGGAAACAACCTGAAGACAGTACTTGGGTTCGCAAGGCTCTGACGAAAGAACCATAGTTTGATTTGGAGTGCACTAAGGAAACCTTCATGGAAGCTAGGAAGAGCTTCGCTAATGCCTCCACTTTAGGAAGAAAAGACAAACCAGAGCCAGAAATGGACCCATTGATGCTCACGACGTTCCTAGAAAAATGCATGAAGCTACTGCGTGACGGTAAGGCTATAAAGGGATTGCAGAAACTCATTACCTGATGAAATTGGACCGCGCCAGGAGAACCATGTGTAGTCTGGAATATTGGAAAGCATGTGACGAGGACAGGAAGAGAAATGAGGTTGACCGTGCAGATTGGAGAATATGAGATGGACCAAGTGATTCTAGATCTAGGATCGAACGCGAACGTTCTATCAAAGCAAACATGGGAGCGCATGGGAAGGCCGACACTGCAATGGTCTCCTATCCAGCTATGAATGGCAAACCAACAGAAGATCATACCTATGGGGAGATTGCAGGGAATCACATGGATATTGAAAGGGTAAGCGCGCTAGCAGACTTTGAAGTGATAGAGATTGTTGATGACAAAAATCCCTACCCCGTGCTCTTAGGAATCGATTGGGCCACTGACATGAACGGGGTGATAAATCTAAAGAAGTGCAAGATGATTTTTCAGAAAAAGTCTTTGCACGTAGTCGTACCTTTGTACCCTGCTGAGGGATCGTTCTAGATTGAGCCAGTGCACAACTATGAAAGCAACGATGACTTAGACTACATCTACAAGATAACCGCACGAGAGCAAGACTGGGTAAATCCCACCATGGATGGACGGATCTCATGGGAGCGCGAAATCTCCTGTACGTCAGATTCTGAAGAGGAGATAGAGTGATGGAAGAACCAGTTACACGAGGTAACCACACTGAACTGTAACATGATGACAAGATCACTGCATTGGGTATCGATGGAAGTGAGGGATCTGCCTACATATGATGGGTTAAGTGAGGTAGATGCTTTCTTGAACAGATTTGAAAGGGAGGTGCCGGAACAATAACGTTTCGAGGCTTTGAAATGCGTACTACGTGCTATGCCTGCGAGGTGGTGGGGTATGAACCAAGGAAGCTTTGAGGGCTAGCGCGAATGCAGAAGAATGATGTGCATGCATTTTGGAAAGCCTCAAATGCGACTAATAGACAAATTTGATGGACGGGATGATCTGCGCATGCACCTGTCCAAGTGGGTACAGGCATATGTTAAACAACCTACACAGATGCACATGGACTTTGTGTTGGGGAACAGGGTCAATAAGTATGTGTTGGAGAGGAAATTGCGCAAACGGTCCCTCTAGTTAGGACAACAAAGTGTGAAAAGAATGAGTGTGTAGAAGGTTACCCACGCAGAAGCATTTAACGAAGTGTCTGAAGCACTGAACAGGGTATATAATGCGCAGTGAAGTGATTGGGACTTGCGTATACCAGCAGCTTTGTGGGCTTATAGGACAACATGCAAGAAACTAACGAGACATACGCCTTTTAGGTTGGCCTATGGAGCAAACGTTGTAGTCCCAATATAGTATAATATGCCTAGTCTGCGCATAGCGGTGCTGGTAGATATGACGGTTCGCGGAGCCTTGGAAGAAGGGATCAAGCAGCTGAACGAAGAAGAACGCTTGGGACCCGAGGAAGAAATTAGACAGGGTGATCTTAGGCTCTAAGAACTCATGAAAGAAAGAGTGCGATTAACGGAGAAAATCACTCTAGTGGAAGCAGAAGTCAAGAAGCTTGAGGAAGAAATAAAGAAGGATTTTTTCGATTTTTTCGATAAGAAAAATGTGGTGATAAAACAGGGTGCACGATTATGTTGACGAATTTGGGGACTACCGTCAAGAGTTGATCAGCTTGATGCCTTGGATTGGACCATATATTACTAGAGGGATCACCCATGGTGGCCCGATGCAGATGGTGAAGTGTGCGACACAGAAAGTAAAAATAAAAGGCAGATTTTTTCCAGGAAAAGTGATGGATGACCAGTTGAAACCCTATACAGGTGGCGCAGCCACCTGGCTAGCCATGGGAAGTACAGTGTTAGCATTCCAGGCAGTTGAAAGGAGGTGTGGGACTATAAAATACTCTGCCTGAGAATTGCGCAATTTCGGGGCTGCGTGCAGAAGCAAAGTGTCACAAGGTCTATGACCGTGCAAGGGTGGCTACACTGCCACGCGAGTTGGCTGGAAAGTGACCATTGCAATCACTATTCATGATGTGATGCTTGACTTGAGACTAAATGGAGTGAGCGATAGGCATTTAATACGAGCTTTATGGGTAAGATTTGGGAAAATCTACCACCAAGGGAGCATTAATGGACCAGATTTGAGGGGAACAGTCAAATTTAAATTCAAAAGGTGCTATAAATTACAAATGGCTTCCTAGAAAATAACACTTGGTCATTTGGGAATTGAGCTATTGTGTGCCCCAACTATTTCTAACTGAGACCTGTTTGTCCTGTCGAGAGCGTTGTTTGAGCACCTAATTAAACAGTTGAGAGATTTCTGGACGAACAAGATGGTAGCATCTGAAGAAGCTAGGGAAATCACAGAAATGACCGTCGAAGAAGCCATGCAAGCCATGACCATAGAAGATGCCCCTGAGAGCACCAAGATTGTTGCAGAAATCCATAAATCACCACGCACACCGAGACCAAAGAAAGATAAGCAGCCCATGATTCTGGTGCGCATGTCCCCTCGAAACCCGCTGAGAACTAAATTGACCATGGAGGAAAAAGGGAAAGCGGTTAATTTGGAAACCGATGAGGAGGAGGAAGATCTTGAGGACATCCTGATCGAAGAGGATGAGGACAAAGACATGGAGGAAGAAACCAAGGCTACGCACCCTCCAACCAGGCTACCTACATATGTCCCTCCATGGAAGGGGAAGGAAAAGGTGCCCAAGGACCTTGATGAGAGCAAGAGCTCTCTGTAGACTCCGCTCCTCTTGAATGATATCATTTTTGAAGGAACACACCTGGGATGCGTGCCAAGTTTGAAGTTCGAAGATTGGGATCTCGCTAACCACGAGAAATTCCCTCACTTAGCGACCACATAGCTCATGAAGCCGAAGAAAAACACTGCGGCGAGAGTCATAGAGTTGGAGCCGTGCAAGTCGTTACGTAGAGTCGAAAAGGCAAGATTGTTGAACCTGCTCTGGGTGCCGCATTACCGTCATGCCCCAGTGACTACCTTCGTCATCAGGTAGCTGCTTTGCCTAGTGCATGGTGGGTGTTTATGGCTGGAGGAGCCCATCCCCATCATGGACCACCTAATCCATAGACTTACCTGACTCCCTTGTAAAGGGGAATGCCCAACAAACATTTCGAAGGGTAAAAGCAATGATTTGGCCATCGCGGAGGCCATGAAAAAGAAATACAAGTTGGAGAAGAAAAAGAGGGGATACGCAATCTCCAGTGTCAATAACAAGGCAGTCAGAGTTGTGACTCAAATACTAGAGGGTAAGGTCATGCGAAAGTGCCACGTGTATGAGGTGCTCACACTAGGTTGCACTTGCCGAACAGTGTGCAGAGGGGGACTAGTTTAACTAGTTCGAATTTTTGTGCAAGGAGTTCCTGGAGAATTGTCGCAAGGCGTAGGAAAAAGGGAAAACCTTCCACTATGCTTGGCTTCTACTGTCCATAGTTCTGGTGGCTAGGAAATTTTGCTGAGGACAACTAGTTCCCCACAATTGTAATGGATCTACCAGAGTTCATGAGGTACGCTTTGCTGTGGGCCACTAAAGACACGCACCGGATCTGAGATAGTGAAATATTCTGGGTGTTCATGGAGATGAACATTAGAATGGGGATTAACCGCAAGCCATGGTTATCATCCACTGTCTACAATAGCCTACAAAGTTTCTAGAGTTTAAAGTGGAATTTCATCACATCTACCTCAGGGCATGCAAGGACCTTGCAAAGAAGTGGAATGAACTACCATATATGGCCAGAAATGATGTGAACTTTGACGTACTTGAGACGTGGCCATCAGAATGGCACGCTCTAGACATCTCCGCGATGGAAAAGTCTGTTGCGCAAAAAAAGAAGGAGGAGGAAAAAATGTACATGGCATAGTTGGCGAAAAAGAGAAGGAAAGAAGCAGCAGCAGCAAAGGCGTAAGAGGCGTGGGACGCTACGCAGACAGCAGCAGAACAACAGAAATGGAATGCGAGGGTCGGAAGTCACCTTCGCTTGAGCAGGAGCAAGATATGGAAACAGAGATAGAGCAGGGTGGCGCAGACCCACAAACAGTGTCAACACTATTGAAGCGCCACCTCTTGAGAGAGTAGATGGGGTCTCACAAGAAGGTAAAAGTGTCTAAGATGTCTAGCGACCCGATCACCCTTACCGACATTGATCTACACGATATAGGAGAGATAGTGCATGACATCACAAATGAGGCCCTCCAGAACTTTGCGGACAAGAATCAGATTGTGTTGGGGTCCTCCGAGCACAAATTCAGGAGTTGCAGGTGCGCACTCCTCAGGCTGGAGCTCTATAGACTAGCCTCGCAGTAGGAACATCCGCAGCCAAGGAAATGTTGTGTGCTCGTACGACCAACACAATAGTGTTGTCAAAGGCGGCATTGGTTACAGAAAATGAGGACGACAGGCCTACGGTTAGTATGTTGAAAGGAATAGGGATTAACATGGCTGCGCTCCCTCGAGAGACACTCTATGTTTTTCCGGATGGGATTACTGCAGAATTGTGGGCTAGGGAGAGCCACACATTGCAGGTGTTGAGTGAACAAAGAATAAACATGGAGCAATTGAGCTTGTAGCGCAATGAGGTCATGTCTTAAAACAGGCAGATGGTACAGGGAGTTGAAGAAGCGTACCAGATGGTCCCTCAGTTAGCCATCCTAACAGAAGCAACAGCAGAGGTGCACATTCAGAGATTAGCAGCAGTGGTGCACAAGGTGTAAGAAGAAATGGCCAAGTTTCAGTTGTAGCTAAACCTTCAGATAGAAGAGTTATGGTTGAAGGCGCAGCCTTCAACTCCTCTAGAGGTAAGGAAAAAGTGGGCCAGTGTCATTACATCGGGGATGGAGGAGATTAGCAATGCAGAGAGGGACTGCACCAAAATGTTCAAAGAATCGTTCAAGGTACTCACTAGTATGCAGGTGGACCTAAACATACAATGCTTAGAAACAGAGGCACGTGAGCTACAACAACAGTATGAAAATGTCAAAGGGACCACGGAGATGTTGGCCCTCACACAGAGGCTCGCACGAATGCAACATGCCAAAGCGCTTAAGGAGCAAGTAGACACAGCGTGACACAAAGAAGTGGTTTTGAATGCGCATGTTCAGCCTTGGATCGACGAGGCCTTCGTAATCACCACAACAATTGAAGGCAAGCTCACGCAGATGCATGGGATGCAGGAACAGATATAAGGTAGCAGTTCCAACACTGCGGTCTTGGAACTACACGTATAGGAGATACAACAGGCAGTCGTTCAGTGCACTACCGACCTTGCAGTAGTCCGAGTAGAGTTGGGGGGTATCCGTGCGAAGATCTCAACACTGACAAAGTGACTCGAGGGCAAGTCATGATGTTTGTGTTGGGGGCCTGTTGGGCGTGGGATCCCCCCCAAGACAAGTTTTGGGGCTTAAAGCCCAAGTTTTGACTAAGTTCGATGTAAAGACTCTACAATTTGTGGGCGTGGAGCGCGAAGATGGTAAATGAGTTAGAGGGTTGTCTGCCCTCATTTTTGTAATGTAATGTCAGTTTGAGAGATCTACCCATGGTCTGCAGACCATGGGATTGTATAAATAGAGTGAGGCTCTAAGTGTAAAAGGAGGAAATCAATCAATGAAAGATATAATAAGGAAGCTTTGAGTCTAAGTGTAGAGTCATGTCTTTCGGTCGTAGAGTAGGAGAAGGCTCTGTAGCTGAGTGCGCAGAGGCCTAGTAGTCCGCAACTAAGTGCGCAGACCCCTGCAGCTAAGTGCGCAGGGCAGGTTAAGTCTGTAACTGATTGAAGCATTAATAAAGAGAAGTTTTACCTTATTTTTTTGTATTGATTTCTTGTTTTATGCATTGAAGTTACTGTTTATTTGTTGCATGAACTTATATGAATGTGCTGAATAAGTGAATATAATATAATGTATCTTTTTACGTGAAGATAACTAATTGTTATAAGAAGATAACTAAGATCTGCGATGTGACTTGGGGAAATAGCGTAGATTGTTGCTCTAACAGCACAAAAGCCCTACAACCCCTGGTTATAGCTGTGCTAAGGTGAATATAACAAGGGCGCGAAGGCCTTGTAGTTTAGGAAAGTGCGCAAAGTAACCTGTGTGGAGGTATTCATAGTTGGACTAAATTGACACTCAGACATCTCCAGGGTGTGGAAACCTGGTTCCAGTATCTGCCCCATACTGCTTCGGGTGAGACCTCAGTCCACGCTTCATAGACAGTTGCCAAAAGGGCACGTAGTACAGGATATGTTTGGCTAATTAACTCCAAACCTGGGTCAGGCCCCATCAAGCCAACACCCACACTCAGTCTAATGATGTTTTCTGTTTTTAGAGGAACATGACCTCCCCTAATGAGGTAGTTCTAATAAATAGGATAGTAGTCCTTATCATGGCCTTGACCCTTACACTTCAGCCACCAAACGTCTATGCTCACCTTGGTTTGGACTTCCTTTCCCTTCTTCAGGCTCTTGAATTCCATGTGCAAGATTGCCAGCTGCAATTGAATCTACCATACCCCTATATTTGTATCCTACATTGGTAAAGCTTCTAATCTCATTGTGATCTCCACTACCTCTTCTTGTGTTCCTATTTTGTGTTGTGACAATGGTAATCTTAGATGCGGTAGGAGAGAAGCAATATACCAGTCTTTATGTTGTGTATCTGTAATAGTCATATTAGCTTGATGAATCAAACATTTTAATCATTGATCAAAGTCCCATGCAGACTCATTTACCCTCTGCTGAATCTCCTTGAACTAGGTTACCGACTAAGCTTGAGATTTGGGCTTCTTGAATTCACTATTCAGTGCTTGTTGGGTTTCTATCTTAGCCGCATTGGGCCTGTCTGTGCAGAACTTGACGTACCAACTCAACGCTCTATCCTGTAGTGTTGTGACTAGTTGAGCTTTCTTCATATTGTCATAAGTGATTTGCTGTGTCGTAAATACAACATCTGCGACAAACTAAAATTGTTTGGTGTCTTCAGTTCCCACACCCTTAAACACAAGCATCTTCATTGTATTCACCTTATTAAACGACAGAGGTGGAGGTGTAGGTGTGTGAGACGGAGGTGGACTAGATGGATGGGGTATCCCCGCGATACCTTGACTTACGACCTGTAGCTCGTTTCGCAGTTTTCTCATAATATTATCTTCATCGTCATTATCAAAAGAAGCTAACAGTGGACTGTATTCAGAGCCTAATTCTTCGTTCCTTCTGAATGCTCTCCCACTTCGTGTAGTCCCAAACATCAATTTGAAGGCATAACCTATTTTTCACACAATAGCAACTTAATCTAGGTCTTCAAAGATTTCAAGCACATACCTCTTGGTCCTTTGAAGAACCTGTGCTTTGCTTCATTATAGCTGGTGGAAAAATCAATCACAAACTCAATGATGAATCCTCCCAGAATGCGTGCGATCCAGTGGTCGAAGACCCTCATGATGTTATTTTCTAAAGTCTCCAAGTGCTTTACCAGTTTAGGGATCCACAAAATAGGCCTGTCAAGGTTCCATGTACCCTAAGTATCTACCAATTTGGATAGCCACTCGTGCAATTCACAAGGGAAAGAGAAGAATAATATTTCAAGTTCATCTGTGAACAAGTATCTATTCATCCATTCTTCCTTCGATAAGCATTGATTTCTATTCTCCTAAGCTGCAAACGTGTGCAAATTCTGATCGATCAAATTTAGAATCTCTTCTTAGTGGGGAACCACTTATCACACATTCCTGAGACATATCCCGGTCCTAGAAATGGAACCATTTGTTGGCTTGATGGGGCCTAACCTAGGTTCAAAGTTATCTGCACCAACCAAAAAAACCCTAAACTATTGGCCCTTTCGAAAACAACCCGCGTAGTGCAGGCTACAGTCTCACCCGAAGTAGTAATGGGGGATGACAAAACCAAGTTGCTGCACCCAGAGGCTGGTGTGATAGGTTCTTATGGCTTCTAGGGCTTACTTCTATTTTCGCGAACCCTAACCCTTCTGAGACAAATAATTACAATAATTATCTTAAACAGTATCTATGCCTTCGCGAAGGTTATGCAATATTCATAACAAGTATAAATTATATTGATTTGTCACTTTCGCATAGAAGATAAGCATTTATTCTTATGAATTGCGATATAGAGCGAAAATACAGAAACTTGTAGAAGTACGAAATAATACACAGATTCACAAGTATTGGATCAAAACAATATTTATTAGATGTAATCGTCCAGATACAAACTCTTTTTCCGTATGCAGATAGCTGCAGGGGCCCCCGCACTCAGCCTGCAGACTTACCAAGGTCTTCGCACACTCAGCTGCAAGAGCCTTCCCCTTTTCCTAAGTACAAGAAACAGACCTTTCTTGCCTTAGATTATTTTCCCTTACAAAGATTTTGTCCATTTATTTTTTCTTAGACTCGCAATGAATCTTTTATATATAACTTTTATTTTATAATATTGTGGTCCATGGACCAAGGGCGGGTCTCAAAACCTTCCTATAACCTACCCCCCTAAGGGACAAAAGCCCCTTTGACTTTGACTATCTTCGCGCTCCACTTCCAGAAATCGCAGAGACTTTACATATTTACAAAAAAAGGACTTTCAAAATTTAACAAAATAAACCCCAGTTACCCCATCCCAACAGGGATCACTTCTATCCCATGAGGTGAGGATAGACAAAAATAAGGATTCCACCTTAGAGGCCGCTTTTAAAATTCAAGTTTCTATCTCAAGAGACAGAGGTTGAGTGAGAGGGAGATCGAGAAGTAGAGGATGAGGTAGAAGAAATGGTTGTTAAAGAGATGGTAGAGAAGAGCAGGAACAACAAAGTGGAAGAAATACCAGAAGCTTCAACAACAATCAAAGAGTCGAAAAATTACAGGTGAGATGTTATTGTTGTAATATATTTGGTTGCCATGCATTTGAATACATAAAGCGAATAGTTCATCAGGGAAAATAGGGAGCTAATGTAACTACATAGAACATTGACTCCATGTTCCTAGCTTGCCATACCATGCATGAACCTTCTGATAATGTTTGGACATTAGAGAATGGTTGCAGTAACCACATGACAGACAACAAAAATTTGGTTGCAAATCTACATCAATCTATGAAGATAGAAGTAAAATTGGCCATTTAAAAGACTGTGGATGTATGTGTTGGCCAGCTAAATCGTTCTTGCAGACAAGGCCGATCTCCCTAGTATCAATAGATATCTAGCAACAAGCAGTACAAGAAAATCTACCTTTCTATAAACATATTGCGATTCATTAATAAAAGCTAAAGAGGTGTTTTAGACCCTACCTTAAGTCCAATGCTAGTTCGTGGCAACCATGCTTCAACCGTCCAAAAGAGTTTCCTTTTGAGAACCTGCAATCACAAACAATCACACATCAAATAACACCTGCATAGCTAATATCATAAATCATGTTCATTATGGTGATCAAGGAATCCATAAAATAAACCATCAAACACAACTTATTGAGAAAAATAAACTTATTTGTATTAACTTTGAAATAGAAGAACTTTATAACCTTTGGTGCCTTGATGTTGTACAAGCTCTTCCCAGGGTACGAAATAGGAATCTCCTTTACTTTGACAAGTCTCACACTCTTCCAAATGAGATCAAAGAGGTATGTAATCTTTCCTCACAAAAGCTCAATTAGGAATACTAAGTTCCAGCAACATTTCACCTCAAAAATATTTAGCTTTCAACCTCCTCAATAACCAGCCCAATGCTTCATTTTATAGTGCAAAGGAAGGAGGTTATAGGTCCACCTATGAAGGGATAGAGTCCTCCTTCAAAGGGATAAGCTCCTCACATCAAGGGGTTAGCTCCTTAAGGTATGGGATGCATGAACCTTAAAGGAGCGAACTTACCACCTCAAGATTCCTTCCAGAAGCTTCCAGAAATGACTCAAAGTGAGTTTTTAAGAATGTACTTGTGCCATTTTTTACTTTTACAGGGGTCCGCACCCATTACACAGAGACAGAGCGGTCAAGTGCGTAGGGGACATGACCATTAGGTGCGGGACCGTAGGTAATGCTAAGAGAAAGTGCGGAAGTAGAGTTTTAGAGACTTTTAAGGGCTTTCTCTTATTTTCAAGGCTTGACATGAAGAACTGAGGTTTAAGACTTGCAAAGGAGGAAAGTATGAGTGGTGATAGACTCACATAGATCGCAGAATGTCATGGTGACAATTTTTGTGCAACAGATTTCCCCCTAAAGTGCAAAGTCTATAATAGATGAGGATAGCATTTGTCATATAAGAAGAGTGAAGTACTTTATCATTTCAAGGATCATCCTGTGGACACCCTGGTCAGACCCTGTAAAAACATTCAATGCAAGATATATATATATGTGAAGATCTCATTGCTGAGGTAGGCATTCCCATGCTCAGATCAAAACTAACTATAAAACTAACTAAACTGCTCTGATACAGGAATTATTTTGCAACACATCACAAGTATAGACATATGTAGACACAGTATGGGCGCAACCATCTGTTTATGAATAGTCCATTGTATAATGAATAACAAAATTCCTCGCAACCTGGATGGTGGAAACTAGATCTAGGGTCTTGATTTCTGCTTCCCGAACTAGTACGATTCTATCCATGTGAATGTATGTGTCAAAGTCGAAAGTGGTAGAAACCACTTGATTACCAGTCAATGATGTGAACTGTTAACAAGTGTGAGAGAAACCACTAGTAATGTCAATGGATCTCAAAGTACTCAGTACAATCCATGAAATATGAATAGATGAGTTGATGTCAAACATGTCACAGAATCCTTTGATCGAAGGTCAATGATGCAACCTGTTGTCGAAGGTGAGAAACCTGCCATTAAGGCATGTAGATTCCAAGGTACTGACGCTTTCTAGATCATCTTTCTAGATAATGAGCTGAAGTCGATAGAAAGCGATCTATCGTAGGCAATCCCACAACACAAAATCATAGATCAAGTTTGAAGAAATATATTTGGCAAGGACTAACTCAGGGATGGTCAAAATGGATGACAGATATTTTGTAGATGAATGGTTTATTTGAATTGACCTCTTGAACACATAACGACACCGCAGATGGTTTGGTGACAATTGACCCAAAGCTAATACCCAGAAACTGGCTAAAGACTTTCAATATGGTTTGATTAACTGTTAGGCAAAGGATTTCCCAACCCAGGTGAACAAAAAGTGTCATGTTCAAGAGTGGTTAACTGCTTTTCTAAAACACAAAGTGTAACAAACAGATTCATTTTCCTCTCTTTTCCCCCACCATTTTTGGCAAGTACATCTTTATTTTTGACAAGCTTGAGGAGGATAACATTTTCTTGGTTATAAGCTCATCCTTCATATGAGTCCAACTTAGTTTAAAATTCAAACCCTAAGAAGGAGTGGTTCGTTCCTGTTTAAAATTGAACAGGTCCTCTACTGTTAAATTTTAACGAGTCCAGTATAGGAAAAACTCGGTGTTATAGCTCCAAATCTCACTCTTATGGTTTATGATGCTGCACTCATGGCCTAGGGCAACCCCTCCTTCCAGACCTGGTCCTAAAATTTAAAAAACAGTGTTTTATCCCTTATACGCGACATTGCCCTGAGCTAAACGCGTGTATATGCGGGTAGGCATATACCCAACCCGCATATATGTATTAAAACACTTAAAAAAAATATAAATTCCTTATTTTCGGGCGAAGATCATGGGTTTTACCTGCTGATCACCTGTTAGTGCCCATGGCCCAACTGTTCCCAACCAACTCCCAACTAAAAAGCTACTTTGGGAGAGGTATAAAAAGAACTCAAAGGGAAGGCCTAAAGGAGGAGAGAAGAGAGAGAAAGGTTATTATGCTGAGATTTTTCCCTTGACCAGGTCTGACGTCCCTTGTGCCTTCTGCACTTCTCCCATCTATACAGGAAACCCTTGTTTCCTTGTGTGTTGATGTTCATCCACCATTTATGACATCATGGAGAGAGTCATGGAAGGAGTTTGCTAAAGGCTTGAGGCTGGAATGGATCCGGAAGGAAGCTCTGCTTGGAGCCTGTCGAAGGTGATTCAGGTGAAATCATTCCTTTTTATGTACTTTATTTGTCTATAATAAAAGAAACACATGTCTTGGTTCCCGAAATGAATCTTCTTTATGTTTATGATATTCATGTTTAGAATTCATATTTAAATGGTTGTTTGGATTTCATAACTAACTACCTTTATTTATAACATGAAGATGGTTTCTTTACAAGGTTTTGTCCATATACTGCTGTGTTCTTTGGAATTGGTTGTTTTGCAGGACAAAAGAGAAGAAGGGAACTCCAAGAAGGGTTTGGACCCTAAGGGCCTTCTCAAACGTAGGACCTAAGGTACGTACCCCTTTACAATAGAATTTTCTTATAATAACATAATGGCTGCGTGAATGTGTGTTTATTTGAATAGATAACTTTCAGTCTTCTAGGGCTTCAACCCAAAAAGCCCTAGGAGAACCATTTCCCTCCAACACTCGGTGTCTTTCAATTTTAGGGAGTCAGAAGAAAAACTTAAGAAAACTCCATGGATGTCCTTTTTCGTAAATTTGTGTCCCCCAAGCCTGAAAAAGTATAAAATAATACTTGAGAGAATCGCTTGACCATTACGATCAAGGAGTACTTTTCATAATTAGTGACTCCGATCTAAAAAAGTAAAAAAACTATCGAAGACACGTCATTTTATAACCAATATCGGACTTAAAACGACAAAAGTCCGACGATCTTTTCATGTTTATACGGTCAGAAAAGAGCTGTAAGTGGACCGTCTTTTTAATTCCATTTTAACGAGTTTAAAAAGGAAAAACTCAGAAATCTTTTCATATTTTATGAGTCAGAAAAGAGATTAAAGAGGACTCGTCCTAGAGGAACAAGTGGTATCAAGGGTAGCAACTAGTTCTGATAATGGTGGAACTACTCAAAACATGTAATGGTTAAGAGGTTGGCTAATAAAACCACTCATAGCTACAGTCCCTTAGGAAAGGAGAAACAACCAAGTGAAAGCATCTGATTAGCCAAAGAGATGGTGGCGATGGAATGAAAACAACCAAGGCTCATCTAACAAAATTTAGTGGATAAAAGCAACAATCACGAGATGTAAAGGTATAGGTTCATTTTTACACAAGCTTGAACCATAGAGAACTCTGCTTGGATTCAGTTTCATCTTTAAGCAAGCTTGAAACGAAAAACTATGCTTGTTATAAGTTCACATGCCCCCAGCATAATGACTCAAATCGAGGTACATGCCCCCCAAGCTTCATTGCATTCAACCAAGTGGATGGAATGAAGGTTCACTTTTGAGATCTTGTAAAGACTCGACTTGGAAAGGGAGTTGTTTCATTTCTAAATGAGTTTGACACAGGAAAAGAACTATCCTCAAAACCCGTGTTTCATTTTTTAACGAGCTTGACACAAGACAAGGAACTATGCTCATGACTCCTTGTTTCATTTTTTAATGAGCTTGACACAAGACAAGGAACTATGCTCATGAATCCGTGTTTCATCTTTTAACGAGCTTGTCACAAGACCAGGAAATATGCTCGAGACATCCAGTTTCATTTTTTAATGAGGTTGAGAGGAGAACCAACTATCCTCACTGCTCCTTGTTTCATTTTTTAACGAGCTTGACACAAGACAGGGAACTATGCTCGAGACACCCGGTTTCATTTTTTAATGAGGTTGACACAGGAAAAAACTATCCTCGCTACTCCTTGTTCCATTTTTTAATGAGCTTGACACAAGACAAGGAACTATGCTCGAGACACCCGGTTTCATTTTTTAACTAGGTTGACACAGGAAAAAACTATCCTCGCGATAGGTCAGGAATCAGAAAACGATTGTACAACCTGATATGCAATTTCAAAGGGATTCAAAGGCATCGCGCCATCAAATGAATCAACCTCAGAATCAAAAGGTACAATCCAAGGATCATCAAAAGCAATATTGTTCGATGAAATCATATGAATAGTTGTAATAGAAGACGATATGTTAGGAGGAGGGAAGAAAAAAGTTCCTAGTAAACCAGAATCTTTAATCAAACCTACTCCAACATCCTTGTAAGGGATAGTCATTTTACCGATGTGTTGAACGCTATCAGTAGAGGCTAGGTCGGATGAGAAATAACTAAGGTAGTCTATCATAACGATCTTTCCGTTATAAGGAAATTTAATAAGCCGAAAGACTGATGAAACAATAGCATTCATAGCATAAGACCAACTGCGATCCATGAGAAGGTTGTAATCTAGAGGGGCATCAACCACTTCCACATCTAGATTTACAGTTTTGCCTTTGACCCCTATAGGAATCTTTCAAAATACCAAAAGGATGGAACCCTCAACCATCAAAAGACTTTAGAATTGTCGGAGACTGATTGAGTGTAGGAGAACCAAGCGATCTCCAACACTGGATCAACATAATACACGTAGAGGCTCCCTCATCAATCACAGTCCTAAAGCAAGGTCTTTTTTTTACTAACACTAGAATCTGGAAAGCCATTTGATGAGGAAGGTGGGGTGTAGTATTCTCTAAATCGAAGATTATTAGGTTCGAATCCTGAATATCAACAGCTCCTATAGCAGAAAATAGTAATTTACGTTGTGCTGGGCATGATTGCAGCACTTCCAAAGCTAACATTGCTGAAGGGGCAACAGCTAGGTCTTCAACAATGTTATAATTCTGAGTAGCTTTCGCATATGGATTGAAAGTTGATTTCTGAAATATACCTTTAGCAGGCGGTTTGGTTACTAAGTCTGGGTTGGGTTTCTCAATCTGTAGTGGAGCAGACCCAGGAGGAGGTGTAGTTGATGGGTTTGAATTAGAATATTTTGCTTCTTTACCATCAACAGGATTTTTACTACCATAATCTTGCGATCGCATCGCAATCCTGACATGAGACATCATCATAATGGGTTCTTCCAAGGTATTCGAGGAAGAAGCAACCGCTTTACTATCTTGAGTAGGAGAAGGATCCTTCAAGAGAGCTGGCGCTTGAGAACCTTTAACGAATTTCAAAAACTTTGCTCGATAGGGGCATTCTTTAGCAAAATGATCCTCGTTGCAGATGAAACAAGGATAGCGAGGTTTTCGTTTTTCGTCAATAGATTCATTTTTATTTGTTTTATCTTTTGAATTTTTATTGTTTTTATTTTTCCCCTTCTCTTTATTACCTGATTTGGTCGTAGATGAATCTACGACATGGACATTGGCAGAAATTTCAGCGGAAGAATCTCCTTTCGGGGAATCAGGTAAAGTTGTTGTAGGAGAAGAATTCTTTGAAGATTTCTTCTTGCTTTTAATACTAACTAAACCAATCATACTATCAGTGGCATGAGACCTTGAAGGAGCTGTAGCTTTCGGAAGATCTCGGATTTTTTCATGTAAATTACCTGACTGCGTATAAACGAGGTCAAGGTACTGAGCCTGAGCAATGACTTGCTCTTCAGTGACAACTCCTGCCTTAGCTACATCTTCAGTGATTTTAAGTAATAATGATTTAACAAACCATTCTGCTAAAATTTTATCTGGAATGAAAACTTTCACTAAACGCCTTCTACGTCTCCATTCATGAATATGATCAGAAATATATGTTGACGTAGATTTCTTTAATGAAGTTAACAATTTTATGCCATTGTCGTATCTAACAGGCAACTGAAAATGAGTTAAGAAAGAAGTAGCGAAATGACTAAAATTATAAAAAGAGCCTCGTGGTAACTCAATGTACCATTTGGCAGCAAGACCAATTAGATTTCATTGAAAAAGACGTAAGAGAATTGAATCATCAATAATGGAATTAGATGCACACCAGAGGTGATAAGTCATCACATGATTTGACGGGTCTTCTCCTAACTTACTCTCAAACTTCGGGATATCACTGGGCAACTTATTAGGCATTGGCGGCCAATATTGTTATAGACATTTTTGTACCTTACAGCATTGAGCATGAAATGTCCATAATCTAAGGGATCCAAAGTCCCTAAACATGTTGTTCCTACCCCTAGAGGAACAAGGCTAACAAACCACAGCAATTCACAGAAGTTCTCCACCAGAAACTGCTCAAAAACAAGTCAATTCAGGATCATTTCAGTGGCTCCACTAGCTGTTTGCGCTGAATGTCAAAGCCAACACTGGCTACCTGTGCTGAATGTCAAAGGCACCACTGGCTACCTGCGTTAAGCGAGAGTGGACATATGGCAAGTTCATTTCTCAAGGTGTCAGAACCCAGGAAGCTTCCAAAATGACACTTGCCTCAGGGAATTCAACTGGTGATGAGTAAGAGGTTCCAAATCTCCAAGTGGAAGCAAGAACCTCCAAGTGGAATCAAGAACTGATAGAGGGAGAGGACACTAGTCAGATCTCAAGCTGACTCATCCTCTCTCCAAACATCTATATATGGATCTCTCCTCCATGGGATCTAGAGGCTGGAATTTTGTTATTGCAAAGAATTGCTATTGGTTTGAGATTGGAATCATTGGGTGCTTAATGCTTTGAAGGGGGTGAAGATAGGAATTCCATTTGCTGGGAAGGAGATGCTGGATTGGAGCCCTCTGGGTTGTATCTCTTCCTCAACCTTGTTATTCATCAATAAAGCTATCTTGGTTTCTCCTATATACTGATGTATTTTTTATGTATGATTGCATTAGTATGTTTAGTTTATTTCTAATCCTAAACTAGTTATGAATATGAATCCATGTCTTGTGTAGCGTTCTCTTCTTGTGATCTTGCAGAAACCTCTTGAAGTTGGGCGAGCGAGAAAGCAAGTAGCTGGGAACTCTCCAAGAGAAGAGAAACTGGATCGAGGGACAAACAGAAGACACCAGTTAGTCCATCTATCTCTCTTCATTCTCAATTCACAAAGGAAGAAATATTAAGATAGTTGTCTCTGTTTGTTGCTAAGGCACTGTCACACCTTAGGTGGATAGGATCGTCTTACATAGGCATTTTTCCCCACAACAAATTGGCGACTCCACTGGGGAGATCAGTTTAGTCATTTTATTTGTGTTTCTATCATTGTTTGTTTCATAGACTCGACAGCAACAATCGAACTGCATCTGCCATTCCCAGATGCAAAGTAGACAGTTGCTGCTTTGATCCAATCACTGGACTTGTCTATGATCTGAACAATGGACTCACAAATGATTTGATGATCCTTTGTGATAGATCTTAGTACCCCCTCAAAGCATCCCTTTTATTGCACCTTGCTTGTTGCTTTGATTTGGCCTGAAACAGTGGATTAAATAGCAATCTGTGACCCAGAACCAGTGAGAAACGAGAGTTTCTCCTTCAGCGCAGACCCAGTGAAGGGATTCTGCATTTCAACGCAGGTCCCGTGAAGGCTACCTACACTGAATGTCAAAACCCCTGTGTTGAGGTTGCGCTGAACCAGTTTGCCCTTGTGCAGTTGGGGTTCTCTGCTCTGTTTTGCCTTGTTTTGATCTCTGATTTTTGCAGCCTGTAACCAGCATAGGTACCAGTCTAATAACTCCTTTTCTCTGCTTAGATTCCGCCTCCTTTTGTACAAAAATACTGTGAGTGTTTTTATGTGTTTGTGGCATCATTTGCAGTTTTCCTTTGCATGAGTGAAATAATCATCCTGTAGCCCTTGATTCAGATCTGTTGATTGTGATCTTAGGAGAGAGTTCATTGGCTGTTTGCAGTTGATTATACGTTTACTCTTGCTTATTGGTTTGAGTTTGTCTCTTTTAAGTGTCGAAACAAGTATTCATTTCGAAAATCGTTAAGTGTTGTATTCTCTTCTACCCTCTCTGATTTCGAAAAAGTAAACTTGTTTGTATTTGTCATTTAAAAGCAAATTCAAAGTTGTACAAAAAGCTTTCTTTGTAGGCATCAATACTAAGAAAGCGGAAAACAAACACCTGCATTGTGCATTTGCATCTTGATAATTTTCATGCTTGATTTAGGAAAAGTGCATTAGAGTGTGCTGATTGCTCTTTGAGAAAAGATGGTGTCTTTCTTTTCCCTTAGTAGCTAGGATTTTCAAAGTTGAAAAGATATAAAGCTTGCTTATCATCTTTAGACTGCATTTAGGAATTGTATCATACATCTCGTGGTGAATCTTGAAAGGAAAACTTCTAAAAAGATCAACCTAAAATAAATTGAATGAACTTAACAACGCTTTGCAACATAACGCACAACATAGAGGTCGAGGCTAGAGACGTGTTCCGGCATCGTAAAGCCTGGTGACTATCGATCTCGTTGATGGTGGGTGATTCCTCCTAAGGGACGATAGCGCCAGTACAGATTGTGCTCCCACGTACCGTCGCGTATATTTTGGGAGACCCCTATAGGCATAAAACCTTTATCCTTAGGAAGCCGTGTTGGCCGCCCTACTGATCGCAATGCACTGAACACAGCATTCAGGAAGATGGACAGCCCGTACCCTAAAAAGTATTCTGCGGTTTTGCGAAAAGTTTCGCATACCCTCTGCCTATAACTCCAGAGCAGTTCCTTTTGGCCTTTTTCAGACTCTATAACGGAAAAAGTCCATCTGAGCATTTGTCACTTCAGGCTCGTTAAAACATCGAAGGAGACTAGAGTCATCTTTAGCTTTTTCTCGACTCTTTAAAATTGAAAAAGCAAGTTGTGTCTAAAGCGTCGTTAAAATTTATTTTAAACGGAACAATCACCCTTTATTCCCACGTTGATCTTTAGGTGGAAAAAATGGAGCACACCAACCAAGGAATTCCCCTTGGTGGAAATCCTAGTCCCTTCTCCTCTTGGGGAGATGTTGGTGCGCCCCATATGGCCACATTGTAGCTTCCAGGACTGACAATTGGCCTACCGGTCTGGCTCTTTTCAACCAATGTCGTTCAGGACACCACTATTCCTGAACAGTCGAGTCAACAGTTAGACCAGACCAGAGTTGCCAACCAGCCTTCTGCTTCATCTAACTCTTCCTCTCCTCCTTCCTCTTCGCTTGACGGAACTGGTAAAACAAAAAACCAAGTTCCTAAGGAGAAGAAGGAAAAGAAGAAGAAAGAGAAGAAGAAGAAGGAGCCAGAAGCGACTGGGGGCAAACAAGTGTCGTCTGACAAGAATCCACACACAGCACTGACTAGGCCTAAATCGCCATGTGTCATATGCAAGGGAGACCACTTCCACAGAGATTGTCCCTGCATCCCTCGGATACTAAGGGACTGGTCTCCCCATTTGCACAATTCGGTAGCATCAACCTCTGATAGCCATGTTGACTGCCCACCGACAACTAGTGAAAGTGAAGTCCCAGGACAGAGAGGGAAAGCTAGATTTCCCTGCAAACTGTGTGAAGGCGACCATGTCATCCACCATTGCCCCTTCTTAGACGAGGCTAAAAGAGTTCTGGAAGATCACCCGATTTTACGAGCACACCTTCCTCCTCGATATCAAAAACTCCTGCCAAGTCCTTCACTAGTTGAGAACCCGGCTGGCCCGCCCAGGTGGTCAGCCGAAGCACCTATCATTGAAGATGAACCGTCTGGATCCATGCCTGACGAAAGTCAAAAGGTTGAGACGGCAGTTGACCCGGTTTTTCATTCAGAGGCTCTATCTTCGAATGATACCATCACAGAGGAGAATAAAGACGACACCGTCCAAATTCTCTTCATCAACACAGACTCCGACGAACAAGGGGGCAATTTGCCCATTCCTTTATCGCAGGAAGGAAGTTCATCAGAGTCATACCCGGCCGTCTATTCGGTCCCACCACCAAGCAACCTAGTTGTCTCGTTCGACTGGAACCAACTAGGTAGACTCCGGTTGCTAGCAAGCATACCATTCAGAATTATCGTTCAAATATACAGAATGGTAATGGCTGGCAGTATCATTGATGAGGGGGCATCTGTGAGTATCCTTTCCTCTATTGCTTGGAAAGCGCTTGGTTCGCCAGCGCTTTTGCCTGAAATGAGAAATCTATCAGGCTTTGATAAAGGAACCAGTCGACCTTTAGGGATCCTCCCCAATGTGCCCATAACATTGAAAGGGAAGACCGTTCAAATGAACGTGATGGTCGTTCAAGGACCCTTGGATTATAACCTACTCCTTGGACGAGACTATATATATTGCATGGGAGCCATCGTCTCCTCACTCTTTAGAGTAATGTGTTTTCCGCATGAAGGAAGAGTGGTCAAGCTCGTGGACCAACTTTCATTTCCCGGATCACGCATCGCAAATAGTCATATACCATCCCTAAATGGTCTCTTCACGCAAGAAGTGTCTCAACCCACAGTCCGTCCTCCTGATGAGCGCGAGTAATCTGGGAGGATATGACTGGAACCTAGGGGGCATGCGTCCTGGTCTGCTTCAGCAGGGGAACTTTGGGTATAGAGTAGGTTTCCGCAGGAGAATATGACTAGTCTGTACCCCGTCCGTCTAGGAAGAGGATTATTCTAGAATAAGATTCTTTTGTCAAAGTTATGTGAGTTGGCGGGCTACGTCGCTCACCTTTGTCTATTTCGGTAGACATTGCCGAAGAAGTGTTTTGTTTGAAAGATTAACGAGACAATCTTTGGGTAACCTAAAATAGGTAGGCCTCTCTCGGTGAAACGAATGTTTTGACGGAAATGAAGTAGAGGTAACCTTGAAATCGTACTTTATACCTGGGGGCATGAAAACCTTTTGGAGTGCAATCAAAGAGCAGTTATTTATCTGTTTTTTAGGTTAGCCGTTTCCTAACTTGCATAAAGAAAGGATGCGGGGCAAAGCTTTGTGAGATGAAGCTCCATAAAAAATAGAATCTCAATGAGACACTCTTATCGTATGACTGGGTTAATCGAGTAGTTTTAGCACACAGTTCATGCTCGTTAAAAAATAAACATAAGCAATGAGCAAGTGTTTCCACCAGCATTTAAGCTCATTTTAAAATAAAAAAATGAACCTACCCGGTAAATAACCACTGTGAATGTAACCTTATCAGCCATTAAAGCCTTGGTCGTGTTTGCACTGTCACCTCCACTTTTCATTTGGCCGATCGTTCACCTCCATATGATTGTTTACCCATTTTGAGGAACAGCTGCGAAGAGTGATTTCACCTAGCCATCCTTGTGACACTGCCGTGATTGGAAAATTCCAACCTATACCTGGAATCAGCTGCTAACCTTGTTTATCACTCATTCCTCAAAAGACGAGTCTTCTTTAAGCTCTTTTCAACTGACTCGTAAAATATGAAAAGATTGCCGAGTCCTTGGCCTTCCAGCTTGTTAAAGGGACAGGAAGAGCTATCCCTCCTCTAGATTTTAATCTTTTTGGACCTAAGGGATTATTGCACAAAAAGATCGAGCGCTTGTTTTATTCGGCTCGTTAAAACTATCGAAAACTCATCCCTTTTGTATTGTTTTATACTTTTTCGGACTTAAGGGATTAGATGACGAAAAAGGACTTTTGGAGTTAACTTTATGTACCTTTTCAGACTCTCTAAAAATGAAAAGGACCGAGTTATCCTTGTCGTTAGACTCGTTAAAATCATTAAATAGCGACAAACTTGTCTTTAGACGAGAACGAGTTTCACTATCGCTAGGCTCGTTAAAACATAGCGATGGGCTTGCCCGAAGGGCAGGTTATAGAACAAGCATATGTTATCCTCCTCAAGCTTGACAAAAATAAAGAGGTACTGGTCAGCAATGACTGGGGAAAAATTGGGAGAAACTCAAGAAAACTTTGATGGTAGCAAGTCGCTCTTGAACGTGACACTTTTCCTTCGTACCACAATCGGGTTGGGTTATTTCATTCACCGGTCACGTCCATGGTCTCGCCATACCATCCATATTTGGGGTAATGCTACCAATCCATCGCATCAGTGTCGCCATATGTTCAAGAGAAGTCGTTCAGAAAAGTCAACCGTGTCCCATCCACTGCCATACATTATCCTTCATCCTTTCATGACCGCCACCCTGAATCATATGTCACAGATCGTTTTCACCTCCATCAAAATCATTAGCTCCGTTCCGTGTCACTGATGTGGGATTCATTAAGGCCCTCCTTTGACGGATCGCTTCTTGTCGACATCAGCTCATTATCCAAGAAGTTGATCTAGGAACAACCCCTTCAGTACTTTGAAGCTTGCATGCCTCAATGGCAAGTTTCTCACTTCCGGCGATAGGTATACATCAATGACCTTCGACCGAAAGATTTTGCGTGGTGTTCGACGCCGAGTCCTTTATTCACACCACGTGAATTGTACTGCAGTACCTTGAGGGTCATTATCATTATTGGTGATTCCTCTCGCGCTTGTTAACGGTTTACCTCATTGACCGGTAATCAAGCGATGTCTTTTCATGTTCGACTTCAGAACATTTCTCACATGGATCGACTTGTACTTAGAGTGAAGATCGAATGAGTTTGAAGACCCCAGATCTAGTTTCATCCATCCGGGCTGCGATATATATTCAGGAAAGATAAAGACATTGACATGTACATCATTGCAGCAAATAATCATCCTACTCAAAGGATGATAATTTCATCAAAATTATCAGTCTACCATTAGACGATTGTCTATTCTATGTACAGAAAAATGAATTTATAAAGCTGAGCATGGGAATGCCTGCCTCGGCTAGATCATGAAAGCAGTATGAAAAATAATGTATTGTATTGTATCTTATTACAGGTCTCCTCCCAGCATTGGATGAACTTCGGATCCCCCTGATAAAGCATTTCACCCGATAAACAACCTCATACTTTAGGGGGCAACTGTTATAGACATTTTTGTGCCTTACAGCATTGAGCATGAAATGTCCATAATCTAAGGGATCCAAAGTCCCTAAACATGTTGTTCCTACCCCTAGAGGAACAAGGCTAACAAACCACAGCAATTCACAGAAGTTCTCCACCAGAAACTGCTCAAAAACAAGTCAATTCAGGATCATTTCAGTGGCTCCACTAGCTGTTTGCGCTGAATGTCAAAGCCAACACTGGCTACCTGCGCTGAATGTCAAAGGCACCACTGGCTACCTGCGCTGAGCGAGAGTGGACATGTGGCAAGTTCATTTCTCAAGGTGTCAGAACCCAGGAAGCTTCCAAAATGACACTTGCCTCAGGGAATTCTACTGGTGATGAGTAAGAGGTTCCAAATCTCCAAGTGGAAGCAAGAACCTCCAAGTGGAATCAAGAACTGATAGAGGGAGAGGACACTAGTCAGATCTCAAGCTGACTCATCCTCTCTCCAAACATCTATATATGGATCTCTCCTCCATGAGATCTAGAGGCTGGAATTTTGTTATTGCAAAGAATTGCTGTTGGTTTGAGACTGGAATCATTGGGTGCTTAATGCTTTGAAAGGGGTGAAGATAGGAATTCCATTTGCTGGGAAGGAGATGCTGGATTGGAGCCCTCTGGGTTGTATCTCTTCCTGAACCTTGTTATTCATCAATAAAGCTATCTTGGTTTCTCCTATATGCTGATGTATTTTTGATGTATGAATGTATTAGCATGTTTAGTTTATTTCTAATCCTAAACTAGTTATGAATGTGAATATCTGTCTTTGTGTAGTGTTCTTCTCTTGTCGCAAGTAGTTGTTCTCTTGTCGCAAGTAGTTGTTCTCTTGTGATCTTGCAGGAAGTCGAAGCTGGATAAGCAAGAAGGCAAGTAGCTGTGAACACCCAAAGAGAAGAGAGACCGGATCGAGGGACAAACGGAAGACACCGGTAAGTTTATTGATCTCTCTTCTTTCACATTTCATAAAGGAAAAAACCAGAATAGCTGTACTCGTTTGTTGCTAAGGCACTGTCACACCTTAGGTGGATAGGATCTTCCTGCATAGGCATTTTTCCCCACAACAAGGATGTTGTGAAATACCTGAAAGAGACGGCACTCGATTCCGACGGTCGGATTCTCCGCAAAGTCCACGGGAAGTTTCTTGCCAAAAGCCCTTTTCTCACCCTCAACAGTAAAATGGTAAAAATGACATGGTAAAAAGTCTTTTTATAGGTTTTTTGGATAAATTAATGCTAAGTTTGTTTATTTTTCATCATGAAGGGATATTTTTCAATGTATTTTTGCCCATGTAAAACAGGTATGAGTAATGTGTTGTTTTTGTGCAGGACAAAAAGGACTTTAGGGTAAAATCATCATTTTTCACAAACCAAGACATCAGAGTCATCTTTTAAGCTCTTTTCTGACTCCTAAAATATGAAAAGATTGCCGAGCGTTTCTTTTACACTCGTTAAAACGGAATTAAAAGACGGTCCCCTTATAGCTCTTTTCTGACCGTAAAAACAGGAAAAGATTGCCGGATTTTTGCTATTTCAAATTCGATACTGGGAATAAAACGACGTGTCCTTCATCGCTTTTTACTTTTCAGGTCAAAGACACTAATCATGAAAGTACTCCTTGGTCGCAAGGCTAAGCGGTTCTCTCAGGTATTATTTTATACTTTTTCGGGCTTGGGAGACACAAATTTACGAAAAAGTTCACCTTGGAGTCTTCTTTAGTTTTTTCAGACTCTCTAAAATTGAAAAAACGCCAAGTTTCTCCTATACTGGACTCGTTAAAATTTCACAGTAAAGGACCTGTTCGATTACAAACAGGAACGGACCACTCCTTCTTAGGGTCTGAATCTAAACTAAGTTGGACTCATCCGAAGGATGAGCTTATAATCAAGCATATGTTATCCTCTTCAAGCTTGTAAAAAATAAATAGGTACTTGCCAGAAATGGTGGGGGAAAAGAGAGAATAATGAACCTATTTGTTATCCTTTGTTACAGAAGAACCTTATCACCTCTCTTGAACATGACACGTTTCATTCACCTGGGTTGGGAAATCCTTTGCCTTAAAGCTGATAAAACCACTTTGAAAGTCTTCAACCGTTTCTGGGTATTAACTTTGGGTCAATCATCACCAAGCCATCTGTCGTGTCATTATGTGTTCAAGAGATCTCTGCAAATAAACCATTCATATGCAAAATACTTGTCATCCACTTGACCATCCATGAGTCAGTCCTTACAGCAACATTTCTTCAACTTGAACAATGATTTCGTGTTGTGGGCTTGCCTGCAACGGGTCGCTTTCTATCGACATCAGCACATTATCTAGAAGGATGACTTAGAAATCGTCAGTACCTTGAAGTCTGCATGCATCAATGGCAGGTTTCTCGCCTTTGACGACAATTTACATCATTGACTTTCGATCGAAGGATTCCGTGACGTGTTCGACATCAACCCATTCATTCAAATTTCATGGATTGTACTGGGTACTTTGAGAACCATTGACATTACTGGTGGTCTCTCTCACACTTGTTAACAGTTTACATCATCGACTGGTAATCAAGTGGTTTCTACCATGTTCGACATCAACTCATTTATTCGCATGGATAGAATCGTACCAATTCAGGAAGTAGAGATGAAGACCCTGGATCTAGTTTCCACCATCCAGGCTGCGAGGAGTTTTGTATTCATTATATAGTAGACTAACCATAAACAGATGGTTGCGTCCATACTGTGTCTACAAAAGTCTACGATTGTGATGTACTGCAAAATCATTCTTGTATCAGAGCAGTAGTTAGATTGTTAGTTAAAGTTTTCAATCTGAGTATGGGAATGCCTACCTCAGCGATGATAGCATCTTATATATGTATTTTGTGTTGAATATTTGCAGGTTCTGACCGAGCTTTCTACAAGATACTCCTTGAAATGATAAAGTACTTCACCATTCCTAGATCATAAAAACCCTAATCTACACAGGCTTCGCACTTTAGGGGGCAATCTGTTACACTAAAAAATGTCACCATGACTATTTGCAATTAGTATGGCTCCATCCACTGTCATACTATCCTCCTTGGCAAGTCTCATGCCTCTGCTCTTCATGTCAAACTTCAAGAAAGAGAGAAAAGTCATCTAAATTCAATTATCTCTGGTACGCAGTTTCTCTTAGCCTTACCTGCGTGTACGCAACCCAAGTTCACAATACCTGTGTACTTCTACGCTCTGTATGTAAAGGGATGGGTGCGTATTCCTGTAAAGGTCAAAAGGCGCAAGTTTCACTCCAAAAGAGTTACTTGTGGTCATTTCTAGAGCCTTCTAGAAGCTTGTTTGACGCGTATGAAGCGCCTCCAGATGGTTCATGTATCCCTACCAAAGAGGAACTTATCCCATCAAGAGGGGAGCTATCCCATCTAAAGACGGGCTTATCCCATTGATGGTGGACCTAAATAACTTCCTCTAGAGCACTATAAATACAGGCATTGGGCCAAAGGGAGGAGAGGTTGAAAGCTGAACATTCCTAAGGGTAGATGCTACTGGAATTAGGACTTCCTTGTAGAAGCTTGTGAGGAGGGATTACCATCTTTGCTTGTTCTATTTGGAAGTGGGTGAGCTGATCAGAGTAAAGGAGAACTCTTGTGTACCCTGGGAGGGACTTGCACAACACCAAGGCTCAGGTTGTAATGGTTCCTTTTGTTACCTTTTAATACAAATTAGTCCATTCTTCTCAACAATTTGTTATTTATGAGTTGTTTCATATACTCCTTGGTATATATGTTAAATATGTTTTATTTTATGTGATATTCAGGTGCTATTTAATCGTTTGATTGTTAGTGAATGCAGGTTTCGAAGGGAAGGAGGAGCTCATCCGGATCAACAAAGCTGGACTACTACAACAGCGTTGGGTTACATGTAGGATCTAAACACTTGATTTCTCATATTGTAAAAGCATATTTAGAGAAGGATTTCTCTTATTTGTCTTGTTTGTCACTAGAAAGTCTTAGACTTCTAGGGAGGTCGGTTGTGTCCGCACTAACGACTCTTTCCGCCTGACAATAGGGATCCACAAGATCATTTTTTGTTCCTTTCCAATTGAGCTATACGAGTGGATCGTGAAGCTAGGAGATAGCCAAGGAAGTTGGATACTTGACGATCCTGTTGTCTAGACCCTGGAGTTAGTACAGAGATTGGAAGCCTTTGAGGATAAGATCATCCACGTTGTCGATCATTGGCTCGATTGCATCATAGGAGAATTTGTGACTAAATTCGCAGTCGATACCTTAGTCAGATATAGCGAGGTGGGCCGATGCTTTTTCAAAGGTCCGCAAGGTAAGTACTTGAAGTCTTTGAATGCCTGGATTAAGATGTTATTGTGCAAAAAAAGGGTTATGTAGCTACCTTGATGTTCAGAGCTACACGAAGCGGAAAGACTTACAGAAAGGAAGGACGAAAGGGTCCTAAATATAGTCCATTAATTTCACCTCCACAAGGTGATGAAGAGGGAGTAGCGTAGGCTTCTCTGTGAAGTGCTATTCAGTTACTAAGATAAGGATTCCCATGACTGCCACCTCCACCCACACCACCTCCAACTTCACCACCATCTCCTGTGACTTCACCCATACCACCTCCACCTCCACCGTAGTTCAGCATGGAAAATTCAGTGAAGCTACCTTTGTTTAAAGGCTTGGGAAACGATGACCTGGACTAGTTCTGGTTCATCGTGAAATTTTTTTGGGAAGCTTAGGGTGTTATAGTTGATCACATGAAGAAGGCAACATTGGTTAATGCTTTGCAGGATCGTGTGAAAACCTGGTACATCAAGTACTCTAATGATAACCTAAACGCTGGGGTGGCGGACATCTTGACCACGTTGAATAAAGAGTTCAGTAGGCCTAAATCCGAGGCACAGTCGATTGTCAGGTTTAAGGAAACTGCGATGAAACCATGCGCGACACCTTGGGAATTAGATCAGAGATTGAAATGTAAAATCTGTGAAGCTAATATGAACTTAAGATATGGACAACACCACGAATGGTTCGTGACTTCTATCCTACCACACCGAAGGGTTGCGTTGTCCCAACATAAGATAATGGCTCAGGCAGAGACCTTGCAAATTGCGATGAGACTGAATGAAACACCGAGGTAGGATCCGAATCTAGGGGTTCATGAGATCCATGCACAGTTGCAAAACCTTTGCCTTGAGATTCAAATTTTGAAGGAGGACAAGACAGTTTGACCTGAGGTGCGCAAAGAAGTATGGTGCCTGAAATGCAAGGCTCGGGGGCATGACAAAGACCATTGCTCGGTCTTTCCGAACTATATTATAGGAGGAGGACTGATGCCTTTGAGGCTAGAAGCTCAAGCAGGACCAAGCGCGGGGCCTGCGTTGTGGTGCGCTATATGTAGGAAAACTTGCCACGAATAACTGTCATTTTCTACAGAAGTTTGTACATGCACCGCAACAACTATTTTGCAACTTTTGTAGGTCAGTAGGGCATGATGAGTGCAACTGCAAAAGTTATGAATTGATGATGGATAGAACACCCGCCTATAGTGTTCAGGCAGAAATGCGGCCCCCTAACCAGAGCATATGGATGGCACGAAGAGGCTTTCAGGGGTGTGGATGAGGCCGAGGTGAAGGAGGACCTAGCAGAGGCCGGGGACAGCTAATATGCTACAATTGCGGAGGATCGGGACACTATGCCCATGATTGCACTAACCCAACACATCCGTCATGCGGATATTGCACTTTGATTGATCATGAAATGATGGACTATCCTACGCTAATAGCGAGGATACGCGACAAAGGAGCGCTACCACCTTAGCCGACTCAGAAACTGCAAATGATGAGGTCTGGGCCTCGCAAAGAGGATCCGAATGTGAATATAGTGCTCAGAAGTGGAATTACAATAGGGGATGATAAGGGGAAACAACCCGAAGACAGTGCATGGGTTCGCAAAGCTCCGGCGAAGGAGGCTGAATTTGGTTTGGAGCGCGCACACGAAACGTTCATGGTAGCAAAGAAGAGATTTGCTAAGGCCTCCACATCAGGAAGCAAGGACAAACTTGATCAGGAAATGGACCCCTCTATGCTTACAACCTTTCTAGAGACCTGCATGAAGCTGTTACGCGATAGAAAGGTTTTGAAGGGACTACAGGAGCTTATAAATAGATCTGCTAGAAACACTTCCGATGAACCACACATGGTATGAAATATTGGTAAGCATAAAACAAGGACAGGACGAGAGATGAGACTTACTGCACAGATAGGAGAATATGAAATGGATCAGGTTATTTTGGATCTGGGGTCAGACGTGAACGTCCTACCAAAGCAGACTTGGGAATGAATGGGAAGACATGTGTTGTAGTGGTCTCTGATTTAGTTAAGGATGGTGAATCAACAGAACATCATCCCTATGGGGTGACTACAAGGGGTAATTGTAGATATTGAAGGCGCAAGTGCGCTAGCTGGCTTTGAAGTAATAGAAATTGTAGATGACAGCAACCCCTACCCTGTGCTCCTTGGCATTGATTGGGCTATTGATATGAATGGGGTAATCAACCTAAAGAGGAAGAAGATGATATTTGAGAAGAAATCACTCCACATAATAGTACCCCTAGATCCTGCTGAAGGATCACACTATACTAAACTAGTCCACGATTGTGAGAGTGATAACGATCTGGACTATATCTATAAAATAACAATGCGAGACCAATATTGGGTGAATCCAACAGCGGATGGACGAATCACATGGGATCGCGAGAGTTCCTGCACCTCGAACTCTGGTGAAAAATTAGACCATTGGTAGAATCGATTACATGAAGTAACCATGCTAAGTTGTAACATGATGACCCAGTTGCTATGCTATGTGTCGTCAAAAGTAATAAATCTGCCCACTTATGATGGCCTAAATTATGTCGACATATTTTTGCATGGATTCGAAAGGAAGGTACCAGAGAAGCAACACTTTGAGGCTTTAGGTTTGGCACTGTGCGCTATGCCCGCAAGATGGTGGGGTATGCACAAGGGTAGCTTTGATGATTGGCACGAATGTAGAAGGATGATGAGAACATGCTTTGGGAAGCCGAAGGTATGAATCATGTACAAATGTGATGGGAAGGATGATCCGCGCGCGCACTTGGCCAAATGGGCGGAGGCTTATGGAGCAAAGCCCCAACCCGAATGGGTGCACTTGTTCTGTCACACCCTGGATGTCATCCCAATGAACTAATACTTAGAAACAGAGCTCCACCATGGTACAGGTGAATGGGATATTCTGCACGAAGGATTCATAATGACATTTAGCTTTGAAGATGGGTTTGACTTTATTGACAAGGCGCTACAAGAAGTGAAAGCAGCAATCTTTAGGATACCGTAGGATCCTTTGGACCTGATTCAACCCGATTGGACTACTTAATTGAGTCACACGCTGGAATGCTATAATGTGACCACTAAAGAAGAAGAAGAGGATCCACAAAAAAATAACATCCCTAAAACATAATGTCACCGTGAAGTTGAAGGACCGCAGATTGAGAATCCTGATATAACTGTGCCACTAAAGACGAAACAGGTAAATATTGGTACCGAGGCAAAACCCAAATTCGTGAATATTGGAGATTACTGGGATGATGTAACGGTGGATAAGCTCATTGAATTTCTCCACAAATACCAGGATTTATTCCCTACCAAGTTTACAGATCTAAAAGGGATAATCGGGGACTTAGGTGTTATGAAGATCATGTTGAATTCCGATGTGAAACTGGTTAAGCAAAGACCTTACCATCTCAATCTGAAGTATAAGGAGAAGGTCCACTTAGAGCTTGCGACAGGCATCATTGAGCCCATAAAAGAATCTAATTGGGTAAGCCCAATGGTGGTACAGGAAAAGAAGCAGAAGGATGAAATAAGGATATGCATAGAACTTAGGAAGTTGAATGACGCTTGTGTACATGATTCTTTCTCAACTCCATTCATTGATGAAATGTTGGACAATGTAGGTGGCCAGGAAGCATATTCCTTCACTTATGGGTTCTCTAGGTACCATCAGATCAAAATTGCAGCACCAGCCCAAACACAGTCTAGTCATCAAAGTATACTTCCAGGAACTTGTGAAGAAATTCCTTGAACGCTGCAATGACTACATGTGAAAAAATTGTAAGTGCATTCTTCAATCCAAAAGGCATTACAGTGTACTAAAAGCATACCCACTCAGTTGCAAGGGACGTCTTGCTCCTATCCTCCGGTGCGATTTTGATTTGATGGTACCTAGAAAACCCATAAGTGAAGGAATATGCTTCTTGGCCACCTACATTGTCCAAAATTTCATCAGTGAATGGAGTTGAGATGTCCCTTGCAACTGAGTGGGTATGCTTTCAGTACACTATAATGCCTTTCGGATTGAAGAATGCGCTTACAATTTTTTCACGTGTAGTCATTGCAACGTTCAAGGAATTTCTTCACAAGTTCCTGGAAGTATACTTTGATGACTGGACTGTGTTTGGGCTGGTGAAGCGCCATGTGGAAAGCTTGCGCTTGATGCTAGATACCTGTCGAAGATACCAAATCATGCTCAATCTAAAGAAGTGCTTGTTTTTTGTTCCTTTTGGGACCGTGCTGGGTCATGTGGTTTGTAGATAGGGAGTGGTGGTAGATCCTACAAAGATCGCGGTCATACTTAACTTAGAAGCACCGAGGAGTGTGAAACAGTTGTGCACTACCCTAGGGCATACTAGATATTACAGAAATTTTATCAAGGGTTATGCCTAGATTACAGCGCCTATGGAGAAGTTGTTGAAAAAGGATGTCACATTTTGTTGGAACGAGGACTATAAGAGAAGCTTGGATGCATTGAAGGAAAAGATGGTCACCAGGCCAATTTTAGTCTTCCTGGATTGGAAGAAGGAGTTTCATGTACATGTCAACGCGTCATGTATAGCGCTGGGAGCAGTACTGACACAGGCTAGCGGAGGAGACTTGGACCATCCTATTGTGTTCAAAAGCATAAGGTTATCCAAGGCAGAGAAGAACTATCCCACCACCTAGCACGAAGGGTTAGCCATGGTATACGCACTCCAGAAGTTCAGAGACTATTTGCTTGGTGGCCATTTTAAGATGGATATGGATCATTCTGCGTTGAAATACCTGGTCAATAAGCCTGTGTTGGGGGGCAGAATCTGCAGGTGGTTGTTATTGTTCCAGGAGTATGATTTTGAAGTTATTGTGAAGCCTGGATGACTGAATGCCCAGACCATCTATCGTGCATCGAAATGGGGGAAGAGACCACCAATTTGGAGGAGGGATTGCCTAACGCGCAACTATTTTCAGTGCGTGTCATGGATGGTCATTTTTAAGATATCATACACTTTCTAATGATAGGAAATGCCCCGGAAGGTTACACTGTCCAACAGAAGAAGGAGTTAGTGGCGTGCACGATAGAATTTTTAGTCATTGCCGGGCATCTGTACAAAATGGGGTCTGATGGGATATTGTGACGATATGCACCGGAGTTTGAACGGAGCAGTATCCTCGCAGACGCTCATGGGGGCACCGTGGGAGGACATTATGCAGGGAGAGTGACTGCGTAGAAGATTTTACGCGCATGGTTGTGGTGGCCAACCCTCCATCAGGATTCAAAATCTTATTGTAGAGCATTTGATGTGTGTCAAAGAACTAGTAGGCCATCACAAAGAGATGAGCTGCCTCTAAATCCACAGATGACATTACAACCCTTTGAAAAATGGGCGATAGATTTTGTGGGACCCATTCAGCCCCAAGGGAAGAAGACGGGAGCAAGGTACATTATCACCGCGATGGAGTATTTGACTCGATGGGTGGAGGCACAGGCTATGAAGGATTGTACAGGTGTGACTGTTGCAAAGTTCCTCTTTCAGTATGTACTGATGCGATTCGGGTGTCCAAAGATTTTGGTGAGTGATCGCGATACGCACTTTCTGAATGAAACGATCAGCGCGCTGACAGAGGAATTTCAGGTATATCACCAGAAGAGTATGCCTTATCACCCACAGGCTAATGGGAGAGTGGAAGCATTCAATAAAGTGTTGGAGAATGCACTAACCAAGGTTTGCAATGCTCAGCAAAGTGATTGGGACCTATGCATACCCGTAGTACTATGGACCTATTGGAAAACATGCAAGAAGTTGACTGGTAAGCACCCTTTAGGCTTGTATATGGTGTTGAAGTCGTGATGCCCATGGAATACATTGTGCCTAGTATGCGGATAATGGCACTCATAGGTATGACGAATCACATAGCCCTGGAAGAGAGGCTTGTGCAGCTAGTTGAGCTTGAGGAAGAAATATTTCTAGCTAGATTTCACCAACAAGTCCAAAAGCAGCACGAAAAAGCATGGCATGATCGACAAATTAAGCTACACACCTTTAAGGTAAATGACCTGGTTTTGTTATATGACGGCACGTTTGATAAATTTCCAGGTAAATTCAAAATGCACTGGTTAGGGCCCTATGTCATTAAGGAGATTACCGACGGAGGAGAGATAAAGCTGGTCAAATTGAATGGAGATCCTTTTCCAAGAAAGGTGAATGGCAGTCGATTGAAGACATACACCGGAGATCTAGCCATGTGACTATATGAAGGTAGCATAGTCTTAGTGCTCCAGGCAACTGAAAGGAGGTGCAAGACTATAAACTACACTGCCCGAATTTGGGAGCTGTGTGATTGGAGGATTGTGTGAAGTAAGGAAGTGTCATAGGGTTCGCGGAAGCATGAAGGGAGCTGCACTACCCAGGAAGAAATCGCGCAAGTTGGCCAGAAAATGACCGTTAAAGTCACTATTCATGATTTGACAGTAGAAATGCGGCCAAATGGAGTGGGCGACTAGCATTTAAGATAGAATTTATGGGTCAAATCCTTGAAAATATACTGCCAATCTAGCATTAATGAACCGAATTTGGGGGGAGCAGTCAGATTTGAATTCAAAATGCCCTATAAATTACAAGTGGCTGCCCAGAAAAACACTTGGCGTTTTGAGAATTGAGTTATTGAGCTCTTAGGTGCACATGAACCGAGAATTCTTTGAGGCTCTGATAATGAGTCCAACATTTGAGAACTTACCAGAGAGCTCACAAGCATTGTTGATGAGCGCTATGTCGACACCTACCACAACCATGGACACCGAAGCAGTGACAATCAAGGAGGATATGCCAGAAGTGGTTAGCAAGGTAGAAGTAGATGCTCTAGAGGTTTTCAAAGTATTAGAAAAAGTCCCCAAATTACCAAGTACGTCGAGACCGAAGCCGACCCCAACCAAGGAGAGCGTGAAGGATAAGAAGGGGAAGCAGCCTGAAATACCGGTGCGCGCATCGCCAAGAAGTGACCCACCGAAGGACAAGCCCACTACACATGAGAAGGGTAAAGCCATCAATCTAGAGCCGGAGGAGGAAGAAATTGAAGACATCCTGATGGATAATAAAGATGTGGGAATAGATATGGAGGAAGTTGAAGCCCAAGGTGCTGACCCTACCACTCGGTTGCTTGAGTATGTCCCTCCGTGCAAAGGCAAGGCCAAGGTATTGAACGATATCGACGAGAGTAAGGTCCACTTGCAAACCCCTCTACTGCTGAATGAAATTTTTTTTGAAGGACCATGCTTGGGGTAGGTTCCTCTGTTAAAACTTGAATATTGGGACTTGGCTAACCATGAGAAGTTCCCACACCTGGCGACTGAGCAGTTGATGCGTCACATTATCGATACAACCACCAGAATGACCGCATTGGAGCCATGGAGGTGGCTCAGAGGAGTAGACAAGGCAGGGTTACTCAACATGCTTTGCGTGTTGCACTACAACCGCACCTCGGTTACAGTATTGGTCATCGATCAGCTGCTATGCTTGGTGCATGATGGGTGTCTGTGGCTGGAGGAGTCAATACCCATCACTAACAGGTTGATCCATAGGATCACGTGGTTTCCCTACATAGGAGAAAACTTGGCCATGATATTTGGAGGAAAAGGTGGTGAGCAAGCCCTCGCAGAGGCCATGAAAGAGAAGCTTAAGCTGGTAAAGAAGCTATGTGGATATGCCATATCCAGCGTCTATGACCCTGCTGTAAAGGTGACTACATAAATTTTAGCAGGGAAGGTGATGAGGAAGTGTCGCGTCGATGAGCTGCCAACGCCTGTCATTGCACTAGCAGCCGAGTGTGCCGAAGGAGTCCAATTCAATGGTCTGACTGTCTTTGCGGAGAGTTCCTAGTAAACTGCCACGAGGCACAGGAGCTCAGCACGACTTTCCACTACGCGTGGCTCTTGCTATCAATTGTGCTTGTAGCATGTGAGCAGCCAGAGGATAGCCAATTTCCTTTGGTCGCGCCAGACCTACCAGAAGCAGCGAAGTATGCTTCACTATGAGCGACCAAGGATGCGCAAAGCATCAAGGACAACAAGATCTTCTACATCTTGATGGAGATGAACATCTGCATGGCCATCAATCGCAAGCCGCAAGAAGTTCAACACCCAAAAAACTGCCAAAAACACTAAATTGTGCTACATTTAAGGAAACTGAAAAACTAAAAGAAGAAATGGCGTGGGTCCACGTGGAATAGGTGGGCGTCCACCGATATCCTCCTGGATCAGGTAAGGTGAGTGAATTTTAACTTCGGTGGTCCCACAACATTTGATGTGCGCATATCTTTACCATAAAGTCCAAACTTTGGACTAAGCAACATATTACAAAAAGCTTTTCATAACATGAGTTTCATTTTTCCTAAACTAGTCTAACTTAACCAATTAGGGTGTATTTGAGAGTGCAAACCCTGTTTATTTTTCCATTTTTAAAGGACTAAGAATATCTATTCAAATCACTAAACTAATCTACCAACTACATTAATCTATATTAAGTTGTTGGATTAATTTATTCACCTATTCTACCTATCTAATCTCAACCAAGATTACACTATTTGGCTAAGTTATTCACTCTAATATATTTGACATAAATTGAAATTTACTTGAACATGATTAAACTCTATGTTTCAAACAACATAAGTATTGTGGCATTTTGAACAAGCTACAAACAATTTCATGAATTTATTCTATACAAAACTATTGGACTATTAGTGGCACTTCAACTGGCATCACTTTCACATTTATTCTCTTTTTTTTGTGGGGTTCCTTTATCATTTCTTTTTCTATTTTCTATTTTTTCTATTTATACCCTCTATTCATTTTTTATTTTCATTTTTCTATCCTTTTTTTTGGGAAATCATTTGTAGTATGCAATATTATTTACAAGCTGAAATACTGAAACAAATCATTCAATCAACATTTGATCCTATAAATGATAGGACGCTAACAGTGTCAAAGACTTGTAATGGTGAGGGAGAGTCTAAATGTTATTGATTTCCAAGAGCTGAGTGTGTTCAGTTGATGTATAGTGAGGTTGAGAGAGAGACTATATATGTTGTTGTGTAATGACTTATTTATTGAAGGAAGAATGTTGAGTCAGAGTTGATATATGTTGTTGTTATGATGTGTGGTTGAGAGAATTTAGGTTTGAGTCAGTGATTATTCTTATAAGTAGAGTTTCAAGTGTGTTGACGTAGAGGTTGTTTGTATTCAATTGTTGAGAGAAACATTTTGAGTGGGTCTAGTTTGAAAATGGGATGAAACGAGGCCTATGCTTGTTTGTGCAGAGTAGAATGGATCCTAGTATGAAATATTGTGAAATTTCGTCCAAATAATAGCTAGAAGGATGGGCCCTTCAGCGAGGCAAGTCATCGCTTGCAGATTGAGGGTGTAGTGGCCTAGGAAATTGGGAGTAGTGGCTTCCATCGAGTGGTGGTTGGATAGACTATTGGGTGTTGGTGCATCAAGTAAGTGGTGGCCTGCAAAGTCGTGGGAGTAGTGTCTCCTAGAAGATGGCGGTCTACAGAGTTTATGAAGTGGTGGCTTCTGATAGGTAGTGGCCTGAGGAAGGAGTTTCTCGCATGATTAGAAAGTTGTGGCTTGCACACTAGTGGTAGCCAGTGCATCTGTAAAAGAAGATATTAATAATAAAATAAGAGTGAAGAACAGCAAAGTCGATGGTTGTTTTTCCCTCGTAAGGGTTTACACCTTATATATTGTGTTCTCATGTGATGATGGTTATGTGCTAGTGATTTGCATTGCTCATCATGATTGTTCATATGCTCATGGTTCATGTTTATTTTATGCTTATGGTATGTGTTTATATCTGCTAATTGTGCTTCCTACTAATGAATGATTCAGTAAATTGTTAAAGGAATGGAAAAAAAATTAGAATGGTGATCCACGACATAACACTAATCCGTGCCCTCATCCAATGCTCCCCCACCTCTTCTCAGTATTGTCAAGCTTCCAACAATATCAAAACATGTATTTTTAGCTAATTTTATGGTATGCATTCTTCTAATCTTATGGTATGCATTATTTAGTAATTTTATAATGCCATTTCTAAGATGGCTAGATAAAATATTTTGCAATATTTATTACAAATATATTTTTAAAATTAAAGAATTTTGTTTTTAGTTGACAAAAATATGGAATTTAAACGTTTTCTTTTAAATCAAAATGAAATTTTAGATATTTTTAAATTTGTATATTAATAAAAATTCAATATATTTTTAAATTATTTTTTATTTTAGATTTCAAATTTGTTTATCATTTTTTATTAAATATATTTATTATTTCAATATATACTAACACATTTCACCCAACAATATGATTTTGAAAACATATAAAGGGAAATAAATTCTTTTATATATTTTTCTTCAAATTTAAATCTAAAAAACACTTTTACTATTAAAAAAATACTTAATTATTAACCATATAATCTAACTTATAGACATAATGACCTTTAACATTTTAAAATAGTAATATAATATTATTAGTTATATATAATAACAAAAAAAAAATCTACTTTACTATCGCTTAACTAGAAAAAATAAAAATGGTTTAGTTTGAAAAAAAAACTAAGTTTACTTACACTTCATACAAAACTCAAATTTAGAATAAATTATGTATTTATTATTATATAATAAGTTTAAAATTGGTTATATTTTTTATTTCATATATTTAAAGAAAATTAATTTGATTTTCATTTTGGTTTATAAAGTTCATTAATATGACACATTTCATCACTTAAACAAGGGAAGCTGCGATGCATCAAGTCCCTGCATCGAGTTGAGCCTGCCTGAGAATTGGGAATAAACAGATTATGAAGTGATCAAACTTTCACAGTTGCTTCACCCAGCTCCAAGCTTGGCTTATGCATTGACAAATGTGACAATCCGACCTATTCACGGAAGGGCCTAGTGAGACAAGGAGCTAGTCAACTTTCAGAGTAGAGATAGGAGGTCACTGTATTTTTCCTAGCTATAAGGTAATAGGATGGACCTTGTCTTTATATTATCAGGCTTTCACGTAAGAGTCTTTATTTATGATGGCCATCTAAGTCTGAGCAGGACCCAAACGAGAGCTGATAATGAGGGGTACGGGGGCAACCTCGACTTACAAAGGTGGAGTTAGCTGGGTGAATGACTCGAATTGTCTTCATAGTTGGCACTGCTCTGTTTCGAATCCATGGGCATATAGCTGTGAACCCGTACCATTGGAAAAATAATCGATATGTCAACCCCTGGGTTCGAAGGCCTTGATCAAGGATTTTTGAGTTTGAGTGATAGCTACTTTCAAAGTTGCTTCGCCCAGCGCCAAGCTTGGCTTATGCATTGACAAATCTGACAATCTGACCTATTCACGGAAGGGCCTAGTGAGACAAGGAGCTAGTCAACTTTCAGAGCAGAGATAGGAGGTCACTGTATTTTTCCTAGCTATAAGGTAATAGGATGGACTTTGTCTTTATATTATCAGGTTTTTTTTCTGTTAGTAGTTTTTCAAGGATCATTGTCCAACGGAAAGTGCTGACTTTTGGAAGCACATCTATTCCCCAAATTTGTTTCCGAGGATGCTTTGAAGGCTTTAGGCAGTACCCCTGCTTGACTAAGTATGAGCCCCTTTGGGACCCCATCCTCTTGCATCCTTGGCCTTCAACGCCAGAGGAAAAGACTGAGACTGTATTCCCTCTCGCTCTAGCAAACAATCGATATGTCAACCCCTGGGTTCAAAGGCCTTGATCAAGGCTTTTTGAGTTTGACTGATAGCTACTTTCATAGTTGCTTCGCCCAGCGCCAAGATTTGCTTATGCATTGACAAATCTGACAATCCGACCTATTCACGGAAGGGCCTAGTGAGACAAGGAGCTAGTCAACTTTTAGAGCAGAGATAGAAGGTCACTGTATTTTTCCTAGCTATAAGGTAACAACCAACCTTGCATAACCTTCCTTGCTCACATTATGAGAAGCCCTTGTATTCTAGTATCACCTGAAATAAAGAAGTTGATTTTGAAACAAACGCATTGGCACCAGCTAGATATGGACCTTTGGCTTTCCCTTAAAACTTGCATGACCTCCCAGATAATTATCTAAACTTGCTACCAAAATATGATGAGAGAAATAACAAACTGCACTTAAAAAAGAGGCTAGAAATCTTGTTGAACCATATGATTCTTAAAAACTGAATTTGCATCATCCTTTACAAAATCTTAGAATTTCATCTTTTCTTGCTAGAACATATACTACTCATTCAAAATATAAAATTACTTAAAATATTAGTTCTACAAGCATTCATAGCCTTTTAAGAAAAAGATACAAGTCATTCAACCAAGGAAATTTTCATATTTCCAATCAGGGCAGTCTGCAATGCCTCTCCTTTGTCAGCTTGATATTCTAGTTTTGTAATCATTGACATCTCCCTGCGCCTGATTAACCAGTAACCCAAAAATCCCACCATTCCTAGTAGTGTAAACCCTCCAAGAGAAGGCCCAAGTGCAGTTCTTAAAGTACTTGTTTTCTGTTTCTTAGGAATTTCTGTAACCACATGAGGGATGCTGTTTGGAACCTGCCTTGATGGTGAAGGAGCAAAACCAGAAACTTGAATTGGCTCTGGTGGCAGTGTCATGAAGACAGCAAGCAATCAACCAACTTTGATATATGAGGAAACAAAATATCAGTGTTTATGCTGCGAAGAAGTCAACAACCTCTCTTAAAATTGAAAAGCATCTGAGGTTCGCATAACGACATTCTTTTTAGAAATGAGAGCACTTACTAATCCATGGAAGCAGTGATGCGTATTTGGATTGAAACCAGGGTGGTTTCTTTGGAGAAGAATATAGGACATGACTTTGTGTATAGACTTATAACAGAGAGGGAAGACAGAAATTAAGACAACACGTAAAATAATGCAAAAATATGCGTCAGATTCAGAATTTTGACAATCTCTGCTGAACAATGTGAGCTGTAACTCAAATATACCCCATAATCATTGTGCAAAACCATACGCAGAAGAAGGAAAAGAATTGAACCCAAAAGGCAGTTATTTCTATTCTTTGGCAAAGATGATGTAGAGGTAGAAGCAGTAGATGCATAGTCTAGTAGCCAAGTACTTGTTGTATATTCTTGTGCTCCTCGTTCGAGATGTTATTGTTTTCTTGGTTTCTTTTTTCTTTGTGCTTCGACTTTTACGATGTCCATAATCAGAAGAGTCATGAGAACAAGTGCTAAGAGAAACAATGCTACCAGTTGAGTACGTTGGCTTATGCTAATGGATTCCATCTTATGTGAAGCAGAGAGATGTATGTCAAGATGTAGGTGCAGAAGGTGGTTTTGTTTTGTAGGCGAGAAATTAAGCATTACTTGTGTCAATTTATAAAAGAGTTAAACGTGTTTGCAAGCTGATTTTAAGTGTGAATGGAACTGAGTTTTTGAGAATATTTTAATGTACAACCAAATAAGGAAAGCCGTGCAAGATCGGAAGCCTTGAATGCGGGTTAAATTTCTGACACGCACAGAAGTAAGTACGTATACAGACTGATTGGAAATGGAACTGAAATACTTGAAGATCAGATTGGAGAGGATATAATCTAATATGAGGAGCATTTATTGGAGAAAACTGGTATTTAATGATCGTCGTAGAACAAGAAACTTATCATTTCAATGTTGCAAGATGGAAGGTGGGGAATTTGATATGCAATTGGTGAAGTTAAGTGAGAAATCGGTGCAATTAAGTGATCTATCTAACCGCGAAGGCAGGTGGCATATGAAATGATGTATGTGCTGGCAAAAGTGAATCAGAAATGAAGTGGTGTATCTGACAGCAGGGGCAAATCGGAAATAAAACCTTGGTGTTAGATTGCAAGTGAGGTTTTGGCAATTGAGTGTGACGGGAACCAGTGCATACCAGCTCCTCCCATGTCGATTCTTCATGATGATATTTCGTTAATATTTAAAGTAGCAGATTCATCATATTAAAGGATTTTGAAGAAGAATATAGGACATCACTTTGTGTATAGACCTGTAACAGAGAAGGAAGACGGGAATTAAGACAATGCGTAAAATAATGCAAAAATATGCGTGAGATTCAGAATTTTGAGAATCTCTGCTGAACAATGTGAGTTGTAACTCAAATATACCCCATAGTCATTGTGCAAAACCATATGCAGAATAAGGAAAAGAATTGAACCCAGAAGGCAGTTATTTCTATTCTTTGGCAAAGATGATGTAGAGGCAAAAGCAGTAGATGCATAGTCTAGTAGCCAAGTACTTGTTGTAGATTCCTGTGCTCCTCGTTCAAGATGTTATTGTTTTCTTGGTTTCTTTTTTCTTTGTGCTTCGACTTTTACGATGTCCATAATCAGAAGAGTCATGAGAACAAGTGCTAAGAGAAACAATGCTACCAGTTGAGTAAGTTGGCTTATGCTAATGGATTCCATGTTATGTGAAGCAGAGAGATGTATGTCAAGATGTAGGTGCAGAAGGTGGTTTTGTTTTGTAGGCGAGAAATTAAGCATTACTTGTGTCAATTTATAAACGAGTTAAACGTGTTTGCAAGCTGATTTTAAGTGTGAATGGAACTGAGTTTTTGAGAATATTTTAATGTACAACCAAATAAGGAAAGCCGTGCAAGATCGGAAGCCTTGAATGCGGGTTAAATTTCTGACACGCACAGAAGTAAGTACGTATACGGACTGATTGGAAATGGAACTGAAATACTTGAAGATCAGATTGGAGAGGATATAATCTAATATGAGGAGCATTTATTGGAGAAAACTGGTATTTAATGATCGTCGTAGAACAAGAAACTTATCATTTCAATGTTGCAAGATGGAAGGTGGGGAATTTGATATGCAATCGGTGCAGTTAAGTGAGAAATCGATGCAATTAAGTGATCTATCTGACCGCGAAGGCAGGTGGCATATGAAATGATTTATGTGCTGGCAAAAGTGAATCAGAAATGAAGTGGTGTATCTGACAGCAGTGGCAAATCGGAAATAAAACCTTGGTGTTAGATTGCAAGTGAGGTTTTGGCAGTTGAGTGTGACGGGAACCAGTGCATACCAGCTCCTCCCATGTTGATTCTTCATGATGATATTTCGTTAATATTTAAAGTAGCAGATTCATCATATTAAAGGATTTTGAAGAAGAATATAGGACATCACTTTGTGTATAGACCTGTAACAGAGAGGGAAGACGGGAATTAAGACAATGCGTAAAATAATGCAAAAATATGCGTGAGATTCAGAATTTTGACAATCTCTGCTGAACAATGTGAGCTGTAACTCAAATATACCCCATAATCATTGTGCAAAACCATACGCAGAAGAAGGAAAAGAATTGAACCCAAAAGGCAGTTATTTCTATTCTTTGGCAAAGATGATGTAGAGGCAGAAGCAGTAGATGCATAGTCTAGTAGCCAAGTACTTGTTGTAGATTCTTGTGCTCCTCGTTCTAGATGTTATTGTTTTCTTGGTTTCTTTTTTCTTTGTGCTTCGACTTTTACGATGTCCATAATCAGAAGAGTCATGAGAACAAGTGCTAAGAGAAACAATGCTACCAGTTGAGTAAGTTGGCTTATGCTAATGGATTCCATGTTATGTGAAGCAAAGAGATGTATGTCAAGATGTAGGTGCAGAAGGTGGTTTTGTTTTGTAGGCGAGAAATTAAGCATTACTTGTGTCAATTTATAAACGAGTTAAACGTGTTTGCAAGCTGATTTTAAGTGTGAATGGAACTGAGTTTTTGAGAATATTTTAATGTACAACCAAATAAGGAAAGTCGTGCAAGATCGGAAGCCTTGAATGCGGGTTAAATTTCTGACACGCACAAAAGTAAGTACGTATACGGACTGATTGGAAATGGAACTGAAATACTTGAAGATCAGATTGGAGAGGATATAATCCAATATGAGGAGCATTTATTGGAGCAAACTGGTATTTAATGATCTTTGTAGAACAAGAAACTTATCATTTCAATGTTGCAAGATGGAAGGTGCAGAATTTGATATGCAATCGGTGCAGTTAAGTGAGAAATCGGTGCAATTAAGTGATCTATCTGACCGCGGAGGTAGGTGGCATATGAAATGATGTATATGATGGAAAAAGTAAATCGGAAATGAAGTGGTGTATCTGATAGTGGGGGCAAATCGGAAATAAAATCTTGGTGTTAGATTTCAAGTGAGGCTTTGGCAGTTGAGTGTGACACGAACCAGTGCATACCAGCTCCTCCCATGTCGAGTCTTCATGATGATATTTCGTTAATATTTAAAGTAGTAGATTTATCATATTAAAGGATTTTGAAGAAGAATATAGGACATGACTTTGTGTATAGACCTGTAACAGAGAGGGAAGACGGGGATTAAGACAACGCGTAAAATAATGCAAAAATATGCGTGAGATTCAGAATTTTGACAATCTCTGCTGAACAATGTGAGTTGTAACTCAAATATACCCCATAATCATTGTGCAAAACCATACGCAAAAGAAGGAAAAGAATTGAACCCAAAAGGCAATTATTTCTATTCTTTGGCAAAGATGATGTAGAGGCAGAAGCAATAGATGCATAGTCTAGTAGCCAAGTACTTGTTGTAGATTCTTGTGCTCCTCGTTTAAGATTTTATTGTTTTCTTGGTTTCTTTTTTCTTTGTGCTTCGACTTTTACGATGTCCATAATCAGAAGAGTCATGAGAACAAGTGCTAAGAGAAACAATGCTACCAGTTGAGTAAGTTGGCTTATGCTAATGGATTCCATGTTATGTGAAGCAGAGAGATGTATGTCAAGATGTAGGTGCAGAAGGTGGTTTTGTTTTGTAGGCGAGAAATTAAGCATTACTTGTGTCAATTTATAAAAGAGTTAAACGTGTTTGCAAGCTGATTTTAAGTGTGAATGGAACTGATTTTTTGAGAATATTTTAATGTACAACCAAATAAGGAAAGTCGTGCAAGATCCGAAGCCTTGAATGCGGGTTAAATTTCTGACACGCGCATAAGTAAGTACGTATACGGACTGATTGGAAACGGAACTGAAATACTTGAAGATCAGATTGGAGAGGATATAATCCAATATGAGGAGCATTTATTGGAGCAAACTGGTATTTAATGATCGTCATAGAACAAGAAACTTATCATTTCAATGTTGCAAGATGGAAGGTGCGGAATTTGATATGCAATCGGTGCAGTTAAGTGAGAAATCGTTGCAATTAAGTGATCTATCTGACCGCGGAGGCAGGTGGCATATGAAATGATGTATGTGATGGCAAAATTAAATCGAAAATGAAGTGGTGTATCTGATAGTGGGGGAAAATCGGAAATAAAATCTTGGTGTTAGATTGCAAGTGAGGTTTTGGCAATTGAGTGTGACAGGAACCAGTGCATACCAGCTCCTCTCATGTCGAGTCTTCATGATGATATTTCGTTAATATTTAAAGTAGCAGATTCATCATATTAAAGGATTTTGAAGAAATATAGTTTAATGACAAAACAAATTATAGAATACAGGCTTTTCCGTGAAGAGAATACTTGTTCAAAGTATGGATTTGACACTTGACTTAGGATGACCTGCTATAGTATCCATTGTTAACATGTCATATCTAGAAACAGAGGAATTTAGATTCAAGAATTCATCAAAATGCAAAACATAATCTCATGCTTCTTATAACAGTGATCCATGCACTAGAGCATTCCCAGATATCCTTTCAAGATGCGGACTGTTGGAAATAATACTGAGGGGGGGAGGGGGGTGAATCAGTATTATCAGAAAAACTTTTTCATTTTATGCTCAGAAACATATACGCTACTTCAGTTAAGTGAAACAGCGTGTACACGCTACTGTGTCTAAAGAAACCAGCGTATAACAAGAAAACTTATGATTCAGTAGCTTATCTTTAGTAAATGCATCAGGACATTATTAACCATGATAGTAAGACAGGTGCAGTATAACAGAACAGATCATCACACAGAAAACACACACATGAACACCATGATATAAGGTGGAAACCCAATGTGGGTGAAAACCACCTGCTGCAAGTCGTCTCTATCTTTCTTTAATATGAAACTTCAGTTTACAATCTTTTGTACTGGTGCAGCCTTATACCGGTACGCAGGCTACAACCTGCTGAAGGCTTCAACCTTCTCTCATTCTCCAAACTTCCTTGGAAGGGAGCTCCAACCCCCTTTGCTCTTGTACTAGCTAAGATACTAGTACGTAGGTGCTGGCCTACAATCTTCTTTCCTTCAGGTACCACTTTTCATACATTTTCAGACTGGATATTCCTGAAGCACAACATTACAATTTGAAGACCACAATTCATTCAACTTTCATAACAGATCATTGAAGCACAAAACAACCAATACTAGCATCATCAATCTTTGAATCACTGAACCACTGAAACCCTGTCAACACCAGTCACCAGAACACAGAGCAAACTACAGAACTCTACAATAGCAGTCAGACCCAACTGCAACCCCAAAAATCAAACTTCAAAAGATATACGCTACTTCAATGAGAGAAACCCGCGTATACACGCGCTTTTACCAAAGACAACCTGCATACATATCTAAAAATAAATTCTCTTAACTTGCAGCTGTACCAGACATCAGTTAGACCCAAAACATAACATTGCGTCAGTATGCAGATCTAGAAATAGGCATAATCAACCATATCATAATAGTGCATTTCAAACCATTAGATCCCGATCTGTCCTTAGATCTAGTCTTCCATCAACCGGTGTGATCTCTCCTTAGCTTAGATCAAGCAACCCAGAACCTGCATACCAGATCTCTTTCTTTTTCAGATATTCAAGACTTTTCAATTGTGTTATGCCTAATGATCTTCTTCTCCTTATATAGCCTTAGGCCTTGCTCAATACCAAGGGCCAAAACCATAGAAATCCAATACCATCAACTTCAAAACTAGGGATCAACACGTCCGTCGAGACACCATGGTCCAAAACCATAGGCACAACTTCCAAGGAATAACCGCCACGGACCAAAGATAAGATTTCCACATACATGCTCTTTTACTGAAGCCAACCTGCGTGTACACGCGACTTGGTATATAGCGAACCTGCGTATACGCGACTTGGTATATAGTGAACCTGCTTGTATACGCGACTTGGTATATAGTGAACCAGCGTGTATATATTTTCTCTTCATACTTGTAGTTTGATCATCAATTCCTTGCTGCTATCCTTCTGCACTATGATTTGTCATCAGTGTGATTTGCCATCAAGGCCAACACTTGTCTCATAATGCCAACACGGACAAGTGACTTCGTTCGGGGATTGGGGTGGGTGGCTAAATATTCATTTTGATGTTCTCAGTGACCAACATTTTCTTGTGATCTATGCTACTTTCGACGAGAAACTGAACAAATTGGATTGGGTGGGAGGTATGCAATAATTTCTAAGGCATCACCTGGTCTCACCGGTGCAATTTGTCTTTCCATCCATGGATGCATAGTATACACCTACTTGTTGAAAGTTCTCAAACAGGTACCATCAAATTTGAACATGCCCATGTCCTCGAAGAAGTTGCCTAATGCAACAAGAATGCACATACTACTTGCTTGGATAGCCAAGAGAATAACAATGCATGTCGAGTCTTCATGATGATATTTCGTTAATATTTAAAGTAGCAGATTCATCATATTAAAGGATTTTGAAGAAATATAGTTTGGTGAAGAGAATACTTGTTCAAAGTATGGCTTTGACACCTGAATTAGGATGACCTGACTTTAGGCACTTTGAACTTGACTATTGACTAACCTTTCTTTGATATGCCTACTTGATTCCTTTCTGTTTCAAAGGTTGAATCAAACTGGATAAAACTATATGATACTCCTTTCTCCAACCTTATTTTTCAATCCAGTGTGTCCCTTTGCACTATGTTTGGTCAACGTCCAAAACAAGCACACATTAAAGTCTGATTTATCTGTACATATTAAAACATCAATTTATGATTTCAAAGATTATTACTTGCTCTATAACGATACAACAACTCTTAGTATGGCGCGAATTTATTCCAGTACCAACATCGTGAATCTCCTACCATAAATCTCCTACCAAGAGGCCTCATAGGGATAAATTAATCAGAAAGATGGCAGAGCGTTCCTTCAAATTTAACTCCTCACGTCAAAATTAACTCTGTGGGCTTTTCTACACTGTGAAATGAAAAGTTGGCCTTTTTGGTAAGATCAATCCTTCGATAACGCTGCTATTATATATGTCATTATGCCTCGTCCTGATATATGTCGGAATTAGCACAATACGTACTTCGAGTTAGTAGCATGGCGAATCATTACTTACAAGCATGTGATGTTGTCATCAAGTGTTGTTTTCATAATTGACCAAGCAAACATATCTCTATAGAGAAGAACATGTTTTCTTTATAAATGATGCTATCCCTGATTAGGTAGGAGATGAAAACGTTGTTTTAATAATAATGTATAAATGAATTTGGGCACATGAATACTTTGAAGGAGGATTGAAATTTTGCGTTGGTTTCTTTATGTTCTTGAGTGTAAGAGTCTTAGTTGAGCAACAAGTTCATTTTGTCTCTGTTTTTGCTTTCTGGCAGCTTGTTAGGGCAGCAAAGTGTTGGATAAGGCAGCGAGTTCTTTCCCTTGTTCAGTTTAGGGCACAAGGGGTAGCGAAGTCTATCAAGAACTACAAGAAGATTGGAGCAATATTCCTTGAAGGAAGTGGATATTGGATTCCTAACACTGGGTTGACTTCTCATCTTGAAGTAGTTTTGGATGCCCTGAAGTGTAACAGAAGTTGCGCAATAAGAAAATGATCTATTTTGAAGCTCGACTGGTGCAAGATTGGAGACCGAGAGCAAAATTGGGTTTACAAAAGAAATTTCGAGGTCTTAAGATGGAGTATTAGCCCTTTTGTAGCAGAATCGAGTAGTGAGCCTTCTTTTCTTTCCCATGCGTCATCTCTGTGAAGCAAGATTTGTGAAGAATTGAATGATGTAGATACTCCTGCGATGTCAAGACTAAAACTAGGGTGTTTCTAACCTGCAGATGCCACTGTGGGAGGAAAAGTCCGTTTAACAAAGCGATCAGGTTTATGTACAAGATAGTTAAGGTTTGTTAGCCTACACTCGTGTCCATAGTCGGTTTCCAGAAGTATAGTCATGTTTCTTTTTTATTTTGGACTATTTTGATTTGGATGTTATGTGCTATCATATTCTCTTTGAGCTTAATATATTCTATGTGGACTTAATGTGGTGGGGCCCATTAGGCCATTAACTTTTATACATTGGAACTATCTTGCTATTATTGAATGTTTCTTGTTCTTAACTATAGTATAAAAAGGACTTAGCACTGTTTTCATTGAACTGCATGTTGGAAATAATACTGAGAGGGGGGGGGTGAATCAGTATTATCAGATCAATCAAACTTTTCAATTTCATACTCAGAAACATATACGCTACTTCAATTAAGTGAACCCGCGTGTACACGCTACTGTATCTAATGAAACTCGCGTATATCCAGAGATCTTATAATTCAGTTAGCTTAATCTTCAGTAAATGCATCAGATCATTATTAAGCATATTAACAGTAAACAGGTGCAGAATAACAGAACAGAACATCACACAAGAGCCACACACATGAACACAAAGATATAAGGTGGAAACCCAATGTGGGTGAAAACCACCTGCTGCAAGTCATCTCAATCTTCTTCTTAATAAGAAAATCCTTTTACAATATTTGTATTGGTGCAGTCTTATACCAATACGGGAGCTACAACCCCCTTTGCTCTTGTACTAGCCGATCCATTTACTAGTACGCAGGCTGCTACCTGCTATAATGCTCCAAAGATCTCCTTTAGCTTTTGTACTAGCTTAGATACTAGTACGTAGGTGCTTGCCTACAATCTTCTCACCTCCAGGTACCACGTTTCATCAATTTTCAGACTGGATACACTGAAGCACAACACATAATCTGAAAGGCCACTTTTCATCCAATTTTCATACTGGACCCATAACTATCATTGAAGCTCAAAACAATCATCAAACTCTGAATCACTGAAACCCTATTAACAACAGTCACCAGAACACAGAGCAGACACAGAACTCTGTAATAACCATCAGATCCATCTGCAACTTCAAATATCAAGCTTTACAATGTATACGCTACTTCGATGAATCAAACCCGCGTGTATACGCGCTTTTGCCAAAGACAACCCGCGTACAGATCTAAAAATAATTTCTCATAACTTGCAGCTGTACCAGACATCAGTCATACTCATAACATTTATAGAACAATACATGCGTCAGTATGTAGATCTAGAATAAGCATCATAAAGATAGTTCATTTCAAACCATTTGATCCCGATCTCTCCTTAGATCTAGTTCTCCATCAACCGGTGAGATCTCTCCTTCGCTCAGATCAAGCAATGCATCATCAACCCATAACCCTGCATACTGGATCTAATGCTTCATCAGATATTCAAGACATTTCAGATACACTTGCCTAATGATTTCCTTCTCCTTATATAGCCTTAGGCCTTGTTCAATACCAAGAGCCAAAACCATAGAAATGCAATACCATCAACTTCAAAACTAGGGATCGACACGCCCGTCGAGACACAATGGTCCGAAACCATAGGCACAACTTCCAAGGACTAACCGCCATGGACCAAAGGTACTTTTCCACATACACGCGCTTTTGCTGAAGCCAACCTGCGTGTACACGCGACTTGGGCTTAACGAACCTGCGTGTATGAACTTTCTCTTCTTCTTATAGTCTGATCATCAATTCCTTGATGCTGACCTTCTGTACTATGATTTGTCATCAGTGTGGTTTGCCATCAAGGACAATACTTATCTCATAATGCCAACAATCTCCCCCTTTGGACTTGATGGCAAAGCTAACTTGTCACACTTAGAACTATCATCTGATTCCTTTGAGCTGTCCTCCATCAGTCACATCTGATATCTCTTCTGAAGATTCACCCAGTTATACATAAGTGAGATATTCTTCTATGAGAGGGTTGCCATCAAGTACAACACATGCATCATAATGCCAACAATCTCCCCCTTTGGACTTGATGGCAACAACACCAAATCACTCTCCCCCTTTGACATCAAGGGCAAAGGGTGGACCAAGATATTCTCTTCCTTTGCTGAATCATTCCACTGTCCATACTCCCCCTGAGTACCTGCTGAAATCTCTGAATAGTCTCCCCCTTTGTATATGCCAAGGTGTACCAATCTGTCCATGCTCCCCCTGAGTACATGCTGAATCTCTGTACCGCTGAAGTGTGTTGTACATGCTCTTCCTGACTGTAGGCAAGATCTGCAAAAGATGTTCTTCAAGAAGAACATGACTCTATACATCATAAAAGACCTTCCTATCACCAAAGACACATACATACATCCATCTCTCAACTAAGTGAGGATATACAAAAATTGACTCATCCACCCAACCAAGTGGGGATACATCAAAAGTTTACATATGACAACCAATCATATTGCATCAATCATCCCAGGCATAGTGGGGAAACCAAAATAGGCCGTTACATGACCTTGACACCATAAAAGAGATATCACAAATGAGATACATGTCATAGCGACAATAGATCTAGACCAAGACTTATGAAAGTCACAAATAACTGATATCGCCAGCATCTTGTCAATCAGCATTCAGATCAGCAACCAAGAGATCCTTTTGTTCTTCCTCTGACTTTGATTCACTTGAAATCAACAACAACTTGTGAACTAGAACCAAAGGCTTCTAAGATAATGCCAACAATGCATTATTGGAAGATTATCTGCTCCCCCTGAACCTGTGCCAGATGATCTCTGTCAGACCTATATCAGACTTTCTGCAACCAACATCTGTCCCTGCTGATTTCCTTCAAATCTCCATATACGCGTCTGTATACACATAAACAAGCGTATATACGCAGATATCCCTTGCGCAATATGCGTACACCATATACGCGACTATCCCCTTGTAAAACGGCGTATGCACGCGTATATCCTTTAAACAACACGCGTACACAAATTTCCATATCAGCAACCTATAAATGTCCTGTAGAGAATAGGTCATCAACCTATAACAAGGTATGTCTGCATCAATTCATCCCTTTGAACAGAATTCAGAGTCATTCACATTGTATCATGTGTGAAACCACCATAGCCATTTCATCAAGCTCTACATGATCCAAGTATCATTACTTGGGAACATCTGCATCAATCAACATATGTAAGGATCAACCTATCATCATATAGATAAGAACTCATCACCATGTCTTCAATAAAGCAACTTTGAGTAGTCATCCATGTATCAGCACTATGTATCTTGAGCTCAAATTCTTTTGACAAAGATTCTTGATATCATCATCAGCAACAATCCTTATCCGCATGAGTGCCTGCATCATAACTGTATGATATTTATGCATATGACAACAGCAGTATATAAGTGACTCATCATCAAGTGAGGAAGATGTGTATTCAAGCTTTGTACTTCTCCTTGTTCTTATGAAGATCACCATGTAAGCACCATATATGCATCATCAAAGAATCAACCATAAATCTGATCTGAACATCTTCTATGTAACTCCAAGAATCAAATGAGAGTTTATCATAGACAACTCACAATAGCAAGATATATCATTTAGCCATATAAGAATCATCACCAAGGATTATTAACCATAATGCCAACAATGAATTACTAAAGGCATATGCTCCCCCTCAACCAGTGCCATCTGTTAGATCTGATCATGCATAAGCATCAAAACATCATCATCCTCAAGTTAGGATTAAAACACTTCTAGACATCATACAAGTACCAAAACATTTCCACACATCCTCAGCAGACTGAAGCTACTAACCAATAGAGCAAATAATGGACTGAATCATATCAGATCCCTTTTCTGAGCCTGTCCCCACTGCTTTTCCTCAGACTGACATATACGTGACTTTGCAGTGTCGAACTCGCGTATATACGCGACTTCCCTTTAAGGAACTTGCGTATGAGATTCAGGACACTGAAGGTTTACACTTTCAGCTCCCCCTGAGTCTGATATGTCTATGCTGTGCTGTGTCTCAGTACATTGTGCTGACTGTACTTCCTTCTTCCTCCATATCTTCAAGTGTGATGAGGTTTTCTCCTTTTGATGTGATGTCCATCCTTTGTTCCTGCATTTCTTTGCTATATGTCCAAGCTTGTTACATGCATAACATCTTACATGTTTCATATTTCTCCTGTAGCAATCAGCAGCTTTGTGACCATACATATTGCAAGCAAAGCAATATCCATTAAAGTACCTTGATTGAGATGACCTGTCCACATAATAGTCTTGAACTCTTCTTCTTCTACATCTAGCTGCAACATGTCCAAGATTATGACATACATGACATTCAATATTATTCATAGGAGGAGTAAAGGATTTTCTCTGAGGAGCCTTTTTCTTTGATTGTTGATGGGGTTGACCTTTCTTCTCCTTGTTGATCATTTTAGTTTTCTCTTTAGAGTTCCTTGCCTCACCTTGTGAGCTAGATTCACCTTCAACAGATTCATGAAAACCAAGACCAGTCTTGATAGCAGGAGACCTTTGACTACTAAGAATATCATCCAAGACTCTAGAACTATCTTGAAATCGTAAAAGCTTATCCTTTTCTTCTATTTTACCTTTCAAGATATTTACCTCAACTTGAAGTTGTTCCTCCTTTTCTAGACATTGCTTCTTCATGTCTTCTCCATATTTCCTTCCTTCTTCCAACTGATGCCTTAGTCTGAGAATCTCCTTTTCTTGTTCTTCATTCAGATCCTGCTGCATTTGACGAACTCGAAAGGCACATTCTAGTTGAGATTTTAAGCTAGTGGCTTCGTTTTCTTGTTTTGCAATAGCTTGGAGTAGATCTGTATTCTGCTTCTTTGATTCTTCAAGATCTCCTTTTAGTGAGAGGATTGTAGCTTCAAGATTTTCATAGTAGCTGGATCTATCTTTGAGTTTCTTGATGGTTGTGCTTCTTTCGTTGACTTCTTTTCTTAATGATGTCACTTCATGCTGCAATTTTTGACATTGGTCTTCCTTGTCCTTGAGAAGCTTTCTTACCTTGTTTCCTTCTTCTAGTTGGGCCTTTAGTTTGGTAACTTCTTCTTTGAAAGCACATTCCCTTTTGTTCAATAGATCTTGTTGATCTTTAACTTTGTCTGCAAGCCTTCTAAACATTGCCTCTATTTGACACTTTTCTTGCTCACCCATAAAAGCATGTTCAGTAGTTTCACTATCACTTCCATCACTTTCACAAGGAAATATAGCAGGGACATCAGAGGATAACACATTCATACCTGATAATGATTCTGAATCTAATTCTGAATCTGATTCTGAATCTGAAGAACTTCTTATACCTAATCCCCAATCGACTCTCCCACTATCATAGATCTTCTGAGATGTCTTCTTCTTCTTATGAGCTTTCTTCTTAAGCTTCTTTCCCATTGTTCCACGGATCTCCTTCAAGCGATCAAGCTTCTACCAAAGGACCTGCTCTGATACCAATTGTTGGAAATAATACTGAGAGGGGGGGGGTGAATCAGTATTATCAGATCAATCAAACTTTTCAATTTCATACTCAGAAACATATACGCTACTTCAATTAAGTGAACCCGCGTGTACACGCTACTGTATCTAATGAAACTCGCGTATATCCAGAGATCTTATAATTCAGTTAGCTTAATCTTCAGTAAATGCATCAGATCATTATTAAGCATATTAACAGTAAACAGGTGCAGAATAACAGAACAGAACATCACACAAGAGCCACACACATGAACACAAAGATATAAGGTGGAAACCCAATGTGGGTGAAAACCACCTGCTGCAAGTCATCTCAATCTTCTTCTTAATAAGAAAATCCTTTTACAATATTTGTATTGGTGCAGTCTTATACCAATACGGGAGCTACAACCCCCTTTGCTCTTGTACTAGCCGATCCATTTACTAGTACGCAGGCTGCTACCTGCTATAATGCTCCAAAGATCTCCTTTAGCTTTTGTACTAGCTTAGATACTAGTACGTAGGTGCTTGCCTACAATCTTCTCACCTCCAGGTACCACGTTTCATCAATTTTCAGACTGGATACACTGAAGCACAACACATAATCTGAAAGGCCACTTTTCATCCAATTTTCATACTGGACCCATAACTATCATTGAAGCTCAAAACAATCATCAAACTCTGAATCACTGAAACCCTATTAACAACAGTCACCAGAACACAGAGCAGACACAGAACTCTGTAATAACCATCAGATCCATCTGCAACTTCAAATATCAAGCTTTACAATGTATACGCTACTTCGATGAATCAAACCCGCGTGTATACGCGCTTTTGCCAAAGACAACCCGCGTACAGATCTAAAAATAATTTCTCATAACTTGCAGCTGTACCAGACATCAGTCATACTCATAACATTTATAGAACAATACATGCGTCAGTATGTAGATCTAGAATAAGCATCATAAAGATAGTTCATTTCAAACCATTTGATCCCGATCTCTCCTTAGATCTAGTTCTCCATCAACCGGTGAGATCTCTCCTTCGCTCAGATCAAGCAATGCATCATCAACCCATAACCCTGCATACTGGATCTAATGCTTCATCAGATATTCAAGACATTTCAGATACACTTGCCTAATGATTTCCTTCTCCTTATATAGCCTTAGGCCTTGTTCAATACCAAGAGCCAAAACCATAGAAATGCAATACCATCAACTTCAAAACTAGGGATCGACACGCCCGTCGAGACACAATGGTCCGAAACCATAGGCACAACTTCCAAGGACTAACCGCCATGGACCAAAGGTACTTTTCCACATACACGCGCTTTTGCTGAAGCCAACCTGCGTGTACACGCGACTTGGGCTTAACGAACCTGCGTGTATGAACTTTCTCTTCTTCTTATAGTCTGATCATCAATTCCTTGCTGCTGACCTTCTGTACTATGATTTGTCATCAGTGTGGTTTGCCATCAAGGACAATACTTATCTCATAATGCCAACAATCTCCCCCTTTGGACTTGATGGCAAAGCTAACTTGTCACACTTAGAACTATCATCTGATTCCTTTGAGCTGTCCTCCATCAGTCACATCTGATATCTCTTCTGAAGATTCACCCAGTTATACATAAGTGAGATATTCTTCTATGAGAGGGTTGCCATCAAGTACAACACATGCATCATAATGCCAACACTGCATTTGTAATGATTTTTGCTTTCGGTTGCAGAATCCCAGAAATCTTGACACAAATAAAGTAGACTCCCGTTGGCCGAAGAAACCACGTGGTCAGTGAAAGAACATGAAACATGACATGCCCATAGAAAACGAAACCTGTAAACATGCGTAAGGAAAATGAAACATGTCACATGAAAATAAAACTTGTCTTCATGTCTCTGAAGAAGACCAGCACCATCTTCCTCATAGGAATCCTTTGCTGGAGGACAATATCCTCTCTGTAATTTAAAGGAGCTTAAAGGGGATACATTCTTACCATTGTTTCTTGTTTTCCTCCTTCCTGATAACATGCTGATAGGACTCCTGTTCTTTCACGGACTCCTGCTTCTATGAAATACACGTCTCAGAGCCCTAGTTTTTGTACTCTTTGTGCCACCATAGTGAAACCTGAAAGTTGTTTCTGCCTCCAGGTCACTGGTTGAACTTGCACAACTTTCGTTTCTATCAGAATGTAAAGATTTGCATCTCTGTTTGTCATATAGTACTGCCTTTCTCCAGGTTTGGTTGATGAATTTTTCTTTCCTTGACTGCTTCAGCGTTTGTGTGCTCATGTGTTGTGGGATCCTCTTCGTCTCCATGTCATCTTATTTGATCTACAGTCGCACAAGAAATAAACATGCAAAGATTATTTTTCTGCTTTGAGACTAAATTATCTGCTGATATGTATAGATAGACTAAATTCTCTCGGTAATATTCTGACATGATATTGATCTGATGTACTTGCTGCTAGTACCATTACAGCCTCGGAAAAATTTAACTAGGAAGTAGGTAGGATTACCAGCAGCAATATCGCATTCATGGCTATTTGACCACTTTTCAAGAAAATAAATTTTGAATGCGACTTCATTTCACCGAAAAATATTCATGGTTTATAGAAAAAAGTTCAAATATACTAGGCTAGGCATATTTGATTCGTTTTAAATGCATGAGGCAAAACACGGATTTACATACAAAAAGTTATATAATGTGAAACTGCTATTTCAAATGTTTTATATTCTATCAATGAAAAATTACAGTCAGTTTTCCCTGTGAAATCCTCCCTTACAGATTTTCGGTGGCCTGAAACCGATATAGTAGACGTAGACATGTAATAGCTCTAGAGTCTGTAGATCGTATAAAGAAATAATTGTATCCATTTTTGGGGATTTCTTTTTACAGAATACACTATTTCCTTAAAATTAAATCAAAATAGCTTGCAGGGATTTACGGTCTCCCATGCAGATATACTAGTAACCATTTCAGTTTTATCTCACCTTGTTCATTGTATTTCACCGCAGAAACACAGACGACTCTGTCCACAGCCCATATCAGAAGCACATCAGCCCATATCAGAAGCACATAATAAGAATGAAGAAGAGGAAAAGGCAGCAGTAAGGACGAGGTGACGGGCAGAAGCACATAATAAGAATGAAGAAGAGGTGACTGTAGTATGCTACAGAATCCACAGCAATTCCGAATCCATAGCAATTCGGTATCCATAGCTGTTGCACAACAATTTAGTATCCATAGCTGTTGCAAAGAGTTACTGTTGCATAGCTGTTGCACTGTTGCAGAGAACGATTGATTGACTTTTGCATTATCGACGACGAATCAAGCCCCTCCGCTCGAATATTAACCACAGAGACCCAGATCTGCTATAAGAATAAGCGCGTGGTAGACTTATCTTCCTTGCACGGCAGGAATAGCAGGAACAATAATAAGGTGCACTGGGATCTATATATGGAAATATGCCATGGATCATACTGTATGAAATCCCATCCCTATTTGGTACATCTAGAAATGAGCGTGTTTCTAATCCAAACATCAGAGGTTCTGGGAACCAGGCTAATCGCATCTGTTTGACCTTTCAAGTTAGGGTCTGCCTTGGAGCAACCCAAAACCAGTCGCGAAGAGGCTTTCCTGACCAAATCGAACAGTATGATAACATGGACTCTTAAGAAAACACCAGCAAGCAGCTAAGATAGCACCAGTGGAAGCATCTGTAAGTTGCCTTAATGCAACAGCTGCAGTGCATGCAGCCTGCATGTTGAACACTTGCCGCCTGCGAATATGCCAAACCTGAAACTGCAACTGCAGATAATCCATCCAAACTCCATCCAAATTAATGTTAAGTAATCTTAACATTAATATATGAAATGGCTCTGACAGTCACCAATAATAAACCTGGAAAACGAAGATAGCCTATGTTCTGGCCTCTCCCGCCTCGGGAAGAGGCCAAATAAGATGGCAAACCATGGCGTAGCAGAAGAGCTTGTTTATCCTCACACGGGGCATTTGACAACTTTACTCTAACCACCGTAATCACTGAAATAGCAATTCAAACTAATGCTAAATTGACCGATTTCGATTACTATAGTCCCTGGCCATTGCGAGATGGCAGGGACTAATAAGACATTAATGTGACACATTTCAGAACTTAGATCAAAGTGTAAGTGACTCGAAAGTGCAACAATTATTTAAAATGTCCTCATAAAAATCGCTAAATTAAATAAATTACTTGAAAACTAGAATTTAAAATAAATTATTTAATGTGACATTTCATCGCTTAGATCAAAGTGTAAGTGACTCTTCAGTGCAAAAGCGACTCGGAAGTGCAACAATTATTTAAAATGTCCTCATGAAAATCGCTAAATTAAATAAATTACTTGAAAACTAAAATTTAAAATAAATTATTTAATGTGATACATTTCATCGCTTAGATAAGAGGGTAAGTGACTCTTCAGTGCAACAATTATTTAAAATGTCCTCATAAAAAATCTTTAAATTAAATAACTTATTTAAAAACTAGAATTTAAAATAAATTATTTATTTATTATTATATATCAAGTTTATGTCAAATTTTATTAGCGCAACAAATTGAGAATGGATTTTTCAACCAAATGACCCATAATCAAATCTCATAGAAGTTATTTTCTTAATAGTACTAAGAGAAGACACCTACTAAAATTGTTAAAATATTTCGTTTTATATATTAAAAAAATAATATGATTTTCATAATAAAGTGTAAATGTTATTAATGTGACCCATTTCACCACATAGATCAGAGTGTAACTCACTCCTAAGAGCAACAATTGTTTTCTATGTCCAGTTGAAAAAGTTTATCGCATCTACCCCATATTATGGTGAGAAAGGGAGCAGGATCCACAATGACCCCACATATATCAGAGTGTAACTCACTCCTAAGAGCGACAATCATTTTAAATGTCCAGTTGAAAAAGTTTATCGGATCCACCCCATATTATGGTGAGAAAGGGAGCAGGATCGACAATGACCCAACAACCTTCACCATTGGTATGCCATAAGAACTATCATCTTTTCAACAGAAAGAGAATTATTCCAACACTTCACTGGCCAATGTTCAAGTCGCACACGAAGATGAACTTTGTACAATTTGATATATTTAACTACACGAAAGCTGGATATATTCCACAACATATACAGAATAAATTTACAAAATAGCAGAAATGATCTGAAATGATTACAGATGTCACATGGAATTGCAGGGCTGTGAGCACAGAATGAAAATTCAAACGTGCCTTTGGGGTTTCAAGACCACTAAGTGCCAAGAGGACTGCCAACCTCAAAATGAATTCCGCTCCACTATGACATGCATGTTCTGGATGCATTTTGTATTAAAGATTTCACAGGGCTTTTAGGGCTTCGCACCAATAGGGCGCCCGCAGACTCCCCTGGCTTGACGGCAGATAAAGACAAACCCTGGCTTTGATAATCTTCGTACCGCCGAGACCCGTCGTCGAAGTTGAGCTCGTAACTCAGAGGATCGTAATTGAATCGCGAATGCTTCGAACTTCGAATAGTTTTGCCCTCTCTCTTGAGCCTGCCAAAGAAGTTTTTCCATTTGGGCACGCTGCAGGAGCTTCCGGCGTCGTGAATGACAGATTCCGACGATTCTCCGGCGCTTCTGACGCTGTTCCAGCCCTTGCGCCACCAATTCTGAGAATCCCCGGACACGGAATCAACCCTGGGGATCGATCGCCTGACCTTCTGAAACCACGAGGGCCGAAGGAGCGAACGCTCGTTGTCCGACCCGCAGCAGCAGTAGGAAAGAAGCAGGCGAGCGATTGTGGGGCTGCGAGCGCGTGCGTGGGATTCATCCATTTCGGATACAGATTCGATGTGTGAAACAGAATTGGCCACATTTGATATGAGACAGTTGAATGTGGGATGGTGGGATTTTGTAGAATGTGTGAACGGATATTGTTGGAACTTGGTGGAGAATGCTTCAAGAGCAAAGTAACGGTGTAGGCGGAGTTAAACGTTCGGTGGTGGGATTTTGTAGAAAATGTGCGAATGGATATTGTTGGAACTTGGCAGATAATGCTTCAAGAGCAAAGGAAGGGTGTACGCGGACTGAGTTGTCAGGAAAGTTGTTGAAAATGCCAGATGTTATACTTGATATGGCCGCAGAGCCCAAAGATTTTGTTGTCATGCTGACGTGGAAACAGGAGGTTTAACACCGTCTTTATCCGTTTTTAATAAATAACTTTATTGGCAGTGTTTTAGCAGGTTTAACGCTGATTTTAACTTTATAATTAAGGATTAGTTTAATTTAGAGACTTTTTCACTTGAATTTAGCGAAAATTATTTTAAAAGAAAATTATTTTTGAATTTATAAATAGATTTGGCGTTTGAAATTTTTTAAAAATGGGGTAGCAAGCTAAGTGGGCTTGATTGTGGGGAAAACTATACAGTTAAGCGCGCTTGAGTCAGAGGAGATCTGGGATGGGTAACTCCACAGTTAAGCACGCTTGAGCCAGAGGAGATTTGGGATGGGTGACCTCCCGGGAAGTCCTGGTTACCGGGTGCAAACCCCGAAAGTGATGATTGATGCTATGTGATTCATTTCACTAGTTTCAATCCCACTTCTTCACCCCTAAGTGATGATTGATGCTATGTGATTCATTTCACTAGTTTCAATCCCACTTCTTCACCCCTAAGTGATGATTGATGCTATGTGATTCATTTCACTAGTTTCAATCCCACTTCTTCACCCCTGTGAGCATCACCTGATGCAATGAGCGCTAATGAACAATTCAAAAATCATGAGAAATTAGTCAGTTACGACTACCTCTCATAGAAATGATCATACGTTAATGACTTACTTAACGCAGTGGAATCCCAAAAACGATAATTCAAAAATCATGAGAAATTAGTCAGTTACGACTACTTACTTAACGCAGTGGAATCCCAAAAACGATAATTCAAAAATCATAGAAATTAGTCAGTTACGACTACTTACTTAACACAGTGGAATCCCAAAAACGATAATTCAAAAATTATGAGAAATTAGTCAGTTACGACTACCTCTCATAGAAATGGTCATACGTTAATGACTTACTTAACGCAGTGGAATCCCAAAAACAATATCTAATATAATGCACTGCGTAAACCCCCTAATACTTAAACTTAAACTCAAGTTTTTTTAAAAAAGACCAGATTTTAATTAAAATTAACCAAAAAAATCTTATGAAAAAAGCCATTATATCTATAAATTCAACTACTGTTATAATTACAAACTAAACATAAATATTAATATTAATATTTGATAATGAAATATTTATGACATACATTTTGCCTTATCAACTTTTAACGGTAAAAAGAAAATTTAAAAACTGGTAAAACATTTAAGCTCATGTGACGCAATACCTAACCAGACGAAAGGATCCTTTGTTACGACGGCTGCAACTATTATCCTTGCTTTGGATTATGATAGAGTTTAGTCTTTCTCAAGCGTAGTTCGGCCGGAAAGTAATGGACAAGAAACAAACTTTTAATTTTTGAAAAATGGGTTACACATAGGCAAGTTACCACTAAGCAACCTAAACACGGAACTCACTTCAGCCGAAATTCTTTCATGATTTCTTTCCTGGACTATTAACTATCCTAAAAGATACTTTAACCTATTGTTTAATGTTAATACTTTTATTTGAACAATATGAATTCCAATTTAAAAAGAAATTAAAATCAAAGTTTAAAATATTATTATTTTTAACATCTGATATAATAAAGTGAAGAAAATAATAACCGATAATAAAATAAATAAATTAACCAGTGCTATAATAAAATAGATACATCTTCGGCCTGGAGTATGCCGTAAAACTGCTTCTGCTTGGCTAAGAGCTCGTCTTCCTCGGACGTAAGGAAACAGGTTAACGGCCCAAGACCCAGAGGCATCTGGCAGGAGTGAGAGCCTGCTCCCGATTACGGACCACCAGCAGGGTTATGCCAGGTGGCGTGGTTTTCCTATTTAACAATGATGAGTCAAACCCAGCATTCGCGGATAGCAGCCAGAGATGGCTGTCCTCACTGTTGGTTTGACACCTGAGTTGATAGGTTTTACCACCTTCGGAAAAAAAAATAAAATAGATACATCTTGTGTACTAATTGGCTTTATAACACTTCGTTTAACCTAGTAATTTTATAATCTTACTAAAATTGAATTAGGTCATTTTCGCCCTCGGTAGAATTTGATGACTTAGCAACATAATATATATAGAAACTATCATAAATTGCAAATTATTAACTTGATATATTGAAAATATCAAATATGTATCATCCACTTGCATTTATTTAGTTGAGATAATCATAGTTGTTGGAAAGCTAACTATCAAAGCCATCTCACTTTTCGATGATACAATGGCTATTCACATAGAGCGAAGTACGTATAATTTTTTCAGGTTTCTTTTCATGTTTATCAAGAATATTGTTACGTGTTCATAAATATTGTTAAAGAAGTAAATGTTCGGGAAAATGAAATGTAGTTTTCAAAACTGATTTATATAATGACTAAGAAAATTTAAAAATAAAATATCATATGGTGATTAATCTTAATTTTAAAAAGATGGACGTATTTTTTCTATTTTAATTATGGTAAGAAATAATATTAAAAAAATTGTTTTTTTTTTATATGTTTTAACGAGTATAGTTTGAATAGACTTAATTGTTAAGAATATGAGTTTTATCCTGACCTAATAGGTTATAGGCTAAAATGTCATGAGTAGATTTATATTAATGTAAAATATATGTTTATTAATTTAAATTTCAATTTCAAAATATATGTTTATTAATATGAGAGATATAGGTACTGATGATTTGTTTGTTGGATCTATGCTTTGTACACTAATCTTTAATATTTTCGATTGTATAGTAAAGGTGCTTCGCTATTGTGAGTTAGGAAGTGAAGAGATTTCACCTATAAAGGTTGGAGTTGGATTTGGATGTAAATATGAGTGATGGTATTGAGGTGTTAAAATCAGAGCTATCTATTGAGGTTATTATAAAGTTGGAATAAAAATATTCTAACAATGTTTTGAGAGATCGTTGAATCTCATTCTACCACTTATTTAATTAATTGTACCAATCCTAGAAGATCGTAGGTTCAAATCTAACGGTTTTTTTTTAAATTAATTTGACATCTTTGTGACATTAAGAGGTATAAAATTAAAAACACTTTTTTTTTAAATTTCCTCCGTACCCCTACATTAAAGCTAAATTTCAAAATACTTGTTATAATATTAACATTAACCTTTTAACCCAATAAAATTATGGTATTTTAGGAGTGCTTTCAGGGGCACATGTATCAACATAATAATGTACTTATACCCATTGTTATAAGAGATGGAGGTCTTGACGATTGCTATGTTGGATCTATGCTTTGTACACCAACCCTTAATGTTGAGGATTGTAAAATAAGTGTGCTTGGTTGTTGTGATTTAGGAAGTGAAGAGATTTCATCCATGGGCATCAAAGTTAGATATAAAGAGAAGTGGTGGAATTACATAGTGGCTTTACATAATGAACATCTGACATAGCACGTGGGTTCATGGAATACTAAACAATACCCTTAATTTCACTATATATTGGAAAATACTTCTAAAAATCAATTATTTAACCCCCTACAATTAATAACGTAATAAATGTTCACAATTAAAAAAAACCCCTACTTTCACAAGATATTGTAGGTATCTATTTCTTCATTAACATTTTTTATGACCCTCTATATTTTTTCATTAACTTTGAGCTCCATTTTTTATACGCGACATATAAAAACCCTTTAACCCCTATTATATACTCAGTATATTATGTCATTTTTCCTTAATATATATCCCCCAATACAAACGTGCATGGTATGGTATTTCTCCCCCAGTGAAGCCCTTGTGTGAAATTAAGATGTCAAAATGAAAAATACCTATTGAGTATATTATAAAGTTGAAATAAAAATACCCAAACAATATTATGAGAGATCCTTGAACCTCTTATCCTTTAGAAAAAGTAGTGTTTATGTCACCATCAATTCAATTGATTCTACCAATTAATAGGAACAAGTTTGATATCTGTGTAGTTGAGTGGAAGCCAAAAAGAAAGAATTAAGTGGACTTCTATAATGAAACATGTACAAGTATAGTCGTTGCAATAGAAACTGCTTTCACCAATTGGAGGGAATAATTATTATGCCTTTATCTATATAGTACACATGTGTAATCGTTGATCAAGGAGAACCCATAATCATTGCATGAGAAAAATCGATACTTGGGTGCAATGATAGGTTGGCTTGCTTCCAAAAATTATTGTGGTCAATGATGGAAAATATAGTCTCTCAATCTAGATGAAAGCTACATGGTAGATTTAAGAGAAAGAGTTGACCCAAGGTGTGAGTGAAGAGTTAATTTTCCATGAGCATGTTAAAGAGGAATTAAAGATAAAATAAGAATCCCTAATTCATAATGAGGTTGCTGAGTATGAAAATATCTCTAGCATGGGCATAAATTATAGCATATAAAGAGTAGAGAAGAGATTGGAGTGTAACATGGAAAGTAGAAGTGCTATCCTTACATTTGACTAAGGAATGAGAGAAGGGTAGGCCACCGAAGAAAAGTTGTTGAATTGACCCATTATGCAATGAAAAATGATAACTACAAATGAAAATTTAAAATTGTACTTACCCAAGAGTAATATTGACACTAAAACGTAGAGCTAGAACCTATGAAATGAAACACCCTCAGTTTTTAAACCTCATAGTAGTCTAATTATAATTAATTATGTTAATGATGATTGTATGGGAATGCAAATGTAAATTTTAACTGAATTGGAATAATTGTAATTATGTTTTAATAACAACTGGTGAAGCATATGATCCATGACAAGCCATGAGATAGGAGGGAATCGAATACAAGGGATTTATGGATTTAACCCTTGCCAATAAATTTATTGATCGAACCAATAACCACGAAGCCTAAGATTTTCAACAATCCATAGGAAAATATATAATGGGAAGGTGTGGTAATATCTTTGTAATAGCCCCTAGCTGTTTTCCTATGTAAATAAATAAAATAATAAGCAAGGTCAAGGGACATGTATTCCAAGCTGAATGTTGGGAAAAACATAGTGGTGGGGATTGTTAGTGATTAATAAATGGCTACGGAAATTGGCAAAGGAATTGGAAAAGGAAAAGAGGCATTAATTGACATTTATTTATGACAATAATGGAAAATAGGAGAAAAGGAAGGTTAAAGGTCACATAATTGCATGTGAAGAAATTGAAGGAAAATAAAGGAAAATAGGCCACCCTTCAACTTTGGCATATGTTTGGATTATTCATACCAGTGCTTCAACTTTTTAATGGCATAATCTAATGTTTGAGGTTCATGAAATCAAATTTGGTCTCTAAATGATAGGGGCAACCCACTGATGAATCTCTGAACATTTGCATTCTCCTCTTTAAGATATGACACATACCTCTACAATTCCATAAATTTGGTTATGTATTCTTCATCCGACATTTGTCCAATTCTAAGGTCATAAAATTATTTTTCTTTGTTATCAAAGTATCTGTATGATAAATATGTATTCCTAAAGATCCTTTCAAATTCACTACAATTCAACTCCCCTTCAGTTATACCTTGGACATTCAAATCTTCCCACCATAGGTATGGTTTTCCCTTCAAACTATAGGCGGCTGCCTTTTCTTTCATGTTCTCAGAATAGCTATGGATCTTGGAGAATTTATTCATTCCAATAAACCAAGCTTCTACATATTTAGCTTTCTTCATTTCTCGATCAAATGTGGGTTGTTTGGCCTTCTTAAATTCCTATCGCATATATTTCTTTTCTCTCTTTATCCGATGATGATAGTAATAATGATGCTTCCTGGTAGTATAACTAGAAGGCCTACTAGAGCCATGCCCATAAGTGCTAGTTATTCTCTTTGGAGTAGTCATTGGTATATTCACTCGGATAGTGTCTTCACTTTCCCATATGTATTTTTATTTGGACCTGCTACCATATACCCCATTTGTTTTCTCCTCTGGTTCTAAAGGGATATACCTATCTCTATGAATATTACCCAGCTCATGCTACCTCTATGTCTACAAGTGTGAGAGGATTTGCACAATGAATGAATTTACCTGAGCTTGTCCTTCCTTAGCCATTACCAACCTTTCATTATCTACCTTATAGATCCTAATCTTGGCCATTAGGCTCCTCGAGGTATCCGTTCAGTTGTGATAGATTTCTCCTCCCCTTGTTCTCCACTTAATATTCTTCATGCCCATGGTGTGACGTGTCAGAACTGTATTGAACCATCATAATACTCATTCTTTTATTTCTCACTATCATTTTCTACTATTGATAAGCTTCCATCTTTATTAGTAGATGCATCACAACATAAATTAATAATAAAATCACAACCATTTACTTGCTCTTGTGGAGTTTCTGTGGTAGGGCTAGCTTAAACAACAGTGCATTTTAGTACATTAATATCCATCAAACACAAAGTCATCAACATTAATACATATGAATGCATAGTCAATAAAATATATCAATTAATCACAAATCGACTTTTAACACCTAAACATTTTCTTTATACATTTTCTAAGATTCAATATGAATATCCTATGCTCTGTTAACTCTATAAAAGAGTATCAACCCATTCCCAAGGGCTTGGAAATAACCTAGCCATTATATTTCTCATGATGGAGCCCATCCAGTCTAAGTGTTGAACTCGGATGCTCTAATACCGCTTGTAAACACATGACTTTACCCTTGGGATTTGCTCACTATGCTAACCCAACTTCCTTGGTATAGTTAGAGAAATGGGGATTTTTTTTTTGACTTCTACTAAGCTTCAAAAACTCAATTTGAATGTCATCATCTCATTATTCTAACGAAGGCTTTCCATTGATATAAATTTTGTTCAATTCAGTCTCTAGGATTCTAAGTTAGGGATTCCTAAAGTCTTTGTAATTTAAATGTGTCACCTTCCTTTTGCTACCATGTGGAACCCACACGGTTCCCTCCTTCTTCCCATGTGGCATACCTAGATACCTACTCTTTCTTTTCCTTCCCGCCCCTATAGGTGGGTGTAAAACACACACATACACATGCACACACACATAAGTCTGTGTTTATGTGTGTGTATGACCCTCCTCCATTTTCCATATGACAATCCATGATAAACCCTTAAAATCAATGACTATCATTAAATAGCACCCCCCCTCCCCTGCTGACGTGACAAGGAGGTGTCTACTAGATTGGTTCCTTATCATGGTTCTAGCATCAAAATACAATGACCCTCACTCACCTACCTTATCCGATGGCTTGAGTGTAATAGTGCAACCCCCTCCCCTCACTGACGTCACAAGGGGAACCATGTTATTTTCCATGACCGTCGATTACTCAAGCCAGTCTTTACCATCTAATTGAGCATGGGTTCCACCCGAGATATGTCACGCCATTTATTGGTCTCATCAACCAATCATTCCAACCCAATTTCATCACCCTCTACATGTAACCCATGTCTTGAGTCATCCTAACTCTGTGATAACCAATGCACAAAGGGGTACCTCCGAGGATACAAACTTTAGGATGGTAAATTTCCTAGTAACTATAGCACCAATAATATATCTATGCATATCTCTCCTCAATCCTTTCAATGATGCACAATATATTTCCATGTATTCATTCTCACCTCTCACCACCAAAAGTGCATGCTCCAAATTGTTGATTAGTGGTTGTCATTGATGTCAACCCAAGCAGCACCAGGGGCTACCCTGGTCTTTCATGGGAATTTTTACTTGCAGCTTACTCTATTTTGAGTCATCGATCTTCTACATGTATTCTACTGGTCACGATGTTTCCGTTGATATATGGCACGCTAAGTAATTCTTCACGGTTTGAGAGATATTAATGTTTGAAGTTAGTAACCCCAGTTAGCGGGCTAAAACCCTATAGAGTTGTGGCATGGCACTCATAATTGGTTTTGGTCATTGAATAGTCAATAATTAATAAAACAAATTGCTCCTCAAATCCCTCCAACTTTTACTTGTGGAGGACCTCTCAACTCAAGACATTCATATAGATAATGACCCTCGTATCCTAACAATTAAAACTTTGAAACGGGAACTATAAAGTCAAAACGGGGACTCTCACCAAAAAACCTCGAAAAAACATCAAAAATAGTGTTAAAAATGAAAAGTGTTGATGCTGGAATAACACCTTTTTTTTTCTTGGGTAAATTTTCAACATGTTTTAAAAATGGCAGTGAAAACTAAATTTTTGCGCAAAAATTGTCCAAAAAACACCCTCAAAATGAAAAGTGTTAAACGTTGGAAAAACACTTTTTTTTATCAAAAGTAAAATTTCAACATTTCAAAATAATGGTGTAAAATATTTTATCATAAACCCGAAAAACACTAAAATTTAAAAGAAATAATGAAAACAGAAGATAAAATAAAAATAAAAATAATTAAAACAATGAAAAAACACAAAACAGGAAAAAAGTTTAAAAAAATAACAAAACATAAATTAAAATACATATTAAAAACAAAACATAAAATTAAATTAAAAACAAAAAAAATAAATAAATAATTTCATAAAAATGTAAAAAAAAAAATTATAAACAAATAAATAGTAAAAAAAAAAAAAATATATATATATATATATATATATCTTCTAAACCATAAAAAAATTGGCAAAAAGAAAAAAAAAAAAAACAAAAACAAAAATATGGAAAAGAAAAAATAACATTTAAAATAAACTAAAAATTAAGTAAGTAAACAAAAAAAAGAGTAAGAAAAAATAAAAAATAAAAAAACAAACTAGATTTTAAAAAAAGAATAGAAAATTAACAAAAAAAAATTAAAAACTACTAAAATTAAGATTAAAATGTTGATTACTTAAAAAAACAAATATAAAAATATATAAAAAAGATAAAAATAAAAAATGTTAAAAAGAAATTATCTCATAAACTATAAAAGAATTTGGAAAATATATACATATATAATTAAGTAGGTAAAAATAGAGAAATTGAAAAAAAGCATTAGCAAAAAAAAAAAAAAAACTAATAAAATTAATATTAAAAAAAAACAAAAATTAACTCAAATTGTAAAAAAAAAAAAACCAAAAAAATATGAAAATTATTTTAAAAAAACCAAAAAAATATTGAAATATAAAAAAACTCTATAAAAAATTTAAAATTTACATTTTTTTTAAACAATTATTTTTTATTAAAAAAAAAATTATTATTATAAACATTTTTTTAAAACAATTTTTTTTTTCTTATTTAAAAAAAAAAAGCATTAAAAAATTTTAAATTTTTTTAAACGAATTAAAATTTTAAATTTTAAATTTAAAAATTTTAAAAAATTATTTAAAAAAAACAATTTAATTTTTTTTTAAATAATTATTATATTAATTTTTTTTCTTATTTAAAAAAAAAGTTCATTAAAAAAATTTTACACATATAAAAGTTTTTAATTTAAAATTTATAATTAATATTAAAAAAAAATTATACGATTAAAATTTTTTAATTTAAAATGTTAAAATTTACAATTATTATTTAAAAAAAAAATTAAATTTCAGTTTTCCCGCCCCCCGGCCGCCCGTGGTGGCGCGGTTGTGGGCGGAGGGCCCTGTGCGCAGGCCCTCCACCCACTGCCACGCCACCACGGGTGACCCGGGGGCGGGCGTCCGATTCTGGGAATCGAACGCCCGCCCCCCAATCGCCCGTGGTGGCGTGGCTGTGGGCAGAGGCTCCCACGCGCAGGCCCTCCGCCCACAGCTGTGCCACCACGGGCGGCTGGGGGCCAGGCGTCCGATTCCAAGAATCAGATTCCTGACCCCCGACCGCTCATGGTGGCGCGGCCGTGGGCGAAGGGCCTGCACGCCGGACCATCTGCCCCCCGGCCGCCCGTGGTGGAATCAGACGCCTGACCCCCGGTGTAAGGACCTGCAGTCCTTGGTCGCATCTGGCTTGAAGTGCGAGCTCAACATGAAACGTGCGAAGGCATTATGACATAATGTAAGTGCGTGGAAGGTTGGGCGATATACTTATATGTGCGTGGGAGCGTGGAGGAGCACCCACGGGCCGACCAACAAACAATGTGAGGCCGACTTAACTCATGAGCGTTTGGAGGATGGCCGACGGATGTTTGGAAGCATATTGTGATGGCGTTGAGGGCATGGGCAGGTCGGTTGGGCAGCCACGACCTCACCCTGCGATGCATATATATTGGTGATGCATGGAGTCATTTGGGGGGCATTCACTCATCGCTCATCACAACAACGAACTTTGCTCATGTAAAGGAGAGTGCGCAGAACAAGGTGTGGATGCAACAAAGAGGTAGAGGCACAGTTTGGAGATGCGCCCATTCTTGGGCAAAGCCGCACGGAAGTAAAACACATATCTCGGTTTTGGGTGAAGGGCGTGGGCAGGGTCGCCCGCCGGTTGGAGAAAGGCGTGCATGGAGTGTGTGGTGCCCGGGTGATGTGTAGGAGTGCCCAACGGTGAAACGTTGGTGGGCGCCCAGTTTGTGCGACGACTTGGCAAGGCTTCTTGGGTGACTCGGGTGAGCACCAGCCCATCGTGCAAGTGTGCACGGTGTGAATTGGTGAAGTGTTGAGATTGTGAACAAAGGTGTGTCTCGAGCAGAGGTGCCCGTGTGTGGCGACTTGGAGGCACGCCGAAGTTGGGCAAACAACACGATCGTGCGATGAGGTGAACGAAGGGTTGGTGAGTCGTGCGACGACCGTGCGGAGGTGCCGATGAGTTGGGCAACCGAGTTTTCCGAAGTTGAAAATTGGCTAAGTGTAAATTTGGGGTTTCCCAAGATTTAACTTGTACTTTGTAAAAGTGAAGATTGTATAATATATTGATTCAGGCAGACTCATATTGCAGGGAGTTGCCCCTCCCTTTATATTGTTGTGCATTTCTCTTGTATAATGTTGTTTATGTGAATGTTATGGGCTTTCACTTGTATAAAGGAACACATTAATAATACTTGGTAACAAAAATAAGACTAAGTATGGAATGTTAGGCGTAGTCTACAATCGTAAGTATTGGTAAAAAGAAGACGATTGGTAGTGCGCACCTCGCTATAAGCCGTTGAAAGACTACCGCAAGTGTAGGGGCGTGACACCCAGTGTCACGCCCCTACACCTGCGGTAGTGTTTGGTCAATTTAGTGTGTCCTAAATTGCTATTTAAAATGTCAATCTGGGAGTTGTAAACTGCTGAAGTGAAGTGCACTGTATGTGCAAGATAACCGATTTCTTAGTCTTTTGTCGTTTTTGAGTTTTTTTTAGTTTGTTTTTGGGTTTATCTTCTGTGGATTCCCTAGTGTGAGATGGCGAAATTGAAAGTCAAGTATGGATGGTAATGGTGATTTCTACAATGATTCAAGTATGGATGGTGATGGTGATTTCTACAATGATTTTCCAAACTTCAAAGTTCTTAAAAAGAAGGTTTCAAACTGACTGTGATGAAATCAATTCTCAAAAGGAAATAAATGTACCAAAACAGTGAACTAGTGACAATGGCCCAGTATCCTTACTGCTGTATGAAAAAGAAAATAAAAACTGAACTCAAAGCAACTCAAAGACTGAAAGCAAAGCAAACTAAATCACACTACTTCAACCCACATTCTGACCCTTCACCTTTCGACTCGCTCCGGCTATAGGAAGTAATCATAAACAAGCTGAGTAATATGATATCTAAATTGCAGGAAATCAAATTGCATAAAAGGAAACTAAGATTTAACTACTCATTCATATTTCAATTCCTGAAAATGACATAAGTAATTTAATCTCTCACTGGCAGGAAAGCAAACTAAATCATACTACATCAAGTAATATTCTGATTCCTCACTAATTGAGTCGCTTGGCTATAGGAAGGAAATCATAAACAGATGAGTAATATGATATCTAAGTGGCAGAAAAGTAAATAAGCAAAGCAAAACTGAAAGAAATGACAATGCTGGAATTAAAACTCAGTAAATGAAAATCAACAGAAAGGACAAGATGATCTCATGTCAGTAGTCATTAAAAATATGTAAATTTGCCTGGGCTGCCTACAAAAACCTGTAAGAAAAGCACTGATCAGCTAACAGTTAACATAAAAGGAAATATGGACAGCAGTTAATTATGAACATCAGAACAACGTAATATATATACTAGCTAATGATTATAAAAGCAGTAAATGAAAGCAAGTAAGAAACTATATAGAGCCTTGGTGTACAGGGGCCCTCTGCAACCTCAGCCAGTCAGTACTCAGTCACAAATCAAATTCAGGAATGCTGTCTTCTCATATATTAAAGTGCAGTAATAAGACAAGAGTAAAGCACAGTACAGTGGGCTTATAACAACAGTCAAAATTACATCTCAAAAACTAACTATCCAACGTATACCAACGTGTTATTTATAAGTGAAAATGTTGCAACTAATTCCTAGATTCTACGCTGCCAAGCAGACACGTAAATCTCCACGGCCTGAGATCTAGCGTTATGGTAATCATGACAGTTAAATCCATGGAGTGGTGGTTGCTCGATTCAGTTCACGGGTTGATCTACAGGTGTGCCAATACCTCCGGAAATTGAGGATCGTGCCACGCAAACCTTCACGTGGGCAAAACAGAGCCGTGCCACCGTAAAACTCTTGGTTTGGCCCTTCCTTTGACCATCTTTGACCATGACTGTTTATGAGTGATTTGGCTGGCTGCAGAAAGTGACAAGTTTCCACAGCTGCTTGAACAAAAATCTAAACCAAACAACAATCATAAACATAGTTAGGAAACCATTTCATAAGCTCTTTTCAGACTAATATGCAATGATTTGACAGCTTGGTGGATTAAGTAAATGGAAAAGAAGGCTGAAAAGGTATATAGGGAAGTGCAGGTTTGGGACTCAACATACCCCCACTGTGAAGGTGTTGCATGTCCTCATGCAACCAAAATTTAGTTATTCCCCTCTAATCCATATGTTATGAAGCTTCTGCTAGGACATGTAGCCCTCTTTTCTTTTTCTTTGGTGCTACCACCATTCTGGGTTTCCTTATTAGACATCTGAATTTGAGATTGATCAATGCTCTGCTCAACTTTCTGAACTTTTTCTTTAGCTTCTTGTTTTTCTTTTGCCATAGTCCCAAATGAAACATAGTGTTGTCATGAATAATTTTATCTACTTTGCTATGCTCCTTGAGTGCTTCATTTTCCTGCTTGATATGCCTGTTTAGGACCTCTAATTCAAATACCTCCTGCTTTAAGGACTGAACTTGTGCATCTGGTGGCAGAGTAGTACTCGTACCTGCAGCTGATTTTTCTAAAGATTCCAAATAGTCATATACCTCCTGTTGATTGGGATCTACTTTAAGTGTCTTTCTTGGACTGGGTTCAAAATCTTGTGGAGGAGGAGGACTGCTCTCTAGCTCTGGCCGAGAAGGGTTTTCATCATGTGGAGGACTAGTTTCAATACTTGGCTGAGGACGAGGTGGACTACGGCTAGCTAGAGGTTTCTCGAGTGTCTCTCCACCCAATTCAATGAAGTGGGGCCGTTTTATTTGTGTTTTACTCCCCTTTCCTCTTAACCTAGTGCTTCTCCTTAAGTATGGTGGACTAGTACTCCTTTCTTGTATACTTTGTTTCCCTTTTTCCTTTTCTTTGCTATAGCAGCCTGTTCTTGAAGATGCACTAATCTCTCTGACAGTGGTTGATAATCCTCCTCTATGGATGGCTTAGGTGATTAGTAGACTTCTTGGATGGTTCTTTTGCCTTTCTCTTTTCTCTGTTTCTTGTCCTTAGTTCTATTCTATTTTTCTTTTTGACCAACTTCTTGAGTTTCTATAGTAGGGGAGTCTTGGACTATGGTACTCTTTTCTTTTCACCTACTTTTTCTTGGTGTCTTTGGTGTACTACTTTCAGAGGCCTCATATGGCTCTTGAAAGTAGTTTCTTATCAAGAATTGTTCCCAGGTATCTTTTTTTTTCTTTAGTTGGTCCTCAATGAGAATTTTTACAAGTCCATGATGATATAGATGAGGTTCTATATTGCCTATGTGTTTTTGGACTGCAATACTCATCTTCTTCAAACTTAACAGTAAGAAATAAGGAAAATTAAGAGTTTGACTCTCTAAGAAATTCATCAACAGTCTAGCATGGTACATGTACATTGAACCAAAGCGTCCTTCGCAAGTGATAAATTTTTGGATTACTAACAGCAGACTGGCCCATTATTCTTTCAATGCATGAAGAGGAATTCATTTAGTAAACATAGTGGTGTCCATACCTGGGTTTCTTAGCATAATTCTCCATGCCTGTTCATCCACACTTTTGTTTTTGAACCATCGCTCACCTTCCTGGGGTTAGCCGGTGGCAGCTGCTACTGTTGTTTTAGTCACCGTGAGCTTCAAGTCTCCAATCTCCACCATTTGGCCATCGAAAGACCATGCAAAAGCTTTTGTTACCTCTTTATTATAGCCTTTAAAATTTTGGATGAAGCGTATCCATTTGGCTTTCTTCAGCAAATCATTTGCTTTAGGGTAACCTTCTATATATTTCGGTCCTTCTGGTTCTGCCCTTTGTAGTTTTCCCATTCCTTCCTCTGTTTTGAATTTCAACTGAGGATTCAATTGCATGTGACGGTTTAGCAGAGGGAAGGTAGCTCGGTTGCAAGGTTTATGGTAAAATGCAATGGCTGCAATCGGTAGTAGGTAACGGGAATGCTTCGGATTACAGGCAGAACAAAGGATGAGCAGCCGCAAATGAGTTCACAAGTTGAAATGTGTGTATGTGAAGAGGATGATTTTAATAGAATGGTAAGTGAACGGAGTAGAGTCATGATTTTTGAATTGACGGCTGCGTATGAAATATCACACGTTTTAATGGATGGCTGCCGGAAATGCGATGGAGAGGAGCCGTAATGGGATAGGTCACATCTCATGAGTACAGGTGGTAAATGAAAGTGCAGTCAACTTGAGTTTAAACCCGAAAATCAATCATGAGACTGTTAAGAAATGAATGCATGGTGTGTGGAGTAATATCGTGGAATAGGAGTGGGTAATGGAGCTATCGTACCGAATCATTGCACATAGTAGAGCTTTTATGGTTTGATAACTATGCATAATCATGACTTTAATTGCTATTTGATAAAAAAAATTGCTCATACCTTTGGAAACCTTGTCATTTCTTGCTCATAGCTTTTAACCAACTGCTCTTCCTTGATGTCTTGGAGATGCTCCATGTCTTCATAGCATTTGCTCAATTACACCTGCATTTTCATGATTATTGCACTAACATTTTGACTGTGAATTTGAAAAACAGAGTGGTGGTGGCTGCGGAAATCGTTTCTGGCTGCGGAAACTGTTTCTGGCTGCGGAAACTGCTTCCAGCTGCGGAAACTGGGACAACACCCACTTAGCTGAACAAAGATAGTTAGAAAAGAACTAACTGAGTGAAAATAGTCCTAAAAGGGACTTTTATTGATGAAATGAAAATGAAATGAGTGGAATGGAGTGAAAGTGAAGCGGAATGAAGTGAAATGAAAATGAAAATGAGATGGAGATGGAGTGAAATGGCAAATGAGGTGGAGTGAAGATGGAAAAAGAAGGAGAGGAGATATATTTTTTTTGGAAAATATAGAGTGTCAGGTGTCCCTGATTTTCACTCTATATTTTCTGTATAAGACCGTCAATCTATGATTGGTTTTCAGGCTTATACATTTTTTTTTTTTTTAACTGAAAGAAACAAAGGCTAGGCTGGTGGGGAAGAAGGATTATTCTCCACCAGCCTTATTGTAGAATTCTCTTGGAACATTTTGACAAATTCTTCTTTTGAGAGTGGCTTATGATAAATTTTCAATCGATGGAAATTCACAATAAGAGGGGTCTGAAATTCATCAATGGTCTTGATTCTTACCGCTCCATTGTTAAAGACTTTATCAATCTCATATGGCCCAAGCCAATGGGTCTGAAATTTACCTTTGAAGTCTTTAGACTTGGAATCAAACAGTAGTGCCCAATCTCCCTCTTGAAACTTTTTCTCTTTGATATATCTGTCATGCCACTTAGCACTTTGATGTTGAACTAGATCAGTCCTTAAAATTGCTTCTTGTCTGATCTCATCTAGCTCATTCATCTACTCCATTCTTTGCTTTTGGGCTTCTGATAGATTCATCCCCAACTGGACTGCCATCTTGAAAGTCTTGACTTGAAACTTAATGGAGAGCAGGAATTCTTTCCCATAAACAAGTTCATAGGGAGAATGTCCTGTTGTATTCCTCCATGTAGTTCTGTAGGCCCACAAGGCTTCAGGAAGCCTCTCTGCCCAATCTCTTCTGTGTAGATGGATAGTTTTGGTGATGATGCTCTCAAGAACTTTATTTGTAGACTCCACTTGGCCATTTGCTTGAGGATGGTAACGAGTAGATTTTCTGTGCTTGATTTTGTATTCTTCCATCAGCTTCTCCATCAAGTTAGATGTAAATTGACTTCCCTGACCTGTCACAATTTCTCTTGGGACACCAAACGAGTAAAAATATCCTCATAAAGAAAATGAACAACTGAATTGTCAGTGGCAGAAAGAAATGCTTTGGCTTCTACCCATTTAGTGACATAATCAGTGCATACCAATATATACTTCTTCTATTTAGATGGTGGATTAATGGGTCCAATGAAATCTAAAGCCCATTTTTCAAAGGGTTCGATTAGTACCTGTGGTTGTAATGGCATTTTATTTGAAAGAGTCAGTCTCCCAACTCTTTGGTAGCTGTCACACCTTCTGACATATTGTTTTGCATCTTTGAAAAGGGAAGACCAATAATATCCTAAAGAAAGGATTTTATAAGCCGTCTTTTTGTCAGCAAAGTGTCCACCGCATGGTTTATCATGATATGCCTTGAGGATGTCAGGCATTTCATCTTCCCGAACACATCTTCTGATCACACAATCTAGCCCTGTTTTAAACAATTCATTAGAAATCCATGAATAATTCGAACTCTCCTGAATAATTCTTCTTTTTTCACTAGGAAATAAATGTGGAGGTATCTTCCCTGTAACCAAACAGTTAGCAATATCTGCATACCAAGGATTCTTATTAGTTACTACAAATAAATATTCATCTGGAAACTTATCCTCTATAGGAGAATCTTCATTAGTATTTTGGATTCTAGACAAGAAATCAGCTACTGTATTTTGTTTCCCTGGTCGATCCAACACAGTAATATTGAATTCTTGTAAAAGTAAGAGCCGTCTTGTAACTCTGCCACTAGTAACAGGTTTGTTCATTAGATATCTAATTGCAGAATGATCAATATGGACAAAAGTTTCATAGCCTGTTATATAATATCTAAACTTATTGATTGCATGAACAACAACTAAGAACTCTTTTTCAGTCACAGTATAGTTTAACTCAATGGGAGTCAAATTTTTACTGGTGTAGTAAATGGCATAAGGAACTAAATCCTTTTGACCCAACACAGCTCCTAGAGCTGTATCTGAAGCATCTGTAGAATATGGAAAGGAAGTTTCCAATTTGGCCCTCTCAAAATGGGTGCTTCAGATATTCTTTTTTTCAAAGTTTGAAATGCAGATTGACAATCAGGATCCCATTTGAATTAACACTATTTTGTAAGTAATTTGAAGAGTGGAGATGCTATTTTGGTGAAGTTTTCAATAAATCTTCTATAGTATCCAGTAAATCCAAGGAAACTTCTAACATCTTTCTGACAATTTGGAATAGGCAACTTGGAGATGACTTCAACTTTTGACCTATCAACTTTAATCCCATCCCCTGAAATATGATGTCCTAAAACAATCCCTTCAGTAAACATCATAAAGCATTTTTCATGACTCAACGAAAGGTTTGTTTATTTACACCTTATAAGGAATTTTTCCAAATTCTCTAATGTCTCTTCAAATGAATTACCATAAACTGTAAAATCATCCATATAAACCTCTACACAATCATGGATTAGATCAGAAAAGATTCCTAGTACTGCCCTTTGAAATGTTGCGAGTGCATTACATAATCCAAAAGGAAGTACTCGGTAAGAAAAATTTCCCCATGGACAGGTAAATGTGGTCTTATCTTGATCTTCAGGTGCTACTTGAATCTGATTATAGCCACTAAAACCATCCAAAAATGAAAAATACTTTTTGCCTGCTAAAGTATCTAATCCTTCAAAGTCGCTTTGTTCAATTCCCTGTAATCAATGCATACCCTCCATTTACCATTCTTTTTAGGTACTATAACCAAAGGAGAAACCCATAGGCTATCTGAAATTGGATAAATGAAGTTTACATTGAGTAGTTTTTGGAGCTCTTCTTTCACTATCTCCCTAAGGTTTGGATTCATCCTTCTCTGAGGTTGTCTGGTTGGTCTACTGTTTTCCTTGATGTAGATGTGATGAATGCAAGTCTTAGGGTCAATACCTTTCATATCAGTATACTCCCATGCAAATGCAGTAGAATGTTTTTGCAAGATTTTGGTTAGCTCTCCCTGTTGTGATCTTTCCAAGTTTTTGTTGATATTCAATGTTTTACCTGGAAAGATCTCAATGGCGGAACTACCAAACTCTTCCATAGAGAAAAGAGACATTTCTCTAGATGATAGATACTCAATGTCAGAATCTAACTGAAATTGTGTGTGGTCATATTCTGAAGATGTTTCAAAGTTTTCTAATGTGTTCGGAATTTGACTATCTTCACTGATTTCAGAAATGGTAAAGACAGGTTGTATAGTATCCTCATCATCAACCCACTCATTATATCCTATTTCTGTAATTGCTTTTGCTGGAGGATAAAGATTGAATTTATTTGTTGAATTACCATCAGAAATATACATATCCCCAGACCTACAACTGATAAAAGCATCAACTGTAGCTAGCCAAGGTCTTCCTAAGATGAGAGGGTGTGCTCCTAAATTACTCTTGGGGGTTAAAATCATGAAATCTACTGGATATTCCCAAGAGTCTAAGGAGACCGAAATGTATTTTAATACACCATCTGGTTTGATAATTGATTGATCTGCAAGTTGCAATAAAGTAGGTGTAAAAATAAGAATAGGAAGTTTCAGCTATTCCATAGTCTGTCTACTCATAATGTTGATAGCAGCCCCTAAATCAATCAAAGTATTTGGAATTTCTACTCCATTGATATGTGTTTTGACAATTGGACTACCGGGATCTACATACTTCTGCATAGTAATTTTTCCCATCATGATATCTACAATTTTTCCTACCAGGTGGATTCTTCTTGTATCTCTTGGTTTCCTTCCTGGTCTTTTAAGACTCAACTCCTTTATTGTTTTTGCTAGAATAGGAATCTCTCTAATGACTTGTAACAAGGGAATCTTGATACAGACATTCTTTAATTCATCTAGAAAATCATAGTCAGGGAACAATATTTGTTTTTCCACCCCTTTGTCAATTTGTAATCTTTCAGGAAAAGGAGGTGTGGATGAAGGTGCAGGTTGCTCAACTATAGGAGTTGTGGGGGTTGATTCTTTTTCTTTTTCTTTTTGAGTGCTTGGGTTTTGAAGACATGCTTCAGAACCTTTATTGGCTTCAAGAGAATCTTCCTTAGAAATGCTTTGCTTTTGGGCATCTATAGAAGGTTTATCTAAAACTCTACCAGATCTGAGTTGTACATCATTGAGAGGAACAACCATATAGGTAGGAAATTGTTGACCTTCTACCATGTAAGCATTTTGAGGGTTTTTATTGTTGGGGTTTGGAAATGGCTGGGAAGGAAGTTTATTTGGCTTCTGTTGGAATGGAAGCAAGAGTTGAGAATTTGGATTCTGTTGAGAAGGTTATTGTTGTTGTGGAAATGGCAATGATAGTTGTGGATTTTGATTTGGAAGTTGTGGAGCTTGTTGGTTTTGAAAAGATGGAGGATATTGATAAAATTGAGCAAATCTCCCATAAGGATTTTGCATACCTTGTACCCATGATTGAAAAGGATTTTGAGGTTGGGACCAAGGTTTTTGCCAAGGATTCCAATTCGGTGGGGGTTGAAAGTTCATAGAGTTGTTAAACCCTTGGTTTTGTTGTCCCTGCCAAGGTCTCTTTGCAACAAAATAGAGAGACTCAATTGTATTTGGATCTTCTTGAAAGATAGCTTTGAGCCCATGAATTGAAGGACAATCCTTGGTCTCATGATTCTCTGAACAAATCACACATGTTTCTACAACTTTTGCATCCAAGGGACATTCCCTTAGAGCATGTTTCTTTCTACATTTTGGGCAAAAGATGGCCAAAGCTTCAGCTTCTGCTTTCTGCTTGTTTTGTATTTTAAGGGTGTCTAGTTGCTCACTAAGACTCCCTAAGATATCAGTTTTAAATTCATCAAGCATGTTGCCAATCTCAGCCCTACTAACTGATCCAGTTGCAGATTTGTTTGCTCTAATGAGAGAAGGATCTCTAGGCCCTTTCCCGGTTTTAGATTTTCCCCTTGAGAGATGGACACATAGCTCTGCTATATCATGAATGGAAGTTGAGATATATCTCCTTTTCCCATCATGTTCAAAATATCTATCCATTCATCTCTAATGGCTTTTAATAGAAGGGATTTCAAGGTTTCCTCATCTAAGTTACTCATTTTTGCTCTTTTCAGGTTGTATTGGAATCTTTCGAGTAAATCCTCCAATTTTTCATCCTCTCTTTGAACCATTTTGAATGCTTCATCCTTGTGATTGGTGGGCATACAATAGTGCAGGTATCTATCCAAAAATGTTTGTTTCATATCATTCCAAGTCCTAATGGATTGAGTGAGTAATCCAATGAACCATTTCCAAGCAGCTCCTTTCAATGTTGAAGGAAACAGTTTGAGTTTTTGAGAGTCTTCCAGATAATCATAAGTTCAACACACGACCTCAAACTCAAATAGAAATGTTTCAGGATCCTCATTTCTTAACCCATGAAAGTTTGGGAGGACAGATGGTGAAATTTTTTTCATTGTTGCTCGAGAATCCTCATCGATTATAGGAAATCCGAATGAGTTATCTCCATCCCTATTTCCCCCATTGTTACCTCTACCTCCTCCATTGTTTCCTCCTCCTCCTCCTCTACCTCTACCTCTACCAAATCCGCTTACTACCTTTTCTGTCATGATAGCTTCCTCAGAGACTTCAGAGTCCTCTGGTTCCTCTACTAATGGCAAACGAGGAGGAATTTCTCCCTCTTCTTCCTTAGGTAATTCCACTTCTTCAAATTACAATGTGTCTCCCTGTATAAGGAAAGAAAGGATGTTTTCCTAATTCAGATTCGATGGATGGTGTGGGAGAGTCTCCTAATTCAACTACTGCCTCTTGAATTCCAGGAATCCTAAGGCTAGGAGTGTGAGTTGGAGATGATGGAGGTGTCCCTTGTCTATTCCTTGAAGTAGATGGAGTTGTAAAAATCGAACTCTTTGCCCTAGCTAAAAACCTTCCCCGAGAATCTCTTGCTCTATGCATGTCATTTCTTTTTATTTTTCTTCAAGTCGGGCTAATAATTCTCTTTTTGATCTTCCAGGTCACTCTATGTGCAAGAAGAGAGCATACTCAAGAAATTACTAAACCAATAACTTTCTCTTTTCTGATCCTCCAGTTCACACTAAGTGCAAGAGGAGAGCATACTTTGAGAGGTTATCAATTTTCCTTCCTTGAAATTTCCTTGTTTTTTTTTTTTTTAAGAAATTGGCTACCTAGTTTCACTTCCCCGGCAACGACGCCAAAATGTTTGGTCAATTTAGTGTGTCCTAAATTGCTATTTAAAATGTCAATCCGGGAGTCGTAAACTGCTGAAGTGAAGTGCACTGTATGTGCAAGATAACCGATTTCTTAGTCTTTTGTCATTTTTGAGTTTTTTTTAGTTTGTTTTTGGGTTTATCTTCTGTGGATTCCCTAGTGTGAGATGGCGAAATTGAAAGTCAAGTATGGATGGTAATGGTGATTTCTACAATGATTCAAGTATGGATGGTAATGGTGATTTCTACAATGATTTTCCAAACTTCAAAGTTCTCAAAAAGAAGGTTTCAAACTGACTGTGATGAAATCAATTCTCAAAAGGAAATAAATGTACCAAAACAGTGAACTAGTGACAATGGCCCAGTATCCTTACTGCTGTATGAAAAAGAAAATAAAAACTGAACTCAAAGCAACTCAAAGACTGAAAGCAAAGCAAACTAAATCACACTACTTCAACCCACATTCTGACCCTTCACCTTTCGACTCGCTCCGGCTATAGGAAGTAATCATAAAGAAGTTGAGTTAATATGATATCTAAATTGCAGGAAATCAAATTGCATAAAAGGAAACTAAGATTTAACTACTCATTCATATTTCAATTCTTGAAAATGACATAAGTAATTTAATCTCTAACTGGCAGGAAAGTGAACTAAATCATACTACATCAAGTAATATTCTGATTCCTCACTAATTGAATCGCTTGGCTATAGGAAGGAAATCATAAACAGATGATTAATATGATATCTAAGTGGAAGAAAAGTAAATAAGCAAAGCAAAACTGAAAGAAATGACAATGCTGGAATTAAAACTCAGTAAATGAAAATCAGCAGAAAGGACAAGATGATCTCATGTTAGTAGTCATTAAAAATATGTAAATTTGCCCGGGCTGCCTACAAAAACCTGTAAGAAAAGCACTGATTAGCTAACAGTTAACATAAAAGGAAATATGGATAGTAGTTAATTATGAACATCAGAACAACGTAATATATATACAAGCTAATGATTATAAAAGCAGTAAATGAAAGCAAGTAAGAAACTATATAGAGCCTTGGTGTACAGGGGCCCTCTGCAACCTCAGCCAATCAGTACTCAGTCACAAATTGAATTCAAGAATGTTTTCTTCCCATATATCAAAGTGCAGTAATAAGACAAGAGTAAAGCACAGTACAGTGGGCTTATAACAATAGTCAAAATTACATCTCAAAAACTAACTATCCAATGTATACCAACGTGTTATTTATAAGTGAAAATGCTGCAACTAATTCCTAGATTTTACGCTGCCAAGCAGACACGTAAATCTCCACGGCCTGAGATCTAGCGTTATGGTAATCATGACAGTTAAATCCATGGAGTGGTGGCTGCTCGATTTAGTTCACGGGTTGATCTACAGGTGTTCCAATACCTCCAGAAATTGAGGATCGTGCCACACAAACCTTCACGTGGGAAAAACAGAGCCATGCCACTACAAAACTCTTGTTTTGGCCCTTCCTTTGACCGTCTTTGACCATGACTGTTTATGAGTGATTTGGCTGAATTGAGGAGACATGCTCCATGTACATGTCACTTGCAGCTTGCCCATGTGGTCGGTTTCTCCATTGGACACCTGTAACATAGTCTTTAACAAAATGGCCGCGGAAACTTGCGTTGGCTACGGAAAGTGACAAGTTTCCGCAGCTGCTTGAACAAAAATCTAAATCAAACGGCAGTCATAAACATAGTTAGGAAACCATTTCATAAGTTCTTTTTAGACTAATATGCAATGATTTGACAACTTGGTGGATTAAGTAAATGGAAAAGAAGGCTAAAAAGGTATATAGGGAAGTGCAGGTTTGGGACTCAACAAGTAGTCTTTCAACCACTTATAGCGAGGCACGACACTACCAATCGTTTTCTTTTCACCAATACTTACAATTGCAGACTATGCATAACATTCCACTCATCCTACTTTGTTTGTGTTTCACAACCAAATATTATTAATGTGTTCCTTTATACAAGTGAAAGCCCATAACATTCACATAAATAACATTATACAAGAGAAATGCACAACAATATAAAGGGTGGGGAAACTCCCTGCAATATGAGTCTGCCCAACTCAATATATTGTACAATCTTCACTTTCAAAAAATACGAGTTAAATCTTGGGAAACCCCAAATTTACACTTAGCCAATTTACAACCTTCGCCAAAATCGGTTGCCAAACTCGTCGGCGCCTCTGCATAGTCGCCGCAAGACTCACCAACCCTTCATTCACCTCATCACACGACCGTATTGTTTTCCCAACTTGGGCGCGCCTCGTATTGTTTTCCCAACGGGCACCTCCACACGAGTCACACCTCCGTTCACAATCTCAACCTTCACCAAGTCACACCGTGCACACTTGCATGACAGGCAGGCATTCACCCGAGTCACCCAAGAACCTGTTAGCTACCTATACCAATAGGTTTCATGTTTCATGATTGGCAGGGGAAGTGCCAATATTATCTACTTTGAGGATGCAAAGATCTCATATTTTGGGTGAAAGACAGATAACTACAGTTGGTTGATGTGGTCCTGCTTCTCAATGGGTGATCCAACAGTCTAAGCTGGGTCATGCCATGTTTCAATTTTGTGTTGTAGATTAGAGGAAGAAATCTGGCCAAACAGTTCAATCTTGGCAGATAAAGTAGTTAGGTAGAGAATGAAGGTTCCCAACTGTTTAATCTGGGGCCTTGGAAGTAATAAGGTTAGCCTTAGATAGAAAATCAAAAGAAAAAGCCAAAGGAAAAGAAAAGGCACATAAGGGTTTGCAAGTCTAAGTGCACCCTCTTTGGAGTAACAAAAAATGCTAGGCAATAGAGTGGGTAGGTAGATGGGGTTGCAGAAGCATGATTTTATTTATGTCACTGGCCCAACCAAAGAAAAAACATGGTGCCAGTGCAGGTCTCTTATTCAGCAGTTTTTGCATCAACTCAATGAAGCATGTCTAACTTCCAGATTATCCCCTATCACATTCATTACTAACATCCCAATACTACCTATGTTCATGAAAGAAATCAAACTCTTTTGTTGATTCTTGTTTCTTTAAAAGCCACATTTCTTGTGTAAAATTCTTTTCATTTTGATCTACTTCCTGAAACTAAGTTGATTCCATATAAAACTTAGTGTCTTTCCCCCTTCATCCACCTCTTCCACTCATATTAACTCCTAATTTCCTATTTATTTAACTCCCTATACTCCTTTTTCCCTATTATTAGGATAATCCTATAAAACAAATCCCAAATATGTACATATTCCCTCCCCCTTGGCATTATAGCCATATGCTTGAATATTGGAAAATCATGCAGGAATAAAGTCTGCTTGCATGTGGTTGTATGAAGTCAGGGATTAAATTGACCTCTGGTCAGTTTGATAACCTAAGCTATACCCCTTTTCCCTTTACAACCCTTCGAAATCATTTACCCACTCTACTTGCAAAAAAGCCTTGTAAAAAACCCATTTTTCCGTTTTATCCAAAGTTTATTTGCAAATGCGCACTTTTACAAAAAAGCATTGAAAAACCCATAAAATCCGCCAAAATCTAAAGGTTCCGCCTGGGCGCACATTTCCAGAAAAACTATAAAATATGCCCCGCCCGCTGCCGTATTGTACTGCCATCTTATTGACCCGTCGACCGTCGGATCTGGGCTTTCCCATCCGACGGCCCTCATCCATATCGGGTCGGCCCCGACGACTGAACGTTACCTCCCGAGAAACTGTCAGAGGGTGACGTCAGGCCTCCGCCACGCGTCGCCCCCAAATCTCATCGGGCCACCCTCTGACAATACCGCGACCGTATCCAGAGCGGTCCGAGAAAACCACTTACCGCTCATTGTTTACCACTTATACCGTCGCGTCCTCGTCATCTCTACGTCACGCCCATGTCATAACCACTGAGCACCGTGTCAGCACCCGGCCCGCCACTGCTCCGACCTGTCCGCCACCTCACCAGTCCCCGTGGACCACTCACAGGTCGCCACGTCATCCTTCCGTACCCGACCCCACTGATGACATCATGCTGACGTCATCCAGAAAAAGCGCCAATAACCCAAAAAGTCCATATTTTCGCCAAAAATCGTAGTTTTTGTCACTTTTGGCAAAAGAACTATTGCTCTGTTCTGCATGCATATTACGACCATTTCGCCGCCAGCCTGCAAAATTCGACTTGGAGACCGTGGGCGCCTGCAAATTCACCTCCATTAGTCACCATTGCCAAAGCTTTACCAGGTATTTATCCAAGTTTCCCCTCCGCACCTGGTTTCGTGTATAATTCACCAGAGCTAGCTTAAAAAGAGTGAAAAACAGTGTGTTTGCCAGCAAATCCCCGGCAACCAGCATTCATTTGAGTTGTAAGGTCGAAATTCACCTGCACAGTCCACATTTAGCCAAGTTTTCATAAAATTACAGTCAGTCCGCGCATTCGTGGACTTGAAACCTGAGCTGCACTAATTCACCGGGAAAACAGTGGTACCAGTCCCAGCAGTTGCTCATTTATCTCTCGTTGGAGCATTTCGATTGTTCTCGCCACAATTTACCCAGTCCTTTCCTTGCAAATTGCCTCACTCTTGCAGAATACCCCTCTGTGTTGCTTTGTCCAGCAGAGCAAATCCTTATACAATTCAAAGTCCTAATTAGCCATGGAAACACCAGTAGCATTAAATGTCCCACCTCTGAATGCCCCACATAGAGAGTTAGAGTGAAAAGCCCTGGGTGATACAGATTATCAGATGACAGAGACATTCTCAATGAATTCCAAATTTAACATTCATATGCTAAATGAGTTAAAGGCTCAACACCTCAGTGGAGCTGATATTTTAGGGATTTGGGACTCCAATTTTCCCATCTTTAACCTTCCTCAAGTCAATGTCCTTCCAGACTTGATCCATAGATGCTGTGAAAACTATGATCCATGTCAAAGAGTTGTTCTCAGTTCTAGAGATTCAGTCTTGTTCCATATCACCCCTGAGGCCATAAATGAGATGCTGCACTTTCACACTGCAAAGCCACTAACTCCTCTCTCTATGATGGACTTATTAAAGAAGGGGGGCAAGTTGACCAGTGCCCAGGTCATCAAGATTAATCAGTTATTTATTCAGCCAAGCTCTGAAGCTGTGAGAACACCTCCTATTGGAAATCCATATCTCAATGACTTGGGCAAAATGCTTGTGGACTTGATTAGTTATGTCCTGGGGTACAGGGGAATTGAGAATGTTGATGACACTATTATGGCCATGCTGTCCATTTTTTCCCCTGGAAAGCCTCCTGCTGTCCACTATGATTATGCTACATACATTGCCAATAAGATTCATGAGCAACTGATGAATCTAGAGAGGGAGAAGGTGTTCAGATACACCTCATACATCTATCATTTGTTCTTATTTTATCAACCTGACAGTTTTCCTATTCCTCTCAAGAAACTTGATGCCCAGGGAAACCCAAGGTTTGTAGTATTTTGGACTTCAGTTTTTCATCACACCTCCTGTTCACCATACACATACTGTGAATTCATAGACCTTTTTATATGGTGTCCCTCCTCCAAGATTAACCGATGAGATGCAAAGAATACTCCAGCTCTCAAAGGCCTACAGCATTGGTGATTGGTACTTCTACCAATACCATACAATAATCAGAATATATGGCTGTGAGCTGGACCCTTATAGGCTGCCAAGATATGTCCCTATGAGACTCTTTGCCTTGGAGTATTTTAGGCAATTTGGAAATGCAGACCAGGTCCATTTCCATAGTAAAAACAAGAAGGTGCAACTAAAGGTCAGGAACCAGCTAGGCCCATTTCTTTACAACAAAAGCGAGGAGGGATGGAAGGAAGCAGATATGATCCTAGAGAGCCTCCAATTAGAAACCAATTTCCGGTGGGTACCTTATGACCCTAATCATTTCATTTCTCTCAGGAGGGTAAAACATAAACTGGGTGGCTATGCTCACATCAGATTGCCTCACATTGAAAAATATGCCAATTTACTAAGTTGGAAAGAGGGCACTCTAGAAGAGGCAATCACTAGAGAGAAAATGCTACAAAGAGAGGCAAAGAACATTGAGAAAGAGGCTGACTTGGAAACTTGTGGGCAGGTTTCCTCTTCCTATCAAAGGCAACTTGGAGCAGCTGCCTCATCTTCTACAGCCCAGCAGCAAGCAGCTAGAACTGTTCATCAGGTGTCAAGCAAGGGTAGAGAAAAGCAGATGGAGCAGGAACAACCACCTCATACAGAAGAACAGCAAAAAGAAGAGCAGCCAGTGCAGCAAGAACAACAGTTGAGGCCCCAATGTCCACTGGGCAACAGACTCAAGAAACTGTGCCTCCTAGGCAGGAAACGACAGTGGAGGCCTCGGTGCTCCAAACTCCTCAGAATGAAGATAGAAACCGAAAGAGGGATAGAGAGTAAGAGACTCCCCTCACCACATCCACAACTCAAGGGGATAAAAGGCAAAGGATGAATCCCTTTTCTGAAGAAGAGATGCCCATCGGACAATCATTGGGCATGGGTCCACCAAGCATGGAGGCATCGGCAAGTTCCTTTTAGCAGGAACAAGAAAGAATAATTGGAGGAGAGATCAGCTCCTCAAGTCAGCAAAGGAGAGCCGAAACAGGCATCAAGCAACAATTCATTGACATAAAAAAGAGGAATGAGCCACTCAGGCTCCAGATCTATAATCAACTGCTCAAAATGGCCCCTACAAATCAGCAGAGGCTTATGTCAGCTTATGACATAAATGAGGGGAAAATGACCATGAGTCATTTCATGCCAACCATGCTGCAGCCACAGTTAGCTGTAGACTATATAAGGACCAACCTTGAGGTTCTTGCAAAAGACATCCACCCTATGGATCAAATAGAACTTCACAAGCAAACGGGTGAGATGGTGTATTCTACACTTGCAGATAAGACCTTCTTGGCACATAGGTTGGAAAATAGCCTGAACAATACAACCGCCCAACTTGAGCTGGAGAAGGTATCCTCTCAGGCCAAAGACAACAGGATAAGGTCTTTGGAGGATATAATCATAGAGCTTGGGCATGACCCAAAGGACCCTAAAGCTATAAAGGAGCTGCTAAAGATAAGAGATTCAGACATTGCAGCTCTAAGAAAGATGATAAAGATCCCAGCAACTCTTCACCCTCAAACAGAGGAGGTTGCCTAGCAAAGAAAGGACCAGGATGTATCAACATTGCTGGTAACACTGCATAAACAACTTGTCCAGACAGAGGGAAAATTGGTAGAAACAGAGGCTGCATTGCAGGCAGCCCTACAGCAGAAAGAAGGAGGCCAAACATTTCAGCCCCCTCCACAAGTAATCAACCTGGAGAAACCCCCTCAAATTGTCACTCCTCCTACAGAGCAAACAGTTGAGACAGCTGCATCTACATCAGCACCAGCACCAACATCAGAGCAGGCTCCAAGCCTTGACATGCAGAAGCTGATGAATGAGATTCAAGCCCTGGAAGCCCAAATGGCAGAGCTAAATGAAGCCAAGGAAAATTTAGCTAAGCTGAATGAAAAATATGACAAGTCTAAGCAAAATGTAGCTGAAAAAGGAAGAGAAATAAAGGCTCTCAAGGAAAAGATAAAGGAGCTGGAGAAAGATCTCACCCTTGACAAGGTCATAGCTGAAATCAGGACAGTTTTATGGGCCAACATTCGCCAATCACTAACAGATCAGTGGCAGTATATAGAGACTATTCATGAGCAAATGGAGCTCATAGGCAAAGCACACAGGGAAGTCCAAAGAGCAAGAGCATCTCTAGGCAATATGCCTAAGATAGCCAATAGAATGATCAACGTTCTCAATAACCGCACAGGTCCTCAGCTGGCAGCAATAGGGATCCCCAATAGAACTGAAACCATCCTGCTGATAAAGAGGGTCCTCACATTAAGAAGCCTGGTACAAACATTGGATAGAAGAAGCCAGGACATGCAAACAGAAGTAAACAAATTCATGGATAAGTTTGCATCATTACAAAGCAGAGGCCTTCCTGGCTTACTGAACAGCGCAGGGAGGTTACTATCACATGAGAATTATGCCAAAAGGGTGAATACATTTGCCACCAATCAGATCACTGCAGGATCAAGTACCCCAGAGGAAACAGGGCCAGCATCTGGGCAAAGTCTCTATGACAGAGTAGAGAACTTATTTTTTATTATGAATGAGATCAAACATTTGTTTGAAGTGCCTCCAAACTTCTACAAATATACAGAGGCAGATGAAACCTTAGATGCAATTTTGAGACATCAACTGCCTACACAGGAATGGTGGACCAAAATGATACAGTTGTTACTGTAAACAAGAGGCTTTCATCAAGTTTTTTCATCAAAAAATATAAGTCATCATGTTCAGAAAAATTTGATGCATTCAGTATGTCTGGAGAAGAATGGACTAAGCCAGCTCAGCAAACCAATTCGGCCACTAAAGCAATACTGACAGCTACAGATGACAGGGCCGAGAAAGCTACAGCATGACAAAGCCATAAAGACACATCATTCAGCATTAATGCAGAACGCTCAACCGACTCAGTGACCTCCAAAGGTCAAAAAGACTTCTGACAGAATTAAAGAGTATTCATTTTGTATTTAGAGCAGCAATAACTTCCTTATCTGCTATTCTGTAAAGTTGGTGAGCGTATTTATTTATCAAGTGACTCAGCGGTTCAGATATTTTTGTATAACCGATTGTATATATTCCCCCTCGCATAAGCTTGGAGGGGTTGTTGATTTTCTCTTCAAGAGATACTATGCTGTAAATGTTCAGAGTTTTAATACAACAAAGCTGATGGAATTTCCAAAGTTCTGTGTCGTCTGATGCGTTTTGGTGTGCTTGCTGAATGCTACAGGATTCCTGCGTATTTCATGGAACAATAAGTTTCTTTAACCTGTTCGTTATGTTTGTTATTTCCTTCATAATCCATTCATGTTCTGTGTTTCACAGTTTAATGGCAAAGAAAAAGAATAGTCTCAGGATTTATTCATAGAATACCCTGAACTCAATCTATGCTATTATGTATGTTTTCCTCAGTTATAGTTATAAGAGTGTGATTCTTAATTGCTGCACTTCCAAACTATACCTTTCACAGTGATTATCGTTCAGGAATTCAAACCTACTCCTGGTCAATACATCTCTTTCTCACATCACCAACTTAGTGGAAATTTCTTAATTGCCTTCCACTGGTTAAACATACTTCATCATAACAATTTTCAAGTTTGTCTCATGAAATATTTAAAAGACCCTGTTGCTTCAACAATCACACTCAACACTTTCAAACAACCTGCAACCACAAACTCCATTGCCCAATGGTCTAAAACTGTCTGAAGATATCACCTTAGGTACTGAAAGACATCATTCAACAAAAATTTTCAAACCAAACCCTCACCTCATATCTAGCCTATGATTCTTAACAACAAAGTTAAACAGTCAAAGAGAGAGCCCTCTCTGATTACAGGTTGGCTAGAACCTGTGATCCAAAGCTTGGTTGGTGGTTACCCCGGCCGTATTCCCTCAGGAGTCAAAGGGAACAACCTGGGTGTTAACATAAATGGCGACTCCACTGGGGACCTGGATCAACTTTGCAACCTCCTATCTGATTCTTAATCTTGTAGATAAAGCCTGAGTGATAGCCAGATAGCCTTAGAAACTGCCTCTGCTTTGCATTTGCAGAAGTATATACAAGCTGCCTCAGTCAATCTTTATTCAGTATTAGTTTTCATATAGTTGTGCTATAACTGATCAGTCCTTGTCAAAAGATCACTACCCCCTAGAAATTCTCACAAAGAAAGTTATAGAAGCTGGCTCCTAATAAGAAAACTCGTTACACAAGATCAAACCCAGATCCTGATCCAGCACCTGAGTTTCAAAATCCAAATTTGATTACAAGAATCCTCAAGAGACACAAATCAGAAGGGACTTTATCCGATTCAAGTTCTGAAGTAGGTCTTCAAACTGACATTCCAACCCCTGCTAAGGCTTCTCTACATCCTTATACAACTGATCCACAATCTCCTAGCTCTTCATCCACTTCACAAGGTATCCTTTCAACCACTCCATCAACTACACACACCCCTTTCATCCCATTTGCTCCACTTGTCCCATCCATCCCCGTTATCCCTGTTGTCCCACCAAACATGGCTAATAGATATGCCCCACTGCAGTTACCAGCTAATCTAGGGCCTATGCCTCAAGACTATCAAACTAAGATATCATATTTTGATGGTACTGTCTCTTATTCAGCCCTTCAACATACTAAAAAATTGCAGGACTACTTTGAAAATTACGAGATAGATGATGATGGGGTAAGGATGAAAATTTTTGTGCAAAGCCTAACAGGAGATGTAAGAACATGGTTTAGATCACTAGCAGCAAACTCTATAGCTGACCCTGAAGCCCTGTATCAAAGCTTTATCAACCGATGGGAGAAGAAAAAGGACCCACTTCATATTTTATCTGAATACAATACTATCAAAAGAGGTCCCCAAGAAACTGTCTTGGACTATTGTGCTCGTTTTAACAATGTCTACAATGCTATTCCCCAAAATCTCAGACCCCCACCTGATCTAGCTCTATACACCTTTCCGGATGGGTTTGATTCGGATATGGCATACCAATTAAGAGAAAGAGCCCCTCGGACTTTAGCCAAAATGCAAGACATAGAAGTGAGTGTGGAAGCCAACGTGATAGCCAAGAGGAATAGGACTAGAACTGAAAGAAAAACTACCTTCAAAGAAGAGCCTTCAGGCTGGGATCAGAAATTGGATGCAATAATCACTGGGATGCATAGATTAGGTGACCGAGTAGAATCAGTTGAGAGGAAGTCATCATGGGAAGCACCACAAAATAATCCTATTAGGAATCCCAATTTCAGAAGAAACCAAAATCCTAATGTTGGTAAAGCAAATTCTGAACCAGAGATTAGACCTCCGTTCCAAGAAAATTATACAGAAGCATCCACTTCTAATGAACAGATAGATGACACCCACATTAACCTAATGGGCCTGAATGATGATCAACAAATTTTTCTGAGTCAAGAAGATCATAAGGATGATGACATTAAGCAGTTCCAAACCAAGTCAGGTGAGTCATTCGACTTTAAACAAGGCTATGACATAGCTGTTTATGAAGTTCATAAGAAATACAAGCTAAGGAGCAGAACTATAAATGTGACACAACCTGAGAAAACAATGGACACTCCACTGCCTAAGAAAACCATTGTCACAGAGCCAATTGACAAAACTGATTCAATTACAAATGAAGTAACAATTGAAGAAATAACTGAAGCATCTTCCCCAAATCAAAAATCAATGGCCACAACACCCTTGCAGCCTAATCCGACCATTACTTCCCAAAAGATGAGTAAAAAGGACAAACCTCAAGATCAGAGTGAAAACCAAGAAGAAAATTTGAACAACAAAGAAAGGGTTGTCAACCACAATACCAAGGTCCAATCTGAAAAACCCTTTGACTTAGAAGCTGAAATTGGCAAATTGAAGATAGCAATTCCTCTTTCAGAGCTAGCCAAGCATGACATGTACAAACAACAAATCAAAAAGTCCCTTCAACTTACCCATAATAAAGATGATGTCAATGTGTTGGATGATACCCCAGAACTACTTTTCGGTCCAGAGGTTGATGAAAAGACAGCAGTTACAGGGATCTTACCTTTTTATGTCAGCTGGCATGTTCATGATAAGATATTACACAATGCAATGCTTGATTCAGGCGCCTCTCACAACCTTATGCCTAAATCAATAATGGAGAGACTTAACCTAGACATTACAAGACCATATAAGGACCTATTTTCATTTGACTCCAGCCAAGTTAAGTGTTTAGGTTTGATAAAAGATCTATGTGTATCCCTTGTCCAGTATAAAAACAAAACCATCTTAATGGATGTTGTAGTTGCTGATATCCCACCCAAATATGGAATGTTGTTATCAAGATCGTGGGGGGCTAAACTCCAAGGTTCCCTGCAATTAGACATGTCATATGCCACCATCTCAGTCTTTGGTCAACCCAAGAGGCTATATAGAGAGTCACTTATGAAATACATGGTGAGCAGTGAAGAAAAGCCTCAAATTTTCCCCATTTATGCAGTCCATTCAGAGATGGATTCCTTTATTCTGTTCAATGATGATACAAGTCTTGAGAGCGATAATAAATCGGTCACACTTGAACAGAATATGCATGAGAGTAAGCAACCGAGTCCCCAAGGGATCAAGATCGAGAAACCAATTGATGAGTCAGTCCTAAAAGATAAACCAGATGAAAGACAAGAACTCCAACTGATGATCCCAAGTCACAAAAAGGATGTTTAAAATCCATTAAAACAGGAGATCTTATGGTTTCTTGAGTTTGATGGATCAGTCAACAAATTAGGGGCAGGAGCTGGAGTGTGGATTCATAACAAAGAAAGCAATCATGCACAAGGTCGGGCCTATAAGCTTAATTTCAGATGTACCAACAATATGGCAGAATATGAGGCTCTTTTGCTAGGCCTCAAACTGGTAAAATCATTAGAGGCCACAAAACTTTCAATCATGGGAGATTCAGACCTTATTATCCAACAAGTGAAAGGAAATTTTGTCACCAATGACAAAAGACTAAGGTCATATAGGTCTGCTGCTATTGAAATGCTTAAAACTTTCACTGAATTTCAGATAACCAAGATAGCTAGAGCCCACAATCTTCATGCACATAGTTTAGCCACATTTGCTAGTACATGAAAATTGCCTTTTGAACCTAACCATTGTTTTACAGCCGAGATAAAACACAGACCTTCTGTCCCAAACAATGTTAAAGACTGGCAAGTATTTGAAGATGACACACAGATAAATAATTTCTTAACCTTGCAGCACGAATTTTTAGGTTTGAACATTGATGTTGATTCTGTGAAAGACATACAACCATTCAGTGAATAGGACCAAATAGCTATATCACCCAAAACAGCAAATCAAATGCTTTGTTCAACAAGCTTTGACAAGCAACAAATACAAGAACTTGAACAACTGCATTTGGATGAAATAGCTTGTACAGAGGCTGAAATCATAGAGCTAAAGGATAACTTTTTGCCAACAGGCCTAACTCCATTGGAGGACATTTTTTATTCAAATGATGTCCCTAGAAAACCGAAAATGCAGCCCCTCAACTCTGCCATTGAAGAATGCAACATTGGGACTCCTGAAAAACCCAAAATAATAAAATTGTCTGCATCTTTACCTCCTGACCAGAAGCCTAAATACGTTGACCTCTTTAAAGAGTTCCAAGATGTGTTTGCATGGAGTTATGAGGATTTTAAATCCTATGACACCTCTGTTATCCAACACATTATCCCTCTCAAGCCTAATCAAAAGCCATTCAAGCAAAAATTGAGAAGGATCAATCCTATGCTTCTCCCTTCAATTGAAAAAGGGGTACAAAAAATGTTTAAAGCTGGTATCATAGCCCCAATCAGGTTCTCAGACTGGATTTCAAATTTGGTGCCCACAAGAAAGAAAACTGGTGAGATTAGGCTTTGCGTTGATCTAAGGAATTTAAACCAAGTATCCCTCAAAGACAATTATCCCTTACCTAAAATGGATCACATTCTCCAAAGAGTGGTGGGGGCTTCAAGAATATCATTACTTGATGGATTCTCAGGCTTCAATCAGATCCTAGTCCACCCTGATGATCAAGATAAAACAGCATTCACAACCCCATGGGGAACTTTCAAATATGTTAAAATGCCTTTTGGATTGAAAAATGCAGGAGCTACATTTCAAAGAGCAATGGACATTGCTTTTGCTAAAGAGATCCATGACTTTCTTGTCATTTACTTAGATGACCTCACACCTTTCTCAAAATCTGACCAAGAACATCTGAAACACTTGAGACAGATATTCATAACATGTAGAAAATATGGGATTTCCTTAAATCCTAAGAAGTCTCTATTTGGTTTGGAAGAAGGTAAGTTGTTAGGTCACATCATTTCTAAGGATGGCATTAGAATTGACCCAGATAGAATACAGGCCATCTTGCAAATGCCCCATCCAAGAAACATCAAAGAATTACAAGCCTTCTTGGGAAAGATCAACTTTTTAAGGAGGTTTATCCCAAACTTAGCAGAATTAATCAGATTACTAAACAACATGCTAAAAAAGGATTCAAAAGTAAAGTGGACAGTAGAAGCAAATCAAGCTTTTGAAGGTATCAAATTGGCCCTTACCCAAACTCCAGTCTTAACAAATCCTCAATTTGACAAAGAGTTTATCATTTTCTCTTTTGCCTCCCAGCATACCATTGCTGCTGTCTTATTGCAGAAAGATGACCAAGGAAATGAGAAACCTATTGCTTTCTTTAGTAGAGCTCTTAGAGATGCACCTCTGAAATATCAGATCATGGAAAAACAAGCTTATGCTTTGGTCAAAGCCATCAAAGACTTCAGGATCTACATCCTGTACTCTCATGTTATAGTGTATGTACCAAGTCCCATTGTGAAAGACATACTCACTCAAGAAAACTTAGAAGGCAGAAGAGGAAAATGGATTGCCAACATTTTAGAATTTGATATTGAGATAAGACCTACAAAACTGATAAAAGGGAAAGGTTTGGCAAAATTAATGTCTGAAACAAATTTTCAAGCCTTGGACATTAACCAACTGGACAGTGAACCGGAGCTGGTGACTCCAAAGATCAATGCAGCCTTTGAACAATCCTAGTGGTATTCTGATATCTGTTATATATTGCAAAACCTGTGTGCTCCCCCAGGATTGTCCAGAACCAAATCTAGATTTCTAAAAATGAAAGCTTCAAAATTCTGTGTCATAGATGGCAATTTACTATGGAAAAATCATGAAGGTATACTGCTGAACTGTTTGAATATGGATGAAACTGACAATGTTATGAAATAATTTCATGCAGGTGATTGTGGTGGACATTTATACTGGAAGTCCACTGTGGACAAGATACTAAGTGCAGGTTACTATTGGCCTACTCTGTTCTCTGATGTTAAAAAATTTACCACTTCATGTCACAAGTGTCAAATATTTGAGGGAAAGAGAAAATTACTGCCCCTTCCTTTGAGGCCTATTGCAACAGAGAAGCCCTTTTAGCAATGGGGCCTGGACTTTATTGGGGAAATTCATCCTTCATCCTCAGGCCAACATAGATGGATTCTAACAGCCACATATTACTTTACTAAATGGATTGAAGCTGTTCCATGTAGGCAGGCAAATGATTCAACTATCATTCAGTTCCTTGAGACCAATATCCTTTCTAGATTTGGTTGTCCTGACAAGGTTATAACAGACAATGCTGCTGCTTTCAGATCCAAGAAGATGGTGAACTTTTGTCACAAATTCCATATCACTTTGGGTCATTCTACAGCATACTACCCTCAAGGAAATGGTTTAGCTGAATCTTCTAACAAAAGTCTTATCAACATCATCAAGAAAGTATTGGAAGAGAATAAGAAAAATTGGCATAAGAAGCTTGTAAATGCCTTATGGGCAGACAGGCTAACAACCAAGAGATCCATAGGGGTCAGCCCATATGAATTGGTTTATGGAATGGAAGCCAAATTCCCTTCATCCTTAGGGATCCCTGTCATGAAACTTCTTCAAGAAAGTCAAGCTGAACCAAATGACATGCAAAGAAGAGTAAATCAAATTATATGCTTACAACAAACCAGAGATCAGGTGTTTAACAGAGTTCAAGTCCTACAAGAGAAGCTGAAGAAAGCCTTTGATAGAAGAACCAAGGCTGAAGACTTCTTTATTGGTGACAAAGTGCTTAAATGGGATTCAAGAAGAGAAGACAAGGGTAAGCATGGCAAGTTTGACTCACTTTGGAGAGGACCTTTTGTGATTCAACCAGTACAAGGAAATAATACTTATTTCTTGGAAAGTCTGGATGGCACTGAAGCTGAAGAGGGCCCTATAAATGGCCGGATGTTAAAGCACTACTTTGATTACTTTCCATGTATATAGCATGGCTGTTCCCCTGTACATAATCTGTTGTATATAATGTTTTCTTTCAGCATGTGAATAGCTCAGTTTGAAAGGTATTGCAGAATCAGGAAAAGGTTTTTAATTCGGCAAGTTCCACAAGTGTGACAGATTCCAGTTTTGAAGTACAAAGAGAAACTTTTCAAGTTTTGAAGAGAAGTTACACAGTCAAGGCAGTCTGACCTGCTGTTCTTGGTCTTTCAAGAAGAAAAACCATCCCCAAGTGGAGCCACTGTTAGCTACCTATACCAATAGGTTTCATGTTTCATGATTGGTAGGGGAAGTGCCAATATGATCTACTTTGAGGATGCAAAGATCTCATATTTTGGGTGAAAGACAAATAACTACAGTTGGTTGATGTGGTCCTGCTTCTCAATGGGTGATCCAACAGTCTAAGCTGGGTCATGCCATGTTTCAATTTTGTGTTGTAGATTAGAGGAAGAAATCTGTCCAAACAGTTCAATCTTGGCAGATAAAGTAGTTAGGTAGAGAATGAAGGTTCCCAACTGTTTAATCTGGGGCCTTGGAAGCAATAAGGCTAGCCTTAGATAGAAAATCAAAAGAAAAAGCCAAAGGAAAAGAAAAGGCACATAATGGTTTGCAAGTCTAAGTGCACCCTCTTTGGAGTAACAAAAAATGCTAGGCAATAGAGTGGGTAGGTAGATGGGGTTGCAGAAGCATGATTTTATTTATGTCACTGGCCCAACCAAAGAAAAAACATGGTGCCAGTGTAGGTCTCTTATTCAGCAGTTTTTGCATCAACTCAATGAAGCATGTCTAACTTCCAGATTATCCCCTATCACATTCATTACTAACATCCCAATACTACCTATGTTCATGAAAGAAATCAAACTCTTTTGTTGATTCTTGTTTCTTTAAAAGCCACATTTCTTGTGTAAAATTCTTTTCATTTTGATCTACTTCCTGAAACTAAGTTGATTCCATATAAAACTTAGTGTCTTTCCCCCTTCATCCACCTCTTCCACTCATATTAACTCCTAATTTCCTATTTATTTAAACTCCCTATACTCCTTTTTACCTATCATTAGGATAATCCTATAAAACAAATCCCAAATATGTACATATTCCCTCCCCCTTGGCATTATAGCCATATGCTTGAATATTGGAAAATCATGCAGGAATAAAGTCTGCTTGCATGTGGTTGTATGAAGTCAGGGATTAAATTGACCTCTGGTCAGTTTGATAACCTAAGCTATACCCCTTTTCCCTTTACAACCCTTCGAAATCATTTACCCACACTACTTGCAAAAAAGCCTTGTAAAAAACCCACCTTTTTCCATTTTATCCAAAGTTTATTTGCAAATGCGCACTTTTGCAAAAAAGCATTGAAAAACCCATAAAATCCGCCAAAATCTAAAGGTTCCGCCTGGGCGCACATTTCCAGAAAAACTATAAAATATGCCCCGCCCGCTGCCGTATTGTCCTGCCATCTTATTGACCCGTCGACCGTCGGATTTGGGCTTTCCCATCCAACGGCCCTCATCCATATCGGGTCGGCCCCGACGACTGAACGTTACTTCCCGAGAAACTGTCAGAGGGTGACATCAGGCCTCCGCCACGCGTCGCCCCCAAATCTCATCGGGCCACCCTCTGACAATACCGCGACCGTATCCAGAGCGGTCCGAGAAAACCACTTACCGCTTATTGTTTACCGCTTATCCTGTCACGTCCTCGTCATCGCTACGTCACGCCCATGTCATAACCACTCAGCACCGTGTCAGCGCCCGGCCCGCCACTGCTCCGACCTGTCCGCCACCTCACCAGTCCCCGTGGACCACTCACAGGCCGCCACGTCATCCTTCCGTACCCGACCCCACCTGATGATGTCATGCTGATGTCATCCAGAAAAAGCGCCAATAACCCAAAAAGTCCATATTTTCGCCAAAAATCATAGTTTTTTTTCACTTTTGGCAAAAGAACTATTGCTCTGTTCTGCATGCATATTACGACCATTTCGCCGCCAGCCTGCAAAATTCGACTTGGAGACCGTGGGCACCTGCAAATTCACCTGCATTATTCACCATTGCCAAAGCTTTACCAGGTATTTATCCAAGTTTCCCCTCCACACCTGGTTTCGTGTATAATTCACTAGAGCTAGCTTAAAAAGAGTGAAAAACAGTGTGTTTGCCAGCAAATCCCTCGCAATCAACATTCATTTGAGTTGTAAGGTCGAAATTCACCTGCACAGTCCACATTTAGCCAAGTTGTCATAAAATTACAGTCAGTCCGCGCATTCGTGGACTTGAAACTTGAGCTGCACAAATTCACCGGGAAAATAGTGGTACCAGTCCCAGCAGTTGCTCATTTATCTCTCGTTCGAGAATTTCGATTGTTCTCGCCACAATTTACCTAGTCCTTTCCTTGCAAATTTCCTCACTCTTGCAGAATACCCCTCTGTGTTGCTTTGTCCAGCAGAGCAAATCCTTATACAATTCAAAGTCCTAATTAGCCATGGAAACACCAGTAGCATTAAATGTCCCACCTCTGAATGCCCCACACAAAGAGTTAGAGTGGAAAGCCCTGGGTGATACAGATTATCAGATGACAGAGACATTCTCAATGAATTCCAAATTTAACATTCATATGCTAAATGAGTTAAATGCTCAACACCTCAGTGGAGTTGATATTTTAGGGATTTGGGACTCCAATTTGCCCATCTTTAACCTTCCTCAAGTCAATGTCCTTCCAGACTTGATCCATAGATGCTGTGAAAACTATGATCCATGTCAAAGAGCTGTTCTCAGTTCCAGAGGTTCAGTCTTGTTCCATATCACCCCTGAGGCCATAAATGAGATGCTGCACTTTCACACTGCAAAGCCACTAACTCCTCTCTCTATGATGGACTTATTAAAGAAGGGGGGCAAGCTGTCCAGTGCCCAGGTCATCAAGATTAATCAGTTATTTATTCAGCCAAGCTCTGAAGCTGTGAGAACACCTCCTATTGGAAATCCATATCTCAATGACTTGGGCAAAATGCTTGTGGACTTGATCAGTTATGTCCTGGGGTACAGGGGAATTGAGGATGTTGATGACACTATTATGGCCATGCTGTCCATTTTTTCCCCTGGAAAGCCTCCTGCTATCCACTATGATTATGCTACATACATTGCCAATAAGATTCATGAGCAACTGATGAATCTAGAGAGGGAGAAGGTGTTTAGATACACCTCATACATCTATCATTTGTTCTTATTTTATCAACCTAACAGTTTCCCTATTCCTCTCAAGAAACTTGATGCCCAGGGAAACCCAAGGTCTGTAGTATTTTGGACTTCAGTTTTTCATCACACCTCCTGTTCACCATACACATACTGTGAATTCATAGACCTTTTTATCCATCCAGCTATGACCTTGTTATTTGGTGTCCCTCCTCCAAGATTGACCGATGAGATGCAAAGAATACTCCAGCTCTCAAAGGTATACAACATTGGTGATTGGTACTTCTACCAACACCATACAGTAATCAGAATATATGGCTGTGAGCTGGACCCTTATAGGCTGCCAAGATATGTCCCTATGAGACTCTTTGCCTTGGAGTATTTCAGGCAATTTGGAAATGCAGACCAGGTCCATTTCCATAGTAAAAACAAGAAGGTGCAACTAAAGGTCAGGAACCAGCTAGGCCCATTTCTTTACAACAAAAGGGAGAAGGGATGGAAGGAAGCAAATATGATCCTAGAGAGCCTCCAATTAGAAACCAGTTTCCGGTGGGTACCTTATGACCCTAATCATTTCATTTCTCTCAGGAGGGTAAAACATAAACTGGGTGGCTATGCTCACATCAGATTGCCTCACATTGAAAAATATGCCAATTTACTAAGTTGGAAAGAGGGCACTCTAGAAGAGGCAATCACTAGAGAGAAAATGCTACAAAGAGAGGCAAAGAACATTGAGAAAGAGGCTGACTTGGAAACTTGTGGGTAGGTTTCCTCTTCCTATCAGAGGCAACTTGGAGCAACTGCCTCATCTTCTACAGCCCAGTAGCAAGTAGCTATAACTGTTCATCAGGTGTCATGCAAGGGTAGAGAAAAGCAGATGGAGCAGGAACATCCACCTCATATAGAAGAACAGCAAAAAGAAGAGCAGCCAGTGCAGCAAGAACAAACAGTTGAGGCCCCAATGTCCACTGGGCAACAGACTCAAGAAACTATGCCTCCTAGATAGGAAACAACAGTGGAGGCCTCGGTGCTCCAAACTCCTCAGAATGAAGATAGAAACCGAAAGAGGGATAGAGAGCAGGAGACTCCCCTCACCACATCCACAACTCAAGGGGAGAAAAGGAAAAGGATGAATCCCTTTTCTGAAGAAGAGATGCCCATCGGACAATCATTGGGCATGGGCCCACCAAGCATGGAGGCATCGGCCAGTTCCTTTCAGCAGGAACAAGAAAGAATAATTGGAGGAGAGATCAGCTCCTCAAGTCAGCAAAGGAGAGCCGAAACAGGCATCAAGCAACAATTCATTGACATAAAAAAGAGGAATGAGCCACTCAGGCTCCAGATCTATAATCAACTGCTCAAAATGGCCCCTACAAATCAGCAGAGGCTTATGTCAGCTTATGACATAAATGAGGGGAAAATGACCATGATTCATTTCATGCCAACCATGTTGCAGCCACAGTCAGCTGCAGATTATATAAGGACCAACCTTGAGGTTCTTGCAAAAGACATCCACCCTATGGATCAAATAGAACTTCACAAGCAAACGGGTGAGATGGTGTATTCTACACTTGCAGATAAGACCTTCTTGGCACATAGGTTGGAAAATAGACTGAACAATACAACCGCCCAACTTGAGTTGGAGAAGGCATCCTCTCACGCCAAAGACAACAGGATAAGGTCTTTGGAGGATATAATCATAGAGCTTGGGCATGACCCAAAGGACCCTAAAGCTATAAAGGAGCTGCTAAAGATAAGAGATTCAGACATTGCAGCTCTAAGAAAGATGATAAAGATCCCAGCAACTCTTCACCCTCAAACAGAGGAGGTTGCCCAGCAAAGAAAGGACCAGGATGTATCAACATTGCTGGTAACACTGCATAAACAACTTGTCCAGACAGAGGGAAAATTGGTAGAAACAGAGGCTGCATTGCAGGTAGCCCTACAGCAGAAAGAAGGAGGCCAAACATTTCAGCCCCCTCCACAAGTAATCAACCTTGAGGAACCCCCTCAAATTGTCACTCCTCCTACAGAGAAAACAGTTGAGACAACTCCATCTACCTCAGCACCAGCACCAACATCAGAGCAGGCTCCAAGCCTTGACATGCAGAAGCTGATGAATGAGATTCAAGCCCTGGAAGCCCAAATGGCAGAGCTAAATGAAGCCAAGGAAAATTTAGCTAAGCTGAATGAAAAATATGACAAGTCTAAGCAAAATGTAGCTGAAAAAGGAAGAGAAATAAAGGCTCTCAAGGAAAAGATAAAGGAGCTGGAGAAAGAGCTCACCCTTGACAAGGTCGTAGCTGAAATCAGGACAGTTTTATGGGCCAACATTGGCCAATCAATAACAGATCAGTGGCAGTATATAGGACTATTCATGAGAAAATGGAGCTCATAGGCAAAGCACACAGGGAAGTCCAAAGAGAAAGAGCATCTCTAGGAAATATGCCTGAGATAGCCAATAGAATGATCAACGTTCTCAATAACCGCACAGGTCCTCACCTGGCAGCAATAGGGATCCCCAATAGAATTGAAACCATCCTGCTGATAAAGAGGGTCCTCACATTAAGAAGCCTGGTACAAACATTGGATAGAAGAAGCCAGGACATGCAAACAGAAGTAAACAAATTCATGGATAAGTTTGCAGCATTACAAAGCAGAGGCCTTCCTGGCTTACTGAACAGCGCAGGGAGGTTACTATCACATGAGAATTATGCCAAAAGGGTGAATACATTTGCCACCAATCAGATCACTGCAAGATCAAGTACCCCAGAGGAAACAGGGCCAGCATCTGGGAAAAGTCTCTATGACAGAGTAGAGAACTTATTTTTTATTATGAATGAGATCAAACATTTGTTTGAAGTGCCTCCAAACTTCTACAAATATACAGAGGCAGATGAAACCTTAGATGCAATTTTGAGACATCAACTGCCCACACAGGAATGGTGGACCAAAATGATACAGTTGTTACTGTAAATAAGAGGCTTTCATCAAGTTTTTTCATCAAAAAATATAAGTCATCATGTTCAGAAAAATTTGATGCATTCAGTATGTCTGGAGAAGAATGGACTGAGCCAGCTCAGCAAACCAATTCGGCCACTAAAGCAATACTGATAGCTACAGATGACAGGGCCGAGAAAGCTACAACATGACAAAGCCATAAAGACACATCATTCAGCATTAATGCAGAACTCTCAACCGACTCAGTGACCTCCAAAGGTCAAAAAGACTTCTGACAGAATTAAAGAGTATTCATTTTGTATTTAGAGAAGCAATAACTTCCTTATCTGCTATTCTGTAAAGTTGGTGAGCATATTTATTTATCAAGTGACTCAGCGGTTCAGATATTTTTGTATAACCGATTGTATATATTCCCCCTCACATAAGCTTGGAGGGGTTGTTGATTTTCTGTTCAAGAGATACTATGCTGTAAATGTTCAGAGTTTTAATACAACAAAGCTGATGGAATTTCCAAAGTTCTGTGTCGTCTAATGCATTTTGGTGTGCTTGCTGAATGCTACAGGATTCCTGCGTATTTCATGGAACAATAAGTTTCTTTAACCTATTCGTTATGTTTGTTATTTCCTTCATAATCCATTCATGTTCTGTGTTTCACAGTTTAATGGCAAAGAAAAAGAATAGTCTCAGGATTTATTCATAGAATACCCTGAACTCAATCTATGCTATTATGTATGTTTTCCTCAGTTATAGTTATAAGACTGTGATTCTTAATTGCTGCACTTCCAAACTATACCTTTCACAGTGATTATCGTTCAGGAATTCAAACCTGCTCCTAGTCAATACATCTCTTTCTCACATCACCAACTTAGTGGAAATTTCTTAATTGCCTTCCACTGGTTAAACATACTTCATCATAACAGTTTTCAAGTTTGTCTCATGAAATATTTAAAAGGCCCTGCTGCTTCAACAATCACACTCAACACTTTCAAACAACCTACAACCACAGACTCCATTGCCCAATGGTCTAAAACTATCTGAAGATATCACCTTAGGTACTGAAAGACATCATTCAAACAAAATTTTCAAACCAAACCCTCACCTCATATCTAGCCTAAGATTCTTAACAACAAAGTTAAACAGTCAAAGAGAGAGCCCTCTCTGATTACAGGTTGGCTAGAACCTGTGATCCAAAGCTTGGTTGGTGGTTACCCCGGCCGTATTCCCTCAGGAGTCAAAGGGAACAACCTGGGTGTTAACAGAACCCGTGCCAAGTCATCGCACAAACTAGGCACCCACGCCTTTGTTTCACCGTCGGGTGCTCCTTCGCACAACCGGACGCCACACCCGTGCACACCCTACTCTTTGACCGGCAAGTGCTCCTCTACTCGTGCCCTCACCCAAACCAAGACAATGTGTTTCCTCATGTAGCCTCACTGAAGGTTGGGCGCATCACCATGCTGCGACTTCCCCTTATTTGCTGCGGCTACCTCCTACTCCACACACTTCTCCTTTGTTGGATGAGCGAAGATGTGTTGCCAAATGAACTCTATGCCATTTTTACTTATACGAGTGGTAGGGTGAGTTAGCCTACCCAGCCGACTCGTCCTCCACGCTATAACACGCCCCAACTCCATCGCAAATACTTGTCGGCTTTTGCTTCCAAGTTGGCTCGACTCCGTGAGTGATCAACCAAGCTCCCACACATATAAATCCATCACTCTCCTTCATTTGTGCTCGCATGTTCACTTAACTCCACGCGCACCTTAAGTCTGAGCTATTCATTGAAGTCGCCAACCGCTCATCCTTCGTTTAGTCGCGGTCACACTTCGGTCGGAACCGTAGGTCCTAACATCCTCCTCCACTAGAAGTCGTTGTCGTCCTCGACAACATGCAATCCTAGTAGCCATCCACCAAGATCATCAACAACTGTCTCATCCATGATGTCAACTCCTCCACATACTGCAACCATCTCTGCAACATATGTAGAACCACTGTCTCCATCATGTCTCGTCTCGGCAACCATCTATCACCAAGATCACCATACCAAGGTATACACCTCATCAGTATGTCATACATCGAAAATCATCTCAATCCATGACCAACAACCATCTCGTCGCAATCCCCACATGTTGTTCCCCATTGTGGAAGGCTAGCCCCTCCATCTCAAGCTACACGTTTCCTGCAGCATCTCATGTCGACCTCATCATGTGTTGTCCTCATGTGAACTACTGCCATGATACTCCAACAAATGCTAACACATCTCTGTACACTTCGCAACCCCATGTCTGAACTAGTCAGGTGATCAGTCCAACTGTCACGTCCAAACCATGAGAATGCACATCCTCATGCCACCATCAGTCGTTTCTCAGAACACCCCGTCACATCCTCAACTCGATCAAGAATCCATCTCCATACAAGTGTAAGCCATGCTCAGGTCCATGAAGTAGTCTCCATCTCATTTGCAACATGTTGTCCATGATGTCTAGTACTAATGTGCTGCATGAAATCAGCCACATCTACCCCAACATCATCATCCATATGTGTATCTCCTCAATATGAAGAGATCATCTCATCAAATTCTGACTCTCGATGTGCCACATCCAGGTCCATGAAGCAACCTCCATCATATCTACAATGTGCCATCCCTCAAGTCTGCCATAGAAACAAGTATACACCTGTCTCATCTATCCATGTGTTGCCCATGATCATAGATCAATCAGCTCCCATGTGTCAAAAGTGGTTAAGTCTCGGCTCAACCCATGCCCAAGTGTTGCCACCAAGGCATCATCATCGTTGTAACTCCATCACTCCAAAGTGTCTCATATCAATCCTTCACATCAAGTCACTCTTTCAAGCCATTTCCATACATGTACTCGAAAGTATGCACCCCATCCTGCATCAAAGTCTCTGACCTCAACTCCTCAATGCATCAAATCCTCTAATTCCACCATATATGAAGTCTCCCTGGAAGTCACAACCCCATGTCATCATGAGCTCCATGAGTCATCTCCAACCAACATCTCAGCAAGCATACAAGTCTCGGCCCAAAGGTCTCTGCAAGATGCCTCAGCTCTCCATGTAGTAGGAATGCTCCATAGCCTGCTCACAACTCCATCCAAGTCCATGGCCTTGGTGTACAAGAGTGCACAACCTCTCCATCGACTCATAAAACATCTCCATGTCACATTAGCAAATCCACCTGCACAACATCCTCGCCTTGGCACTCCTCACTGGATGCCCATAAGTGACACCTCTTCAAGTGCTCTTGCATCATGTCCCTACATAGGACTGCCATGATCCATGTCTCCAACCTGATGTCCATGACTAAGTTGCCCATGTAGTTCAACCAAGTAGACTCATCACAACAATCATGCATCCTCATCCAAGTCTGCAATCTTCAGTCTAGTGAACTCGGTCACCCAACCATATAATCATCATCACGAGTCCCTTCCATCATAGCTCCCCCACTAAAGGTTCCACCAAGACTTTCTCTTCCTTGTTAGCACAATCTGCATCTTCATCCTGCTCCATTGTCCAACCAAGTTGAAGAAGTTCGTCCTCAATATTCTTTTCCAAGACTTCAAGTTCCTTTTGAATCCATGGATTCTCTTCTTTCATCCACTTCAACCTGTATAAGGTAAGCAAGAGCTTCCCTTCGCATTCTTCCAAACCTGCCATGCCTTGTCGTTCAGCTTGGCCCAAGCACAAAGCTTCTTCTCTGCTAAACCTGTTTCACCATTCACCTAAATCACCCTGATGTTCCACCTGTCACCTGCAAAACTTGAGCTCCCTGCCAAGTCGTCGGTCTTCGTAGAATCAACTCCTTGATTCAGTTCACCAACTCCCTGGCACTAGCTCTGATACCACCTGTCACGCCCCTACACCTGCAATAGTCTTTCAACCGCTTATAGCGAGGTGCGCCACTACCAATTGTTTTCTTTTCACCAATACTTACGATTGTAGACTACACCTAACATTCCACTTATCCTACTTAGTTTGTGTTTCGCAACCAAATATTATTAATGTGTTCCTTTATACAAGTGAAAGCCCATAAAATTCACATAAACAACATTATACAAGAGAAATGCACAACAGTATAGAGGGGCAACTCCCTGCAATATGAGTCTACCCGAGTCAATATATTATACAATCTTCACTTACAAAGTACAAGTTAAATCTTGGGAAACCCCAAATTTACACTTAGCCAATTTTACAACCTTCGGCAAACTTGGTTTCCCAGCTCGTCGGCGCCTCTGCACGGTCGCCGCAAGACTCACCAACCCTTCGTTCACCTCGCCGCACGATTGTATTGTTTTCCCAACTTGGGCGTGCCTCATCGTAACCAAGTCGCCACACACGGGTGCCTCCGCATGAGTCACACCTTCGTTCACAATCTCAACACTTCACCAAGTCACACCGTGCACACTTGCACGATGGGCGGGCACTGACCCGAGTCACCCAAGAACCCGTGCCAAGTCGTCGCACAAACCGGGCGCCCACGCCTTTGTTTCATCGTCGGGTGCTCCTTCGCACAACAAGACGCCACACCCGTGCACACCCTACTCTTCGACCGACGGGTGCTCCTCTACCGGCGCCCTCACCCAAACCAAGACAATTTGTTTCCTCGTGTAGCCTTGCCCAAGGTTGGGCGCATCACCATGCTGCGACTTCCCCTTATTTGCTGCGGCTACCTCCTACTCCACACACTTATTGTTATAGACATTTTTGTGCCTTACAGCATAGAGCATGAAATGTCAATAATCTAAGGGATCCAAAGTCCCTAAACATGTTGTTCCTACCCCTAGAGGAACAAGGTCAGCAAACCACAGCACTTCAGATCAGTTCTCCACTGAAAAACACTCAAAAACAGGTCAATTTTGGATCAAAGCAGCTGCTCCACTAAGCATCTGCGCTGAATGTCAAAAGCTCCATGGTGTACCTGCGCTGCATAGCAAGTGCAACAAAGGCTACCTGCGCTGGGCGTACTTTGACATGTGGAGGAATCTTTTCTCAATGTGCCAGTGCCCAGGAAGCTTCCAAAATGACACTTGGATCAGAAGATTCGCCTAATGATGAGTTAAGAGCTTCTAAAACTCCAAGTGGAAGGTAGAAACTCCGAGTGGACTCAAGGACTGAAGAACAACTGGAGTTGAAGAGGACAACAAGTCACACATCAAGCTGACTTATCTTCACTCCAAAACTCTATATAAGGATCTCATCCCATGGGATCTGGAGGCCGGAATTTTGTGCAAAGAATTGTTGTTGGTTTACAATTGAGAGTATTGGGTGATTGCCTGAGGGAGGTGAAGAGGAGATTTCTTTCCGTCGGGAAGGTGATGCTGGATTGGACCTCTTATGGTTGTATCACCGCCTGAACCTTACTTTCTTCCATTAATAAAGCATTTGAGGTTCTTCTATTCACATGTGTTTCAATGATGTGTTGTCTTACTTGCGTATTTGATTTATGCTAATCCTTGAATCAATTATGAATGCATGCTTCTTGTAGTTTCCTTTTCTCATCTTGTTTGCAGGATCTTGTGTAGCTGGGCCCGTGAGAAGACTTGGAGCTGGGAGCAAGCGACAAAGAGAGAAGATTGGATCGACCATTTGCGCAAGACATCGGTAAGTGGATCTCTTCCTTTCCTCTTTTGCATGTCATAAAGAAGTAATCTTAGATAGCTTTGCTTCGGCTGTTGCTAAGGAACTATCACCCTTAGAGTGGGATAGGGTCATTCCGTGTTGGATACTTTTCCCCACAACAGACTGGCGCCTGGGGGCAAGCAAAAGGCATCTAACAAAAATCCACACACAACACGGACCGAGCCCAAATCGCCATGTGTCATATGTAGAGGGGACCACCTCCACCGTGATTGTCCCAGTATTCCCCGGATACTAAGGGACTGGTCCCCTCGTTTGCACAGTTCGGAAGCGTCAACCTCTGACAACCAGGTTGAATGCTTACCGTCGACCAACGAAAGTGAAGGTTCTAGACAACGAAAGGGAATGAGATTCCCCTGCGAACTGTGTGAAGGCAATCACACCCTTCGCCATTGTCCCTTTTTAGACGAAGCAAAGAGAGTTTTGGAAGATCGACCGGTTGCACCGTTGCTACTTCCTCCTGGATACCAAAAACTCGCGCCAAGTCCTTCGTTGGTCAAAAATACAACTGCCCCGCTCATAGGGCCAGCTGAAGTGTCAGTCACTGAAAGTGAACCTACTGAATCCGGACCGGACGAAAGTCCAAAGGTCGAAACGGCAGTTGACCCGGTTCTCCCTTCAGAAGTTTCATCTTCAAATACCACAGTCACTGAGGATTCATCTTCAGATGACACCCCTACCGGAGAGAGTAAGGACGACACCGTCCAGATTCTTTTCATCAACACCGATTCTGATGAACATCAGGGCAATGTGCCCACTCCTTTATCGCAGGAAGGAGCATCGTCAGGATCATACCCGGCCGTATATTCGGTCCCACCACCAAGCAACCTGGTTGTGTCCTTTGATTGGAACCAACTAGGCAGACCCCGGTTACCAGCCAGTATACCATTTAGAATTATAGTCCAAATATACAAAATGGTGATGGCTGGGACTATCATTGATGAAGGGGCATCTGTGAGTATCCTGTCCTCTATTGCTTGGAAAGCACTGGGTTGCCCGGCGCTTTTGCCTGAGATAAGAAATCTCTCGGGTTTTGACAAAGGAACCAGTCGACCATTAGGGATTCTACCTAATGTGCCTATTACATTGAAAGGGAAGGCTGTCAAGATGAATTTGATGGTCGTCCAAGGACCCTTGGATTATAACCTACTCCTTGGACGAGACTACATATATTGCATGGAAGCAATAGTCTCCTCACTCTTTCGAATAATGTTTTTTCCATACGAAGGAAGAATGGTCAAGCTCGTAGACCAACTTTCACTTCCGGGATCACGCATCGCAAGTAGTCACATACCTATCCTTAATGGTCTTTTCGATCAAGAAAGGTCTCTCCCTCCGGTTCTTCTTCCTGATGAGTGCGAGTGATTCGGGAAAGAAAGGCTGGAACCCAAGGGGCATGCATCCTGGTCTGCTCTGGAGGCAGAAAAAACCTTGGGTGTAAAGTAGAATTTCCGCGGGAGAATATGACTAGTCCGTACCCCGTCCCCTCCTTCATCTTCGTAAAACAGAAGAGCCGGCAAGAGCTCTCATGCAGAAGAAGGGGCAGTTAGGAATGGGGTTGTTCTGGAAAAGGATTCTTTTGTCAAGGTTACTTGTTTGACAAAGGTCATTCACCTTTGTCTAAATAAGTAGGCTCTGCCAAAGAAGGGGATCCGTTTGCGGCAGCAAGCAGTAACCATCTTTGGGTAAAAGGCAAGCCTCACCCATTAAAACAAATGATTTAAAGGATAAGTAGGGGCAGCCTCCAAAGAAAGAGATTCTATTGCTGCAACAAATTGTAACCATCTTTGTGTAACCTAATGATAGACATCGCCGAAGAAAGAGTTTCATTTGCGGCAGCAAACAAAACCATTCTTTGGGTAACCAGAAAGAGGTAAGCCTCACTCGTTGAAAACAAGGGTTTTTGACGGACAAGTAGGGGCGACCTTGAAATTAGACTTACACCTGGGGGCATGCAAACCTCTTGGAATGCAAGCACGGGCGGCTATTTTGTTTTTTAGTTTTTTAGGTCCCCCCTTTAAACCTGTAGGTCTAACCCGTTAAACTCGTAGGATTAGCCGATACCCAGCTTGCATAAAGAGAGGATATGGAGCAAAGCATAGTGAGATGAAGCTCCTTAAAAAATAGCGAGCAATCTACCAGGAGACTTTCCTACTTTATGACTGGTAAAAACGAGCAGTTTTGGCAAAGTTCATGCTTGTTAAAAAATAAACGCAAGATCCGAGCAGTTTTAACGCGGACTTCATGCTTGTTAAAAAATAAACATAAGCATGTGAGCAAGCTTCCCCCCAAAGTTCAAGCTCATCTAGAAAAAATGAACTGGTAAATAACCATTTGAGACCGTAAATTCATCAGCCATAAAAGCCTTGGTTGTGTTTGTGCACCGTCACCTCCACTTTTCATTTGGCCGATCATTCACATCCACTTGATTGTTTACCTATTTTGAGGAACAGCTGTGAAGAGTGATCCCACCTAGCCATCCTTGTAATACTGCCGTGATTGGAAAATTCCAACCTGTACCTGGAATCTGCTGCTATCCCTGTTTATCACTCGTTCCTCAAAATACGAGTCTTCTTTGAGCTCTTTTCACTGACTCGTAAAATATGAAAAGTTTGCCGAGTTTTGGCCTTCCAGCTCATTAAAAAGACCGGAAGAGCTATCCCTCCTCTAGATTTTAATCTTTTTGGACCTGAGGGATTATTGCACAAAAAGATCGAGCGCTTGTCTGGTTCGGCTCGATAAAACTATCGAACATTCATCCCTTCTGTATTGTTTTATACTTTTTCGGACTTAAGGGATTAGATGACGAAAAAGGACCTTTGGAGTTAACTTTATGTACCTTTTTAGACTCTCTAAAAATGAAAAGGACCGAGTTGTCTTTGTCGCTAGACTCGTTAAATACATTAAATAGCGACAAACTTGTCTTTAGACGAGAACGAGTTTCCCTATCGTTAAGCTCGTTAAAACATAGCGATGGGCTTGCCCGAAGGGCAGGTTATAGAACAAGCATATGTTATCCTCCTCAAGCTTGACAAAAATAAAGAGGTACTGGTCAGAAATGACTGGGGAAAAATTGGGAGAACCTCAAAGCTTAATGGTAGCAAGTCGCTCTTGAACATGACACTTTTGCCTCCATAAATATCGGGTTGGGTTATTATCATTCACCGGTCCCTTCACCATGGTCTCGCCATACCATCCATACATGGGGTAATGCTACCGATCCATCACATCAGTGTCGTTATATGTTCAAGAGATGTCACTCAGAAAGTGTCAACCGGGTCCCATCCACTACCATACATCATCTTTCATCCTTCCATGACCGCCACCCTGAATCATATTTCACAGATCGTTTTCACCATCATCACTAGCTCCGTTCCGTGTCACTGATGTGGGATTCATTAAGGCCCTCCTTTGACGGATCACTTCTTGTCGACATCAGCTCATTATCCAAGAAGTTGATCTAGGAACACCCCCTCAGTACTTTGAAGCTTGCATGCCTCAATGGCAAGTTTCTCACTTCCGGCGATAGGTATACATTAATGACCTTCAACCAGGAGACTTTGCGTGGTGTTCGACGTCAGATCCTATATTCACGCCACGTGAATTGTGCTGCAGTACCTTGAGGGTCATCATCATTATCGGTGATTCCTCTCGTGCTTGTTAACAGTTTACATTATTGACTGGTAATCAAGCGATGTCTTTCCATGTTCGACTTCAAGAAATTCTCACATGGATCGACTTGTACTAGAGTGAAGATCGGACAAGTTTGAAGACCCCGGATCTAGTTTCATCCATCCGGGCTGCGATATATATTCAGGAGATAAAAACATAGACGTGTGCAGTAGATGATCATCCTACTAAAAGGATGATAATTAAAAGCAGAGAATTATCAGTCTATTATCAGACGATCGTCTGTTTATGTACAACAAATGTATTTATAAAGCTGAGCATGGGAAATGCCTGCATCAGCTAGATCATGAAAAGAAAGTATGAAAAGATAATGTATTGTATTGTATTTTGTTACAGGTCACCTCCCGACGATTGAATGAACTTCGGATCCTCCTAATAAAGCATTTCACCCGATAAATGACCTCATACTTTAGGGGGCAACTGTTATAGACATTTTTGTGCCTTACAGCATAGAGCATGAAATGTCAATAATCTAAGGGATCCAAAGTCCCTAAACATGTTGTTCCTACCTCTAGAGGAACAAGGTCAGCAAACCACAGCACTTCAGATCAGTTCTCCACTGAAAAACACTCAAAAACAGGTCAGTTTTGGATCAAAGCAGCTGCTCCACTAAGCATCTGCGCTGAATGTCAAAAGCTCTATGGTGTACCTGCGCTGCATAGCAAGTGCAACAAAGGCTACCTGCACTGGGCGTACTTTGACATGTGGAGGAATCTTTTCTCAATGTGCCAGTGCCCAGGAAGCTTCCAAAATGACACTTGGATCAGAAGATTCGCCTAATGATGAGTTAAGAGCTTCTAAAACTCCAAGTGGAAGGTAGAAACTCCGAGTGGACTCAAGGACTGAAGAACAACTGGAGTTGAAGAGGACAACAAGTCACACATCAAGCTGACTTATCTTCACTCCAAAACTCTATATAAGGATCTCATCCCATGGGATCTGGAGGCCGGAATTTTGTGCAAAGAATTGCTGTTGGTTTACAGTTGAGAGTATTGGGTGATTGCTTGAGGGAGGTGAAGAGGAGATTTCTTTCCGTCGGGAAGGTGATGCTGGATTGGACCTCTTATGGTTGTATCACCGCCTGAACCTTACTTTCTTCCATTAATAAAGCATTTGAGGTTCTTCTATTCGCATGTATTTCAATGATGTGTTGTCTTACTTGCGTATTTGATTTATGCTAATCCTTGAATCAATTATGAATGCATGCTTCTTGTAGTTTCCTTTTCTCGTCTTGTTTGCAGGATCTTGTGTAGCTGGGCCCGTGAGAAGACTTGGAGCTGGGAGCAAGCGGCAAAGAGAGAAGATTGGATCGACCATTTGCGCAAGACATCGGTAAGTGGATCTCTTCCTTTCCTCTTTTGCATGTCATAAAGAAGTAATCTTAGATAGCTTTGCTTCGGCTGTTGCTAAGGAACTATCACCCTTAGAGTGGGATAGGGTCATTCCGTGTTGGATACTTTTCCCCACAACACTTATCCTTTGTTGGATGAGCGAAGATGTGTTGCCAAATGAACTCTCCGCCATGTTTACTTATACGGGTGGCAGGGCGAGTTAGCCTACCCGGCCGACTTGTCCTCCACACTATAACATACCCCAACTCCATCGCAAATACTCGTCGGCTTTTGATTCCAAGTCGGGTCGGCTCCGTGAGTGATCAACCAAGCTCCCACACATATAAATCCATCGCTCTCCTTCATTTGTGCTCGCATGTTCACTTAACTCCACACGCACCTTAAGTCTGAACTGTTCATTCAAGTCTCCAAACGCTTATCCTTCGTTCGGTCGCGGTCGCACTTCGGGCGGAATCGCAGGTCCTAACACTGGGCGACCCGTGGTGGTGTGGTCGTGGGCAGAGGGCCTGCGTGCAGGACCCTCTGCCCATGGCCACACCACCACAGGCGACCGGGGGGCAGGGAAACTGAAATTTTTTAATTTTTTTTTTTAAATAATAATTATAAATTTTAACATTTTAAATTAAAAAATTTTAATCGTATAACTTTTTTTAAATATTAATTATAAATTTTAAAATTTTAAATTAAAAACTTTTATAAGTGTAAAATTTTCTTAACGAATTTTTTTTTCTAAATAAGAAAAAAAAGTGTTAAAAAAAAATTAATATAATAATTATTTTTTAAATAAAAAAAAAAAAATGATTTTAAAAATATCCATAAAAAAACAAATTTAATTTTTAATTTTTTTTTAAATAATTTTTTAAAATTTTTAAATTTTAAATTAAAAATTTTAATTCGTTTAAAAAAAATTTTTAAAATTTTAATGATTTTTTTTTAATAAGAAAAAAAATGGTTTAAAAAAAAGTTAATAATGATAATTTTTTTTTAATAAACAAGAATGTTAAAAAAAAACATTAAATGTTAAAAAAATTTGTTTTATACGTGTATATATATATATATATATATATATATATATATATATATATATATATATATATATATATATATATCTTTTTGGTTTTTTTAAAATAATTTTCATATTTTTTTGGGTTTTTTTTTTTATAGTTTGAGTTAATTTTTTTTTTTTTTAATATTAATTTTACTAGTTTTTTATTTTTTTTCCATTATTTATTTACTTTTATTATTTTTCTTAAATTAGCTTGTTTTTATTTTTATTTTTTCCTAGTTTTTGCTATTTTTTTTTAATTTCTCTAGTTTTTACTTACTTAATTTTATATTTATATATTTAAAAAAAAAAAAAATCTCCAAATTCTTTTATGGTTTATGAGATAATTTCTTTTAACATTTTTTATTTTTCATTTTTGTCTTTTTCATATATATTTTTATATATGTTTTTTAGAGACAATTATTTCATGTGGATTGAAAATTTAATTAACGATGTATAGATATGTAGAATATCAAAAATGCAAAAGATGGACCTTCTTCTTTAAATATGCAAAACAATAAAAAGCTCACTACAAAAAAAATAAAAACAAAAAATAAAAACAGGAAAATATGAAGAAGAAGACCACTTCCAAAGTTATTAAATTTACAAAATAATTATTTACATTTCATACATTATAAAATTAAAAGTACAAAAAAAAAGTCTTTTAAAAAAAGGGCATGGTGTAGATTACCACTTTTTAAAATCAACATCAAAATCATTATCATTCTAAAATGCAATGTACATAAAAAAAAAATTATAGTGCCAAAAACTATGCTCTAAAAAAAACATGTGTGTTTTGCATCACCCATTTTCAAAATTAGGTCACTTTTTTACTATCTCTACAAAACGGGTAACAGTATCAGTTCCCGTTTCAAAGTTTACGTTGTTTCCTCCTCTAGTAGGGATTTTGTGGCTTCAAACAGGCCATCATGTAATTTTCGCTATAACGTTTTTTGTGTGAAGCTTCAGAAGCGGAAATTAAAACCCATTTGAGCTGAAATCTTGGTGAACCTTGTGACAACATTTAAGATCTTGGTTCACTATATTTTCAGAGATACGATATTAGGAAGTTAGGGTTTTTGCACACTCCCGAATTCCATATCAAACAAGTGACATTGGGAAAATCGTCATAACTTTCTCTCTGATAATTGGATTCAAATTTCATAAATAGTCACAGCAAGAGGACGAGCTTTAGTTTTGTGAGTAGCGTTTTAAAGACCTAAGGTTGCAATAGTGACACGTGGCACTTCGTACAAGTTCTCTCTACTGAACCAGTCTATAATCAAGTTCTCTACTGAACCAGTCTATAATCAAGTCATCGTGGGAGATTGGGTATGACTCTTTTTTAAAGAATCCAATCTTGATCAGACCTGTGGGGTTGGAAATATGACTTAGAGGGTAACCACAGGAATCAATTTTAGAACCTGGAGATCCCAAATTACATATATACAACATATTCAATATCTAGCTCCTAGAAGGCAACAAAAAACATGCATTGAAGGATCACTGCAGTATGGACCACGCATCAATGATCAAGGGTAAGTATCCTACAACAAGGTATGTATGATTAGTGTTTACATTTGAATTTTTGAGTATCATCTATGATATATGTTTTCGCAGGACAATGTGAGTATATACAATGTCTTGGTTATATATCTATGTCTATATATGTCACAATTATTTTTTCGGAGTCCTAGATTCTTGATACTACATATTTTATGCCACATATTCTGATGCTACACTAAGTTTGCTCAATCTATATGATGTTGTAAGTTCATGTTACTTGTATTGTCATAGCTGATGGAATGGTCTCTATTGTTGTACTTAGAACATGGTCCATCACAAGTCTAGGGTCTATCGTCAATTTTTATTGTATATATCTTTAGGTCAGTTTTGGATATAATCTTGCATAGAGTCCAGGACTATATCAAGAGTGGGAGTCTTTTTCTACTCTTGCAACAAGTCAACAACAAAAGTGAAAAGAACACTTCAGGTACGCCTTGTAATTTTAATTTTAATTTATTCATTATTATGCACCTACATTTGTTTTGCAGACAGAGGTAAGTTGAAGGGTGTTTTGTTTTGTTTTGGGATTGGTTTTGCTGGGCAAATTTTTTATGCAGGTAGAAGAAGATTCAAGTACAACTCAAGAAAGAATTCAAGAGCAGAGTATCAAATAAAAGGAAGCATTGGAACGGGACATCCTTTGAAGACATGAAAACCATCCATATATTGTGAAGAAGTGTCAAGGCCAAGAGTCATCATTACAAAGTTGTAAAATAGTCATTTGTAAAAGTGTCATCATTGGAAGACTCATTATTGTAAAAGAGTCAATCTACCTAGCGTCAAAAATGCATTATTGAGAGGTATAGGAGTCTCTGTTGGTATGATGTCATGGTTGGGTTGCAAGTCATAGTTTGATTGGGTGTTTGGTCAAAATAATTGTAAATCATATTGTATTAGGGATCATTGTCCCTGGTACAGGAGTCCACAATTTTGTATTTAATGTTTGAATTTATAGAGTGGTAGGGTGGTGCTAGGTAGGTGAATGAAGTCGCCTACCGATTGGGGCCTATGAAAGCTTCAGGTTGGTATGGTGGTGCTAGGGCGAGTTGTAGCTCGCTAGGGTGTTAGGACATCCATTTAGTTCATTACTGAAGAAACTAGGGTGTTGGGGCATCCTTCTAGTGGGAGCTGGAGAAGAATGATTTTCTAGAATTCTAGGAAGTTGTTGCTTTCATTTCAATTGGGGATGAAGATTAAATAATTTATTAGAAAATCATTCGGTGGCTTTTGACCTGGAGAGGTTTTTCCACCTAAAATTCGTGTGCCTACTGTGTTTTTTTATTTATTGTTATTACTACATAAAAATTAATAATAATTGAATATTAACTAATGCTTTGAAAAGATTTAAATGTGTTAATTTCTAAGGAATACTAATTCGCCCCCCCTTTCAGCATTTCAAACACCAAATCACCCTGACCTCTTCCATATCACTAAATCCTCCATTTTCTCCCGATCCTTGTCATCCTGGTGCTCCCCTTCACATTCACCTCCATTTATCTTTTGAGGATGAGACTTCTATGAAACATCCCCTTAGCACTTCCCCTTACAACACACTTAGCATAGACTCCAATTCACACCATCCTCTTTTACATCACTGACTCCTCCATGTTGTCCTAGTCCTTATCATCCCGATTCTCCTCTTCGCATGCACCTCCCTTGATCTTCCAAGGATGAGACTTCTGGGACATGTCACCTGATTTGAAAATGAAGATCTTGGATTAATATTAAGGTATTAGAAACTCACGTGCATGGATTTTCCTATATCACTTAGTGCAACGAACCGATAAGAGTGTGAATAATATAGACAATGAGCAGTTAGAGAAACATAATAGACATACACACATAACACAACAAAATAATCAAGAGTTCACCCAAAACTTGTGGGCTACGTCTCCTAGTCCAACCTTCGGCGGTGAGCTCTCTATTATGTCTTCAAGAGCAGAGTTTTTTACAATGTGAGCTCAATTTGAGTCTCTACACAACAGATACAAAAAAGTAGGAGTTTACTTGAATCCCTCAATTCTCTCTGAGTACACAAACTCTCCCTCTCGCTCTCTGTCTCTATTTTCTCTCTGTCTCACCACTGCTTGCCTCTATCTCTGTCATTCTCTGGCTTTTAAGCTAATCGATGCTAGTCTATTCGTTTTCCCTTTCGGGCTCTCTAGCTCCCGACCTCTGCCTGCTCAAATCCCCTCTGAACGTTGAACAATAATTGTTAAACATCTTCAGGGATGGTGGCCACCTGTTTTGCAATGGAAGGGACCATCGGCACATTGAAATCCCAAAAATAGTTGTCCCCTCTTTACACAGAGAAACATTGTAAAAATTTGCCCAAACTCCTTTTATCGGACTTGAAATATTATCAATTCCACACTGAAATCTATTAGGTCCTCCTTTGTATCGCTATCGCAAGTCGCTCGGTCATGGGTTCCTTTATATTTGGGTTTATTATGGAAAATCCCAAATACAAAGAAAATCCCGACAATTTGGCTTCCTTCCAGACTTCAAATATTTTAATATTGCATTCATAAACCCTTTTGGGTCTGCTATATATCACTATCACATCTTTCCTTTGGCTTTAGATTGCCGATTGTGTCGATGAGCCTTATTGGCTATTGGCACATTGCATGGTCATTGGCCTCCTTGGCATCACCCCTTATAATGCTACGATGCGATATTGCGATATTGCAATCGCATGTCGCTGATCCTTCGGGCTGCGATTAAGTCCTTATATATATATATATATATATATGTATATATATATATATATATATATATATATATATATATATATATATATGTATATATATCAGCACGATTAAACGAGGACCATCGATCAAGCATGCAGATTAACGGTCCAGATTCAACCACGCTATCGCATCACTAATATATATATATATATATATATATTAGTGATGCGATAGCGTGGTTGAATCTGGACCGTTAATCTGCATGCTTGATCGATGGTCCTCGTTTAATCGTGCTGATCTCTATAGCACTTCCCATAAAACCGCCTCTGATAGACTCCGCCTACCACCGCCGATTGTGATATGCCAATCAGATTTGGGCTGTTGATCAGCCAGATCTGACGACTCTTGTGCATCATTCTTTTGACCTCTGATAGGCTCTGTTTTCTCTTTTTCTTCATGTTTTTCTCTTCCGATAGTGTTTTCTACCATTTTAAAGGTTCATCCTTTGTGATAGTTTTTTATTTTTGACGACTTAGAGGATTCTTTGGATCCATTTTGGATCACGCCTTCCCACTGAAAAGCTTTTGGACCACCAAAATTTGGTTTTTATGCATCGATCAAGTGAGGATACAACTTCCTCACTTGTTCAATTTCTATTCATCGTGCACTACTTGGTTTTGAACCTTTGAGTCTGATTCTGAGGTGCTTAACATCCCCTCTACGTGTATTTCTCACCTTCCTGTCCAGAACTGTGTCTTCCTGCAACTCATTGAGATATTCAGGCGACAGATCATCAATAGAAGGAAACTGACTTTCCTCTTTAGGATCTTCAATCAATGAAGGTTCATACAGCCTCAAGTTCTCTCCATTAACGACTAAATAGATATGCATATAAGCTGGAAAATCAAGGCGAAAAGCGTTTTCACCAATTTTCTCAAGTATCCTGAAAGGCCCATACCTTATTGGCTTCAAATTCTTACCTTCACCTTGAATTTTGTCTTTGCTAATGTATAGCCAGACTTGATCACCAACTTGGAAGCTATGCTCAATTTGATGCTTGTCATGCCTTGCCTTGTACTTGGCCTGGCTTCTTTCTAGCTATTCCTGTATTGCCTAGTGAATTTCTTGGATCTGTTCAATAAACTTAGTTGCTTTGTCCAAATCACTGTGTCCATCAACTATTATTTCTTTTCCAAAGACAAAATTCAAGGACACAGTGATGTGGCCTCGACCGCGCCACCCCCACCCTCGTTAGTCGCACCACCCTGCGACCCCCCACCCGCCCGGCCGGCGGCCGAGGCAAGCGCCACCCTTGTGGCCCTCCACCGCGCTCGGTCGGCGGTACGTCGATTCCCAAAATCGATGGGCCACCGGCCGGGCGGGGCGGGGGGCCGTGGGGGTGGCGCTGGCCTCGGTTGCGCCACCCCAGTGGCCCCATTCCCCGCCCGACCGGCAGCCGGTCGATTCCTTCCGAGAATCGACCGGCCGCCAGCCGGGCGAGGCAGGGGGGCGTGGGGGTGGCGCGGCCGAGGCCAGTGCCACCCCCGCGACCCTCCGCCCCGGTCGGTGGCGGCCCATCGATTCCCGGAATTGACAGGCCACCGCCGACTGGGGCGGAGGGCCGCGGGGGTGGCACGGCCCTCCGCCCCGCCCTGCCGACGGTCCGTCAATTCCCGGAATCGACAGGCCGCTGGCCGGGCGAGGCGAAGGGTCGTGGGGGTGGCCAGCGACACCCCCACGGCCCTCCGCCCCGCCCAGCCGATTTCAGGAATCGACAGGACGCCGGCCGGGCGGGGCGGAGGGGCGCAAGGGTGGCGCGGCCGAGTACAGTTCCACCCTTGCGGCCCCCCGCTTCGACCAGCCGCTTGCCAGGCGGGGCGGAGGGCCACGGGGCCTGGCCACCCCCGCAGCCCTCCGTCCCACCCGGCAGGTGGCTGGTCGATTCCGGGAATCGACCGGCTGTCGGCAGGGAGGGGCGGAGGGCCGCGGGCGTGGCGCAACCAAGGACAGTGCCACCCCTGCAGCCCTTAGCCCTGCCTGGCCGGCGGCCCGTCGATTTCGAGAATCAATGGGCCGCCGGGCGGGCGGGCAGGGGAGGCCGTTGGCCAGGCGGGCGTAGGAGGCTAGGGAGAGTGGGAGAGGGGGAGGGGAGGAGAGTAGGGGAGAGGGGGAGGGGAGAAGAGTCGGGGGAGAGGGGAGCGGTGGTGCGGGGGTAGGGGGTGGGGGGGGTAGGGGGGTAGTGGGGGTGGGGGGGGCATGGCCGTGTGGGTGGGGGTGTATGGGGGTGTGGTGGGCATGGGGTAGGGGAGGGGAGCGGGGGGAGAGAGAGGGAGAGGGGCCGGGCGCGTGGGTGGGAGGAGGGGAGAGGTTGGGGGGGTGTTAGGGCCGCGTGGGTGGGGGGGTATGTTGGGGGGGTGGACGTGGGGTAGGGGGTTGGGGGGGGGAGAGGGACAGCGGTAGGGGGGGAGCGGGGGGGGGGGGGGTATAGGGGGGGGGTGTGCGTGGGGTAGGGGGTTAGAGGTGGGGGGGTAGGGGGGAGGCCAGGGGGGTGCGTGGGTGGAGGGGTAGGGGGGTTGGGTAGGGGGATGGGCGGGGTAGGGCGCATGGGTAGGGGATTGGGGGGGGGGGGGGGGGGGGGGCGGGGGTAGGGGGGTGGCGCGCATGGGTAGGGGGTAGGGGGGACCACATGGGTGTGGGGTGTAGTGAGGGGGTGGGTTAGAGGGTGAGGGGGTAGGTGCGGGTAGGGATGGGAGTGTTGACGAGTCATGTGGGGATGTGGAGAGGGGGTAAGGAGGCAGGGGCATGGGGTGTGGTTGAAGGAGGTCAGAGTGTCGAGAGTGGGGGGTTGGTGATAGGGTGTTAAATGAGAAGTTATGAGGCATTTTTATGTTGTTGGATTATATGTCTTAATTATGATAAATTTTATTGTTTAAAATATCTACAATGCAATATTAAATTAGAGATATAATGTATGTTTTATTCAGTATACAAATAATGACTTTTGAATTCATTTAGTGATGTAATTTGTTCATAATGTCATGGTTTTTTAATTTTATAGTTGAAAAAATTTCAATTTCTTTTGTATCTAGCATGTTATGGTTGAAAACATGTTAAATTTATACTTAGGAAAGAAAAATGATATTCTACCAAAAACATTAATGTGTTTTTTCCTCATAAACAACTTTGTTTGAGACATAAAAATTTGGTTTTATTAGCATTTTTGAAAAATTTTGAAAATTGACCTTAAAAAAAAAAAATCATTGTTCCAGTATCATCACTTTCATTTTGAAGGTATATTTTGCACGAAAATTTCATAGTAAATTTCGTAGTCACTGCCATTTTTAAAACATGTTCAAAATTGACACCTAAAAAATGAAAACATCGTTCCAGTATGCACACTTTTCGTTTTTAGCACTATTTTTGATGTTTTTTTGGGGTTTTTTGGCCAGAGTTCTCATTTTGAGTTTATAGTTCCCCTTTCAAAGTTTACATTGTTAAAGGAGATCTGTGAGTAGAAGAGTTCTTGGCACGGTTGTAAGCATGTTGAACATAACACAAATGTTCATCCCAAAGCTTGCGATGCTTGTTGCAATAGCCCCTGAGCAACTGGATCACTGTCCTGTTGACCAACTATGTTTGGCCATCTGTTTGTCGATGAAATGTTGTGCTCTTCTTCAATCTGGTGTACATCAATTCCCACAGACTTGACCAAAAATTCCCAACAAATCGGGAATCTGGATCAGATACAATGGAAGTGGGTAACTTAAAATGAACCCATACATGCTAAAGAACAACTTCACTATTTTTTCAGTTGTAATCTGCTTGTTACAAGGTATCAAAATACACATTTTGCTAAACCTATCCACAATAACATACAAATAATCATGACCTTTTATATATTTTGGAAATCCCCAAACAAAGTCCATGGAAACACTTTCCCAAGGATGAGAAGGAACTAGAAGTGGAGTGTACAAGCCTATTTTTCTATTGTTGGGCTTGCTTTTAACACACATGGTACACCCTTTTATATATCTAGGAATTGTTTCATGCATTCTTGGCCAATAACAGAACCTTTTGCAGTTATGCAACTGTTTTACTTACACCAAAATGACCTGATATAAGAGAAGTATGTGCTTCTCCGATTATGTTAACTCTTTCAGTTTTTGGAATGCATAACTTTCCCAAATGATACAAGAGTTGGTCCTTAACATAGTAATCCAATTCTTCTACTTATTTGCCATGACTTAAAGTTTCATATACATCTTTAAAATCTACATCTTGAGCATATTGTTCAATGTAGCTTTCATGCATTACTGAGTTATGCTTAAGTATAGTAGATGCATTTATGATTGGTCTAGACATCATATCTGCAACCTTATTGTGTATGCCCTTATTATATCTGATGACAAGATTAAACTATTGTAGAAAACCCATCCACCTATAGTGTCTTGATTGTTGCGATTTAGTTTGTGAATGAGAATATTGAAGTGGTTGATGATCTATATGTATAATTGTTTTTTTGCCCATTAAGTAATGTTTCCACATTTTCACACTTTCTTCTAATGCTTAGAATTCTTTATCATATGTGGGATAATTAACTACTGCATAAGTAAATGTCTTAGAATGATAGCATATGTGTTTACCGTGTTGCATCAACACTGCTCCCATGGCATAGTCACTAGCATCTGTTTCAATCTCAAATGGACGTTGAAGATTTGGTAGTGCTAGTACTGGTGTTGTACTAATTTTTCTTTTAAGGTATCAAAGGCTTTCTGCTATTTGCGTCCCCACTGAAACACCTTGTTCAATCCTGCTAAAGCATGTAAGGGAGCTGCAATTAAGGAAAAGTTATCAATAAACTTTCTCCAATATTGTGCTGCTCCTAGGAAACTCCTAACTTCTGTAGTAGATTTCGGTTTAGGCCAGTTCACAAAGACTTCAACCTTAGAGGGATCTATCTTTAATTCACCACCCCTTACAATATGACCCAAATAATTTAAAGATGTTTTTCCAAATTCACATTTTGATAACTTCACATAGAGATTTTCTCTTTTCAAAACATCTAAAGTCTGCTTTACATGCTTCAAATGTTCTTCTGATGCTTTACTGAAAACAAGAATGCCATCTAAACATACGAATACAAAATCATCAATAAAAGGTATGAGTACATCATTCATAACTCTCATGAAAGTGGTAGGAGAATTAGTTAAGCCAAAAGGGATAACCAGCCATTCATACAACCCTTGCTTTGTTTTGAAAGTATTCTTCCATGCATCTTGTTCTGCAACTCTGACCTAACAATAGCCACTATGCAAGTCCAACTTGGAAAAGTAAACTTCTTCTTTTAACTGATCTAATAGATCGTCAATGCGAGGAAGAGGATAACGATTCTTGATTGTTATTTTATTCAGTGCTCTGTAATCAATGCACATCCTCCATGAACCATCTTTCTTTCTCACCAACACAATTGGAGATCCACATGTGATGTGCTTGGTCTTATGAACCCCTTATCGATCAACTCCTGTACCTGATTCTTGATCTCTGCATTCTCTAAAGCGAATAACGTGTACATTCCGAGGTTAGGTAATGGAGCATCTTGCTGCAAATGAATATCATGTACTATTTCCCTTTTGGGTGGCAGACTTTTAGGTTCTTGAAATAGGATAACATATTCTGAAACAACTTTGACTAAATCAGTTTTCTGTTTAGCATCACAACCCTCAAATACATTGGTTTTATTAGGGTTATTTTCCTTTATAACCATCAGTAAAATTTCTTGCATGAATTTACAATTCTTTTCATCTGCCCTAAGTTTATGAGAGAATAGTTATTTTTGAGTTTATGAGCTCTTACAATATATTCTATTCCATGTTTAGTGAGTTGATACTTATTTTCAGCTATATAGAAAATGGCTTTTCTATCATACAAGTAAGGACTTCCTAAAACAATACCACATATATCCAAGGGAACCATATCTAACTCAACCTCATCTGCAAATGTTGACCCAATAGCAAAAATAAGTTTACATTATCTTGTCACTTGTAGCTTTTCTTTATCACATACCCACCCTAATGGATATGGCTTCCTCTAAGGTGTGGTTAGTAATCCCAACTTCTTTAAAATTGCTTCAAAAATCAAGTTTACTTGTGATCCACTATCAAATAAAGTATCAACCTTTTGGGTGCTTGGAAATAACTCTAATATGAAAAATTTGATGTCTTTACCTCTCATTATCTTCATTATCAATAGATTCTGCAAAATTACTTGTAGAAGCTTCATAATTTTTACCTTTCATACATGTGGTTGTGGCTGTTGTTTCATCCCCTGAGTCTGACCCCAAGTATTTCTAAATAGCAGCAACAGTCTTCTTCTTCTTACCACTAAACTTTTTAGGTTTTAGCTCCAGATGCAAAGACTAGCAGTGTTCATCATCGTGCCCATCCTTCTTGCAGTGAGTGCATGAAGGTTTGTCTTTCTGTACAATTTTTGTCTTCCTCTCCGTCCATCTTAGCTTCTTCTTTTCCTTGTTCTTTCTTACAGAGGGTTTAGATCATCCCCCATTCTTTGGGTTCACATTCTTGCCTCTAGACTCTAGATGTGTAGCCTGAACTGATACATCATTTAGGCTAGTGGGATTATACATGAGAATGGTGTTCTTGAAATAGCTATGCATACCACTTATATACTTCAACAAAGTTTCAGGTGAGTCTAGAGAAATGCTTAGAGTTAAAGCTCTTTTTCTAAATTCCTGGGTATAACTTTGTACACTTTGGCCCTTTAATTGGCGAAGAGTTTGCCAACTCATCATTTCTTGCTACATATAAGATAGTGGACATAATTTTTTTTTAATGGTAGAAACAAATTCATTCCAGGTAGAAATAATTTACCATGCTTCTTCAAATCAGCTTGTGTCTTGCCTTCCCACCACACTAGGACAGTTCCTCCAAGGTGAAGGCTAGCCAGCTGAATCTTTCTCCTTTCTAAATCAATGTTCTGCACCCTGCAATATACATCAATATGTCTAATCCAGTTATCTAGCTTTTCTGCATTTAATTCTCCATCATAAATTGGCAAATCAAACTTTACATCTAATTTAATCAAAGAAGTCTTCTTCTTTTTCTTATCAGGGCTAGGAGATGAGGATGATGAAGGAGATGGTGGAGGAGATGATGGAGGAGGCATTTCCCCTTTCCCTTTGCCCTCTGGAGGGGCATCTAGAGAAGGTTCCTTTGCTCCTTTGTCTTGTTTGGCTGTTGAAGTGCTTTCACCTCGACCCTTCTTAAATTCTCAATACATCTCTTCCACCATGGCTCGTATGGCCATAAAACTGTCCATGAACTGAGATTCTAATTCCAATGAAATTGCTTCTGCCATCCTCCTCCTAGGATAGATTCTTCCAAATTCTGGGTTGGCCTCAACAAGTTCTCATTTTCCTAGTTTGGGCTTTAACCTAGTTAGCATTCAAAAAAATCTAGCACAAGCTTGTCTAACCTTAACAAACCAACCAAAAGCTCTGATACCACTTGATCTGAAAATGAAGATCTTAGATTAATACTAAGGTATTACAAAATCATGTGCATGGATTTTCCTATATCACTTAGTGCAACGGCTCAATAAGATTGTGAATAATATAAACAATGAGCAGTTAGAGAAACATAATAGACATACACACATAACATAGCAAAATAATCAAGGAGTTCACCCAAAACTCCTAGGCTACATCTCCTGGTCCAGCCTTCGGTGGTGACCTCTCTATTATGTCTTCAAGAGCAGAGTTTTTTACAATGTGAGCTCAATTTGAGTCTCTACACAACAGATACAAAACAACAGGAGTTTACTTAAATCCCTCAAGTCTCTCTAAGTACACAGACTCTCCCTCTCACTCTCAATCTCTGTTTTCTCTCTGTCTAATCACTGATTGCCTCTGTCTCTGTCATTCTGTGGCTTTTAAGCCAATCGGTACTGGTCTGTTCATTTTCCCTTTCGAGCTCTCTGGCTCTTGGCCTCTATCCGCTCAAATCCCCTCTCAACGTTGAACAATCATTGTTAAATGTCTTCAGGGATGGTGGCCACCTGCTTTGGAACAGAAGGGACCATCGGCGCATTGAAATCCCAAAAATAGTCGTCCCCTGTTTACATAGAGAAACACTGTAAAAATCTGCCCAAATGCCTTTTATCAGACCTGAAATATTATCAATTTCGCCCTAAACTCTATTGGGTCCGCCTTTTTATTGCTATCACAAGTCGCTTGGTCGTGGGTTCCTTTGTATTTGGGTTTATTATGGAAAATCCCAAATAAAAAGAATATCCCGACAATTTGGCTTCCTTCTAGACTTAAAATATTTTAATATCGCATTCATAAACCCTTTCGGATCCACTATATATTACTATCGTATATTTCCTTTGGCTTGCGATCACCGATTGCATCGATCAGCCTTATCGGCTATCAACACATCGCATGGTTGCTGGCCTCCTTGGCATCACCCCTTATAATGCTACGATACGATATTGCGATATCACAATCGCATATCGCTGATCCTTCGGGCCACGGTTGAATCTGGATCATTGATCTGCGTGCTTGATCAACGGTCCTCATTTAATCGCACTTCCCATAAAGCCGCCTCCAATAGACTTCGCCTACCACAGCTGGTTGTGATATCCCGATCAGATCTAGACAGTTGATCGGCTAGATCCGACGGCTCCTGTGCATCATTCTTTTGACCTCCGATAGGCTCTATTTTCTCTTTTTCTTCATGTTTTTCTCTCCCGATAGTGTTTTCCGCCATTTTTAAAGGTTCATCCTTTGAGATAGTTTTTTATTTTTGAAGACTTAGAGGATTTTTTGGATCCATTTCGGATCATCACCTCAACACTTTCCCTTTGGAAACACTTAACATAACTCCTTCTGATGCCAAACAGAGAAAAACAAGTATAATTCCACCAACATACTCTGACTTTGTATCCAATAAATATTTCAACACAAGATTTTATGAAGGTTATTGTATAGACTTGGCACCTATGTCTCAGATTATGGGGTTAAACAAAAGTCGACATGGAATAGTGCTACTACAACACTCTAATATGTGTGTGTGTGTGTGTGTGTGTGTTCAAGAATATAATAATACAATCGTAGAAGGACATGTTTGAACAAAAATAGCTCAAATCACATCGCAATAGTAATTCTTCACATACAACACTAATATGAGGATATAAATATACAAATATTTTTCCCTACGTCAGGAATGTTAGTGCAAAACCATTGACACAAGGATATATTTATTCACATTCCTATGTGGAATGTCATCAAAACTTTATTCTCATAATCACATGAGAGCCATGAACCATTCATGAAATTAATACAAAATTAGCTTATGTTGTAGTGGCTAAAATCACCCTCCAAAATTTTTCCTTAGCTTCGTTTTAGAGCCTCCCAACCAACCTTTCACAACAAAATGTCATGCTTTGTTCAGTACATAAGCTTCAGTGATTCTCTTGTAGATTTCAAGCCTATGCATGAGATCTTGTTGCATCCCCCTCATAGGATGTTTCTCTGGACTTAGTCCAGCTGCAAGCTGGGAAGCTCCCTACAATTCTGGAAGGCAACGAGCCTTCCTTCCAGAAATTATGCAATTCTGTCTAGCAGCCTACTGGGGTCCATAATTGTGCAAATCTACCTGTAAATGTTCACTGAGAAAATTGCACAATTCCTCCCAGCAGGGCTGTTGAGCCCAAAAATTACGCATTATGGATAGCATTCAGCTGCTCTGCCCAAAAATTGTGTAATGCCTCTGGGCAACCAGCCCAACTCCCTCCCAAAAATGCATATTTTTTCCCCTCAACTAAGTATACTATTGCATGTGCAGTTGGGTTGATCGGTTCCACCCTGGAACAAGAAAACTTGACTTGCATGCATGGGCTACCTTTTCCCGGAATAGCAAAAACAACATGCAAAGAGAATCCCTATATTTTAGGGAGCTATTTTTAGCAGCTAGAGGTTACATGCAAATATCATTTTAGAATCTTTCCTCCAAGTGTCGCTTTTTCCTATATTTGTTTCATGTGCATCATGAGCCTCAAACTTATTTTTTCAACGCTTCAAAGCTCACTTATTCACATCAATCTTCGAGTTCTGACATCCCACAACACATCGAGGAGTCTAAAACACATCCAAATCAGCTATTCATGGGTAAGTCTTCTTAACTTGTCTTCTACATCATTTCTGTCACTTTTTGTGTTTTGGCTTGTGAGAGTGTTGTCTACTTGATTTCTATGAAACTTTGTTGTTGTTTACATCCATACTAGCTTGTACTAGCAGTGTTTCGGTTTTCATTAGCATCTCACTGCTATCGCATTCATGAAATTGTTTTTCACGAATGATCATTGATTCAGCGACTCGCTTCACCCACATGCATGTTTTTCCATTTTCCAAATATTTCATTCACTATTTTCATGCACGATCATTCACTCCTACTTACATTCATTATCACCAAGCATTCATTTTCACGTTTTCTTTCAGTTGCCTGTTCGTGGGTTCGGGCAACCTTGGCCCAGAGTATGCCTCGCCAAGATAGTATTGTGCAATCCTAAGAGGGAAGGCTCTATCTCCCTCTTAGGAAATGTGAATTTTCTCCCAGTGACTATCCTCCAATCTTGCACTAAGTAATTCTAAGAGACAGTGACTGCTGGCCCAAAAATTGCGCAATGCAGTCACCGGGCCTACAGCCACTACGAGTTGAAATTACACATTGCGTAGTTACAACAGTCAACAGAACCACCTAGATTTCGCATTGTGCAAATATAGCAGCCATCCAGCCCCCCGAGATAGCCTAGATTTCCTTTTCCATAGTTTTGGCAGCTAGTCTTCCAGCCTCCCAGGAAAAATTGTGCAATCCCTCCCAGACAATCCCTAGGTATGTTGCATGTAGTTCCTCAAGTTTTCTTTGGTTTTAGCTGATAGATTTCTTGCCATGCATGTCACTTTGTCTCCAGATCTATCAGGTGTTCATCTGCCTCTTAGCATTTCAGGATCAATGGCCTCCAAGAGAGTAGGATCAAAGGACACTGACGAAAGTGCAACTGGAGTAGCAGTTGAGAAAGTGTTTACAGGTCTGTCGATCTATGAAGACACCAAGCTGATTGTAGACAAGGACATCAAGCTAAAATGGAAATAGGTAAATGATGCATTTGCAGGCACATTTGGGGAAGACCTCGAAGACCGCCAAGTCTATGTGAACATCTAGAAGTTCAGCTTGTACTGGATTGCATGTAGGTATCTCGTGCTCCCATGCGCGAACATGATACATTGGATCATCTCACGCATTGATCCTGAGACAATGACATTGAGCAATGTCAACGGGATGTAGGTTGCTACCTTCAAGTCACATGATTATGATGATATTTATTAGATGTCGAAGCCCGTGATCAACATTGAGACTCCCTTCAACATACCCATCAGCAATGCCAACTCTAGAGAAATTTTGAAGAGCTGGGTGAAGGAGCCAAATAAATTCAGGATGACACCCAACTAGTTCTACAAGATGAAGATACTGCGGAAGGTGTATCAATACTTGGTCATCTTTGTATGTCGATTGTATTGCCAAGAAATCACAGGAACCTTCCCATAGAGTTGGGTGATCGCATTGGACCAACCGGCTAGAGAAGGTAAAGCATGCAACTAGTCTGACATGTTGGCTCATCAGCTGAAGGAACAGGTAGCAAGGGCTTGACAGCTACCCAAAGGTATGCAAGCAAAAGTCTATATGTCCAATTATATCTTGGGTGTAATATGTTCCCGTCAAGTGTTCCCAGGCTTGAAGTTGGCATGGAGACTAGTAGAGACTGCTGTGAACACTTATTGTAGGATGTTGTTCGAATGCAGCTTCAGAGGAGTTATCACAAAGATGTTTGATTATTTTGTCACCCTGGTTTACAAGATGATTTTTTAACAACATCCACCCTACATGTCAAAATAACAATGGAGGCACTAATCGACATAGCTGATTGGTATGCCTCACCGTCCGACACCTTCATATGGATGTACATCGCGGAGAAGCCTCTGTAGGTTCTACCAAAGTTTGCCTTGGACGAGCTCATCATGCTAGAAGTATCATATCACATCTCGGAAGTATTGACAACTAGGCTAAATGAGAAGAAGAAGGCAAAATGGCCCACTCTTTTGTTGCGGATCAGGTTATACGAGATATAGAGTTTCAAGCATGAGGATGTTGAAGAAAAGTAGATGAAGAAACATCCATTTGAACTCTGAAGTTACAACATATATGACACACATTATCTTGTGAAAGATCAATATGCGAGAGTAGAATTTAAGCGGATCCACATGGTGTGTCATTGGGTGGAGGAACACCCATTGATATATTGTTACAACTCCTCCAGACTCAATGAACTAGTTGGCCTTGCCGTGGAATGGATAGTGATGCAGTATGAAGTAGCATCTCGGAGAGCACTAGAAGAAGTAGCAGCAACAGAGGCAAACATACTAGTGCACGACAAGGGCAAGAGGAAGATTGTTGACCACATGGAGGAAGAGCAAAGCTACAAGTTCTGAGTATACCTGCTTGTGCAGAAATCCGCTTTGGCCATAGAGGCAAAGAGGCAACAGCACGAGAATAGATATGCGCAAAGGTAGAGGGATAAATGAAGAATGGAGGAAATAGAGAAGGAGTTTCATGAGTTGAAGGAGAAACTCCAGAAGGAACAGGAGTTGCGTAGACAGGAGAAGGAAGCACATCAGGAATAGGTACAACAAGGGGAACAACTTGTGCAGACAAATGAAACTTCAACTGTACAGATAGTAGACTCATCAGAATAGTTGGCATCAGGCATAAATGGTGAACCATTGCAGGAGCAGGACTTTGCTCACGAGATAGAGCAAGCACTTGAAAAGATGGATATGGATATGGAGCACCAGGAATTAGAGCAAGACATCAACCTCATGCCTCATCACCAAGAGGTCAACCCACCAGCTTCACCGCATCTAGAAGAAGAGCAAGTACTAAGTGATGAAGGAGACACTGGAATCCTTGAATACAATTCGAAGGAGGAGATGCACAACATCTCATTTGACGAGTCTCAACATAGAGTTGTACAATCTCGCAGAGTGTCAACTCCATAGGATCATACACCTCATATGTAGTTTGAGGAACTAGTGATCATGTTTGATGTGCACAAACATTCAACAGCATTGGCCAAAGCTACCAGAGCATATGTCGAAGCCACTAGCTCGACTGTTTGCTTCCTAATAGATGAGGATGAGCGAATGGCCAAGGAGTTGTAGACAGACCAGCAAGGACAAGAATTGGTTATAACATCCACCCCAGAAGAATTGAAGAAGGCAATACTCGATGAAGTATTGTCCCTTGACATAGTCATGCGGGCGTTGTATTCCAAGTTTCATACCGCGCATAAGGTAGTCATCCATCTCAATGATTGGTAGCAGTGATGTGCTAGAAGAGCACGTATCTTGTCAAACGTGCATGTTGTTGTTGATTACATGAAAATATGGAAGATGAGATATAAGGGAGCCCCACTTCACTTTTCTAAGATGATGAAGCCCAAAGTGGTCGAGCTCAAGGCATAAATCCGGAGTTAGATCCGGAACTATGAAGAGCTCATGTAGCTCATCACTAGTCTATAGGCTTCCCATGCATGTGTATTATAGAGTATGCATGTTGTCATGCATGCGCATGTGATCCCATCTATCAGGACACTGACCCAAGTGAAGACAAAGGCACAGGTATGACTAGAGCTTGATTCGTACTTTGACGAGTTCATGCGCAAAGCCACCAGCCCAAACTTGTCAATCGGTGTAGACACCATGCACAAGTATGTTGCTGGTCAGGGTGCACTCATGAAAATGATGTACATGCTATCAGATGAGTTGGAGAGAGGAACCTGAGAAGTGTACCCAGATGCTATGGAGGCAACAGTTAGGTTCCAGGAATATGTCAACTTAGAGTACATGGACACCATAGCAAACTACCGAGCTTGCCATCAGTTCGCTACTGTCGACCACCATGAGGATGTCAAAGAGTTGGTCTTCCAATAGTTGTTCAAGTCATAGTGATGTCTTGCATGGCTTGCTCAAGCCATTTTCTCTCACATGGGTACATGTGCATTGTAATGTAACGTCTTGTCAAGTGTAAGTTCAAGTGTCTATAGTTGTATGTAACAACCATAAAGTAGATGACGAGTCATGACGGTAGATGAAGTGTCACAAAAGGGAATGTCAAGGGCCACCCTACCCTTTGCTATAAATAGTCCCTCATAACTCATTTTATAGGCTTTTGGTCAACCAAGCTTCCGATAAGACTATCTTAGAGAGAGCTTTGACAATATTATAATGAGCCTTGGCTTCTCCACTAGGCAGAGCTAGTATATCTCTTTGGAGGAGCAGGGAGTTGTAGCTGTAATGCTCCACTGTCGGAATTAGTGGTTGGATATGGATTTATTGTATAATTGGGGCTTACACTTCTTAATATAATAAGACCCAACACGTTCCATGCATACGTTGTATTGTATTTCAGCTATCTTGAGTACTCTAAATGATATATGTATCTGTTTTCTTACGCATGCATGTGTAGCTTTTTGTATATCTATGTATGAATATTTCTGAAATGTGTTGTTGGTTTAACCATCACTTTGGATTACTATCTTACTTTCCTTCCATGTTGTGATGCATCTTTGCTCGTGTGTTCCCTTATTAACTCCGTGCTATCACAGGTTTCCAAGGGGTGCACTCACCTCACCCTCCGTGTGTTATAACTGCTCATGCACTTTCCTTGGCCTACTGCATATGTCACACCCTTGCTACCAATAGGGACATCTTACTTACCTCTGTGTGAAACCACAGTCAAGGCATTTCCGTACGACCCATTGCTAGGACTCCTACACTAAACAATCTCAGGTCTAATTGGGACTTCTTACCGGGTAGATCCGCTGACATGTTGGCGGGTCCAGCACCACCAACATTTCTAGCGCTAGAAGGAGGTCTACATGACAAGATGTGTCCTCTCATCCTATTTTGAACCTTTTCATATCTATCATGGAGCCATGCACTTTCCTCCCTCAACGATGTTTTTCGCATGCCGAATAAGTCACCATCTCAAGGGATTTTTTTGATCTCTTGTCCACATAAACATATGATGGTGAAGGCGAAGTGCCTAGCCTAATTTCTTACATGACTTCCTTGCCATGATTCACGAGGAATATGGATGTTATGATGAACAGGATAGTCTGCTACTTGCATACACACTTTGCGAATCTCCACATTGGTTGCACTCACTTAAGCACTTTTGTGATCTTATTGAAGATACTTTCTATCATTTTGATCCAGAACATCTTGACTAAAAATTGTTACAACAATGGAAGGATCCGCATGAATCTCCTATGGATTTTTGGTAGCGCTTCCATGATTTGCAGTTTCAAGCTCCAAAGGACTAGATGAAATTTTTCTATCTTTCGGATAGATTTGAGTATTGTCTTAAGAAATCTGCCCATCCCAAGAAGAATTTTGAACTCAAGATGCGCTCAACATTCTTCAGTGATGGAGCTGAGCAATCATAGACATATATGGTCACTGTCACAAGTGATTTTCCGCCGTCCCCTCATCAAATAGCTCCACCACTGCAGAGTGATTCAAGAGATCATGCTCACACACCAGTTCAACTGTCACAACCTCCCAACATCACTTCGATTAATTTTCGCGCAGATTTGGTTGAGTCCATCGATTTGTCATATGCATTTAGTACCACAATCTCCGTCTTCGTACTTGGATGATCCTCCAGATGATACGGTCTTGTGTTCTTCCATTCCCAACTCTACACTTGTTGTGAACGAGGATCAAACCACAGATGGAATTGTTGTTGCACAACCAACATGCGTTGTCACTCATGAAGAGTATGACTAGGAGCTTGAGCATCAACAATCAGAGAAGGATGAATCCCTTCTATATGAGCCCCCTCCGTTCTTTCCTAACATCTTTGGTGAACCTGCCATCCATGATTCCACCTGTGTATCTTCATCTATGGATGTACCCATTGTTGATCACTCACAAGACACACTGGATGTCAGCCCATCATCTAACAACAAAGAGGATAAATTATTCATTGAAAATACACTTGACCTTTCATCTGCCTTTTTTAGAAACACAGAGGATGAATTTTTCACTTTTCATATACCCCTCTTTTTGATTCATTATATCATCAGGATGCCGAAGAAATCATTGATTTTTCTGATCGTGGCTGTTGTGATCCATTTACTCCCATATTCGATCACGATCATGATTCTATCGCAATTGATTTTTCGAAGCCACCTATTTATGATGACATATATGATGACGAAGTCAAAACATCCCAGACTATCAAGGCACTTCAACCTGAGATGATGGTTATGTCAGGCCCTCGCTATCCTGAGGTTGGTTTCACTTCCGATCAGGAAATTGTTCAATCACCCGAGGCTCCTCATCACTCATTTGTATGCATTGAAGATCAATCTCACACATAGATCATGCTTCCCCCACTCGAACTGCATGATCCCATCGCTCATGCATTGTAGGAATATTACATTGCAAGCACACATGCACAACGCAAGTTGTATTTGTTTCTTTTGTTTGCTTGCATGTCATAGTCAAGAGTAAGCGTATGCTTCAAAGCTGCACGTAGTGTCGCACAACATTGTGACAAGTCCATGAACCACATGTCATGTACTTGTACTCACTTCTATCCTATGGACACTTGTAAACATGAAGTGTGTTTGTCTTCATTGTTATATATTTCTTGTTTGATGGTTCACACAACCAGGTTTCTCGTGGACCAATCCTTCACCAACATGGGTCAACCAATATGCCGGTGGCTACATTGGAAATATCACTTCACGTGATGAGGCCCATGCACCGTTAGCTTAGGAGTAGGAGTAGTGTTTGCTTTCTGTTTGTTTGCTTGCATGCCTATTTCCTTACTTGCTTTGCATGTTTGTTTGTTTGCTTACTTGTTTCCTTACTTACCTTTCTTTCAAATTTACTTCTACTTCTACTTTGCTTTGTTGTTTGTTTTCTTTCTTTTGTTCATAGGTTAGCTTCACATGAAGCCATTCGTGACTCTTGAAACAAGCTGGGTAAAGTACAAGAGGCCTTGTGCAGCTATCACTACTTGGTTATATGTCATCTTGCTTCTGTATGAAGAACTTGTTACTTTTGTTCCATGATACGTCAATGGAAAATATGTACTATTTTAAGTGAACCTTGGTGAAAACACAAGGCTTGCGTGCTAACTAGTGTCACCTACTCTAGTTGGCTATTTTTGGGTTAACCCTTGGTAGCTAAGTCAAGTAGAGTAAGGAGAGGGGGAAAACCTTAACAAGCACGTCAGAGATATATAACAAACTACTTATCTGAAGGAACAACCTCTTCTCCTCTCAATAAGTTAGGATCCCTCTTCCGCCTTTGAAATGAATAAGTGTTATGCACAGTTACGAAAATGAAAAAAATGAAAAAATGAAAATTTTTAAAAATGAAAAATGAATCAGGTGAAAGAAGAGAATGGCTTCCTCCATAGAGAGGTGATGCAAGTAACTCCATCGAGTAACTGACCAGTCTCACTGGTAGCGAAGTGATGCTTGTGTTCCTGCGTGACTCCGTCGGGGTACTGTCCAAGCCTGTTGGCAGCAGAGCAAAACCAGAGATGAAACTAAGACTCTGAAAACTATACTTCTTGTGCACAAACATACCCCTCAACCCCTATTGAAAAACCTGTGTGGCCTTGGCTTGGAATGTGTGTCCATCGACCAAGATCTTGACAGATGCTACATCTTATAATCAAGCAAGTGTGGAAACCAATTCGAACTGAGAACTGAATAATATTTCTGGAGGTGTTAGACTTGCTTTCACAAACAAGGTTCATTCATAGAGTTGGAGTTCTACCAATGTGTCGCCAAGAATTGTAGCGTCTACAACCACCCTCCAAAATTTTTCCTTAGCTTCGTTTTGGAGCCTCCGTACTAACCTTTCACAGCAGCATGTGTTGCACTGTTAGGTACACAAGCTTCAATGATTCTCTTACAGATTGTGAACCTGTGCATGAGAGCTTGTTGCATTCCCCTCGCAGGCTATTTCTACGGACTTGGTCCAGCTACAAGCTGAGAAGCTCCCTCAAGAAATTGCGCAATTCTAGAGTGAAACCAACCTTCACTCCAGAAATTGCGCAATTCTATCTGGCAGCCTGCTAGGCTCCAAAATTGTGCAAATTTCCCTGTCACTATTCACTGAGAAAATTGCACAATTCCTCCCAACAAGGCTACTCAGCCCAAAAATTCCACAATTCTAGGTAGCAATTAGCTGCTCTACATATAAATGGTGCAATCTCTCCAGGAAACCAACCTAGATCCCTCCCATAAATGCACATTTTTTCTCCTTAGTTAAGCTGACTATTGCATGTGTAGTTAGGTTGATCGGTTCCACCCGGGACCTAGAAAACTTGACTTGCATGCATGATTCGTTTTTTCCCAGAATAAAAAAATCAACATGAAAAGAGCATCCCTAGATTTTAGGGAACTATTTTTAGCATTTGGAGGTTACATGCAAAGATAATTTTAGAATCTTTCCTCCAAGTGTCCCTTTTTCCTAGATTTGTGGCATCCGCATCATGAGCCTCAAAATTATTTATTCGATACTTTAGATCTCACTTATACACATCCATCTTGGAGCTATGACATCCCACAACACATCTAGGAGTCTTCGACACATCCAACTCAGTTATTCACAGTCAAGTCATCTTAAGTTGTCTTTTGTAGCAGTTCTGTCACTTTTTGTGTTTCAGCTTGTGTGAGTGTCATTTGCTTGATTTCTGTGAACGCTTACTATCATTTACATGCATACTAGCTTGTACTAGTACCAGTTTAGTTTTCGTTAGCATATCACTACTATCACATGCATGAAACTGTTTTGCATGAACGATCACTGGTTCGGTGACTTGCTTCACCCACATGCATGTTGTTCCATTTTTTGAATATTTCATTCACTATTTACATGTGCAATCATTCACTCCTGCTTACACTCAGTATCACCATGAATTAACTTTCACATTTTCTTTTAGTTGCCCATCGGCGAGTATGGGCAACCTTGGCCTGGACTCTGCCTCGCCAAGACAACATTGTGCAATCCTAAGAGGGAAGGCTATGTCCTCCTCTTAGGAAATGTGTGTTTTTGCTCAGTAACTGTCTTCTAGTCTTGCATTGTGCAATTATGAGGGACAGTGACTGCTAGCCCAGAAAATTGTGCAATGAAGTCATTGGACCTGAAACCACTGCCAGTTGGAACTGCACATTGCATAGTTCCAACGACCAGCAGGCTAGCCTGGATTGCACATTGCACAAATCCAATAGCCAGCCAGCCTCCCAGACAACCTAGACTTGCTTTTGCACAGTTCTGGAAGCCAGTCTCCTAGCCTCCCAGGAAAAATTGCGAAATCCCACCTAGACAATCCCCAAGTATGTTGCATGTCATTCCTTTAGTTTTATTTGGTTTTCGCTGAAAAATTTCTTGCCATGCATGTTGATTTGTCTCCATATCTAGTAGGTGTTCATCCGCCTATTAGCAGTTCAAGATCAATGGCCTCTAAGGGAGTAATATCAAAGGACACTGACAGAAGTGTGACTGGAGTAGCAGTTGAGCAAGTGTCTACAAGTGTGCCAATTTATGAAGACACGAAGCTGATTGTAGAAAAGGACATCAAGCTGAAATGGCATGAGGTAAATGATGCATTTACAGGCACATTTGGGGAAGACCTCTATGACTGCCAAGTCTATGTGAACATCCACATGTCCGGCTTGTAGCGGATTGCATGCAGGTATCTCGTGCTCCCATGAAAGGACATGATACATTGGATTGTCTCGTGCACTGATCCTGAGATGATGACATTGAGCAGTGTCAGCGGGAGAGAGGTTGCTACCTTCAAGGCACAGGATTATGATCAGATGTATCAAATTTCAAAGCCCATGATCAACATGGAGACTCCCTTCATCATACCTAGTAGAAATGCCAACTCCAGAGATATTTTGAAGAACTGGGTGAAGGAGCCAGCTAAATTCAGGATGACACCCAACCAAGTCTACAAGATACTAGAGAAGGTGTATTAATACTTGGTCATATTTTCTTGTCAACTGTATGGCCGAGAAAGCACAGAAACCTTCTCCTAGAGCTAGGTGATAGCATTGGACCAAATGGCCAGAGAAGGAAAAGCATGCAACTGGTCTTACATGTTGGATCATCAGCTGAAGGAACAGGTAGCAAGGGCTCGACAACCACCCAAAGGTATGTAAGTAGAAATCTACATGTTCGCTTATATCTTGGATCCAATCCGTGCCCATCAAGAGTTCCCGAGCTTGAAGTGGGCATGGACACCGGCAGAGACTGTTGTGAATACTTATTGTAAGATGTTGTCTGAATGCAGCTTTAGAGGAGTTATCACATAGATGTTCGATCATTTTGTCACCCCTGTCTACAAGATGATTTTTGAACAAGCTCCACCCTGCATGTCGACAGAAACAATGGAGGAACTGATTGAAATAGCTTATTGGTATGCCTCACCGTCTGGAACCTTGATATAGATGTATAGCATAGAGAAGCCTCTGCATGTTCTACCAAAGTTTGCCTTCGACAAGCTCGTCATGCAAGAAGTATCATATCACATCTCGATAGGATTGACAGCTAGGCTACACCGAAAGAACAAGGCACCTTGGCCCGCTCTTCCATTGTGGAACGTGTTATACGAGATACAAAGTTTTAAGCATGCGGATTTCGAAGCAGAGCAGATGAAGAAATATCCATTCGACCTCTAAAGTAACAACTCATATGACCCACATTGTCTTATGAAAGGTCACTGTGAGAGAGTACAGTTTAACTGGATCCATGGGGCATGTCATTGGGTGGAGGAAAACCCATGGAGATATTGTTACAACTCCTTTAGACTCAATGAACTGGTCAGCCTCACTATGGAATGTATAGTGAAGCAGCATGAAGCAACATCTTGGAGAGCACCAGAAGCAGCAACAGCAGTAGAGGCAAACATACCAGTGTACGACAAGCGCAAGAGGAAGATTTTTGACCGCATGGAGGAAGAGAAAAGTTGAAAGCTCTTAGTAGACCCACTTGTGCAGAAAGTAGCTTTAGCCATAGAGGCAAAGAGGCAATAGCATGACAAGAGAAATGTGCAAAGGCATAGGGAGAAACGAAGAATGGAGGAAAGAGAGAAGGAGTTGCATGAGTTGAAGGAGAAAATCTGGAAGTTAAATGAGTTGTGCAGACAAGAGAAGGAAGCGTAGTAGGAACAAGTACAACAAGGGGTGCAACTTGTGCAGACAGATGAAACTATGCCCATATAGATAGTAGACTCATAAGAACAGCTAGCATTAGGTAGACAGGGTGAACCATCACAGGAGTAGGACTTCGTTCAGGAGATAGAGGAAACACTTGAGCAGATGGATATGGATATGGAGCAACAGGAGTTATAGAAACACATCAACCTCATGCCTCATCACTAGATCCTCGACCCACCATGTTCACCACATCTAGAAGAAGAGAAAGTCCCAAGTGACAAGGGAGACACTAAAATCGTTGGAGACAATCTGGAGGATGAGATACACAACATCTCATTCGATGAGTCACAACATAGAGTTGTGCAATCTCGTAGAGTGTCAACTCCAGAGGATCATATATCTACTGCGCAGTTTGAGGAACGAGTGATCATGCCTGACGTTTGCAAACATCCAACATCATTAGCCGATGCTACTAGAACATATGCCGAAGCCACTAGCTCGAGTGTTTTCTTCTTGAAAGCTAAATGAGTGAATGACTAAAGAGGAGAATTGGTTACAACATCTGCCTGAGTAGAATTGAAGAAGGCGATAATTGATGAAGGATTATCCCTTGACACAGTCATGGGGGAATTATGTTCCAATTTTGGTAGCATGCATAAAGCAGTCATCCATCTCAACAGTTGGCAGCAACGATGTGCTAGAAGAGCACATATCTTGTTGAATGTGCATGCTACTGTTGATTACATGAAAACATGGAAGATGAGATACAAGGGATTCCCGCTTCACTTACCTAAGATGATGAAGCTTAGAGCGATCGAGCTGAAGGCACGCATCTGGAGTTAGATCCAGAACTATGAAGAGCTCTCGCAACCCATCACTAGTCTACAAGCTTCCCATGCACGTGTAAAGAGTATGGATGTTGTTGTGCATGCATATGTGATCCCATCTATTGGGACACTCATTCAGGCGAAGAAAAAGGCACAGGTCAAACTAGAGCTTGACTTGTACTTTAACGAGTTGATGTGAATAGCCACGAGCCTAGACTTGTCAATCAGTGTAGACACCATGCACATGTATGTTGATGGTCCGGTCACACTCAAGACAATGATGCGCATGCTATCAGATGAGTTGGACAGAGGAGACCAAGCAGTGTACCTGGATGCTATGGAGGCAAGAGTCGGGCTCCGTAAAGATGTCACCTCAGAGTACATGAACACCATTGCTTGTAATTTGTTCGCTACTGTCGACCACTGTGAGGATGTCGAAGAGCTAGTATTCCAATAGTTTTTTGATTCATAGTGATGTCTTACATGGCGTGCTCAAGCCATTTTGTCTCACATGGGTACATGTGCATTGTAATGTAACGTCTTGTCAAGTGTAAGTTCAAGTGTCAATAGTTAGATGTAACAGTCATAGAGTAGATGAAGAGTCATGAGGGTAGATGAATTGTCACAAAGGGGAATCTCAAGGGCCACCCCACCCTTTTGCTATAAATAGTCCCTTATAACTCATTTTATAGGATTTTGGTCAGCCAAGTTTTCGATAAGATTATCTTAGAGAGATCTTGGACAATATTGCAATGAGTCTTGGCTTCTCTACTGCACAAATATAGTATATCTCTTAGGAGTAGCAGGCAGTTGGGGCTGTAACATTCCGCTGTTGGAACTAGTGGTTGGACATGGATGTATTGTAAGGCTAGAACTTACACTTCTTAATATAATAAGAGATGGAACATTTCATGCATATGTTGTATTGTATTTCAACTATCTTGAGTACTCTAAATGATATATGTATCTATTTCCTTACGCATGAATGTGTAGCTTTCTGTATATGTATGTATGATTCTTTTTTAAATGTCTTGTTGGTTTAACCATCACTTTGGATTCCTAACTTACTTGCCTTCCATGTTGTGATGAATCTTTGCTAGTGTGTTCCTTTCTGAACTCCGTGCTATGACAATTTCCAATGGGCGCACTCACCTCACCCTCCATTTGTTCGAACTGCTCATGCACCTTCCTTGGCATATTGCATATGTCACAACCTTGCTACCAATATGGACATCTTACTTTCTTCTATGTGAAACTATGGTCAAGGCATTACCGTATGACCCACTTCTGGGACTCCTACACCAAATGTTCTGAGGTCTAATTGGGTCTTCGTACCTGGGAGATCCCCTGACATGTTGGTGGGTCCAGCACCGTCAATAGCTTACAAGTCCAAATCATGAAATTAATAGAGAAATATCTTAGCAGTCCAAACATAAATTCCATGACAGAAGAACCATATGAATAAAATTATCTTGGATTGAAGTTAGAGTTGGGAAACTGAGTCTAGGACAATAACTCTCAACCCAACCATAGGAAAATGCATCTTGTTCTCATTTGTAGTTGTCACCCCTTATCTAAATTGAAAAGACTGAGGTGGTTATTGCTTAAGGGATCAAACTCCATTTACTAGTTGAAAACATTACTCGAAGGGTTCTCCCAACTCCACGCACTAGCTATTTAGTAGTCAACAAAATCATAGGGAATCCATAGGCCTATTACATCCACCCTTCATCTATTCAATAGCCAGTAAATTATAGGAAATCTAGAGATTTATTTTCCACCCTAGAATGTTAAGGGAGTATAGAGACACATATCTCCAACCTTTAAACTACGACATACTAGCTCAACCCATCTTGGGGACTCCATCACCCACTATAAAAAAACACATCAAGAAGGCAGTCAGAGATCCTACTTTCAGGAATACAAGGGACAATCTCCCACCCCAATGATCAAGGGTCTCTAGAGAAATTCATCTCTACCCTCTAGCTAACAAGGAATTGATAGGTCATTGTTCTCCACCTGAGGTAATCTTATTGTGCCTTCTTTCCAATTGAAATCTCCCTTCTCTTTATTGATTCTCCTCCATTTTCCCCATTGCAAGTTTCTCAAATGCCATTTTTTTATACTCACTCTTCTCCATGGTGGTTCCCTCTACTAGTGGTCATATCTAATGTTGTATGTCAGTATATTTTCCTCCCAAGTTGACTTCCACTATCCCAACTTCCCACACAAGCCACCCTCATAAATTTTTCGTCCTTTTTTCTTTGTCTATTTTTCCAAGCAAGCATGGACCTTGTCCTTCTTCTTCAGCTCAATTAATTCAGAAGCACCAATCCATTTAAAGCACACCAACTATCCTTGAATGGTTTTCACTAAGTAGTTCAAGTTTCATGTTATGAGGAAACCTTGAACCTCCCAAGCAAGTAACCCACCTTAGTTCTGGAATTTGTGTCTCTTGACTCCACCCATTTTTTAATCAAATATTTACATTGTATACATAAGAGTAAAATAATAGGGGTTGTCACATCCTTCCTATGCCTTTTTCCTAAATTACAAGTAAAATAAATTATAGAGGTAGGAATGTACTTAGTCTTAATTAGAAACAAAAAATTAAAAATGATATATAGAAGTTTACATTGGATATGTTTTTATTCATTTTGAGATGGTGGGGCTTAGCATCAAATGTAACTCTGTGCCTACTAAGCTCCATAAATGTCAATGTGTGTAGTATACATTATCCAATCATTATATTTCTTATAATAAATTTCCTTGGAGAGTTAAAATTTTAATGTTATCAAAAAAATGATCCATGCATTTAACTTTTATATATACTTACAAGAAATAAATGCAATGTCTTTTCTTCATTTTATGTTAATATATTTACATTTTTTTATGCTTCTCCATAAGGCGTTGTCTCATAGAATATGTGCTTTTGATTTTGTAGTCTAATGGAAGATGAAATGCCATGCTATTGTAATTATTTATGCTATATTTTTCTAGTTCAATTGAATCAAAGGGATATTGGCATATCTAGATTCATTGCTTGGGCTTAATGGGTAATCACCCAATTGATTTCCAAAACATTGTGTCATATAGGTTCAATATGGAATGCCTTGAGGAACTCAAGATTACTTAATTAGAAATGGCTTTGGAGATCCAATATAGAGTCAACAAAGTAGATTTATATGTCTATTTGTTCTAACAACAAGGTAACACCCTATTGACGGTGCTGGACCCACCAACATTCATAGGATCTCCTCAGTATGAAGTCCCCACTAGACCTCAGAAGGATTGGTGTAGGATCCCCATCTGGTACAATGGCCCAGTTTCCATTATCTTAAAGATATTCCTTATCTCTTACTTGTCAGCACATGAGAGTGGTTTACTTAGTCTTTGAACAGTGAGGTTCACGTGCCTAGTGAGTGCTTAGTGTCGCATCTGTCAAGGTTATTTCACTATAGAGGGAGAGGGTGAGAGTGAGTCTTAAGTCAAAATAGAATATTCCCCTCTATTAGAGACACACAACACAACATGACATGGGTAACTTCCAGAAAAGTAGTCCACATGGATGCGGCAGTCACAAACACAAGGTGAACAACTAGCACGTACAACACCCAATGGAAAAGTCCACATGAGTGCAAGGGTCGCTCTAACAATTTTACAAGAATGAATCTATCGAGTGTCCAACGGAAAATTCCACATGAGCGAGACAACATTAACAACTGATACAACACATTTCCAACAAAATATGTATTAGAATAACCGAAATAGTTCAACTGTCTTAATAGAGGTTAAATCAACATGCTTCACAAATTTCCAAAGAATAGTGTTACAAATGAATCCAATACATGTGTGAAAATGTGTTGGCCTATTAATAGGATTCTGAATTAAGTAAAAGTTCCAAGACACATTTGTACACCATTACATCACTAACCCCGATAGTGGGTCATTGGAGCCACTGCTCGCTCCTCCAAGAAAAGACTACAAACTCTCAAGGCTATGTGAGAGGAGCCAAGATGAAAAATATTTTGCATGTACAAATGAGCGGTATATATAGCCAAGGGTGAAACTGACCCTTCTGACTATTCAACTTCCCTCATGACTGTTTGACTTATATGACACTTTAAATTTATAAGTGGATCTCTTAGACTTCTAGGTTACATTACATTGATTACAAAAATATGGTGCACAGTAGTGATGTGGCCGAGATGACTCATGACATGAGTTGACAAGATAGTGCTAGTATGTTCATGCTGATGGTGGTGTCCATGTTGAGCTGCAATGTTTTTGGGTGATGAGTGTGCTCTTGGTGTATTATAGCATCACCTTCAAATGGAAAAGTGTGTGGAGTCTTCGATGGTCTTGGTGTTCGCTTGATGTTTCACATGCATGTATCCCCTCCACTGGTACTTGGCATGATTCATGTGTTCACCTGTCTGTGAATAAGTCTCTTAGCATGCATTCCTTGTTCATCACGTTCGTTTTCGCACCATGTCTCATCCATGTACCTGTATTCACAATAACTCATGATAAGACAACATCAAATACATAAATCATCTAGTCTACCATGATGCATCATCTTTCATTTTCGAGTGCAAGAGACTGGGAGAGAGGACAAGGCTCTGAAACTACTCAGAGCACATCTCACGTAGTGATGCGGGCTCTGAGACAATGTCAAGGAAAATTGCGCATAGGTCACTGGGAGGTTAGGCTGAGCAGTTTGGAATAGAAATGGACATCTGTGGGATCTAGCTTGGCTAAAGGGAAGAACTGCAAAAATTTTCCAGGGAGGCACTGTAGGCTGCAGGGAGGACACTGGCAGTGAAAACTGCGCAAATTGTTTGGGGAGGCTGGGAATGGGCTGCAGGAGCTTGCTGTCCAAAACTACGCATAACTAGGAGGCTTGCCGGACATGTTTGCGTAGTTTCTGGGCTGAGCGAGGTGTCAGGCATCTGGAGGGTAGTCCAAGAAAACTGCGTAGTTTTCAGGAGGAGCAGCAGGCCGACTAACAAGGGGACTGGCTGATAGAACTACAAAAATTTAAGGGATAGTGTAGTGATAGGCACCGGGTGCCTGTCCTTCATGTCTGTGAAATTTCTTTAGGTAGCAAAGGTGGGCATGCTGGAAGCTTCTGTGTAATATTTTAGAGGAGTGAAGCCTGGGGCCACTGCCCGGTCAAACTCTCTAGTTGACCAACGAGAACCTTGATAGATTTTCTTACAGGTAGCACAAATTGAGATGGATTACTAAGCAATTTCTGCAATGTTTTGGGTGACAGTCAGTCGGGTTGATTCTAGGATTACGCAATGGAGACTACCTAAGAGGCAGCCTCAAGCTCTGTGCAATTCTGGGTAGCAATACATGATCACTGAGGTTTGACACTGCATAGTGCAACTCAGCGAAAGACCAACTATTGCAGGGTGGTCAGGTCGACAAAGTTTCAGCAAAATGACTTTGTGTGTGAGTAAGTGAACTTGTGCATGCATGCCCCTGCGAGCACACACTCAACATGAATTTACAACAAGACACCTCGAACCAACAAGACAACATGCTCAATGTGACTGACCAATGGGTGAGAGCAACAAGCACGATACTTGAGATAGGTCGTTGAACGACCACGAAGACAATTGCGCAACATTGCATATAACTTCGTATGTGAGTGTGAAAGATTCTTACATAGTGAATACAACTTGTACACATGAAGAAGGGTCATGAACATAACCAGAACATGATTGCAAGCATGTCATTGTGATCAACATACTAAAAGATGTCCGGTGAATGGTCAAGCAAGGAGGGTGCAAAGACTTGACACAAGTTCATGGGATGAGCTCGAGTATTTGAAACAATTAAGGAAAAACTAAAGAAGGCTCTAAAATTGGATGTAGACCAAAATATTTGAGGGTGTTGCAGTCACTACAACACTTGGTGACATGCTGGTTGAATGCCAACTTCGCTGTTTTGGTCCATTGACAGCACAGTGCCTTGGTCCGTCAAGGAGTATTGAATCATTGTGCGGGTTACTTTGGCTTCCCCACTTACCCCATGGACAGACATGGTTCATCTTTTTCCAACTCAGTCAAACACAACAACAAGTTTCATCTTGATCAAAATGTTCCGAAATCGGGAAGGGTAGTTTGGTTCACGAGTTAAAAAATTTCATAGTATAAGTTTTCATCTCTAGTGCTTCTCCGCTGCCAGCAAGCCTGGATAATACCTCAACGGAGTCACATAGGAACACACACATTTATCCACTACCAGTGATCCTGGTCAGTACCCTGAAGGAGTTTCATGCTTCACCTCTCTACGCAGGAAGCCTTTCTCTTCTTTTGCCTTTGTATATTTTTAAGAAATGACTATGCATAGGAACTTATTTATTTTTGGGGCAGAAGAGGGATCCCGAATTATTGAGAGAAGGAGAGGTTGTTCCTTTAGAGAAGCATGTAAGACATCTAACATAGGTTTGCTCATTTATATTTTCCCCTTCTTCGTTGCTACTAGTTGGATGAGCTTGAACACACATAGCAAAAGGCTGAGTACATGTATGGGGTTTCCTAGTGTGGACACAGGTTCATGGTTGGACCCAATATTCCCTTGTAGATGGCTCATATTTTCTACCAGGACTTCTTCAGCCGAAGATTATAACCAAGCGTAGAGAAGACAGACACAAGACTGGCCAAGTGTTGCATTGTCACAAGACTTCTTGGATCTCAGCCATATACTCATTCAAAAGCCAGAACTCAGTAGAGGGTAGCATTTATTGGAAAATAAAAAATAGCATGATATTAAACAAATGAAACTAAAGCGAAAATACAACAAGCAAGTAAAGTGAGTAAGCAAACAAATCAAACCAAGTCAACAAGAAAACAAACATGTAAACCAGAAAGCAAAGACAAGCAAGAAAAAAAACACTACTCCTACTCCTACGTTAAATAGTCGAGGTTACGTGAAATGAAATTTTTGGTGAAGCCATCATAGGTGTACCCAACCTACAACCACAAAGATACAAGCTATTAAAATATACAAAAAATAGTGTGCAATAGAAAATACAAAAACCTGACAAAATTACACACGAGAGAGAAGGTCTCGCCTGTGGGAAGAAAGATGTGTCACAACCACCCAACACACATGCATACCTCTTCGGTGAATACATTTTTTCAAAAAACCTTAGAAGCCTCTTACAAGTGTGTTATTCTGCACCAAGTTTCTTAGTGAGTACGAAGAAGGACTAAATATTATTACCTGCAACACGACTCACCAAGTAATATTGTTCTAGCCATTCATCGATTAGATCATAAAATTCATGATGGGTTTTTGAAAGACTCATGAACTTTGAAAAGATGGATTCGTAATTCAAGAGAGGGGATCATGATGGGAATTTTGTATGGATAGATATATCTGATGATTCTCATCAGTCATGTCAAGATAGTGAGGACCTACCATAGCAATTAGTGTAGGCTGAAGTGCCTCACCTGCTTCACAGAAGTCTAAGGAGAAATATGTTACACAGTGAAGATCATAGTGCGTGAAGTGAATGTCAATGGATGTAATTTTGGGAAAATGATAAACTACATGACAGCCATGTAAGATAGAAGAAATATTAGACCAGTTGGTCGAGATCTCAAATTCCCATTTTGACATGGACAAAGATTTTTTTTTAGCAATCTTGTGAATGCTTTGAATGATGGAACCAAGTTCGATGTGCACAAGATATGACAGATTACCCACCTGTAACTGGTGAAAAATTGTGTAGGCATCATGGCCATCACAGAAATGTAGAAAGGATTCTAGCACTGTGAATGTGTGAAGCTAGTTGGCATGTGGTGAAATGAGAGTAACTTGATTAGCATGATAGGTTGTTCACTCTTCATCACACAGGGAAGTTGCCAGTGTGATGAACTCGCATATTTGATGTGCAAAATTGGCAAGAAGACCAAGGAGATGATCACAAGAGAGAACATCCGATAAGTATGATTTTAGACAAAGATAGTCTTTAAGATGATCAACTTCACAGTTCCATGATTACATGAGAGACAAACACTCCAAACCTGAATTGGATCTAAGAGAAGTGCATGAAGTCGGACACGTTGTAATAGACTCGTGGATTCAGTCATTAGTGAAAATTTGAAATTTTAAAATATCACACCCAGAACAGCAAATATTTTTTATACAAGGATCCGCATTGAGTGCAACCGTGTAGATAGACAGATTATTCCTTAGAAACCAGATTTGATTCAGTTTGAGGGTCCTGCCAATGTCACGAACTCTTGACATAACCATCAACAGACGTTGAAATGCCTCGACTCCCTCACACATCCCAAAAGTTTCCAGAATTGAAAATTTTCATTTTGAGATGTGAACCAGATCATGCATGGCATGAGGATGGTTGTTGTTACTTATTTCAAAAATTCTCTTAGGATGGCAGCCATATCTATCACAGGCTTCATCAAATTTTCTAGCTTCAACAAGATGACTTGATGAGTTGTCTTCATGCAACACACAAGATGATGATGAGTGGGAAGAGTCTTGTTCATTGAGACTATTTTCATCATGGAAAAGGTCACTACCTGGTATCAATCGAGGAGATTAGTCATCAAATGAAGAAGCAAGAGAACAAGGAGTATCTCTGATGCATCTAGATGCGCTGTGAATGGTAGGACACATAGACAAGTGAGGTGCAAAGGAAGTTTCAATATGAACGTCTTCTTTGACTGGTGCGCATTCCAGATCTGACTTAGAGTGTACATGAGAGAACAACAGATCACATGATGTGATTGGGCGTTTGTCACAACATATGGATCAAGGGAGTGATGACAACCCAAGGCTAGAGGTTGATCAAAATAATTAATTGTGCATGATGTTTCACCAAGATTAGCATGTTGAGAATCGTTCAATAATGGAAGCTCATTGTCTTGATGTGAATCATTTTGAAACATAGAAGACGAATTGATTGTGTCTTCACCTTCTTGCTCCTCCACCTGTGTAATGCTACTTCCTTGCACATGAACGCAATTTGAGCCAACAGCTTGAGAATTAAGAGAATGTGGACAACTAGCTTTGTTGAGTTGTGTTATATTCTTTTCACGACCAGCCCATGCAGTTAATTAGGGGGCTAGAAGGGGGGCGGAGCCCCCCCTTCATTGCATCGATTGCATAGTGAGGCGAGTCACAGGGGGTTTGACAGGTGTAGGTAACCCCACTCTATGGGGTCCAGGGTAGCGCCCCGAAAAATTTTGGTTTTGGATAGTATATTAGGTTGGGTGAACCTACCTATGGTTTTGTACATGTTTTTCGCACAAGGTTTTGGACGCAACAGTTTTTGGTCCATGGTTTTGGACGTGATGGTTTTCGGTCGATGGTATTGGATGCTTCAGCATGTATAAATATGTATTGTAACATTGAAAGGAACATAATGAAAAATCAAGTTGGTAGTCCTGATTTTGGGATCTAGGGGAAAATCTTTGTGTATATGTGTTTTATGTGTTATGCTCTCGCATTGTTTATTTTCTGTGTTTTAGAATTCATATGCAAGTAATTTATTTACGGGGTTAAAACCTACATTTGTTATCAGAGTTGTTTTGGATTCAATGGGATGCCTTTGTTGCTGAGGGGTTTCGCTCGGGCCCATGGTAGACCCTGTTCAGTGGGAGATCTGCGAGATCGATTCTAGTGGTGAAAGAAGATGGTGAGCAGTGGAAATATAGAGATCGAGAAATTTAATTTTCAGAGTTTTGAGTTGTGGAAACTCAAGATGGAGAATCTATTGGTAGATAAAGATCAGTGGATCGCGATAGATCTGGGTACTAAACCAATGGGAGTGTCCGATGAAGAATGGAAGAAGTTGGATCGGAAGCCAAAGAGCACAACACAATTGTGTGTCTCAGATTCAGTATTGCTGAATGTATAAGGGGAATCTACGGTGAAGGCTTTCTGGGACAAGTTAGGGACTTTGTACCAATCTAAGTCTCTGGTGAATAAACTATTCCTGCGGAAAAAGCTGTATAACCTGAGGATGAAAGATGGAGACTTGGTGACAGAGCATCTTAATGTATTTAATACTATGGTAAGTCAGTTAGCATCTACTGATATTAAAATTTCAAATGAAGATAAGTGCATCCGTTTGTTGTTTTCTCTACCAGATTCGTGGGATAATATGGTTATTGCAATAGGTAGCAATGCAACTGCCTTGTAGTTTGATGAAATAGTCTCATCCTTGCTGACGGAGGAGATGAGACAGAAAAATATGGAGAGCCAGAATGGAGATGCCTTTTTTGTATGAGGACAGTCCCAGAACATAAACAAAAATAAGTCATCGAGTGGGAGATCTAAATCTCCAGGAAAACCTGTAATGTTGGTGTGCTGAAAATGCAGAAAGGAAGGGCACTACAAAAGGGACTATAAATCCAAAGCTCCTGATAAAGGAAATGGATCTGATGATGCTCCTTTTGCACAGGTGAAAACCACCTCAGATGAAGGTGGGGATGTGTACTTGGCTTCCTCAAGTACACATGTAGATCATGAGGCATGGTTGATTGACTCAGGTGCATCCTTTCACTTCACTCCCCATAGAGAGTGGTTTTCCGAGTATGAGAAATACGATGGTGGTGATGTCTACGTAGGGAATGACAGGAAGGCTAGAATCATTGGTCGCGGAATGAAGTTTCAAGGTGGAAGGGTTAGAACACTTCCGGGTGTTCTCCATATTCCTGCATTAGCTAGAAATCTGTTTTTTGTAAGCAAGATGGATGATGCTGGTGTAAAAACAGTGTTCGAGAAGGATACCTACAAGATGGTTCGAGGAGCACTGATATTGATGCAGGGTGTTTAGACTAGAACTCTGTAAAAGATGCAAGGTAGCATTGTTGCTCATGGGTGCAACAATTCTATGGTTCCTGAAAGTGGAGCAGAAAATCTAGTGGTCTCTGGAGAGAGGATCATGCTCTGGCATCAAAGGCTTGGACATATTGGAGAGAAGGACCTTCGAATACTTCATGGTAAAGGTATGGTAGAAGGTATGAGTAATAGCTCTCTGAATTTTGATTTCTATGAAAATTGTGTATATGGGAAGCAGAATCGGGTGAGTTTCCCCTCTGGTGGTCAGAGGGTGAAACAGATATTAGAGCTTGTGCACAGTGATGTGTTTGGACCTATGAAGGTTCCATCACTAGGTAAGTCTGTGTACTATGTATCATTTATAGATAACTTCTCAAGGAATACATGGATATATTTCCTTAAGAAGAAATCTGAAGTCTTTGATAGGTTTAAAGAATTTAAGGCTCTGGTGGTAAACAAAACAGAGAAGAAGATAAAGGTGCCGAGGACAGATAATGGTGGAGAGTTTTGCAGTAATGAATTTGAAGAATTATGTAAGAAGTGTGGTATAGCACGACAGAAGACTACTCCATATACACCTAAGCAAAATGGAGTTGCAGAAAGAATGAACAAGATGTTGATGGAAAGGGCAAGAAGCATGCTCAGTGGTGCCAGGTTAGGATAGGAATTCTGGGCAGAGGTGGTGGAGACATCATGTTACCTGGTCAATAGGTCACCTTCATCAGCGTTGGAGGATAAGACTCCACAAGAGGTATGCACTAGTAAGAAACCCTCTCTTTCACATATGAGGGTATTTGGATGTGATGCATATGTACATGTTCCAAAGGAGAAACGAACCAAGTTGGATAGTAAATTTGAAAAGTGCATCTTAATTGGGTATAAGGATGGTTTAAAGGTGTCACACGGAATTGGTCAAGGGTGCGGACACAGCTGACCTTCCTAGAAGTCTAAGACATTCTAATGACAAACAAGACAAAATGGAGTGATCTTTCTCTAAATACACCTTTTACAACATGAAAACTACAAGTGTTTAGGCTTACCTTATTCCAAAACGCTGTTGTTGAAGTCCGTTCTTGACGATCCGGATGAGCTCCTCCTTCAAGTCAATTCCTGCAACCACAAACAATCAAACAATTACCAAGCACTTGCATTTCATATAATAAAACATATATTCAACATGCAGACCAAGGAACACATGAAATAACTCATTAACACAAGCTATTGAGAAAAATAAACCAGTTTGTATTAATAACGAAACAAAGAAACTCTTACAACCTGGCCTTGGTGTTGTGCAAGTTCCTCCCAGGGTCCATCAAGGGTTTTCCTCTACTTTGACAAAGCTCACCCTCTTCCAAGTAGAATCAAGTGAAGACAATCTCTCCTCACAAAGGCTCTAATGGAAGACCTAAATCCTGCAGCATTTACCCAAAGAAAATGTATAGCTCCAACCTCTTCTCCTTCTGGCTCAATGCCTTTATTTATAGTGCTGTAAAGAGGTTATTCAGGTCCACTATCAATGGGATCATCCCCCTCTTTGGGTGGGATAGCTCCCTTATTGATGGGATAAGTTCCCCCTTAATAGAGATACATGAACCAACTGGAGGCGCATCCATTTCATCAAACCGACCTCTAGAATGTTCTAGAAGTAACCACAAGTAACTTTTTCAAGATAAAACTCGCGCATTTTGCCTTTTACAGAGGGACGCACCTGTCCCTTAACATACAGAGCGTCCATGGACGCAGATTTTGTGAACATGGTCAGCGTCCCCGCAGGTAAGGCTAGAGAGAACCTGCGACCCCAGAGATAAACATAGTTTTTACAAGACTTTCTCTCTTCTTTGAGTTTGAGATGGATAACAGAGGCATGAGACTTGCCTAAGAGGGTAGCATGACTGTTGATTTGAGCCATACTAACTGTAAGTAGTCAAGGTGACATTTTTTAGTGTAACAGATTGCCCCCTAAAGTGCGAAGCCTGGAATAGAATAGGGTTTTGTAATTCTAGGAAGGGTGAAGCGCTTTATCATTTCAAGGATTGTCTTGTGGATGGCCTGGTTGGAACCTGCAATTTTCAACACAAAATACATGGATAAGATTATATCATCACTGAGGTAGGCATTCCCATACTCAGATTCAAAACTTTAACTAATGGACTAACTATTCTGATACAGGAATGATCTTGCAGTACATCATTTTTATAGACTTTTGTAGACACAGTATGGACGCAGCCATCTGTTTATGATTAGTCTACATAGATAATGAATACAAAACTCCTCGCAGCCTGGATGGTAGAAACTAGATCCAGGGTCTTCACTTCTACTTCCCGAATTGGTACGATTCTAGCCATGTGATTAAATGATTCGATGTCGAACATGTTAGAAACCACTTGATTACCAGTCGATGATGTAAACTGTTAACAAGCGTGAGAGAAACCACCAGTAATGTCAATGGTTCTCAAAGTACCAAGCACAACCCGTGAAATGTGAATAGATGTTTTGATGTCGAACACTTCACGGAATCCTTTGATCGAAAGTCAATGATGTAAACTGACGTCAAAGGCGAGAAACCTGCCATTGATGCATGCAGACTTCAAGGTACTGTCGATTCCTAAGTCATCTTTCTAGATAATGTGTCGATGTCGATAGAAAGCGACCCGTTGCAGGCAAGCCCGCAACACGAAATCATTGTTCAAGTTGAAGAAATGTTGCTGTAAGGACTGACTCAGGGATGGTCAAATGGATGACAAGTATTTTGCAGATGAAAGTTTTGCTTGCAGACCTCTTGAACACATAACGACACAACAGATGGCTTGGTGACGAATAACTCAAAGTTAATCCCCGAACCCGGTTAAAGACTTTCAAAGTGGTTTGGTCAACTGTGAGGTAAAAGATTTCCCAACCCAGGTGAATGAAAAGTGTCGTGTTCAAGAGTGGTAATAAAGTTTCTTCTGAGACAAAAGGTGACAAACAGGTTCATTCTTCTCTCTTTTCCCCCACCATTTCTGGCAAGTACCTCTTTATTTTTAACAAGCTTGAGGAGGATAACATATGCTTGATTATAAGCTCATCCTTCGGACGAGTCCAACCTAGTTTAAATTCGAACCCTAGGAAGGAGTGGTTCGTTCCTGTTTGTAATTGAACAGGTCCTCTACTGTAAAAGTTTAACGAGCCCAGTATAGGAGAAACTCGGCGTTTTTCAATTTTAGAGAGTCTGAAAAAACTAAAGGAGACTCCACGTTGAACTTTTTCGTATATTTGTGTCCCTCAAGCCCGAAAAAGTATAAAATAATACCTGGGGGAACCGCTTGATCTTGCGACCAAGGAGTACTTTCATAATAGTGTCGTTGACCTGAAAAGTAAAAAGCGATCAAGGACACGTCGTTTTATTTCCTTATCGAGTTTGAAACGACAAAAACCCGGCAATCTTTTCCTGATTTTGCGGTCAGAAAAGAGCTAAAAGGGGACCGTCTTTTAATTCCGTTTTAACGAGTGAAAAAGAAACACTCGGCGATCTTTTCATGTTTTAGGAGTCAGAAAAGGGCTTAAAAGATGACTCTGATATTTTTGTTTGTGAAAAATTACAATTTCCCTCGAAATCCCTTTGTCCTGCACAAAAGCAACACATTACTCATACCTGTTTAAAATAGGCAAAAATACATTCAAAAACATCTTTTCATGGTAAAAAATGAACTAATTCATCCAAAAAACCTATAAAAAGACCTTTTACCATGTCATTTTTACCGTTTCACTGTTGAGGTTGAAAAAGGAGCTTTTGACAAGAAACTTCCCGTGGTCGCTGCGGAAAATCTGACCGTCGGAATCGAACGCCGTCTCATCCAGGTATTTTACACATCCTACTCTGCATTTCTATCCGTTTAGAATTAATTTTTAGGTCTTAGTTTCATTTTTTGGGGGGGTTTTGGTTTTGGAATGCGCCTCTCGGCGGACGCAGGTGCCCTTCGGGTGACCTGCGTCCCCCGACTTTTTCTCATACGGGAAAACGGTCGGAAGACGCAGCCCGCCTTCAGGCCAGCTGCGTCCGGGCGCCCTGTGCTACAAAGCCGGGGTGCGTCTTCCGAGAAACGCGCATTTCAAAACCCCAACTCTCTCAAAAAACCACCAAAAATTCCCAAATCAATTTCTAATTGCTATTTTTGATATGCAGGGCATTAATCATGTTAGACTGGAGAGAAAGAGAGCATGTAGAGGAAGATGAAGCTGCAATAAATCATCAACCTTCCCTGGATGCCCTAAGAGCATGCGGATTATACAAATATTGGACCATACCGGGCATGAGGGGCCAGGTAAGATTCTTGGAATGGCTGGTTGAGCGATGGAACGTTCAAGAACAATGCTTTTACATAGGAGGGCACCAGCTCGAGATAGAGCCCTCGGATGTATACTTTCTCACTGGCTTGCCAAACAGAGGTGAGCAACTCAGTCTTGCGGGGACTAGGCCGGGTGGCCAATCCCTTGATAGTCTCCGCGAGGATTGGTGCACACGTGGGGCTCACCATTCAAAAGGCATAGAGATAAAACACATCACTCTACCGGAACTCAAAGTCATAGCGTTCACGGTTACCAGAATTTGCGGCGCGGCCGCTTTACACATTGCTTCCGGATCCCAAATGCGGATGGCAATTGACTGTTACCAAGGCACCATTTTCAACTGGTGTGAAGCTGTGTCGGCTCATATGAAGAGCCAACTGACCAAGGCAAAGAACGGACGACTAAAGACTTTTGGATATGGGCCTATAGTCGTGAGCTTTGCCTTGGAGAGAATTCCAATGCTGATCCCTCAGCAACTCACTGTTGATATCTTGGGTCCTCGGCAGCCAAAGCTGATACGATGGGTTGCGGTGATGGCCCGGCATCCTGACGAGGGCGCGACAGTAGTTCGATTCTCAGATAGTTATTTTGACTGGTTAGAGGGCCAGCTTTTTGTGATACAGGACTTTCCGTATGCCGGAATGGATTTCAGAGGTGATCCGGACATGGTTCTTCCACAGGGAGAACAATGGGACGACAGAGGTACTTTTATTTTCACAAGTTTCCTAATTATGTATTTTTTTGTATTTTTTATATATATCGTCTCAAAACTAATAGTAAAACTTTTTCAAAATGCAGATGTTGGTCCACAGCGTCCAGCCAACCTCCGGCCTTATGATAGACTACATCCAGCTGCACCGGTACCGGCCCCACAGGATGCGACAGCAGAAGTACTAGCTGAGTTGGAGCATGATCTAGAGCGTCTCACGGCAGATATACCTGAGACTACTATGGACGACATTCCTATCAGGCTTCAGCGCTTCGTAGTCGCGGTCCCTGGACCGTTTAGGAGATTTTTGCGTAAGGTAGCCCGCGCAGTGGTGTCGTACAGAGAGCACCACCAGTGATTGACTAGTCACTTTTGTAGTCACATGTGACATTTTTGACTTTTTGTACTATCATTTTGCCGATCATAAGGTGTTTTAAACCTATGATCGAAGACGATGTATATATTTTTTGACACACTTCTATCTATATATATCACTATTACCGGCTTATCTTGTTTAACATGTATGATGAAATGTTTTTAAATTTACTTGCATGATTATTATAAATGTCTGTCCAACACTCGAGAAGCAATTGCATCTGCTAATGTATTCAAAGACCTTGGAATATGTTGATATTCAATGTAATCAAATTCACGTTCCAAGAGACGCACTCTCAAAAACAACCTTAATAACACAGGATTTCTAATGGCATAAACTCTATTAAGCTGTAATACAACAAGTTCAGAATCTAACCTCACTATCAAACGTCGAATTCCAAATGAAATAGATTCGGATAATAATTCAACCACTGCACTGTATTCTGCAATGTTATTCGTTGTTTGACCGAGGCTTACCCCATGCATAGAAACTAACTCGTCAGAGGGCGAATAGATAACCCAAGCTGCGGAAGAGATATTCCGTGTACTACGACAAGCACCATCAGCAAATCCAATGTATGTTTGGAGAGGCGTCGACATCTACAATATCAAGAGTAAAACCAAGATAAGCCAGAATAATGACGAAAAACCACACTCGCTAAGCTAAGCACACTGACTAAACTAACACACTTGCTAGCTAGAAAGGAAATCTAACCTATCTAAAAATTTCTCCATACCCATCATTTTAAGCATAATACCTCTTTAGGTAAAGTCCATTTCTGGGTTTACCCAAAGAGTCCCCATCAAAATCAACTAACTCATAAGCCCCTTTTGCTAGCTTTCGCTTTACAATGTAGGGCCCATGCCACATGGGAACGAATTTTCCGGCACCTAGCTTATCGTTAGCTTGATCATATAATAGTACTAGGTCTCCTTCCGAAAAACTTCGAGGGGTTACATTTTTATCGTACTGAGCTTTCATTCGTTTCGCGTGAGTCTCGATAGCTAAAGTAGCGTCACGTCGAGTCTCATCTAATTTAGCCAAGTATAATAACCGTTTCTCCTCTTCGGAAGTAGCTGGAAGTAATTCGACAGCCATTTGAAGTGATGGGATTTCGCATTCAATAGGTAACACAGCTTCTAAGCCATAAACTAGCTGGAAAGGGGTGAAACCTGTTGAATTTTTCACTGAAGTTCGATATGCCCATAGCGCCGAAAATAACATGTTATGCCAATTCGTTCGATGGATACCAATGATCCGTCGAATCATGATGACTAGAACTTTGTTGATTGACTCAACCAAACCGTTGGCTTGCGGATAATAAGGAGTAGAGCTATCGTGGCGCAAACCAAGCTGGCTTGTAAGCTCAGTCATCATGACGTTTCGAAAATGGCTCCCATGGTCAGTAATGATTGCTTGTGGGACACCAAACCTAGTTATGATATGATTGAATACGAAAACTGCAGCTGTCTTGCCGCTTGCGTCGAATGTAGGCATCGCCTCGGCCCATTTTGTAAAATAATCAACCGCGAGGATGATATACGCATGCCCCCCGGCCGAGTGAGGGTTACAAGTAATAAAGTCAATGCCCCATTTGGCGAATGGACCAGCGGCAATTATAGGGTGGAGAGGAGCAGGTGGAGCGCGCATCTTTCGATCAAACACTTGACAGTTGTGGCATTTTCTGACGGCAAGGATACAATCTTTAAACATAGACGGCCAGAAATAGCCAGCGCGCAACACCTTCTGAGCTGTGGCATACCCAGACATATGACCGCCACATGCTCCAGAGTGACAATCATTCAAAACTCTCTCAGCCTCTTCGTGAGTTAAACAACGTCGAAAAACTAAGTCTGCCCCCGGCGATAAAGTGTATCTCCAATAATTCTGTATTGCTGGGATCGAAACCGAATTTTTCGACGGTCTTCCTTGGAAGCTTCAGGCCGAAAGGTTTGGGTTTGGAGATAGATGATTATATCCCCATACCACGGATCTAAAGTGCTAATAAGAAACAAAGATTCGTCCGCAATGGACTCCTCTGCCACAGTCTCTGTGTCAGCACTCGGGAAATCACACATCAATTCCGCAAAAACTAAAGATTTCTTAGACTTGGACTTCTCGAACTCCAAGTCGAACTCTTGCAGGATAACAATCCATTTAGAGTACTTGCCCCCTAGCAGTTGTTTTGTCAAAATATAAATCATAGGGTTGCAATCCGAAATAACTGTAGTTTTGCGGAGAAGAATGTAGTGACGAAAACGCTGGACAGCTTGAACGGCTGCCAGGGCCAATTTCTCCACATGCGAATATTTTAACTCAGTGGGATTTAAGGTTCTACTAAGATAATATATCACATGCTCTGCTTTGAATTCATCTTCTTGAACTAACACCATTCCAATGGTGGAATGCGAAGCTGCGAGGTATAAGAAGTAGTCCTGGTTGTAGTTGGGAGGATGCAATAACGGTGCATGGGTCAACGCGTGTTTTAAGTGCATCAAAAGATTCTTGGGCAATCTCGTCCCAAAAGAATTGTGTGTTCTGTTTCAACAACCGTGTAAAACCTTTAGTGACCTCGGCGTAGTTTGGGATGAATCGGCGTAAAAAGTTCGCTTTCCCTTGCAAACTTTGGAGTTGGCGCAAACTCGAAGGAGGAGGCAATTTGATGATAGCCTCGACTTTCGAGGGATCGACGCGAATGCCGGCTTTTGAAACAACAAATCCCAGCAATCGACCTGTTTCTATACAGAAAACACACTTGTGGGGATTCAACCGAATTCGATAATGCCTACACCTCATAAAGATTGCTCGTAGGTGGACAAGGTGATCAGCTCGATGTAAAGAATGAGCAGGCAAATCATCGAGATAGGGTTGCACAATGTGCTTGATGTCATGAAATGCATAAGACATCGCCCGTTGAAAAGTGGCCCCGGCATTCTTAAGCCCAAAAGGTAATTTGCAATAAGCAAATGTCCCCCATGGACAAATGAATGCCGTTTTTGGTTGATCGGCAGGTAGAATATTGATTTGATTATAGCCTGAGAAACCATCCATGAAGGAAAACATCTCACTTCCGGCACAATCATCAATAATTTGATCGATATAAGGCGTAGGATAGTTGTCTTTTGGACAAGCTCGATTGATATCCCTATAGTCGATACAGATTCTTATTGTTCCTTGTTTTTTATTGACGGGAACAATATTCGATACCCAATCCGTTAACGGGATCGGATAAATGAAACCTGCTTTCAACAGCTTTTCGACTTCTGCTTTAATCGCAGCCGCTTTTCGAGGGTGAATCTGACGCAACCGTTGCCGAATGGGTTTAGCATCCGGGTAGGTTTTGATTTCATGAACAACAATGGCAGGATCAATTCCCGGCATTTCCTCGTAAGACCAGGCAAACACGTCGCGGAATTCTTGGAATAGGGCCTTGTAAGTTTGGATTTCTTCTTCAGTACATGCGGCACCTATATGAATGTTCTCCTCGATTCCGGGCTTCACTGAAATATCAATGGGAATAGTACGAGAAATATTCCCTAAATTCAGCTCTGAATCAGAATGTTTCGTTGGATCCTGAGCGTCTTTGACATATTCAGCGGTAAAGATAGATGAAAAATCATTTTCAAATGCATCATCCTTAGGTAAAAACGAAGATCTGTGATGGAGATCTTCCCATGGTAGATCATCTACACTTAGGATTTCGCGAAGTTGTTCGTCAGATGACACTTCTTCGGGAAACGTTATCCGTTCTAAGGGTGAGGTGAAAAGTGACTCTTCACTGACCACATTCATTTGGTCGGTTTCGGTTGAATGAAAGTCGGTAAAAGACATAAGAGCTTCATAAGCAATCTCATACGGACTCAACGGCATAACATCACCGAGTGAGTCTAGCTCAGAGTCAGATGGAACATACCAAGGATCATCATAAATAATGTTTTCTGACGTGATCATATGAATTGTTGCAAACGAAGGGTCTGCATTGAGTGGAGGGAGAGGAAAAGTTCCCAGTAAACCGGAATCCTTAACTAAACCTACACCAATGTCCCTATAAGGGATTGTCGTTTTACCAACATGCTGGATAGTTTCTGAAGAGGTTGGGTCGGATGAAAAGTATGTCAGCTGATCAATAGTCACGATCTTACCGTTATGTGGAAACTTAATGACTCTGAAGACCGATGAAACGACCGCTGTCATAGCATATGACCAACTTCGACCCAAAAGAAGGTTGTAGTCTAGAGGGGCATCAACCACTTCCACATCCAGACTAACGGTTTTACCTTCGACCCCTATAGGCAATTCTTGTAGAATACCAAACGGACGGAACCCACGGCCATCAAAGGCCTTAAGGATGGTGGGGGATTGGTTCAACGAAGGAGAACCAAGCGATCTCCAACATTGAATCGACATAATACACGTAGAAGCTCCCTCATCAATCACAGTCCGATGAATAGGCCTGTTTTTGACTATCACTGGAATTTGGAAAGCCATTTGATGGGGGAGACGCGGTGTACTATTTTCTAGATCAAAGATCATTAGGTTCGGGTCCTGAACATCGACAGCTCCGATAGCCGACAAAAGCAATTTTCGTTGCGCTGGACATGATTGCAGCACTTCGAGTGCCGACATTGCTGAAGGTGAAACAGCTAAGTCTTCAACAATGTTGTAATTCTGGGCTGCTCTCGCATGTGGATTGAAAGCAGACCTTCGAAGTACACCCTTGGCGGGCGGCTTAATCACTAAGTCTGGGTTAGGTTTTTCGATCTGTAGTGGATCGGAACCAGGAGCTGAGGTTGATGGGTTAGAGTGAGAAGATTCTGCTTCCTTACCATCAACAGGAGCCTTACTACCATAATCTTGCGATCGAGTCGCAATCCTGACATGAGACATCATCAAAATGGGTTCTTCACTGGCATTCGAAGAAGAACCTATCATCTTATTCTCCTGCTCTGGAAATGGATTTTTTAACACAGCAGGAGTGGGAGAACCTTTGACTATTTTCACTACCTCGGCCCGATGAGGGCAGTCTCTCGTAAAATGATCTTCTTCACAAATGAGACAAGGATATCGAGGTTTGCGCTTTTCGTCATTGGTTTCCGACTTTTCCGTTTTCTCCTTTGGAGCCTTGTCTGCTTTGGCCTTCTTCTTTCCTTTCTTCTTTCCACCGTTTTTTGATTTGGCCGTAGATGACTCTACAGCGTGAATGTCGGCGGTGAGTTCAGGAGAAGACTCTCCTGTCGGAGAATCAGGCAAAGTGATAATTGGAGTATTGGAGGCCTTGGAAGACTTCTTCTTACTCTTCGTAGTCACGATACCAATCATACCATCAGCGGCATGAGATCCCGAAGGAGCAGCAGCGATTTGGTTTGACTTTGGAAGATCCGGAATTTTCTCGTGTAACGTACCCGACTGAGTGTAAACTAAGTCAAGGTATTGTGCCTGAGCAATGACTTGCTCCTCAGTAACTACTCCGGCCTTAGCTACATCTTCAGTAATTCTTGGTAATAATGATTTGACAAACCATTCAGCTAAGATTTGGTCCGGGATAAAAACTTTCACTAATCTTCTTCGACGTCTCCACTCATGGATGTGATCAGAAATGTACGTGGATGTCGATTGTTTTAGCGAAGTTAATAATTCTGTACCATTATCGTATCTGACTGGTAACTGAAAATGAGTTAAGAACGAGGTAGCTAACTGGCTAAAGTTGTAAAAAGAGGCCCGTGGTAACTCAATGTACCACTTGGCTGCGAGACCAATGAGTGTACGCTGGAAAAGACGTAAGCGGATGGAATCATCTGAGATGGAATTTGATGCACACCAGAGGTGGTAAGTCATCACGTGATTAGACGGATCCTCTCCAGACTTACCTTCGAACTTGGGTATATCGCTGGGCAACTTATTTGGCATTGGCGGCCAGAACTGAAGATATTGAATTGGATCGTTCGTTAGGCGCGTCAAGTCGGGTAAATCTAAAGTCGCAATAAACGGTAACTGCCGGTTAGGATCTCTAAAACTCTGAGTCACAATACCAGCCCCAGGAGGAGGATATCCAGGATAACTAGGAACAGGAGTCGCATTTGGGATATTATATCCTCCTGGAAAACCAGGATTAACCGGACCGTACTGGGGTTGCTGAGGTTGTTGATAAGTGTACCCAGGATACGGTTGATACTGGTAAACCGGTTGTTGGGCAGCTTGCCCAGGTTGATACTGTCCCTGGTACGGAGGTTGAACAAATTGAGGTTGAGTAGTAACAACCGTACTTGTACCAGGTTGGCCTGCAGGCATCTGGACTGTGGTTTGAACCGTAGGTCCAGACAACGGTACAGATGTCTGAGGAGTGGTTACAGGGACAGTAGAAACCGGAGCTGCCGATACTCCAGAAGTAAGCATGGTAGATGAAGCGGTAGTTGCTGCAGCCGTGTGAGGTGGAGTACCAGGTGCAATTGGCGGCTGAGTAACTACGAAGTTACAGGGGTCTGAACACTTGACTGGACAGGTTGCGGTTGCTGGGGTGGACCAGGAACTGCAGGTTGTCCTGCTTGAGGTACCGACTGTATACTTGGTTGCGACATCTGTTGACCCTGTGACGGATCCCATGTTAACATTCCAGGGTATTGACTCGTAACAGGTTGAGGATACTGAGATCCATAGCCGTATTGAGGATAGGGTTGATAACTGTAAGGTGCAGTCCCATATGATTGCCCTTGAGGTGGTTGATAACCTTGACCAGGGTATTGACCCGTAGGTTGATAACCTTGAGGTAAATACGAATACTGGGGTTGACCTTGACCTTGAGGTTGGTATCCTTGAGGTTGATACCCTTGGGGTTGATACCCTTGGGGTTGCCATCCTTGAGGTTGCCATCCTTGAGGTTGATATTGATACTGAGGTTGACTTTGGGGTACATATTGAGGCTGGGGTTGATACCCTTGAGGTTGCCCCCCAGGCATTAACGAAGGTTGCCCCCCAGGCGGTAATTGGCCACCTTGAGGTTGGTTAATGGGAGTTGAACCTGACATCATATAAACGTCACCTATACTCAATGGTACATTACCACTGTTTCCAACTAATAACCCATGATCAATGGGTTGAGGAGATGCTCCCGCAAAGGTACCAGAAAGTGATTGATACCCAGTAGGAACAGAAGGACCGCCATGTAAAAATGATTCAGGACTTTGTGAAAACACAGATGACTGACCAGACATATTTACAGGAGAATGAATTCCTCTAGGTGGAAAAGGAGTACGAGGTGTAGAAAAACCTACTGAGTTGTCTAAAAAATTGGTTAATGCAAGGTACCAAGATTCACTTCTAGGAGGACTGTAAAAGATGGATTCACGCTCCCTTAGATCAAGGGTAATTAGATCTTCAGAATCAGAAACGCCTATTTCTTCCTCTGGAACAAGTTCTTCTATAGCAATTAATCCAACAGGAAGATTTTCGGTGATAATTCTTTCTATTCTTGGTGAATCAGGAACACTAGGAGTTGGAGTAACAGGTTCGGAAATTTCAGGTTCTTCGCCTGTTTCACTGGCAGATGAAAAACTACCAGCAAGCTCGGAAACTGTAACAGCTTCGGGATTGTAACCTGTTTCTAAACTTTGGTAATCTGGATGGACTACCAAGGAAGATTCTCCTTCTTCAGGTGAACCTACTCTACTGCCACTAGGAGGAGTTACAAGGACCTTTAACCCTTCTAAATTACCTGGGTCGTCTCGAGGAGGGGATCCCCTAAGTCTACGGGATCTTCTCAACAATTCGGCCACAGAAACAACTTCAGGAGACTGGCCCGCAATTCGACGGGACCTTCTCGGTAATTCCGCCACAATTAAAGATTTTTAACTACAACACACGAAAACAAAGTAAAAATTTCAAATCAAACCACCTAAAGTCTTCTAAAGAACCAAACAAATTTGAAGCACACGCCTAAATAATCTAGAGCGTCAAACCACACACAAACAGTAGTCTTCCGGACCAAAAGCGCTAGTTGGTGATTAGGCCCAACCTCGCAGGATTCAGTACAGAAATGGCGGGTGGAACAGTTACCCCGGCAACCTGCTTAATGAATAGACTGGCCAAGTTCCTCCACTTTAACCGTCTCGAAGTGAAGCGAACCCCCCAGAAAATCCAAGTGAGTATAACCGACGTCTGCTCCAGGTACAGTGGGACCTTCCCTCCACCGTCACCTTGGGTAGAATCCTAGATATTATGGCCACTAAGGTTACCAATCACAACAATTACACCTGGGGGAACAGTCTAAACTCCGACAGCACGCAAGGGCAGAGTAGCAAGCTCCAATCCCCTTACCGGCTCCTTGACAACAATCCAAGGTTTACCGATAAGTGACCCCTGGCTCCTCGACAATGGTTAATCCGAGGTTTACCGTTTGTAATACGTACTGCCTGGCGTCGTTCCCAACGAGGGAGGAATGATCCCCTCACTGGTTCGGACACGAGCTCGTGCTTCTCCTTTAAGAGGAGCTTTCCCAGAATGTAACTGAAACAATTGGATTTGTTCTACTCAAGATAGACTATCTGTTTGGTTTTGTAGTCTTGGAGAGTTAAGTACTCACCTACTCCAAGACCCTAGCCTAAGCTATGTTGGTGCTTCAGAGCCCTAGAAAAATAAAGATTACTAGATTGATTTTAATTTAAGCGTTACTTTTAAGGTTGTTTCTTAAGTCAAAAGGTGATGGAAGTGAAACCAGTGGTGTGTTGACTCGACTCGAAACCACTACAAAATGCACCTAAAATGATTTATCCACTACTTTACTTTTTCGATGAATTGCTTAACTAAAAAGTTGAGAGAATGCAATCTTTATAAAAGCAACTTCTTAATTGAAGACAATCAAAGAAACAATTCGTTTTTCTTTTCCAAGCATAAAAACATAACCTCTCTTTACATGCACGAAAAAACTCTTTTCTTCTTTCAAAAACAAAAAGCTACTTGAAACAAGACTTTTAAAGAAGATGTTTTTGTATTTTTCTTTTAATAAAGCAAATAAATCTAATATAACCAAAAATCAATCTTAACAACTATTAAAATCTATGAAAATGCACTCATAAGCAAACTAAAGGCAAATTTACTCTAAGCAATCTTAACGAGGCCAAAACTAACAATGATTATTTCTAAGGTGTTTTACTTGATCACAATCAAATCAAGGACTAGCTTATTGCAGAACCAAAAACTAGCCAAAACAAAACTCTAATCTTTTTGTTCTTTTTGTAAAATGGAAATCAATACTTTATAAACAAGCAATTCGAAATTTGACCCAAAACAACTCAAATGGCAAGTTGCTCACACAAGGAGACTTTACGACAGGCCCGACTTCTAAGAAGGTTGACTAACCAGAGAGATCTAAGGCTGGACAACTTTCTACTATCAAAGTCACTACAAAACCTATCCAAAAATCAAACCCTAGGTCTAAACTTCGTTGAAAACCACTAAAACACTCAAAGCTCACAAAACTAGTTCAGGTGAAAATTCTTGACAGGGTACTAAAGGATCTGGGCAGAAAACACTAAGGAAAATCAAAATCTAAAAGCAATTTAAAGCAAAAATGGAATTTTCTTAAAGTTTACAGGAAGACGCAGGCAACCCGTTGTCACAGGTGCGGCCCCGCTCTGTGCAAACGGCAACAGCGCGTCCAAAGACGCACTGTGCAGTACTCAGAGGGTGCGTCCTTCTGGAAAAATGAAGAAAAACCAAATCTAACTAAATCTAAAGCTAAGCCACCCAAATACTAATTCTCACAGTCAAAAACCAGAAAATAAAAATGATTTTCTCAAAGCAAAGTTCATATAAAGGAAAAGACTCTCTCATTAATGGACACAGCTGACCTTCCTAGAAGTCTAAGACATTCTAATGACAAACAAGACAAAATGGAGTGATCTTTCTCTAAATACACCTTTTACAACATGAAAACTACAAGTGTTTAGGCTTACCTTATTCCAAAACGCTGTTGTTGAAGTCCGTTCTTGACGATCCGGATGAGCTCCTCCTTCAAGTCAATTCCTGCAACCACAAACAATCAAACAATTACCAAGCACTTGCATTTCATATAATAAAACATATATTCAACATGCAGACCAAGGAACACATGAAATAACTCATTAACACAAGCTATTGAGAAAAATAAACCAGTTTGTATTAATAACGAAACAAAGAAACTCTTACAACCTGGCCTTGGTGTTGTGCAAGTTCCTCCCAGGGTCCATCAAGGGTTTTCCTCTACTTTGACAAAGCTCACCCTCTTCCAAGTAGAATCAAGTAAAGACAATCTCTCCTCACAAAGGCTCTAATGGAAGACCTAAATCCTGCAGCATTTACCCAAAGAAAATGTATAGCTCCAACCTCTTCTCCTTCTGGCTCAATGTCTTTATTTATAGTGCTGTAAAGAGGTTATTCAGGTCCACTATCAATGGGATCATCCCCCTCTTTGGGTGGGATAGCTCCCTTATTGATGGGATAAGTTCCCCCTTAATAGAGATACATGAACCAACTGGAGGCGCATCCATTTCATCAAACCGACCTCTAGAATGTTCTAGAAGTAACCACAAGTAACTTTTTCAAGATAAAACTCGCGCATTTTGCCTTTTACAGAAGGACGCACCTGTCCCTTAACATACAGAGCGTCCATGGACGCAACTTTTGTGAACATGGTCAGCGTCCCGGCAGGTAAGGCTAGAGAGAACCTGCGACCCCAGAGATAAACATAGTTTTTACAAGACTTTCTCTCTTCTTTGAGTTTGAGATGGATAACAGAGGCATAGACTTGCCTAAGAGGGTAGCATGACTGTTGATTTGAGCCATACTAACTGTAAGTAGTCAAGGTGACATTTTTTAGTGTAACAAAAGGGTTATAAGCTTTGGAACCTAGTAACAAGGAAGGTTGTGTACAGCCAAGATGTGGTGTTTAGAGAGGTGAAAGATGTTATTAAACATGAATTCCAAGCAAAGGAACCTGAGAAGATAGATTTTGAGCTAAAGGAGGAAGAGTCAGACTCTACAGCAAAGGAGGAATTAGAAGATGAAGAGCCACAAACTCCCACTGTGAGAAGATTAGTTCGAGAAAGAAGGCAGCTTGAAAGGTATAGTCCATCTGCTTTCTGTTCAAATTTTGCTTTATCTATTACTAACAATGATCCCAGAAATCTAAATGAAGTAGTAGATTCAAAGGATGAAAAACCTTAGAAAGAGGCCATGGTTGATGAAATGGCATCTTTGTACAAAAATGAGGCTTGGGATCTGGTGGAGTTGTCGACTGGATGGAAACCCATTGGCAACAAATGGGTGTTCAAGAAGAAGACAAATGCAGAAGGAAAGGTGGAGAAATGCAAAGCTCGGTTGGTAGCAAAAGGTTATTCCCAGGTGTCGGGAATTAATTTTGGTGATATTTTTTCTCATGTTTCCAAGGTAACTTCTATTAGATTGCTTTTATCTGTTGTTGTTGCTGTTGATTTTGAGGTAGAACAGATGGATGTGAAGACAACATTTTTTCACAGGAATTTGGAAGAGGAGATCTACATGAAACAATCTAAAGGCTTTGCGGTGAAGGCTAAGAAAGAACTGGTATGAAAGTTAAAGAAGTCTCTGTATGGGTTAAAACAGTCACCAAGGATGTGGTATCAAAAATTTGATATATTTATACGGGGACTGACTTCACCAGAAGCAAAGCAAACCACTGTGTGTATTTTAAATTAATTGGTGAGAGTGTTATTTATTTGGTCTTGTATGTGGATGATATGTTGCCACTTGTAAATGACAAAGAAATTATCCAGGATTTGAAGACCCAATTGTCCTCCAAATTCGACATGAAAGATCTTGGTGCTGGAAACTATATTTTGGGCATGGAAATTAAAAGAGATCAGGCAAAGAGGAAGCCCTGGTTAAACCAGAGGAAGTATATCAAGACAATATTGTAGTGGTTTCATATGCAGGATAGTAAACCAGTGAAGGTTCTTATTCCTATAGGTGTAAATTTATCTGCTGAACAATGTCCCAAGACATAGGAGGAAGAGGACAGCCCGTGTTCCATATGCAAGTGCGGTTAGTAGCCTAATGTATGCGATGGTATGTACTAGACTAGACATTGCACATGTAGTGGGAGTATTGAGAAGGTTTATGTCAAAACTAGGGACGGAGCACTAGAAAACAATGAAGTGGGTTTTCAGGTATTTGCGTGGCACTGGTGATTATGGTTTGTGCTACCAAGGAAGACCAGGATTGGACAGAGTGTTGGATATTCATGGCCTTGTTGATGCAGACTGGGCTGGAGATCTAGATCAAAGAATATCTACAAGCGGGTATGTGTTTAACCTATTTGGAGGTGTAGTCAGTTGGATGAGTAAGAAACAATCTGTAGTGGCACTATCAACTACATAGGCACAATACATGGCAGCCACTCATGCAAGCAAGGAAGCAGTTTGGTTGCAAAGATTGTGTTCAAGTATGGGGTTAGTACAAGGAGCTATAAGAATAGACTGTGATAGCCAAAGTGCAATTTTCTTGGCAAATAACCTTGCATATGATTCAAAGACAAAGAACATTGATGTTCAGTATCACTTTGTGAGGGATATGATAGAAGACAAAAAGGTGCTGCTGGTAAAGGTGGACACTTTGAAGAATACTGCAGATGCATTGAAAAAATCTGTGAGCTCTGAGAAGTTCTATTGGGGTAGAGAAAGAATGGGCATTGCAGGGCTGGATAAATGACTAAGCTCTCTTCTATCCCCCTAAGGAAAGAAAACAACAAGTGGGAGAATGTTGGGTTGTGTTATATTCTCTCCACGACTAGCCCACATAGTTAACCGGGTGGTTAGAGGTGTTAGAAAATTATATATAATGAAGCAATGGAACACATAAAAAATTGCAGAAATATAAACACAGAAAACACATAAAACAAGAGAGACACAGATATACGTGGTTCACCTAGTTTGGGCTACGTCCACGGAGAAACATCCAGTCCTTCTTTTATTATATTATCCAGCAAACTGAAGAGATACAACCTACAGCAGATCCGCTGTAACACCCTCTTCGCTCTCAATCTCCTCTCTCTTCCTCACTCAGAATACAGATATACATAGATACAATACAATTCCCTCATATATAGTGATGGGTTGCCTTCTAGGGCAAAAAGCCATAAACATAACTTCTACCGTCAGATCATCTGCCTAATGAACTACCTAGATTAACTAGAAATTACTAGACTTTTACAAGGCAATTTTACATCTGTTTTTAGCTTCGGGGGTGCTGCCCCCGAACCCCCGCCGAGGGACCGCTGGCCCTCGGTCCCCCCAGTCGAGGGGGATTTACCCCCACAGGGGGACAAATCGCCCCCGCGCCCCCCCCCCCCGCGTGGAGGGGTGTACAATCTTCCTGGGGTATACATCCGGTTGAAACCTTTGAATACAGAAGATAATCAGGCTCCACACCCAACAATCTCCCACTTGGAGACTGATTATAGTGACTCCACTGTTGCTTCATTTTCTAGACAATGACTTCACTTTGGACCTGGTTGTTTCTAATCTTCTTCATCATGCTTGAAGACCAATTGAAACTGAGCAGATTCTTAGTTTCTCCCTGGTTACAACTTTTGTTAACATATCTGCAGGATTCTGGCTAGTGTGTATCTTTTCCAGCTTCAATTGTCCATCTTCCAATGCTGACCGCATGAAATGGTACTTGAGCTGTATATGTTTAGTCTTGGAATTAAATGCAAAGTTCTTTGCAAGATGTATGGCACTCTGGCTGTCACTGTATAACCTACCCAACTCCTACTTCTTACCCAATTCATCCAGAAACCTTTGTAACCAAATCATTTCTCTACTAGCCTCTGTAGCAGCAACATACTCTGCTTCTGTTGTTGAAAGTGCAACAACACTTTGGATTTTTGAAACCCAACTGATAGCTGTTCCACCTACAGAAAAAAAATACCCTGTTGTGCTCCTCCTGTTATCTTTATCACCTGCCATATTTGCATCAACATATCCCTGTAGAGCAATGTTTGATTCACCAAAGAATAATGCTTGATTTGTGGTACCTCTCAAATACTTGAGAATCCACTTCACCGCCATCCAATGTTCCTTTCCTGGATTGTTCATGTACCTGCTTACAACTCCCACTGCATGTGCAATATTAGGCCTTGTGCAGACCATTGCATACATTAAGCTTCCAACTGCTGATGCATATGGAACTTTAGACATATCAGCCATTTCTTCCTGAGTCTTGGGACACACCTCCTTACTTAATTTGAAATGGCTAGCCAAAGGTATACCAACTAGTTTTTCATTCTTCATATTAAACCTTTTCAACACCTTTTCTATGTACTCACTTTGAGACAATGTTAATTTGCAATTCTTCTTGTCTCTAGTTATTCTCATACCAAGGATTTGTTTTGCAGCACCCAAATCCTTCATTGCAAATGAGTTTGCCAATTTTCTTTTGAGAACATTTATTTCTTGCATGTTAGAATCTGCAACAAGCATGTCATCTACATACAATAACAATATAATATAGCTACCATCATTTTTCCTTTCGAGATAAACACAATGATCAGAGTGACATCTAGTATAACCTTGTTCAAACATAAACTTATCAAATTTTAGATACCACTGCCTTGGAGCTTGTTTTAAGCCATACAAGCTCTTCTTCAACCTGCACACTAGTTTCTCCTTCCCTTTTACCTCATATCTTTGTGGCTACTACATATATATCTCTTCCTCCAAATCCCCATGGAGAAAGGCTGTCTTTACGTCTAACTGCTTAAGATGCAAATCTTCAGTTGCTACTAGACTTAAAATAGTTCTAATTGAAGTCATTTTAACAACAGGAGAAAATATTTCATCAAAATCAATACCTTTCTTTTGTGCAAACCCCTTCACCACAAGTCTAGCTTTGTACCTCTGTTTTCCTCCATCTTCTTCCTTCAGCCTGTAAACCCATTTATTCTGCAACGTTGTTTTACCTGCAGGCAACCCGACTAAGTCCCAAGTCTAGTTATGTACTAAGGATTCCATCTCTTCTTTCATGGATTGCTCCCACTTCTTCCTGGTTTCTACCTGCACTGCTTCTTCATAACATTCTGGTTCACCAGAATCAGTCAACAATACATAATATAATGAAGGAGAGTATCGTTCATGGGGTCTACTTATCCTGGTAGATCTTCTAACACCACTTTCAGGTGTTTGAAGTGCTTGTTGTTGTTGTGGTTGGTTCTGGCTATTGATCATTATGCTTTTCAAGAACCATCACTTTCCTTGTGATATCGTCAAGCACTGTGTATTCTCTGTTTTCTTTTTTTTGTTTCTTTTCCTTCAATAGATTCTTATACAAGACCTTTTCATTGAATATTACATCTCTGCTCCTAATGATTTTGTGATTTTCATAATCATATAAGAAATAACCAAAATCATTAACACCATATCCAATAAAGGTACATTTCTTTGATTTTGCCTCAAGCTTTGTTCTATTTTCTTTGTTAATGTGGACAAAAGCTTCACAACCAAAAGTCTTTAAAAATGAGTAGTTTAATTTTTACCTATCCATGCCTCCTCTAGAATACCACCATCCAAGGAACTTGAAGGCCCTCTGTTTATTAGATAAACAGCAGTATCTACAACGTCTACCCAAAATTGTAAAGGCAATCCTGCATGCAATCTCATGCACCTTGCACGCTCCATGATTGTCTTGTTCATTCTTTCTGACACACCATTTTCTTGTGGTGTTCTTGGAACTGTCTTCTCTTTGCGAATTCCATTCTCTGAACAGTACCTATCAAACTCTTTGCTGCAATATTCACCTCCATTATCTGATCTAAGACACTTCAACCTTTTCCCTGTCTCATTTTCAACCAAAGCTTTCCATTTCTTGAAAGTATCAAATACATCAGATTTATTTCAAATACAATAAATCCACCTTTTTCTGGTTGCATCATCAATAAAAGTAACATACTAACAAGAACCACCAAGAGATGATACCTAAGCAGGTCCCCATACATCTGTATGCACAGGCTCTAATTTTTCGCTCTTCTTTTCTTTCCCAACTCTGATGAATCTGACTCTCTTATGTTTTCCATAAACACAATTCTCACATAATTTTAAATCAACATGCTTCAAACCTAGCAACAAATTTCTTGAGTGAAGAATCTACATCCTCTTCTCACTCATGTGCGCGAGCCTATGATGCCACAATACCGTATCTTCTCTTGTAGAGGTTAAAGCATTAACAGAACTAGAAATACCATTGCATAAATACAATGTACCAACCTTTTCTCCTTTCGCTATTACCAGGGACCCTTTAGTGACCTTCCAAGTTTTATCTGTGAAAGTAGTTACGCAACCTTCACCTCTGAACTGCCCCATTGAAATCAGATTTTTCTTCAGATCTAGAACATGCCTTACCTTTTTTAATAGCCATTGATTTCATTTTGCTGTTTTATGAAAACTATACCCATGCCAACGATTTTACAGGGTTTATCATCAGCCAATAGATCTTGTCCAAAATCTCCTTAAACATAATCATGAAAATGTTTCTTATCAGGTGTGGCATGGAATGAGGCCCCTGAATCTACCACCCAGGCATCAATAATATTTTCTAATGAAAGAATCAAAGCATGTTGCAACAAATGACCTGCTAGATTCGCTTCATGATTAGTTTCTTGCTGCGCATCTCCTTCTTTTCCCTTTCGAGACTTGTAGTCTTTCTTTAGGTATCCTTTCTTCCCGCATTTCCAGCATGCTATCCCCGATCTGGACTTGGATCTGCCTTTTCTTGACTTACTGCGATATCCTGGGCTCTTTCCTCTTTCAATTTTTCTTCCCCTAGTCTCTGCAGTCAAAGCATTACCTGATGTCTCACTGGAGCTTTTCTGTCACATTTCCTCGCTAAGGATTGCACCAACAACATCATCAAACTTTAAAGTACTAGATCCAGAGGCAGAGTTACTAACGACCATAACCATTCCAACTTTCTAGCAATGAGCAGAGAAATAACAGAGCCCTAACTTCATCATCAAAATTTACCCCTACAGAACTTAACTGACTTGTAACTGTATTAAAATCATTTAAATGATCTGCAACAGATCCACCTTCTAACATCTTCATATTTAATAAATGCTTCATAAGAAATACCTTATTTGAGGCCCAAGGTTTTTCATCTAATTTGGCTAATGCCGACATTAAACCCTGTGTTGTGATTTCCTTTGAAATATTAAAGGCTACCGACACCACTAGGCATAGTCGTATTGTTCCAAGTGCCTTTTTGTCTAGAATATCCCATTTTGTGTCTGTCATACTCGTCGGCTTCTTTTTCTTTCCGCTCAATGGTAGGTACAGATCTCTTTGATACAAATAATATTCCATCTACATCTTCCACAGCTGGTAGTTTTGGCCGTTGAATTTTCGACCCTAAACCTACCATCTACCACCATTGCTCCCACTCGAACCAGGAACCCTTCTCTCCTGCGAGTTTATCAACCAAATAGACCTTTAGCTCTGATACCAGTTGTTAGATAATTATATATTACGGAGCAATGGAACACATAAAAAATTGCAGAAATATAAACGCAGAAAACACATAAAACAAGAGAGGCACAAATATACGTGGTTCACCCAGTTTGGGCTACGTCCACGGAGAAACAACCAGTCCTTCTTTTATTATATTATCCAACAAACTGAAGAGATACAACCTACAACAGATCCACTGTAGCACCCTCTTCACTCTCAATCTCCTCTCTCTTCCTCACTCAAAATACAGATATACATAGACACAATACAATTCCCTCATATATTGTGAGGGGTTGCCTTCTAGGGAAAAAAACCCTAAACATAACTTCTACCGTCAAATCATCTACCTAATGAATGGCCCAAATTGACTAGAAATTACTAGACATTTACAAGGCAATTTTACATCTGTTTTTAGCTTCAGGGGTGCTTCTCCCGAACCCTCGTCGGGGGACCGCTGGCCCCCAGAACCCCAAGCCAGGGGGGATTTACCCCCCCCCCCCTCGTGGAGGGGTGTACAGTCTTCCTGGGGTATACATCCGACTGAAAACTTTGAATACATAAGATAATCAGGCTCCACACCCAACAAGAGGGGGGGCAAAGCCCCCCCTTCGTTGTACCAATTGCGTAGCGGGGGGAGTCACAGAGGGTTTGAGGGGTGCAAGTAACCCCACTGTATGGGGTCCGGGGAAGCGCCCCAGAAAATTTTGGTTTTGGACCCTATATTAGGTTGGACAGACCTACCCATGGTTTTTTGCATGTTTTTCGCACATGGTTTTGGACGTGATGGTTTTCGATCCATGGTTTTGGATGTGATGGTTTTCGGTCCATGGTATTGGATGCTTCAACATGTATAAATATGTATTGTAACATTGAAAGGAACATAATGGAAAATCAAACTAGTAGTCCATGTTTTGGGATCCAGGGGGAAATATGTGTATATGTGTCTTATGTGTTGTGCTATCGCATTGTTTATTTTCTATGTTTTAGAATTCGTATGCAAGTAATTTCTGTATGGGGTTAAAACCTACAAGCTTGTTAAGAAGATTGATCAAGTGAGTCATGGTACAAGGAGTCATGGCTTGTAGATAATGGAGGATGGGAAAAATGCAGCTTAGACTCGAGACTTAGGTTATGAATGGTGATGTCCTCTTGCAAAAATGGAGGAATGAGTCTTCGCCATAGGATTTCTGATACATTCTAGAATTTCCTCCATTGGAGTGGGATACGGATGAGAAGACGTGTTCAAAAAATGTATGTAGATTTCTCAGCTTTGTGACCGCTAAGAAGGGGTACCCGCTGCATAGATTTATTAACTTTGCAACCACTAAGAGGGGACACCAACTTTAAGACCAAAAATGGAGGAGGACAAGGAACAAATGGGGTGTTGGCCTCCTCCTCTACAAACTTAGGGGCCTCATGATCTACAAGAGTTGAGGGAGAAGGGAAATTCAGAGGTTCATCGTGTCAGGAAACATGAACCAAGTGTTTCAAATCTTGGCTCATGAAGTCAAGGTCCACAAACCGTTTAGGGATTTCATGACAGAGGTGAGGGAAGGAGGTACCAAATTCCATAACGGATTCGTCGGGATTCATTCTTAAATGAGGGATTCTTTCATAGACATCTTGGTGGTTACAGTTATCAAAGGCTTGATGCAGCTCCTTGAGGAGAGTAAGAAGGGAATGTACGAAAGTAGGTGGTAGGGTATGACACCACCGATTAGCATGACATTCAAGGGTGAGGAAGAAAAGTACTCAAACAAGCTCTCCACTATAGATTTCATGAGCTTCACAGAAATGAAGAAAATCATAAATGTGCTTGGTTACGGATGTTTTGTCCTCGCCATCAAAATTTAACAAGGATAACTGATCAAGAAGCTCATCGGGGATTGATAGTTGATTAAGGGATAAATCAGAGAAACACCATAAGATCACGAATTGTGTATGATCCATTTGGTAAGAGATTCAAACCAGATGCAATGGTCTTAGCTTGTCATTTGGCCCTCCTTCTAGTGCCAGAAATGTTGACCGTGCTAGACCCAACAACACTCAGGGGATCTCCCCAGTATGAAGTCCCAACTAGACCTCACATCATTTTGTGTATGAGTCTCATCCCGTACGATGACCTGATTTCCATTATCTTAAAGATATTCCTTATCTCTTTGATCTATCGTTGAATGTTAGTTTTTTTTAGCTAATTTCAACTTTATAATTAAAAGTACTTGCTTATAAATTGCTTTATGTGCATATGTTTCCTTATAGTGTTTGTGAATGAAAACAAGTAAAAATGTCAAGTTTTATGTTAAGTTCTTGAGAAAAATAGCATAAAATTAAAGTGTTGAACAAAAACAATCAAATGTACAACAAACCATCAAAATTAACACTTAGCATAATGTTTTGATGAAGGAGCTCACCCCAACTAGGCTACATCTCCTTGGTCCAGGTTCCATGACTTGGGCCTCTATATTAGCTCAATAATGGAAAACGTGTTTTTTACAATGCTCTATTGCTCGTAAAACCTACTTCAATGTGCTCAGAACCTCCAAATCAGCTACAAAAACCTTTTCTTGATCCCAATTTGGTCAAATTTTCCCCAAGTTATGGTCAAAATAGTTTCTCCTAGTAAAACTCCTCTAGAACTGGAGGAACTTGAGTTAATCCCACTAAAATTTGAGTTAGCACCGAAATTTAAGGGACCGCTAAACATGTTGCCTAGCGAAACTGTGAGTTTAATTAACATTAAGTAGAGTTTAATTAATCACTAACTATGATTAGCGCAAATCTACGGTTTTGCTAACCATTAACCCTCGCGGTCTTGATGGAAGAGGTTACACGGGTGGTATAAAATGTCATGGTTATGGTTTTTACATTGGCCATTGGTTAACCGTAACCATACCCACTAGGTGTTTAGTGTGTTCACATGGGAGGGGGTTGGCCTATGGGCTGGCTCCCTCCTAACCCCCAACTCGCAAAAAGGTTAAACTTTAAATATACATGATGAGCATATAATGTTAAGATCCAATGTGATGGTATAACAGTATGTCGTGGACTTTTTTGGGGCGAGATCGCGGGTTCGGCCCTGCCAACCTACCCATTATTTTTCCACACTGTGCGCTGATAGCCAGCCTTTGGGGAGGGACATGTGGTGGCCTCTGGGCTTGCCACTTTTCCCCTCCTCATTGGTCCAACATAAACCAACAAAAATGCTCCAAATCATCAACCTGCCAACCAATAGAATTGTACCATTTGGCGAGTCCTGATTGAACTTTGCCCACTGTCGACTCTACCTAGTTACCTGCCACGTTAATAGTACGGACTACTGACTGTGCAGTTAGTGTACATTGTATTAAAAAAATCCTCTGTTTGGTAAAGTGGAAAAAACATGATACCTTCTTCATATGAGCTCATTTTTTAGTGAAACAAGTTTCATTGGGATCATGTCACTGAGATGAACACGGTCATTTAGGCTTTGAGCGATTATGAGAACTTTTATTTTTGAGCTAAATACTAAGCACCTAATCATTCCTCCCCATTGGAAGCCTTTTGAACCCCAAAAGATACTATGAATTCTTTAGTAGGTGAGGGTACATCTACCTCACCTTCTCGATTTGCAACCATTTCTCCTTAGAAGGATTTTGTCCCTTGAGTCCCACTCTAAGGTATTCGACATTCCCTCCCTTTGAAGTTCTAGTTCTTCTATCAAGTATGAGATCTTGCTAAAGTTCATCAAGATATTATGGAAAGCAATCATCTATGGAAGAATAGTGTATATTTGCATATAAGGAGGCAAATCTATCTTAAATGCATTGTTACCAATCTTTTCCAGAATTTTAAAATGACCATAATGTATTGGCTTAAGATTTTTACCTTCCCCTTGAAGTCTCTCTTTGATGATATATATCCAAACTTCATCACCAACTTGAAATTTATGATCGACATGGTGTTTCTCATGCCTTGCCTTGTAGCTGCTTCGACTTCTTTCAAGTTGTTCCTGCACTGTGTGATGTATCAACTGAATTTCTCAATGAAATTCCTTTCCTTATCAATGTCACTATGACCATTGATGGTGACATCTTTCTCAGAGATGAAGTCCAATGGTGATCTTGGCAAGTACCCAAAACATGCCTCAAATGGCGATGTATTTGTGGAAGAATGCTTTGCCCCATTGTATGCATGATGTATGTAATGCAACTGTTCATCCCACAACTTGGGATGTTTGTTGCAATATCCTATAAGAAGATGAATGACTATCCCGTTGACCACCTCGGTTTCTCCATATGTTTGTAGATGAAAGGTTGTACTCTTCTTTAACTTAGTGTCCATCATGACCCACTAATTTGACCAAAAATTCCCAACAAATCGAGAATCTTAATCACTTACAATGGAAGTAGGAAGACCAAAATGAACCCAAATATTTTGGAGGAAAACATGATTTGTTTGTTCAGTTGTAACTTGCTTCTTACATGGTGCTATAATACACATCTTTCTGAACCTTTCTACAACTACATACAAGTAATCATGACCTTTCCTTGACAATGAAAGACCTCCTACAAAATCCATTGAGATACTCTCCCATCGACATGAAGGTAACGAAAGTGGAGTGTACAATACTAGTTTCCTATAGCTAGGCTTACTTGTTGCACACAAAGAACATCCTCTAATGAAATTAGATACATTATCAAACATGCATGGTGAATAATAAAACGTTTGGAGATTCACTACTGTCATGCCTACACCAAAGTGTCCAACAATCAATGAAGTGTGCGCCTCACTTATGATATTGTTTCTTTCTCCCTGTGGAATACATAACTTGCCCAAGTGATACAACAAACTATTATGTACATGGTAATCTTACTCTTCAGTTTGGTTTCCTTGCCTCAAGCTTGCATACACATCTTGAAAGTCATTATCATATGCATATTTCTCATTGTAACTTTCATGTAAAATAGGATTGTGCTTGAGTATAATAGATGAATTTACAAGGAGATTAAAGAAAATGAGTGGGAGAGAAATGGCGCACGCAGCCACAGCTTGTCAGTTTTTAGATGCCGAGCCGACCGCCGCCACACTAGTCAACCTCGACGCTGTAACGCTTGGAAACCTTGACTATGGCCAAGGCCTGGTCCTGTTGATCTTAGCAGATGGGATAGGCTCGCTCATGCGGGCTTCCCTCTGGGAACGACTGAAAGGCCTTTTCAAACACCAATAGAGACTAAGAATGGCAAGGGGCCTCATGATTCAATCATCCTTCTGTATCGGGTCTTCCCTGCACCAGGGGAAGCCTTACAAATCTCATACGGGTTGTTACGTGTTGGCTCTTGTGCTGGGGTATTCTCAATAGAGTTGGCCGAAGTCGCTCTCTAGCCCAGAAATCTAGGCATCAATGGTGTATGTGAAATAACAATAGTTGTGCAGGATGATGCAGAAAAGTAGACAATCATTTGATGGCACCGTGAACCAAGGTATGAATCCCCAGAGGCAGAGCAACCTCCACAATGGCCACGGATGACCTCCCCTTACCTGAATCATGGTGCTCCTTATAGATCTTGCCATGGGAACTTCGATGTGGGTAGCCAGATGGCAGTTCGACTCATATGCTGGCTAGATCTGGCTGTCTGCAAACCTTTCTCCTCTATTTACCATCGACTAGCAGACCCTGCGACAAAAGGAAATGGGAAACCCTCTATGAGGGTCATGGCAGTGTAGGAGAATGTATGGGGCATCTGTCTAGGCACTCTTTACACAGACCTACCACCCCACCGAGAATAGGATCAGGCAAAGAAAGAACCACATAGAGCATCGATATGCTTAGATCCATCAAATCTGGGCACATGGGCAACAGATCGAGCCCCTTCTCAGATAGATCCACACTCTACTGAGGTGGATCTGATACAAATTTTCATTAAAACACTAGAAGGAAGACATATTTGCTGGAGGATCTGGAAGGGGAGGAGGATTCAGGAGTTAAGGTATAAAATCTAGAACCACCTCGGTATACCAACATGCAGACAAAATCTGATCTACTCAGGTCTCAGTTTACAAGATAACCTCACACTTCAGGATTATGGCATTACCACAGACTCGACCATCATGATCAACCTGCATCTGCGGGGTGGATGCACTAGAACCAACTCAAAGAGCTCAAGCTCCTTTAAGGATGCAGTTAAAGGTAAGGAAAAAGCACAAGTGAAACCAGCAACACTGCCCAACCTACGAGGGCCCTACATTGTAGAACAAAAATCTAACAATCTCGCTCTCACCATTGCAATACCTGAGGTAAAATACTTGTACTAAGATCTCTATTCGAAATTAGTTATATGCATATTTAACGAGTTTTGGCCTAAATTTGATGTTTTTCGCTAATGGATATATGATGCCTGCTCACCAAATTATGAAGTATACTTATGCCCCAAAAGGTTTTTATAGTCAGATTGAGAATAGGACAGGAAAGGGAACATGTCCTTAATAAGGGACCATGGTTCTAGGGAAATGCGGGACTCTTCATGACCCCTTGGTTTCTAGAATTCGATGCTAGCACAATGGTGGTATCAAAGATGGCAGTTTGGGTCAAGCTACACAACCTCCCATTACACTTCTGGCATCAAGATGTTTTAATAGCCATAAGGAAAACCCTAGGAAAGTTCCTAAAGATTGATGGGGACAAACTTACAAGAGGAATATTTACTTTTTCCAAGATATGCGTCGAAGTAGATCTTAGCTAGGGATTACCAGATAGCATAACATTGAATTTCGATAATACACAGTGGACTCAACCATTAGACTATGAAAATACAACCTTCCAATGTTGTGGATGTCTATAAACAGGACACCTCCATAGTGCCTATCCTCAAGCAAAACAAATCCCCAAATGGAACAAGAAGCAACAAAAAAAGCCAAAAGGATGGCAATATACAACCCCCTTGGATGAAAAAGCAGAAAAAGTAGAAACAACAGAATATAAAGCAGAAACGGATGACCAAAAGGTCTAGAAAAACATAGTAAAGGAGGAGAAAGACCCTAACAACCCTTTGCAACAAGAATCTCAACTAACAGGAATGGAAATAACTGGCAAAAAGCGAACTCATGGATCAAAAGGATTTGATTCTGACAAAGACTCACCCATACATACAAATGAAAATCCACTTTCCATTGTAAGAGAGACTCCCAACACTGGAGGTTGGCGAAAGGTGGAAAAAAGAAAGGGAGAAAAGAATAGTTTATATATATATATATATATATATATATATTATGTTTCCACTGAAAAGAAGAACAAACCATATGCATATGCTTTTTAGCATCTACAACATGTAATTTGTCTTATGAATAAAATTACAATTTTTTCCAAGGGGAAAAAGATGAATTTACAATAGGCCTAGAAAGCATATCAGCTGCCTTATTGTAGATTCCCTTTTTGTACTTGATAACCAAATGAAATTGTTGTAGAAAACCCATCCATCTGAAGTGTTATGATTGTTGCAAATTTGACTGTGACTATAAGTATTGTAATGGTTGATGGTCGGTATGGATAATGGTCTCCTTCCCATGAAGTAGTGTTTCCATTTTTTGACGCTTTAATGCGTAAAGTTATTTTTCATAAGTGGGATAGTTAGTCACAACACCATAAACAATTTCAGAATGAAATGAAATGGGCTTACCATGCTGCATAAGAACTACTCCCATGGCGTAATCACTAGCATCCTTTTGAATCTCAAATGGTTGTCTAAGATTTGGAAGAGCCAATACTGGTGCTGAACTGGTCTTTTTCTTTAAAGAATCAAATGCTTTTTGCTGTACATCTCCCCAATGGAAGTCTTTCTTGACACTAGTCAATGCATGTAGTGGTGTTGCAGTGGAAGAAAAATTAGCAGTAAATTTCCTCCAATATTGTGCTCCCCAATAAAGCTTCTTACCTCTGTAACTGTATTGGTCTCGAGCCAATTCAGAATGACCTCAACCTTAGAGGGGTCTATCTTCGGCTCACCTCCTCCAACAATGTGTCCCTAATACACTAAAGAAGTCTTGCTAAATTCACACTTCGATATCTTTGAAAACAACTGTTCTTTTCTCAAGACATCAAGTACTTTGTTCACATGTATGACATGCTCATCTCTGGATTTGCTGAATATGAGAATATCATCTATGTAAAAAATGACAAAGCCATCTAGATATGGTCTCAATACATCATTCATAACTCTCATGAAAGTCGTTGGAGCATTTGGAAGACCGAAAGGCATAACAAGCCATTCAAACAATCCTTGTTTAGTTTTAAATGTGGTTTTATAAATGTCCTCTTCAACTATTCTAACTTGATCATAACCACTTCGTAAGTATAACTTAGTGAAATACTTCGCATACCTAAATTGATTAAGGAAATTGTCAATTTTTGGGAGTGGATAATGGTTCTTTACCGTAATTTTGTTCAGTGCATGGAAATCCACACACATGAGCCAAGTCCCGTCCTTCTTTGGAACCATTACAATGGGTGAACCACATGGCAATGTAGATGGGCGTATGATACCTTTGTTCAGAAATTCTTGATTTCCATGCTCTCCATGATCGACATGTGATACATGCAAATGTTTGGAAGTGGAACATCCTGTTGCAGTTGTATGTCATGCTGAATTCCCCTCTTAGGAGGTAACCCCTTCGGTTCCTAAAATATATCACCATACTTTCTTACCACATCAAACAAATCAGATTTTAATTTGTCATCGCAGCCTTCAAAAGATTCAAAATCAATATCATTCTTTTTCTTGATCATGAGAAGCACAAAATTTTTACTTGCATTTACCAGTCTCTTCAGCTGCCCTACATTAACCAAAGAAATGTTTAACTTTTTGTGACGGGCTCTCACAATATACTCCACTCCATCCTTGAGCAACAAATATTTTCTCTCATGGCGATAAAATATTGCTTTCCTATCATACAAATAACAACTTCCCAAAATGATTCCTGAGATGTCAAGTGGAACTACATCTAACTCAACTTCATCAATGAACTTTTCAAACTTGAATAAGCATTTCATTGTAACCTGTAAATTTGGATTATTGACTATCCAACCCAATGGATATGGCTTATGATGAGGTATAGTTTCAAGGGTAATATTTTTTACCAATTCTGCTGAAATTAAGTTTGATTGTGACCCACTATCAAACAATTCATCAATCTTTGTATGATTTGAAATTGCCCTTACATGGAACGACTATATTCTTGATTCTTCATTTGGAGTGTTGTTGTGACTATGTGAGGAACTAGCGCCTGCAACAACTTCTTTTCCTTTTGTGACCATGGCTGAAATGTTGGTCTCATCACCAGAATCTGATCCAAGATCATGTTGTGTGGTAGCGGTCATCTTTTGTTTTCCATTATTGTTTGGTCTCTTAGGCCTGAGTTTGGAATGTAATTTCCAACAACGTGTTTCATCGTACCCTGCTTTGGAATTTGGCATATATTTTTATCCCCTTCTTTCTTCACACTTGCATTCTTATTTCCCTTCCATTTTCCACCCTTATATTTCTCCTTACCCTTGAATGTCTTCTTCTTACTAGTCTCTTCCTGAATATTCTTTCCTCTTGCTTCAAGGTATGTGGCTTGCACGCATACCTCATCCAAATTACTTGGATTGAACATAAGTATCGTATATTTTAAATAGGAATGTAAACCCCCAATATATTTCAACAATGTATCTTGGGAATTCAAGTTTACTCCTAACAACAAAGCCCTCTTCTTAAACTCTTGGGTATACTCTTGAACTGTTTGGCCTTTGAGTTGCCCAAAATTTTTCCAATTCATAATGGATTTTTCATATAGGCTAAAGGATAAAAAAAAATTATTTTAATTGTAGAAACAAGTTCAACTGAAGAAATGGATATCTTACCATGACTTCACATTTCCTCTTGAGTGTTTGCTTCCCAGCAGACTAATGTTGCTCCTTCTAGCCTCAATGAATCCAACTGGATCTTTATGTCATCTTATTGAAGGTTTTGAATTCTGCAATAAACCTCCAATTTTTTATTCCAATTGTCTAACCTTTCTACACTCATGTCACCATTGTACATGGGAATTTCAAACTTAATGTCCAATTTGAGTAAGGGATTTTTTTCCTTTGGGGTTTTTGAATGAATATGAAATTTTTTTGTGGTGGAAGTGGAAGACGATGTTGTTTGAGATGTTGAGGATGATGAAGATGGTGGAGATGGAGGAGGCTTTCCTCCATTACCCTTTGAATCCTTCTTTTCATCTTTTTTATCTCTTGATATTCCCTCTCCATGTGGAGGATTAGAACTCTCTCCAGCCATTATAGTATTCCTCTCCTCATAGAGGACTCTAACCATGTCAATTAAGTCATAGAAAGCTTTCTTGAAGGCTTCCTCTTCTGAAATACTTTTAGTCTCTCTTGCTCCAAACATGCTGGCTTTGGATTCAAGATCAGCTTCTGGTACTGCTTGTACCTCCTCAATCTCAATTGAAGGTAAAAATTTAGGTGTTTCACTGGGATTGGAACTTTGGGTAGAGATTATGGCCTTGTGGCTCTCCTTCTTTGGGGAATTACCTCAGGAGTTGCAACCAATAGTTTCTCTTCTCCTCTCTGCAACTTTAAGCTTGTAAGCATCACAAATTTGCAACCATTGAAACCATACTTGCACAGAACTCAAGCAATCAAGCAAATAACCTTTGCTATGATACCACCTTGATCTGTTATTGAATGTTAGTTTTTCTTTGCTAATTTCAACTTTAGAATTGAAAACACTTGCTTATCAATTGCTTCATGTGCATAGGTTTCCTTATGGTGTTTGTGAATGAAAACAGGTAAATTTGTCAAGTTTTATGTTAAGTTCATGAGAAAAATAGCATAAAAGTAAAGTGTTGAAAAAGAACAATAAAATGTATAGAAAACCATCAAAATGAACACTTAACACAATGTTTTGATGAAGGAGTTCACCCCTATTGGGCTACAGTTCCTTGGTCAAACTTCCATGGCTTGGGCCTTTTTATTAGCTCAATAATGGAGAACGTGTTGTTTAAAATGCTCTACTTCTCTTGAAACCTACTTCAATGTGCTCAAAACCTCCAAATCATCTAGGAACACCTTTTCCTGATCCCAATTTGGTCGAATTTTACCCAAGTTATGGTCGAAACAATTTCTCATACTAAAACTCCTCTAAAAATGGAGGAGCTCCAGTTAATCCCTCTAAAATTGGAGTTAGCGCTGAAATTGGAGGGATTGCTAAACATGTCGCCAAACTAAACTATGATTTTAATTAACGTTAAGTGAATTTTAATTAATCACTAATTGTGATGAGCGTAAATCCACAGTTTTGCTAACTATTAACCCTAACGGTCTTGGTGGAAGAGGTTACATGGGGAGTATAAAATGTCGTGGTTATGGTTTTTGCACTGGATGTTGGCTAACCATAACCATAGCCACCAGATGTTTGGTGTGTTCACATGTGAGAGGGCTGGCCTACGTGCTGCCTCCCTCCTAACCCCCAACTCACAAATCGTTAAACATTAAATATATGTGGTGAGCATAGAATGTTAAGATTCATGTGATGGTATAACGATATGTCATGGAGTTTGTTGGGGAGAGGTCGGGGGCTTGAGCCCGCTAACTTGCCGATATCCAACCTTTATGGAGGGACACGTCATAGCCTCCAGGCTTGCCACTTGTCCCCTCCTCATTGGTCCACCATAAACCAATAATAACGCTCCAAATCATCAACCTGCAAACCAGTAAAATTGTGACACTTCGAGAGTCCTAACTGAACATTAACCACCATTGACTCTACCTAGTCACCTTCCATGTCAGCAGTAGGACTATTGACTGTGCAGTGACTGTACATTTTTTTCAAAAATTCCTATGTTTGGCAAAGCGGACAAAGCACGACATCTTCCTTATACAAACTCAGTTTTGAGTGAAACGAGTTGCATTGGGATCATATCGTCAAGATGGATGTGTTCGTTCAAGTTTCAAGAAATTCCGAGAACTTTGATTTTTGAGCTCAATACTAAGCACCTGATCACTCTTGCTTGTTAGCACATGACAACTATTTACTTAGTCTTTGAACATCGAGGTTCGAGTTCCTGGTGAATGCTTAGTGTCACTTGTGTCAAGGTTCTTTCACTACAAAGGGAGAGGGTGAGAGTGAGTCTCAATTCAAAAGGGAATAGTACCAACTCTATTAGAGACACACAACACAACAAGACATGCGCAACTTCCAGTAGAGTAGTCCACATGGATGCAGTAGTCACAAACACAAGGTAAAGAAATAGCATGTACAACACCCAATGGAATAGTTCACATGAGTGCGACGGTCATTATAACATGTTCACGAGAACGAGTCTATCGAGTGTCCGACAGAATAGTCCACACAAGCAAGACAACATTAACTATTGAGACAACACATTTCCAATAACATATCTACTAGAAGAACCAAAATGGTTCAACTGTATTAATACAAGTTAAAGAAACATGCATCACAAGCATCCAAAGCATAGTCTTACAAACGAATATAATACATGTGTGAAAAAGTATTGGCCTATTAATAAGCTTCTAAATTAAGTGAAAGTTCCAAGACACATCTGTACACCATTACATCACTAACCCCGATAGCAGGGCATTGGAGCCACTACTTGCTCTTCAAAGTAAATACTACAAACTCTTAAGGCTATGTGGGAGGAGCCAAGGTGAAAAGTATTTTGCATGTACAAATGAGGGGTATATATAGCCAAGGGTGAAACTGACCCTTGTGATTGTTCGACTTCCCTCATGGCTGTTTGGCTTACATGACTCTTTATCTTCACATGTGGGTCTCTTGGACTTCCATGTTACATTACATTGATTACAATAGTATGACCCACAGTAGTGATGTGTCTGCAATGACTTATGACATGACTCGACATGACAGTGCTGGTATGTTCATGCTAATGGTGGTGTCCATGTCGAGCCGCAGTGCTACTGGGTGATGAGGATGCTCTTGGTGTATCATAGCTTCACCTTCACATAGCAAGGTGTGTGGAGTCTTCGATGGCATTAGTGTTTGCTTGATGTTTCTTGTGCATGTATCCCCTTCATTGGTACTTGGCATTCTTCATGTGTTCATCTGTTTATGAACAAGCCTCCTAACATGTGCTCCTTGTTCATCCCATTCGTCTTCGCATCATGTCTCATCCATGTACCTGTATCTGTAACCACTCATGATGAGACGAAATCAAATCCAAAAATATCGTAGTCTACCATGATGCATCATCTTTCCTTTTTGGGTGTAGGTGACAAGGAGAGACAAAAAGGCTCTGAAACTGCGCAGACCACATTTCAGGTGGGGATACGGGCTCTGGGGCACTATCTAGGAAAATTGCGCAGAGGTCACTGGGAGGCTAGGATGACCAATCTAGAATAGTAGTGATCATTTGTGGGATCTAGCTCAACTGAAGGGCATAAATGCACAAATTTTCCATGAAGGTAGTGCAAGCACCAAGGAGGACAATAGTAGTGGAAAGTGCATAGATTCTCTAGGGATGCTCGCAGCGCGCTACGAGAGATTGTTGGCGACAACTACGCAAAACTGGGAGGGTGGCCTGCAGGACATCTCTGCGCAGTTTGCTAAACATGGTGTCGGGTAGCTAGAGGATAGCCTAAGAAAACTGCGCAGTTTTTAGGAGGGGCAGCACGCTGGCTGATAGGGGGACTGGCTGACAGAACTGCACAAATTTCGGGGACAGTGCATTTCTAAGCATCAGGCTCCTGTCATTCATGTCTACACAATTTCTTCAGTCAGTGGAGGCAGCCATGCTGGCTGCTTCTACGCAATATTTTGGAGTGAAGCCTGGGGTCACTGCCCGATCAAACTCTTGGGTTGACCAACAGGAATATTGATAGATTTGTTAATGTGCAGTGCAAATTGAGATGGCTTGCTGAGCAACTTATGCATTGTTCTGGGTGACATTCAGTTGGGGTGATCCCAGGATTGCGCAGTGCAGACTGCCTGGGAGGTAGCCTCAAGCTTTGCGCAATTCTAGGCAGCGTACATGATCACTGAGGGCTGAGACTACGTAATGTACCTCAGTGGAGGTGTTACACAAAATATTGTCACCATGACTTTCTGCAGTCAGTGTGAGTCTATCACCACTCATACTGTCCTCCTTTGCAAGTCTCAAACCTCAGCTCTTCATGTCAAGCTTTAAAAATGAGAGAAAGTCTTTGAAAATCTATAAAACTCTGGTTCCGTACTTTCTCTTACCATTACTTGCGGTCCCGCACCCCTTGGTCATTTTACCTGCGGACCTGCCCACTCTGTCTCTAAAGGAGTGGGTGCGAACCCCTGTGAAAGTAAAAAAGGCGCAAGTTTATTCTTAAAAACTCACTTTGGGTTAATTCTGGATGCTTCTAGAAGGAATCTTGATGTGGTTGGTTCGCTCCTAGGTGGTTCATGCATCCCATAACTAAAGGAGCTAACCCCTTGATGAGAGGAGCATATCCCTTTGAAGGAGGACTCTATCGCTTTGAAGGTGGACCTAGTGACTTCCCTCCTCTGCACTATAAATTGAGGCATTGTGCTGGTTGCTAGGGGGTTGAAAGCTGAACATTTTTTAGGGTAAATGTTGTTGGAATTGAGACTTCCTAGTTAAGCTTGAGAGGAGAGATTACATACCTTTTGGCTTCATTGGGAAGAGAGTGAAACTTGTCAAAGTAGAGGAGATTCTTGCTGGACCCTGGGAGGAGCTTGTACAACATCAAGGCACCAAGGTTGTAAAGTTCTTGTTTGATTAAAATTAATACAATCAGATTCATTTTTCTCAATAAATTGTATTTTATGGTTTATTTCATGAATTCCTTGATCATCATGATAAATATGGTTTATTATATTGGCTATGCCGGTGCTATTTGATATGTGTGCTTGTTTGTGTTTGCAGATTCTTTAAAAGGGAGCTCATTTGGGCAAACGGAGCATGGCTTCCACAAACTAGCACTGGACCTGAGGTAGGCCTAAAACACCTGTTGGCCTTTATTTATAAATTGCATGTTTAGAGAAAGATAGAATTTGTTTGGTTTGCTTGTCACTAGATATCATTAGATACTAGGGAGAATTATTAGGTGTGAATTGTGAATTGTTAATTTTAGTCTTAAATTGTTAATAAAATTCACTGAAGTTGAATATAATGGCAACTGTTCTAGAATTTACCAACCAAGGAACCCCTCTTAACGAGAATCCTAGTACTTTTCCTTACTTTGGAAATTTTGGTCCTCCTTATATGGCTACTTTGTCATTACCTGGATTTACAATAGGTTTACCGATATGGTTATTTGCAACTTCGTTGGCCCCAGATACTCCAATTGTTCCACCTGAACCGAATGCTTCACCTCAACAGAGTTCACCATCTCAACATCACCAACCTTCTGTTGACCCTTTACCTTCTTCGCCTAATTTTTCTTCCTCCATTTCTTCCTCTTCGCTTGGTAAAAGCCATGATGCTAGTAACTAGGTGCCTAAGAAGAAGAAGAAAGGGAAGAATAAGAAGAAGAAGAAGCAAGATAAGAAAGAAGTCAACCAACCAACCATGGCTGTAAGTGTTAGTTGTGTTGAGGAAACCTCCAACATGCATCGTAAACCCAAATACCCTTGCAGGCTTTGTAAGGGTGATCACTTCCTTATCAATTGTCTTGGTATTCCAAAGGTCTTGGAAGTATGGTCAAAAAAATCTAATCAAATTTCCATTGATCCATCAACGAGTGATAGTCACGTTCCTGGGAAAAAGGGTAAAGTTAGGTTTCCTTTTAAGTTATGCAAAGGGAGTCATCAAACTCACATTTGCCCTCACATGGATGAAGCCTCAAAATTGTTGGAAAACCTTACTGTTCCACAACAATAATTTCCAACTAGTTACCATAAAATTTCTCCCAACCTACCGTCAACTGACGGAGTGATTGATCTAATTTCAAGTACAGTCGATCCCACTCTTCCATTGGAGAGTGAAATTCATATCACTCAGGTTGATGATCCATTAGTTGATCAAGTGGTCGATTTAATTTCATATTCGGTCGATCACCCCAACAAGGAACTATGATCCCTTTAGAGAGTGAACTTCATACCACTCAGGTTCTTCTTATTACATCAGATTCTTCTACGCGGGGGGGCATTTCACCTGTTTCTACAGAACCCCCTCCAAGTACTGAGGTCTTTTCCTTTGATTGGAATAGACTGATAGAACCTCATCTTCCTTCCTCCATCCCTTTCCAAATCATTGTCAAGGCTGGTGGTAGGGACATACACTGCACACAGGTAGATGAAGGTGCTTCTGTTAGTATTTTATCCTCAACTGCTTGGAAAGCTTTGGGTTCCCCTCAGCTTGTGCCTATTACGCAGAATCTGAAAGCTTTTAACAAAACCATTAGTGAACCTTTAGGGATCCTTCCTAAGTTTTCTATTACCTTGGAAGGTAAAACTATATGTATTGATCTTATAGTAGTTCAAGGTCCCTTGGATTTCAATTTACTCCTTGGGCGAGACTATATTTATGCAATGAAAGCTATCGTATTGACACTCTTTCGCATGATGTCTTTCCCTCACAATGGAAATATTGTGACTGTAGACCAGCTTTCATTCCCTAGTTTTGTTTCAACTACCAATAATATGACACCCCTAAATGTTCCTGATTCTAAAGTGGTATCTACCCCGCCACGAGTTAATTATGTGGCAACTGGTCCCATGTTTTTCAGTTACTGATGTAAGTGAGCCTCTCATTGTTTGTTCATCTTCCTTTGATTTAGATCCGGTAATTGACATGGAAAACTCTATGGGATTACTTGAACATGATGTTCTTATCCCTTTTGAGTCCGTTGACATGTGTTCCTTCTAGAGAACTATTCTTCCTTCTGATGAAGACCTCTTGGAAGCCATGATCAAGGTGTGTCCATTGACATGTCTTTCTTCCAGTTGGAAGCCATGATCAGTGAGTATGAGGATAGTTCTTTTCTTGTGTCAACCTTGTTAAAAAATGAATCAGTTGGTCAGAGGATAGTTCCTGTTACTAAGTCAACCTCATTAAAAAATGAATCAGGTATGAGGATAGTTCTTTTCCTGTGTCAACCTCGTTAAAAAATGAATCAGTTGGTTCGAGGACAGTTCCTTTTACTGTGTCGACCTCGTTAAAAAATTAATCAGTGAGTATGAGGACAGTTCTTTTCCTATGTCAACCTCATTAAAAAATGAATCAGTTGGTTAGAGGATAGTTCCTGTTACTGAGTCAACCCCGTTAAAAAATGAATTAGCTATGAGGATAGTTCTTATCCTGTGTCAACCTCGTTAAAAAATGAATCAGTTGGTTAGAGGATAGTTCCTGTTACTGATTCAACCTCGTTAAAAAATGAATCAGGTATGAGGACAGTTCTTTTCCTATGTCCACCTCATTAAAAAAAAAATGAATCAGTAGGTTATATAGGTAGATTGTAGAGAGTAGTCATGAGCATAGTTCCTTGTCTTGTGTCAAGCTCGTTAAAAAATGAAACAAGGATTCAAGAGCATAGTTCCTTGTCTTGTGTCAAGCTCGTTAAAAAATGAAACAAGGAGTCATGAGCATAGTTCCTTGTCTTGTGTCAAGCTCGTTAAAAAATGAAACAAAGGGTCATAGGTTATATAGGTAGATTGTAGAGAGTAGACGCGAGGATAGTTTGTTCCTGTCTCAACCTCATTAAAAAATGAAACCGGATGTCTTGAGCATAGTTCCTTGTCTTGTGTCAAGCTCGTTAAAAAATGAATCAGGGATTTTAGAGCATAGTTCCTTGTTAGGTAGATTGTAGAGAGTAGACGCGAGGATAGTTTGTTCCTGTCTCAACCTCGTTAAAAAATGAAATCAGATGTCTTGAGCATAGTTCCTTGTCTTCTGTCAAGCTCGTTAAAAAATGAATCAGGGATTTTAGAGCATAGTTCCTTGTTAGGTAGATTGTAGAGAGTAGACTCGTGCATAGTTCCTTGTCTTGTGTCAAGCTCATTAAAAAATGAAACAAGGAGTCATGAGCATAGTTCCTTATCTTGTGTCAAGCTTGTTTAAAAAATGAAACAAGGGTTTTGAGGATACTTCTTTTCCTGTGTCAACCTCACTACAAAATGAAACAACTCCCTCGAGTCTTTCCAAGATCTTGAAAGTAAACCTTCATTTCATCCACCTTTGAATGCAATGAATCTTGGGGGGCATGTACCTCATTTTGCGTCGTTATGCTGGGGGCATGCGAACTTATAACAAGCATAGTTTGTCATTTCAAGCTTGTTAAAACATGAAACCAAATCCAAGCAGAGTTCTCTATGGTTCAAGCTTGTGTAAAAATGAACGTGTGCTTGATTTACATCTCGTGATTGCCGTTTTTATCTGCTAAATTCTTTTAGATGAGCCTTGGTTGTTTTCATTCCATCAACAACATCTCTTTGGCTGATCATATGCTTTCACTTGGTTGTTTACCCTTCCTAAGGGACCGCAGTTATGAGTGGTTTTATTAGCCAACCTCTTAACCATTACATGTTTTTAGCAGTTCCTCCATTGTCGGAACCAGTTGCTACCCTTTATACCACTCGTTCCTCTAGGACGAGTCCTCTTTAAGCTCTTTTCTGACTTGTAAAATATGAAAAGCTTGTCAAGTTTTTCCCTTTTTAACTCGTTAAAATGGAATTAAAAGGACGGTCCACTTACAGCTCTTTTTTGACCGCATAAATATGAAAAGATTGCTGGACTTTTGTCATTTCAAGTTCGATATTGGTAATAAAACAACATGTCTTTGATCTCTTTTTTTACTTTTTCGGATCAGAGACACTAATTATGAAAAGTACTCCTTGATCATAATGGTCAAGCGGTTCTCTCAAGTATTATTTTATAATTTTTCGAGCTTGAGAGACACAAATTTACGAAAAAGGACAACCATGGAGTTTTCTTAAGTTTTTCTTATGACTCCCCAAAATTGAAAAACGCCGAGTTTCTCCTATACTGAACTTATTAAAATTTAACGGTAAAGGACCTGTTCAATTACAAACAGGAATGGACCACTCCTTCTTAGGGTTCGAATATTAAAGTAAGTTGGACTCATCCGAAGGATGAGCTTATATTCAAGCAAATGTTATCCTCCTCAAGCTTGTCAAAGATTAAGAGGTACTTGCCAGAAATGGTGGGGGAATGAGAGAAAGGTGAACCTGTTTGTCATACTTTGTGTCCTAGAAAAGCATTCAACCACTCTTGAACACGACACTTTTTTGTTCACCTGGGTTGGGAAATCCTTTGCCTAACAGTTAATCAAACCATATTGAAAGCCCTTGAAGGTGTCCGCTTCTAGTTTCTTTGGGATAAGAGCAATCAGCGTGGAAGAAGTGTTCTAGTGAATGATGCTAGAGATTCTTGCTGCTTCAACCATTCTCAGCATATCTAGTTTGATGATGTCGAAGAAGTGGATGAAAAAATCAATTGTCTAGCCATCTGGGCCAGGACATTTATCCTTCATAAAGGCCTTCATAACTCCAAGAATCTATTCCTCAGAAATGGGCTGAAAGAGACCTTCATTTTTTTCATCATCGAACATTTGAGGGACCAGTTCAAGGCCCCATAAGATATCCTGAAAGCTGCAGTTTTCCCTTCTTTTGTATTGATTTTTAAAATGTCTCACAGCTTCTTTTGATATGTCTTGATGTGAGAAAAAGAACCTCCCCTTTCCGTCGTTGATCTTCCAAATGGCGTTTCTCTCCCTTCTGGCATTGGCATACTTGTGAAAGAATTTAGAGTTTTTGTCCCCTTCCTTGAGCCAGGTTGCTCTACTTTTTAGACGCCAAGTTGTTTCCTCCTGCTTTAGAAGATTTTGTTTCTTTCTTTCGAGCTCATTGAGGCGACATCTTATACTGAAAGGAAGCGAGTTGGCCTCCAATAGCTTGGAAATACTATCCAATTCCTTTTTCACTTCCTGTAGAGCCCTTCTGTCTGCCTGTTTCTTTTCGTGCTGCCATTCCTTTACCACTTTTCTAATATGTGATAGCTTGTCTCAAAATTTCATAAAAGGGGGGGAAATTTTTTTTGTTGTTATCTCTTTCCATGTATTTTTAATTAGTTCATTGAATTCAAGGTGCTCCAAGCAAGTTCTGTTGAATTTGAAGGAGTATCCGTTCTTGTGCCCTTTTTGCTTCCAGCTGAGAAAGATAGGCCTGTGGTCGGAGATGTATACCCTCTCAATGGACGAGAAAGGCATGCCCATTTTGTCGATTATGCTTGTATGAACAAGGAACCTGTCTATCCTTTTTGCAATATAGGCCTTTTCAATTCTTCCATTGTCCCATGTGGGCATAATTTCGGGCGGGACAACATCTACTAGGTTCCTGTGCAGGAGCTCATACTTGATTCTATCAGCGAGCGGATCTCTCTTTTTGCAATTGCCCCAGCGCTCTTCTGTGCTTAGAGTAATGTTTAAATCACCTGCAATCATTAATGAGTCAATGTCAAAGATTTCTGAATCGAAAAAATTGTCCCAGAACTGTATCCTGTTCTTGTAAGGAGCGTATATGTTTAAAATATTGATGGGGCATCTATTTCCTCTAATTTTAACTGTTATGAGAATGCCCGCAAAGCATTTGAAGGTGAAGGCTTTGATCCAATAAGGATCCCACATAACTGCCAGCCATCCTGAAAGACCCTGTGCTTCCGAGGCTGACATGTGCCATGTTGGGTACATTTTCCCGAAGTAAGAAATGGTCGCCTGCTTACTGTGCATAGTTTCTTGAACTAGAATGATTTTAGGATTCGTTGAGGAGAAGAGGTCTTTAAGCGCCAAAAATTTAAGAAATTGAAGGCCAATCATTCATATTGGAGGCTTTTGAATTATTTTCTTTAACAAATTTTTATTACAAAGTTCTAACATTTAGGTGTCATCTACATCTATATTATAAAAAGGGTGAATTTTTTATTGAACCCAACACTCGAGATTGATTGAGATGGCTCAAATTAAAAGTGCGCTAGAATTATTAAACACTCTCATTAGTTCTACTGTTGATGAAACTATAAATATCAACAAAGTAATTCTTGTTGATATTAGAGTTCGTATACATGATGCATTGGAGATAGTTGAATATCTGCAAATTGAATCTCAAGTACATCGAGATGATTCCAAACATCAGCGGAAAAGCAATGAAGCCATTTTAGGAGAGAATTTGGATGCATCCGAAAATTCTGATGAGAAACTTGTCATTCCAAAAAATTTTATAAGGATGTGGGAAGAGATTAATCATAAAAAATACAAAACTACTTTGGAATATAACAAAGATATCTCTTCCTGATTTTTCTAAACCTATATAATTTCGAAGTGTTAGGTTTTTGGATGGTGTTGTTCCAAAACAAGTTGATCGATGTCAACAATGTAATAGAGTAGGACATGTGAAAGATCTGTGTTTTGATCTTCACCTGTGTGAGAATTGTGGAAAGCGAAATCACCATTCAAATAAATGTTCTAGAAAGAAGACTTTTACAAGAGAGAAACTAAATTTTGGATGGATTTCTTCTTGGGATTGGTCGAAAATAGGCAACAATATTTACAGGTCATACCGCAGGATATGTTCAAGAGTGTTGAACAGCCTTGCAATGATGAACACTACTTCTGACCCTATATCCAACTAGGGGGGAATTGTTGATGGTTTTCTACAAGTTCAAATAATTTTCAAGCGAGACTGAGACAAACATTGAAAAGTGAGCCTGGGCCACAACCTGTACCAATTAGAGCTAGCTTTGTAGCCAAAGAAACTTCATTTTTTGTTGAATGAGTTATTTGTGAATGAGAACTTCCAGGTTCAGAATTGCTCGAGGAACTACATTAATAGTTCTAGAGTTTTTGGTCACCTTAAAGCCACATTTTTTGTTGTTCTAAGAACTACTATGAAGGCTCTAGAATTAGTGTTGGTTGAGACCTTAAGTTCTCCCACATTGGTTTGTGGTCATCATTAAAAAACATTTATAACAGACATTTAGCTCTTGGCTAAGATGCATTTTTTTTAATTTTGAGCTCTCATTGTTGGACTTTGATACATCCCTTCAGATTAAGAGGGGAATGTAAAACAAATATTCATTGGGATTAAGGTTGGGTTAGTTTTTGTTAGGGTGATTATTTTTTAGAGTCCAAGAAAACACATAAATTGATTGAATAGTTTCTTGTATGTATTTATATGTACAAATTGTACACAATTCATTGAGATCAATATATTTAATATAGTTGAGCTTGGTTTCTAGTTTGTTGTCTTACAAAATATTATTGATAGAGACCTATTATATAAATGATGAGTTGATATTATTGTCATTTTCTTGAGTGTGTTGTATAATGTTTTATTCTGCAGAATGTAGCAAATGTAGCAACATTTCCTTTGTTTTGAAGTAGAATTCATGTTTGTTGTAGAGTCATGTTGCGTGGCTGAGAGCTAATTGTGTCAATGAGAGATATGCATTACTACTAATATGCATATGTTAGTGATTGTTGTCATTGAGGGTTTATATCTTGTTGGTTAGTATCATGTCTAGGTTGTAGAGATACATTAATGCCACATGTGTGTATGCCACTGCCATTGGTGTCAAACATTTGTAATAGTGAGTGGGAGTCTATATGTTATTGATTTCCAACAGCCAAGTGTGTTGAGTTGATGTATAGAGTGAGGTTGAGAGAGAATATGTATGTTGTTGTGTAGTGAGTTGTCTGTTGAAGGAAGAATGTTGAGTCAAAGTTGATATATGTTGTTGTTACGATGTGTGGGTAGGAGTGTTTAAGTTTTAATCAGTGATTTTTTCTGTAAGTAGAGTGTGGAGTGTGCTGAGGCTAAGATTGTTTACATTTAGTCGTTGAGCAAGATATTTTGAGTGGGTCTAATTTTAATATGGGATGAAACAAGGACCATGTTTGTTTTTGCATAGTATAATGGATCCTAGTATGAAATATTGTGAAACATGGTCTAGGGGATAGCTTGAAGTTCAGGGCCTTCAGTGAGGCAAGTCGTGTATTGTAGATTCAGGGTGTAGTGGAATAAGAAATTATGAGTAGTGGATTTCGTCTAGTGGTGGCTGGATAGACTATTAGGTGTTGGGTGTTGGGGAATTCAGCAGGTGGTGGCCTACAAAGTTGTGGAAGTAGTGGCTTCGAGAAGATGGTGGTCTACAAAGTTTAGGAAGTGGTGGCTTCCAACAGGTAGTGGCCCAAAGCAAGAGTTTCTCACATGATTAGCAAGTTGTCCCTTGCACACTAGTGGTGGCCAATGCATCTATAAAATAATATTTTAATAAAAAAACAAGGGTGAAGTAGAGCAAAGTGGATGGTGGTTTTTCTCTTGGAATGGTTTCCACCTTATATCTTGTGTTTTCATGTGATCATGGTTATGTGCTAGTGCTTTGTGTTGCTCATCATGCTTGTTCACATGCTCACAGTTCATATTTATTTGTTGCTTATGATATGTGTTTATATATGCTTATATGTTATGCTTCCGACTAATGTATGATTCGGTTAATCTTTAAAGGAATGGAAAAAAATATAAATTGGTGATCCATGACACAACACTGATCCACGCCCCGTCCACCACACCCCACCTCTTCTTGATATTGTGAAGCTTCCGACATAATCTAAACACGTATTTTTAACTAATCTTATGGTATGCATTCTTCGTGATAACATAACATTATTCAGTTCATTTTATAATGCCATTTCTAAAATGTACAAATAAAGTACTTCAAAATATTTATTATAAATATATTTTTAAGATTAAAGAGTTTTCTTTTTAGTTACGCAAATAAGAATTTAAACCAAAATGGAAATTTTAAATATTTTTAAATTTGTATATTAATAAAAAATCAATATAATTTTAAATTAAATTAAAAGTTTTATATAAAAAAACTTTTTTAAATTATTTTTTTTATTTTAGATTTCAAATTTAGTTATAGTTTTTTTATAAAGTATATTTATTATTTCTAACATATACTCACATATTTCACGTAATAAAATGATTTTGAAAATATACAAACCTAAATAAATTCTTTGGTATCTTTTTCTTTCCAATTTCAATCTTAAAAATATTCTTTACTGTTAAAAATATTTAATTACTAACAAAATAGTCTAACAGGAAAAATAACTTTTAACCTTTTAAAATAATATAATATTATTAATTATATATAACTATAAAAATTTTCATTGTGCCATGGTTTAATTAGAAAAATCAAAATAAAAACGAAAAAAAAGTTTACAAAAACTTTCGTACAAAACACAACTTTAAAATAAATTATATACTTATTATTATATAACAAGTTTAATGTTTGTTAATTTTTTTATTTTATATAAATAAAGAAAATTAATATGATTTTCATTTCGGCGGGTAAAGGTCATTAATGTGACGCCTTTCACTACTTAGATCAGAGTGTAACTGACCCTAAGTGCCACAATTATTTAAAATGTCCACATAAAAATCTTTAAAGTAAATTAAAACAAATAAACTATTTAAAAACTGGAATTTAAAATAAATTATTTATTTATTATTATATAACAAGTTTAAAACTTTAAAGTTGTTGAATCTTTTATTTTATATACTAAAAAAATTAATATGGTTTTCATGGTTGGGTGTAAACGTTATTAATATGACACATTTCACCACATAGATCAGATAACTCACTCCTAAAGTGCAACCATTATTTTAAATGTCCAGTTGAAAAAGTTTAGCGGATGCACCCCATATTATGGTAAGAAAGGTAGCAGGATCGACAACGACCCAACAAGTTTCACCTTTTGATGAGGCTATCAATGGCGTTCCAGGCTCAGGCCATGAATGCCATAAGAGAACTATCATCTTTTCAACTCAATAACTTCAACGGGCACTTGAGCACAAAGAGTATTCCAACACTTCACTGGCGAATGTTCAGGTCGCACGCGAAGATGAACTTTGTACAATTTGATATATTTAATTACACGAAAGCTGGATATATGGTTCTACAACATATACAGAATAATTTGACAAAATAGCAGAAATGATCACAGATGTCACATGGAATTGCATGGCTTTGAAGACAGAATGAAAATTCAAGCGTGCCTTTGGGGTTTCGAGACCACCAAGTGCCAAGAGGACTGCCAACCTCAAAATGAATTCCACTACACTATGACATGCAAGCTCTGTATGTATTTTAGTTTAATGATTTTCCAGGGCTTTTAGGGCTTCTCACCAATAGGGCGCCCGCAGACGCCCAGGGCTTGACGGCATATAAAGACAAACCCTGGAGTTGATAATCTTCGTACAGCCGAGACGAGTCGTCGAAGTTGAGCTCGTAACTCAGAGGATCGTAATTGTATCTCGAATGCTTCGAACTGCGAATAGTTTTGCCGTCTTTCTTGAGCCTGGGAAAGAAGTGCTTCCATTTCGGCCAGCTGCAGCAGCTTCCGGCGTCATGAATGGCGGATTTCCACGATTCTCCGGCTCTTCTGACGCTGTTCCAGCCCTTGCACCGCCAATTCTGAGACTCCCCGGACACGGAATCCACCCTAGGGGTCGACCGCTTGACCTTCTGAAACCACGAGAGCCGAAGGAGCGAACGCTCGTCGTCCGACCCACAGCAGCCGCAGTAGGAAAGAAGCAGGCGAGCGAATGTGAGGCTGCGGGCACGTGTGTGGGATTCATCCATTTCGGATACAGGATTCGATGTGTGAAACAGCAGTGGCCACATTTGATATAAGATATTTGAATGTGGGGTGGTGGGATTTTGTAGAATGTGTGAACGGATATTGTTGGAACTTGGTAGCAAAGTAACGGTGTACGCGGAGTTAAACGTCGAGTGGTGGGATGTTGTAGAAAATGTGCGAATGGATATTGTTGGAACTCGGCTAATGATGCTTCAAGAGCAAAGGAAGGGTGTGCGCGGACTGAGTTGTCAAGGAAGTTGTTGGAAAATGCCAGATGTTGGGAGAGACAAGATTTTGCTGTCATGCTGACGTGGAAACTGGAAGTTTAACATCCTGTTTATCTGTTTTTAATAAATAACTTCATTGGCAGGTTGGAATTTGAACGACATTAATAAAGATTTTAACTATATAATTACAAGTTAAACATAAATATATTAAAGGATAAACAACCTCGGACAGTAAAAAAAGGTTTAAGTTTAGGAAAAAAATTCAAAAAATCTTGCACATTGTTTGAATCTTGTTTTTCTTAATAACATTAACCAAAATTTACAAAAATTCCTACAATATTTTAAATTTGATGAAATTTGAAGTCACGGCTAAATATTAATATTTGATGAACGAAATATTTATGACATACATTTTGCCTATCAACTTTTAACATTGGAAGTGAGGTAAAAAGAAAATTTAAAAAACTGGGAAAACATTTAAGACACAATACCTAACCAGATGAGAGGATGCTTTGTTACGACGGCTTCAACCATTATCGTTGCTTTGGGTTATGATAAACTTTGTCCTTATCCAGCGTAGTTGAGCCCGAAAGTAATGGATGTGAAACAGATTTTATTTTTGAAAAAAGGGTTACCCAAAGGCAAGTTACAATGAAGCAATCTAAACACTGAATTCACTTCAGCCGAAATTCTTTCATAATTCCTTAACTATCAACTAACCTAAACGATACTTTAATACATAGTTTAATATTAGAAATTTAATTTGATCAAGATTACTTCCAAATTTTAGGAAATTTAATTTTGAAATCAAAGATTAAAATGTGTGCATTATTTATAACAACTGGTGTGATAAAAGCAAATAAAGTAAATAAATAATAAAGTAAAGCTGCATATCATATAATAAATAAATTTTATATACTAATTGGCTTTGAAAGTTTTCGTTCGACCTAATAATTTTGTAATCTTAATGAAATTGAAATAGGTCGTTTTGGCCCCCTAGAATTTGGTGAACTATCAACTTGATCTGTATAAACCATCATAGATTGGAAATCATTAACTTGATATATTGAAAGTATCAAACATGTATCCTCCACTTGCATTTAGTTGTTGGAAAGATAACGATCGAAACCATCGCGTAACCATCTTACTTTCCGATTATACAATGCCTCATTACATAAAGCCATGTACATTAATTTTTTTTAAAGATTTTTTTCATATTTATGAATATTATCGTTAAACAAGGCAAGCTGCGAGGCAGCAAGTCCCTGCATTGAGTGGAGATTTATGTTTCAGTCTAAGAACCTCAAAGATCAAGAAGATTGCAAAAGGTCAGAATACTATAAGGTCAGATATCATCTTAGGAGATCTGTTATAGAAGTTTTATCTATGACTCAAGTCTTAATAGCCACAAGACCTCTACAATGATTGAGTAGCATGAGGAGATTCAAGGAGCTCAAGACCATATCCAAAAATTCTGCCGTGAATTATTGTTTTGGTCACTGTTTTTAAAGGCAATTTTTAACCTCAGAGATCAAGAAGATTGCAAAAGGTCAGAATACTATAAGGTCATATATCATCTTAGGAGATCTGTTATAGAAGTTTTATCTATGACTCAAGTCTTAAAGTTTCGAGCCACAAGACCTCTATATTGATTAATAGCATGAGGAGATTCAAAGAGCTCAAGACCATATCCAAAAATTCTGCCCTAAATTCTTGTTTTGGTCACTGTTTTTAAAGGCAATTTTGAGGACATAAAATATGTGCAAGCCTCTCTGGCTAGAATCGAAAATATTAGAAATGTTATACCTCAGATCAACCTTTGTACAAGGGACCAAGATATTCATAGCCAACTCGATTTGATTGTTGTCGTTATCAAAAGGACAAAATCATTAAAGAACACAGTCATAAACAAAGCCACGGAAGTTTGATTACACTCCTAGATCTCTAAGTTTGAAAAATCTACGAGTCATCTTGACCTTTGTACAAGGGACCAAGATATTCATAGCCAACTCGATTTCATTGTTGTGGTTATCAAAAGGACAGAATCATTAAAGAACACAGTCATAAACAAAGCCAGGGAATTTTGATTGCACTCCCAGATCTCTAAGTTCGAAAAAACTACGAGTCATCTTGAGACATGTGATTCAGCTTCAGTAAACAAGGTTAATGATGTAAAGGAAGCAAAATTACTTGATGATCCTAAATATTCCTTTACTAGGGTGTGTAAATATTTTGGGCTTACAGTGAAGAAAAGGGTCGAAGCCCTAATCCAAGATCGAAGATTCTCTCCTCCTTTCATTTATGAGAAGGATCAAAAATTGGTATTGAAGATGGACTTTGAACAAACCACAGAACATGTGATCCAAATCATAATATGTTTCAGATCTGATAGGCCGAAAATCTGAGAATTTAGAGGCCAAAATACCTCAGGCAGACACTGAATTATATTTTTTTCACTTAGACACTATAGATTTGCATATAGGACCTGAATATGTGATCAAAGACACGTGGGACACCACAGAAGACCGTTGGTTTTAGTTCTACCATATCCTCCACCAAAAGCTTCACATCCTGCGAGAATAAACAAGCATTACTGTGAAATCAAGAAACTAGCACTAGATTTTTAAGTACATAAAGATGGTGGACAATTGAGAAAAAAAACAACAGAAAGCAGTATACCCCGTGCCAAAAGCCTATTGAAGCACTTTTTGATATGAAAAATTCCTCTATCACCCAATCAAATATATGTGCTAGAGGAAGAAACGAGAGATAAACATCCTTCTCTGTGAGCTACAAAGTTTTGCAAAGGAGTTTTCCAGTGCATAAAAATCATGAGTTAAAGGAAATGCCATGACTGCTAGAACCAACTGATAAGTTCTCAAAATGTTTGATATATTAGGAATAAATGAAGCTTTGATCTATGAAGTTATTATATCAACTACAAAAACTAACCATGTAATTGAAAGAATTTACCTCTTCATTCTGACATTTAAGAAAATAACCAATTCCAGTCACCATAGAAACAATGTTTTCATTTGTGATCAATACGCCTTTAGGTTCACCAGTTGTGCCACTAGTGTACATTATCGTGCAGATATCGCTCTTTTTGGGTAATAATAGTTCAAACCTCCTTTCCTCACCCTGCAGAAGATATAAGAAAAATGGCCTTGATAATTTACTTTGCACTAGTGTACATTATCGTGCAGATATCGCTCTTTTTGGGTAATAATAGTTCAAACCTCCTTTCCTCACCCTGCAGAAGATATAAGAAAAATGGCCTTTATAATTTACTTTGCAGTTACAGTAAACTACCATGTAAAGATCGTTGAGCTTATATATTTTTCCACCAACCACATAAGAAAGACATACAAATTTAGAGCAAATCAAACAATACATGATCAAAAGCAGAAATTCACAAACTATTGATTTCTCAAGGAATTCAGACCTATTTGGTTCAAATAACCTTTTTACTTTCAAAAATGTTTTGATTGACTCTACTCTATAATTCCAATGTCGAAGAGATCAGAAGCTAGTAATAAATTTTTTGTCCATGTTCCGACTGGTGGCACAGGCTGTCAGAAAACTTAGTTTATGGCAGACACATATCTGACAAGGAAAATTGTCAAAATTATAATTAGAAAGGTTGTATCAAGCACGAAATAAAGAGAGTTGAACTAATAAGTGAAAACAAAATGTCATAAGGTTTCCATTCAAGAAGAAAGGTCTTCACCATTGTCTGGAAGACATCCAAACTTTTCTTCTGATCAAGAATATAAAGTTGCAATAGCCACTTTCATTTTGCCAGTGGGATACAGATAAAGCATAGCATTTCCTTCTACTACCATCTTGTATCACCTTTCCCATGAGCTTGAACTTGAGATTCAAGGGTGAGGAAATTTTAAAGAGATTTCATGAAACAGAAAGAAAGAAGATGATAGCAAAGTCACTTTATAGGGGGTCAAATCCCTCAAGGTAGAACATTTTGAGAGTGAAAACACCTGAGGTTTTCACCTTAAGGGATCTCATCTAAGCTATAGTTTATTTTTCAGGCCAGCTTGAAAGAAAAAAAAATTATTGTTTTGATTTTTTAATCACTATCTTATTAATCCTACCTGGACTGTAGAACGTGCCTCTTGGTGCAACAAGGAATAAACCAAGAATTTAATAAACAACACAGGTTAAAGTAGAATACCAATCCAATAAATCATATAGAGGCATGCAAATTATGAAGCTACAAGTAATCATCAACACGCATTTTTTGTTTTTCCTGAGCTGATTTCACAACAAACTACTATCAGACCTGTCAATTGTCCAAATTCCGTGGCAATTTGTAGTATACATTATCATCTATGTGATTTGAAATGAGTTATTATTGAAAATTTAAAGTAAGTAGACATTGTAAACTTTACTCTTCAGCCATTCAGAATCATTCTCCAATTCAGAGTCAGATAAATTAGTCCGGCAAGCTCTCAATCCAGTCGCAAGAAATGAAACTCGGGTGTGTTTTGCAACCTTCTGTTTGACTAGTTGTTGTTTTCCATGCAACCCTTCATGGTAAAGGCATCATGTCGCCTAAGTTTTCACACAACTGAGTAATTATAGCAACGCGAATGCAAAAAGTGAAAAAAAGAAAAGAAAATAACACATGGCCTGAAATGATCCCAAGGAATTGAACCAACGACTTCTGTGAATGACATTACAGCATAAACTGACAGAAAGCTATACCCAAACACTTAAATTTAACATATAAACACACTGACACAAAGCTAAATCCGAACATTTATATTTAACTTATAAACATACTGACACTAAAATTACACCAGAAATTAAAGATCAAAGAAATTGCCATGGAAATGCAAGGAGACTGTCATATTAAGCCCCGTAAAGTGAGATTCTGAGAATTTAGCATAGGCCTTGAAGTGCGAAACCCCCAAACACGTATATAATAACATTTATAGATAATCTTTGAGACAATGCGTTGAAATGCAACCGTACCTTTCTATTTTCCTGATCAGAAATGAGAGCTCCGAAAACCTGATCTACCGAGGGTCATTGGTTGCTATTAATTGTTCGTGCTATGGTCAAATGGTAGAAGAGGAAGACGATGTAAAACGAAGTGAGGAAGATAGAAAGATTTAAATTGTTGCACGTCCCTGATTTCGATCCCACCATGTTGCGAACCTATGGTTCTAAACGAACCTTCTGGAGTCGTTAAATGAATAGAATTACTATTCAAGGGGGACCTTGCGCCATTTATATCCACTTGAGGATTTTCATTGCACCGGCCACCGCTAAGATAGCTCTTCAAACGGACGGAAGTTTTAGGACTAGCTTGATATGCTGGACTTTTATTTGCACCTTGATCCCGCATTATTGTATTCTTGATTGATTTCTCCGATGGACCATTGGCTTCCATGAGTACAGGCATTTTCCCTTTCGGTGGAGCAAGAGGCATTTTTTCACCTTGCCTTTCAAGAGAAACATGAGACATACAGAATAGAGGAGGCATATGAAATGTGAATTTTTATCATTTTCGACGTCTAGTTAATGCTTAAGCACCATTACTGAATGTGATCAGTACGCGTCAATTTACAACACACGAGCCTACAAAAACAATAGAGCACACAGTTATGAAATTAAATACTAAAATGTTGAAAAAACAGCCAAAATCGGTCCTTTAAGAGGAAACCCAAACAATAGAGAAAGGGCCAACACACTTCTGTTATTTGAAGAATATTTATCAACCAGCAGCACAATGGAGAAATTAAAGTTGCAGAGAAAAAGTTTGAATCGTTAAAAGCAAAGGTTGAAGGTAACAAAAGTTTGAATCATTAAAAGCAAAGGTTGAACATAACAAGAGACGTGGTTCAACATAACGTGTCATGATGCATGATTGAAACGTGGCTGAAGAGCAGGACAATAGTGATAGGTACCAGTGGTTTGATCCTGTAGGAGTCGTGAGCTTGTATCCTGTAGGAGTCGTGGAGCTTGGGAGGAAAACTCCATGGGCCTTTCCCCACTACCCTCGCTTCTTCAAGATGCAACGTGGGATTTCTTCAAACCATTTACCTCACTCTCGCTCTCGCTCGATAGTCTTTATACATACAATGGTCAGACGAGATTGAGTCAAGTTTTCGATGAAGATGACATCAGGGAGATGAATCATGTGAGAGAAGAAGAAGGGATCCCGGATTTGGAAGAAGAGGATCAGCAAAAGAGAAAGAATGAAGGTGAGAGAAATGAAATGCAGGTTCATCCTTTAAAAGGCTCTGTTTTCCCCCTTGCCTTTCAAGACAAACATGAGACATACGGAATAGAGGAGGCATCTAAAATGTGCATTTTTATCATTTTCAACGTCTAGTTAATGCTTAAGCACCATTGCCGAATGCGATCAGTAAGCGTCAATTTACAACACACGAGCCTGCAAAAACAACAGAGCACACATTTATGAAATTAAATACTAAAATGTTGAAAAAACAGCCAAAATTAGTCCTTTAAGAAGAAACCCAAACAACGGAGAAAGGCCGACACACTTCTGTTATCTGAAGAATAGTTATCAACCAGTAGCACAGTGGAGAAATTAAAGTTGCAGAGAAAAAGTTTGAATCATTAAAAGCAAAGGTTGAACGTAACAAAAGTTTGAATCGTTAAAAGCAAAGGTTGAACATAACAAGCAACGTGGTTCAACATAACGTGTCATAATGCATGATTGAAACGTCGCTGAAGAGCAGGACAAGGGTGACAGGTACCAGTGGTTTCGGGATTTGGCGAACTTGTATCATACACCTCTGCCGATGGATCCCATCGTAGGAGTTGTGAGCTTGTATCTTGTAGGAGTCGTGGAGCTTGGGAGGAAAACTCCATGGGCATTTCCCCACTACCCTCGCTTCCTCAAGATTCAACGTGGGATTTCTTCAATCCATTTACCTCGCTCTCGCTCTCGCTCAATAGTCTTTATACATACAATGGTCAGACGAGATTGGGTCAAGTTTTCAATGAAGATGACATCAGAGAGATGAATAAGGTGAGGGAAGAAGAAGGGATCCCGGATTTGGAAGAAGAGGATCAGCAAAAGAGCAAGAATGAAGGTGAGAGAAATGAAATTTAGGTCGATCCTTCAAAAGGCTCTATTTTATGTATCCTTTAAAGGGTACTTAGTAGGTCTTGGGTGGTGAAACCTGCTGCCGGGCGTGTTAAGATGGAAGATGGTGGAGAGCATCACCGACTGGAGAGTGTTTATAGAGCAAAAAATGTTCCTTTTCATGCCTAGTCAGGTAGAAAGCAAGTCTAAGCTTAAAGTCTGTCCACCACAAGCAATTGGACATCCGCCATTATTGAAAGGTGACTTATGAAAAGTCCCCATTGCTGAAAGCTTCCGGTCTATTTCACAAGCAATGCTGTCCTTTCCACTCTACGCAGGTATTTATCTTTTCCTCCACATTTCACTAGCTTCCATGGAATCTTCTCAAGAGCAACTTGTTGATTGTAAGTCTTTTGTGGAATCTACTTCTGATTCCCTTACTCAAGCTCCAACTGAGCCATCTGTAAAATTAGTGGCCAAGGCCAATGCTCAATCTGTAGCCAAGGCCTGCCAATTTGATTCCCCGCCTTCCTGCAAGAATTGAATCTTCGGCTTAGCTCTAGGTACGAAATGTTATTTCTTTCAGCGCACGCTCTTGCTACGGCCTGTTATTTCTTTCAGCGCACGCTCTTGGATACTCTGAAGCTCAGTGTTGTAGATTTCTCTAGGAATTCTTTAACAGGACCAGTGCCATTTGAGGTCATCAGCTAGACCAAAAACAACTCAACTTTGATGAGCATGAAGTTCTGGAATCCATGGACGAGGAGCACATTATTGGTCATGGTGGCTCTGATATAGTGTACCGAATTCAGCTGAGTAATCATGAGTTTGTTGCTGTGAAAAATCTCTGGACCTGCAAAAATGGCCACCATGTCGAACATGGCCACCATGTCGAACAGGGCCCGATAACCTGATAAATCAAGAATTGAAGGCATAAATTGAGACACTGGGAATGATCTAGCACTGGAATATTGTCAAACTCTACCGACCTGAGGAAGACTAGAGCATCCAGGAAATGCTCAGACAGTTTTAGGATGAGGAAGACCAGAGCATCTGGAAATGCTCAGACAGTTTTAGGAAGAGGCACAGATCTTCCATCCACCTGTAACATATGCACACATACACCTGTAATGCATGCACACATACACCTGTAATATTTGTACACACTTATAACTTGTAACTAACTGCAACGACTGCGAGCAATTAACTGCAACCAATAAGCCTAATAATGTAACTAATGTCTCAAACTAATGTTAAACATTAATCATGTAGTCTAAAACATTTTTAAAAAATGAACAGTTTAAAACCGAAATAACATATAGTCCAACCTCTTCTGCCTTGGTAAGAGGCCAAATAAGACCATGAAGTTCAATGACAAGGTAAATGACGAATATGAAATCAAAAAACTTCAAAAACCTTCGAAAAGAGAAGAGCAAGAATGTCAAGTGCCTACAAACTGATTACTATAGTCCCTGGCCATTGCCAGATGGCAGGGACTAATAAGTGTTCATATATGTTTTTTAAAAGTAAATGTATGGGAAAATGAAATGTGGTTTTCAAAAGTAATTCACATAAAGAGTTAGAAAATTAAAAAATAAAATAATATATCAATAATATAAAAAAAAAAATTATATATATATATATATATATATATATATATATGAGTTAAAAAAAATAAAATAATATATCATAATATAAAAAAATGAGTGTTTTTTATGACTTTTGATTAGTATAGATGGAGTGAGTTTAATAGTTGAGAATATGAGTTTCATTTTAAGAGGTAATAGCTTATAGGTTAGAATGTTATGAGTACACTCCCATTAAATTTTAATATCAAAATATATGCCCATTGATATAGGAGATAGGTATTGATGACCTTTGTTACTTCTATGATTTATACACTAAGGATTGTATAATAAATGTGTTTGGTTGTTTTGATTTAAGAAGTGAAGAGATTCCACCCATAGAGGTTGATGTTATATAAAGAGGAGTGGTGGCATTGAGGTGTCAAAATGAAAGCTACATATTGAGGTTATTGTAAAGTTGGAATAAGAATATCCGAATAGTGTTTTGAGAGATCTCATTTTACCTTCAATTTAATTGATTGTAGCAATCTTAAGGGGTCACATGTTCAAATCCAAAGGTTTTTGAATAAAAATATTTGACATTTTTGTGACATCAAGAGGTATAAAACCAAAAACACTTTCTTTTAAAATGTCATGAGCACACCCATATTAAATCTCAATTTCAAATTTTTTGTAATAATATTGACATTCTAACATTTTAACCTAACAAAACTATGGTACTTTAGGAAATCTTTAAGTGAGACACCTATCAATGTAACACAGGGGCTTCACTAGGGTAGCAATACCATATCACGTGGGTTCATATTAGGGGATATATATTGAGCAAAAAATGACATAATACATTTAGGGATATATAGGGGGTAAAGGGTTTTTATATTGGCAGACATAAAAAATGGAGCTCAAAACCAATGAAAAAATATAAAGGGGTATATAAAAGTTAATGAAAAAATGGATATCTACAATATCTAGTGAAAATATGGGGTTTCAAAATTGGGAAGGTGTATTGGGTTAATATTAGTGAGGGGTTAAATAATGTGTTTTTAGAGGTATTTTGTTATGAAAGGAAAAGTGAGGTTGAGCGAGATCATGCTACCCTATGGTGCAAGAAAGTCTCTGATGTGAGTCTATGTTGCAGTTTGGTTGGGGAACTTGGTTATGTGCTTTGCAAACACTAGTGTATCAGTTGAGCAATGGGTATACCAGTTCAAGCAGTGGAGCACTCTGCCAGACAGGCGAATCCAAGGGGTGACGAGCGACAGCAAGGCCTCAGAATTCAACCCAAGGGCTGACATCATGGTCACCACATACAGCATGTATGGTTACACCGGTCACCACTCCAAGGACTCGGAGGCCATAATGAAGGCCATCAAGGGCAAGGAATGGGGTCTGGTTCTCATGGACGAGGTCCACGTTGTGCCCGCTAAAAACTTTCGTGAAGCCGTTGCGTGCACCAAATCTCACTGCAAGCTCGGCCTCATAGCTACTCTTCTCCGAGAGGACGAGGCCATCAACGATCTAGAGTTCATCATCGGCCCCAAGCTGTACGAGGCGAATTGGCAGGACTTGGTTCAGGCGGGGTACTTGGCAGATGTCACCTGCTACGAGATCTTGTGCTCCATGCACAAGGATTTCCTCAGAGAATATCTACAACTCTTTCTCTTCACTGGATTTGGGAAGGATGACAAGCACACAATCCAACACACACTCTATAGTGCCAACCCCTACAAGCTCATGGCCTGTGAATATCTCATCAAATTCCACGAGTCGCGCAACGATAAGATCATTGTCTTCTCGGATAATCTGTTTGCCCTAGAAAAAATGGGCATCATGCTGAAAAGACACATGATTCGGGGTGACACCTCGCACGATGAGAGGCTAGAGGTCCTCGACATGTTCAGAAAGGCCCCGGGTGGCTTCACAGTCTTTCTTTCCAAGGTGGGAGATACCTCTCTTGATCTTCCAGAGGCATCGGTGGTCATACAGATCTCATCTCAGGGTGCCTCCAGGAGGCAAGAAGCGCAACGTTTGGGTCGTGTGTTGCGTCCCAAAATCATGTCAACCCTATCCGCAGTTCTTCGCTCCTGCACCGACGACAAGATCACACGCAGCATCATTAAAGACCAGGTGTCAAACGACATGCTCCAACGGTTGGTGTCTTTTCATTTGGGCGTATAAGCTTAAGCCATCCGATTAAGCATATAATCATAATCGATTGGGATAGCAGCGTATAATTAAATATAACTTAAGTAAAATCTATTAATTAATTCATATAAATTAATTAATCTATATCATTTAATTAATTAATTAATTAAATCTAACCATTTAAAAAAATCTTATAAAAAATCAATAAGTAAATAAATAAAAACTATATTGTAAAAAAAACTATATTAAAAAACTATATATATATTATTAAAAAAAAAAGGTGTTTGAAAAAAAAAAGCGATAACCCTCAACTCAAATTAGAGATACCAGCAAATCATAGAAGATGAGCTACCAATGATGCAATTAAATGAAGAAATTATTAGCGGTCAAGTGAAAAGAAGACATTCGTGGTAGATAAGAGATCAAGTCCTTTCATCAACAAGCTTTAAGGACAAAGCTTCTGAAGGAAGGAACTGTGTTATGAATATAATTCATAACAAGATAAATAAATATAAATAATATAAATACTAAGTAATCAAGTAGTGATTATGCTAAATGGTCATTAAGTTAAGTGAAAAGGCATGTCTAAAAGACATGCCTAATCATGAAAGGTCACCTGTTGAGGTATAAAAGCAGGGCCTCATTGTAACATTCAGATCACTTATACATTTTATATATATAATTATTATTATTATCAAATACCTCTGGTGTATTTTTACATTCAAGTGTACAAGCTATCGGTTTTTATGCTTCCAAATCCTAAAAATGCTCTGTTAAAAATGTTTCATGACAAGGAGGAGGATGTCTACGAGAAATTTGTTCACCTGAAGCAAAAATGATCAGTGAGTGAATATACTCACGAATGGGAAGTATTATTAGTAAGGTAGAGAGGGTTTTCAGATGAGGAGTTGCTAAAAATATACTGTTGTGGCCTTAAAGATTACATTTGCGAAGAATTAAAATTGCATAAACCTAAAACTATTGAGGAGGCCAAACATGCAGCCATAATTATCGAGTGAAAATATAAACTTCAAAAACCACCATATGTCAGTGACGACAAGAATAACAGTGATATCAAGGGAAGGAGTCCAAGTGGATCCCAAAAAAATCAAGGCAATCAAAGAGTGGCCAAAACCTAAGAACATATCTAAGTTAAGGGGATTTTTGGATTTAACAAGGTATTACATAAGAGTTATAAAAAATTATTTTAAGTGGGATGACCAAGCAAACAAGTGTTTTGAAAAATTAAAGGAAGTGATGTCAACCACACCAGTACTAGCAACTCCTGACTTCTCCAAATTTTTCATAGTCGAATTTGATGCTTCTGGGTTTGGAATTGGAGATGTATTGATGCAGGACAACTACCCTATAGCATTTGAGAGCAGGAAACTTAATAAACAAGAAGGATTAAAATCAACATACCAAAAGGAGATGCTCACCATCATACACACTCTGACAAAATGGCACCAGTATTTACTTGGAAGTAAATTCTCAATCCGGACTGACCACAACAGTCTTCAATTCTTACTTCAACAAAAGACATTATCAATAGAACAAAAGAAGTGGATGGAGAAGTTGTCAACTTTTGATTAAGAAATATTATACAAGAATGGAAAGGAGAATGTCTTAGTTGATTCCCTCTCACAAAAAGATGACGATCACACAACATGTGCCACCATGATATTCGTTCCAGAATGGTTGGATGAAATACGAGCCAAATATGCCAAGGATGAGGATTGTGACTCCATGATTAACAATATCAGTCAATATACCAACTTCGAGTGTAAAAATGACATCTTATGGTACAAGGGGATAATTTACCTAACACCTGCATTCAAATTTAAGGTAAAAATAGTAAAGGAGTCTCACAATTCACCAGTAGTTGGACATGTCATATTCTACAAAACTTACCACAACATCCAACAGTCATTCTACTAGGAGGGTATGAGCAAGGAAATTCAGAAATATGTTGCCAAAAATGATGTTTGTCAAAGAAACAAGAGTGAAAATGTTCCAACTTCACGATTGCTACATCCACTACACATTCCAAATCAGAAGTGGGAGGAGATTTCTACTAAGATGACATCCTTCCAAGCCCTATATGGTTACGATCCACCCAGGTGGAATGCCTTTGCTCCTTGATTCTAGGGTACCAACAGTTAAAGACCACTTTGGAGAAAGTCAAAGAATCATCATCTTACTAAAAGAAAATCTAACCTTGGCCCATAATAGGATGAAATAGCAAGCCAACCAACACCGTTCCAAAAGAGAGTTCAAGGAGGGAGATTGGGTCTCTATTAGACTCCAACCTTATAAGAAAATATCACTAAAACAACAAGGGAAGAATAAATTGTCACCTAAATATTATGGACCATACCATATAATCAAAAATATAAGTAGTGTAGCTTATGAGTTAAAGTTACTGGACAATTTCCGAATACCTTTCATGTGCAAGTCTCAAAAAAGTATTAGGGAACAATCAAACAACACAAAAAAAAATACCAGAGACCGATGAAGAAGGAAGACTAGTCCTTGAACCTAAGGGTATACTTGCTACCTGAGAAAAGGTTTTATGATCTAAGACAATAAAGGAATACCTCATCAAGTGGAAGAGGTTACGAGAGGAATATTCATCTTGGGAATCGGAACATTTCGTGCATCAACACCCAGGCCTACCTATGGTTTGAGGACAAAGCATCTTAAGGGGAAGGCGATGTAATGAACTTAAAATCCTAACAATTAAATAAAATATTAACATATTAAGTTTTTTTTTTCCCTTGGAAAAAAGTCGTAATTTCTATTAATGATAAGAAATTACATTCTGTAGATGCCGTAGCATATGCATATTGAGGCTAGATAGCCTCTCCATTTGAGTGTTAACAAAAACTAGAAAACATAGTCTCCACGCAGGGAGCACTTGTGAGAATATCCCAAAAATGAGGTAACTGTCTCTTCACAATTTTAACTGTAAACTTCCAAAAATGGAAACTGTCTCTTTGCCAAGAGATCATTACTGTACTATATGTTCATAAACTGCTTAAAATAAAAATAGAATAATATATACAAGTATGCCAAAAAACATAGTGGGCTTATGGCTCCTGTTGCATATGTAAGTCGATGAAGGGTCTATAAAAATGCTGATAGAAAGTTCCATCAATTTGTTCTTGAATTAACCAATCCTCTTCTTGCCTGTGCACTGCCTCCTTTGATAAGAAGTCTACCCCTGTGTTGCACTCCTTGAAAATGTGATGACAAACAAATGTATCAAAAAATGATATAAGTCTGTGCGCCTCAACCAAAATGTGCCTCAATGAATATGCAAAGCAATGAGATGTTCTATTTAACAAATTGCATACTAATTTGGAATCCCAAAAAAGTTGTAGATGAGTGCAATGTTTTTCGAGAGAAAAATGGATGAGGTGTTTAGCAGTAACAAGCTCAGCAAAATTATTAGTGCCTCTCCCCAATCTCATTTGTATTTTGAAGTAGTGGGATTCATTCAGGTACAAGATGCCCCCCCCCCCCCCAACAACCCTCCTCTTGGGTTGATCCATCAAAGTATGCCCATGGGATCGATTTATCGATGTGCTCTGGTTGAATATTCCTAGAGGGAGGGTTTGTTTCATCTTCAGGTATTTGATCAAAATCTGCCATAACCCTGGTTCTTATTGAGAGCCAGTGAGGGTCCTTGTGGTCGAAGATTGATTGGTTCCTCGCTGTCCAAAAGGCCCAGCACATCAATAACGGTATGTTCCTATCCTTTCCACTATGTCCACTAATCCAGTTGATCCAAGCCTCAATTAAGTTCCTGCCCTGCCATGTTTTTAGAGAGGGGTAATGAGCAGAGATGATGTTCCATTGATCAGAGATGATAGGGCAGTCTAGAAAGAGGTGCTCCGTGCTCTCCTCGCTTCTTCTGCAAAGGTGACACCAATATGGTCCATAAAAGGATCTCTTCATCAGATTAAGGCCTGTCGGGATCTTGCTGAATAAAATAGACCACATGAGAAAGTGTGATTTAGGTGCAACTTTTAGTTTCCAGAGAGCTTTCCACCAAGGCTCGATGTGCTGTGGTTTTGCAGGGTCCATTAGCTTCAGGTACCCTTCCTTAGGTGAATATTTCCCATGTTTTGCATAGGCCCATATGATTTCATCCTCGCCTTCTGATATCCAAATATGGGCTTGAGTTAGGGCCTCTGTAAAGTCGTACCAGGCCTGATGCCATTGAGCCGGTAGATGAATGTCAAGGGCTGATTTCCAGGCCTATTGGAATAGAGTAGTGTTTAATGGATCGGCTATGTGACAGATATAAGTAAAGCCTTGTCTGGATAAGTGTCTTATCAGATCAGCCGGTAGTCTATGGGCATTGCCGCATCTTATCCAAGGATCAACACCAACACGAACAACATTGCCTTCATGAATTCTCCACGTTAGACCTTCTCGAATGAGAGAGATAGAATTTAACACCGCCTTCCAAATGATAGAATTGTTGTTGCTGCTCCTATGGTTCTGCTGGATCCAGTCCATTATGTTTGTAGGGAAGATGTATTTAGCATAGGCAACCTTATTCTAGAGACTTTGTGACGTAATGAGCTACCAACCCAGTTTGGCAGCCAAAGCTCTGGCAAAGATGTCCAATCTCTTGATGCCCCAGCCTCCCCATTTTTTAGGCCTTGCAATAGTATCCCATTTAACCCATGCAAATAGTCTTCCCTGCTTGTTACCTTTCCATAAAAATCTGCAGCATATGTTTTGCAGTCTGGCTAGAATACCCCTAGGGATCCATGCCAAGGTCATCCAGTACACAGGTGTCGCTTCTAGGACTGCTTTGATAAGGACAAGCCTGCCCACTCTTGAGAGATATCTATGGTACTAGATGTTCAGACGTTTTTCTACCTTTGAGATGAGCCAGGTCCAATCTGCTATTTTGTATCCCTGGGGTTTCAGTCTGAATCCAAGATATTTTAACCCTTCTTCAAGATTAAGGAGGGTGAATGGAAACCGACGCATAGCAAATTGCACTTCATGCTAAGAGCATCTGGTTGTTTATAATTAATAATTAGTTAAATGAAGAGACATCAGTGCCCAAGGGACATGTCTCTCTGATTAGGTGTGACCAGTCAACTCCTACTTAAGGAGCACCTCCTCAACCTTGTAATAATTAGTCATTTTTTATCAATTTATATATAAACATATTACATTCAGAATCTTATATGATGTCTTATTATCAGTTTACAATAAATTAAACATTAATATCGCTAACATATTTTCCAATATGTAGTCAAATTAGGGGCATTGTTTGATATTCCATGAATGCACATGATATTTTAGAGGTTCATTGAGTGAAGTCCCTATGTTTCCTTCCAGCTGACAACTCCATCAGATCCCAACCCTCATTTTTTTCCAAAGATGGCATTTCATCAACCATGGCCTCTTTCAATAATTTTCCATCATTTGCATCTACTGCCTCCTTGACAGTTCTAGGATCATCATAAATAATAGATAAAGCTAAATTTGAATCCAGAGCAGATGGAATATACCTTTCTAGTTTCCTTCTCTGTTGAATTGATCTTCTCAAAACTATATTTTGTGGCTCTTGCTCTTATGACTCTCTTTCTGTCGTAGAGTCTGATTCTTCCTCCTTTAGCTCAAACTCTATCTTCTCAGGTTCCTTTGGTGGGAATTCATGTTTAATAACATCTTTCACCTCTCTAAACACCACATCTCAGTTGTACACAACCTTCATTGTTTCTGGGTTCCAAAGCTTATGACCTTTTAAGTCATCCTTATGCCCAATAGAGATGCACCTTTCATATTTACTATTCAATTTGGTCCTTTTCTCCTTTGGAACATGTACATATGCATCACAACCAAATACCCTCAGATGTGAAAGAGAGGGTTTTTGTTACATCCCTATAATACTAGTGTATTTCCTCAATCTTATTGTTAGTGTAGCCCCTTATTTTTATTGTTATGCCCATGTAGTGCCCATATTGTTATTATTGTACCCCATAGAAGCTGACTATTGTTATTGTTGTGCCCTTAGATTATTATTATTATGTCGACTCTGATTATATTGTGACCCCTTAGACTCCTATATATAGAAAGGAGGTTTTTTCATTTGAATTATCCAATAATTGTTCATTTATGTAATGTAAAGGACATTGCCCCCTCGAAGATGCTAATTTTGAGGTTCTTGATCTACTTATTCTTCTATTTTGTGAGATGGTTGAATAAAATTTTGGTATCAGAGCCTTGGATTCTAGGGTTTCGCTATTTCAAATAGGTCATCGTAGAATTACGATATAACATTTTTTCTACGAAGTTTCAAAATCAGAAATTAAAACCCATTTGAGTCGATATCTTTATGAACCTCGTGTCTTAATTTCATATCTTTTATCTCTATATTTTAAAAGATATTATCCTAAACAAGTAATTTAGGATTTTTGTAGGCTCCCGAATTCCATCTCAAACAAACAACCTTGGAAAAATTGTCATAACTTTCTCTTTGAGCATGGGATTCAAATTTCGTAAAAAGTGACAGAAATAAGATGGACTGTAATTTCTCTCTACTGAACGATTCTATAATCAGGTCATTGCAGGAGATCAAGCATAACTATTTCTTGGAGAATCTAAACTCAATTTGACTTGTGGGGTTGAAAAGAGGACTCAGAGAGCTACCACAGGCCAAAATTTCAAATCTTGAAGATCTGAAATTATAGAGATACAACAAATTCAATATCGAGTTCCTACAAAGAGAAGCAAAAAGGTGTGTAGTTTTTAAAATTTTCATAAGTTTTGTTTGAAAAATTAGTTTGAAGTGAGTCAACGGGAATAGTGAAGCATAATTATCATTAATTGATTCCCCGAAGAAAGAAAATGGAAACACCTAGTAAGAAACCCGCAAGCTCTACTATGACACATGAAGAAGAGGAAGAAATGCAACATGATATATCAAAATTGTGAGACCAAATGCAACAAATTTTGCTCTCGCAAAAAGTAACAAAAATTTAATTGGAATCCATGATGAATGTTAAGTTAGATGGCATAAAAAGGGACATGGTAGTTTTGAATGATGGTTTAAAACAATGCATGGAAGCAATGATGAATGTTAAGATAGAGGAGTTGAAGGATGGTTTGGCAGAGTTGCTAGAATAAAGGCATCCTAGTGGTGACAAGGCAATCCATGAAAATCATGATGAAGACAAAAGGAATATCAATTACGATTTTAGAGACTCCAATGTAAGGTTTAATAACCACCACATTCCAAATATAGATATGAGGAAGTTTGATGGAAAGGGTCCATTAACTTGGATACTACAGATGGAGAAATATTTTGATGTACATGATGTGCTACCCTCACAAAAGGTACGTATTGCATCTTTTTATTTAGAACTCAAACAATTTTTATAGATGGATTTTTTCTTGTAAATCAATTTTCACCTCATCAATGTTTACGAAGGAAATGATAGAAAATTATTAAGATACAAAGAGAAACACCTTCTTTAGCCAATTGATAAATCTCAAACAAAAGGGTTCAACAATGGAGCACATTAAAGACTTCCAAAAATTGAATATTAGGATCAGTGATATTCTAGAGTATCATAGGATTGATGTCTTCATAGGGACTCTAAAAGATAACTTCCAACATGAGGTTTGCATTTGGGAACATGATTCAATGGAGAGGGCATTTAGGATGGCGAGAAAATTTGAAGGAAAAATTATGGCAACAAGTAATTCTTCCACTCGCAACTATAAAGATGGAAGTGTTGCTGGTCCTAATCTTCCACAACCTACAAAGTTGACACCACAACAATTGGAGGAAAAAATATCAAAAGGGCTTTGTTATGGTTGTGATAGAAAATACAATAAAGGTTATAAGTGTGCTAAGAAGAAACTATTCTACATAGATTGTGAAGAGGAGGAAGAAAAGGAATAAGAAACATCAAAAGATGATGATATACACCAGGAACCAACCCCATAAAAATATGAAATGAATACAACCATATCTTGTAATGCATTAGCAGGAATTACCACTCAAACTCTCAAGATAGAAGGACATATCAAGAAGATAAAGGTAATAGTGTTGATTGATTCAAGTAGTATCCATAATTTTATTCATTGTAAGACAACCAAGGAATTGAATTGCTTCCTATATCCAACACCAAAGTGTCAAGTGATGGTTGAAAATGGAGGAACCATACATTTCTCTGGAAAGTGCCATAATATCAAGCTATCCCTGGGAGAATATGTATTGACTAGTCCAATGCTTTCCATTCCAATGGGTGGTGTTGATGTTGTACTAGGCATCTAATGGTTACAATTTTTGGGTACAATAGCTTTTAATTTTCAAGAATTTTTATTGAATTCTTTTGGGAAGGAAAGGAAGATGAATTAAGCGGTATTGCAGGGAAACCAGGAAATATAATCAACCCTAATGGTGTGACCAAGATTCTAAAGAAATAACAAAGGGGTGTAATTGCACAATTATATTCACTATAGTTTCAAACATGGAAATCATCTATTTCTCTAGATCTACAAAAAGTCTTGCACAATCATTCCAAGGTATTTGAGACTCCCAAAGGCCTCCCATAAATTCATGATAATGATCATGCTATTCATTTGATTCCAGGAAGTTTTCCTCCAAACATCAGGCCTTACAGATATCCCTATGCTGAAAAGAGTGAAATTGAATGTATTCTTGCAGAAATGTTAGAGGTTGGTATAATTCAACCTATTCAAAGTTCTTTCTCTTCTCCAGTAGTATTGGTGCACAATAAAGATGGATCATGGTGCATGTGTCCAAATTATAGGGAGCTCAACAAGCTCACTATTTGTTACAGGGAAAAGTGTCTATATAGAACTACTCTATCCCACTAAGGTGTGACAGCTGCCTTAGAAACAAACAGAGAAAAACTACTTTCGTTTTTCGTTTATGAATTATAGATAGAGAGGAACGGAAAGATCAACCTCTGTCTTGCGCTAATCCCCTGATTTGATTCCTCTCTTCCTTGATAGTCTTTAGCTTCCTGCTCCCTTACATGCCCGACTTCACAAAGTACCTGTAAGATCACAGTAGCATAGCACTATACAAAGACATGGATCTATAATTATAAACAATCTAGGATCAGATGCAAATTGACCATACAAATGTAGCAAGCATCAATGACACAAGAGCATGGAGGAAAACTTGAATAGCTTTTATTGATAAACAAGAAAGAGCCAAGAGGAGTTACAACCAGTTGTTTTGACCCAGCATCAACCTCCCAGCTAAAAAGCCCCTCTTCACCTCAAACAAAGCTTAGATCACCCAACAACCTGATGTTTGTCTCAAGAAACCAACATCAATTCCTTACAATATGAAAAATTCCAGCCTCTGGATCTCTGGGATGAGGGATCCATATATAGATATCTGTAATGGAGATGAGTTAGCTCATGATTTGATTAGTGTATTCTCTCTGATAGTTCTTTCTTCCACTTGGAGATTGATGATCTCTTACTCATCCTTGGTCGAATTCAGTGAGGCGGGTGTCACAGGAGAAGATTATGGAAGCTTCCATTGCCTCTCCACCTCGCGGAATGACACTGCCATTTGTAATTTCTCGCCCATCGCACCCCACAGAAGGGATTTTTGAAATGCAACGCACCCACACAGTGTATTTAGGTGAGATGCAACGCACTTGGCCAGTGGAGCGGCTGAAATGATCCTGTTTTGACCAATTCTGAGCAGTTTTTCATGGAGAACTTCTAGGAGAAGCTGTAATCTGTTGACCTTGTTCCTTTAGGGGTTAGAACAACACTTTTAGGAACTTAGGAGCCCTTGATTTATGGACATTTCATGCTTGGGGTTGTAGGGCCCAAAAATGTCTATAACACTATTAAGAATAAATTTCCCATTCATGTCATTGATGAATTATTGGATGAATTACATGGAGTAATTTACTTCACCAAGTTGGATCTTCATTTAGGATATCATCAAATAAGAATGAAGACTGAAGACATTCCCAAAACAACATTTAGAACTCATGAGGCTCATTATGAATTTTTGGTCATGCCTTTTGGCCTTACCAATGCACCTTCTACATTTCAATGTTTGATGGATTCCATTTTCAAACCCGCCCTTAGAAAATCTGTGTTAGTATTTTTTGATGATAAACTAATCTACATCAAATCTTGGAAGGATCATGTTCAACATGTTGATAGGGTGCTCAAGCTATTGGAAGAGAAAAAAATCATATGAAAAAATATCCAAATGTTTTTTTGGAGTATAGGAGGTGGAATATATGGGTCATATTTTATATCATGAGGGTGTTAAGGTAGATCCTAACAAAATTAGAGCCATTAAAGAATGGAAAATCCCCACATCCATAGAGCATCTGTGAGGATTTCTTGGGTTGAAAGGGTATTATAGCAAGTTTGTTAAGAATTATGGAGAATAACTTCACCTCTAACAACAATATTGAAGAAAGATGCATTTTCTTGGACTCCAAAAGCAACTAAGGCATTTGACCATCTTAAAGAGGCAATGTTCCAAGCACTGACCTTAGCTATGTCAGACTTCACAAAAATATTTATTGTAGAGTGTCATGCCCTGGGAAATGGAATTGGTGTTGTTTTAATGCAAGAAGGAAGACCATTGCTTTTGAAAGTCGTCCAATGAAGGATAAATCTTTACACAAGGCTATTTATGAGAAGGAAATGTTGGCAATATTACATCCACTTAAGAAATGGTGATCTTACCTAATAGTAAGACACTTCAAGGTAAACCGGATCATGATAGTTTTAAATACTATTTAGAACAAATATTATCTTCTGAAGAGTAGCGAAAATGGGTCATAAAGATGTTGGGTTGTGACTCTGAAATCATCTACAAGAAAGGAAAGAAAAATATGTTGCAGATGCACTCTCAAGAAAGGATGAGGATGTGGGTGCATTGCTTTGTGCCATTTCTATTATCCAACCAGATTGGATAATCGAAGCAAGGGATCAATGGAAGAATGATGAAGAAGTGTGGGCACTCATTCAACCGTTGCAACAAGATCCCAGTACATCTGATACAATTAACTGGAAACATGATTCATTATGGTACAAAGATCACTTATACCTTGTAATAATTCCCAACTCAAACAAAAGATTCTTCTCGAATTTCACACCTCCCCCTTAGAAGGGAACTTTGGATTTTTAAAAAATTACCACAAGGTTAAGAAGGATTTTTTTTGGATGGACTATAATCTCATATTCAAAAGTTTGTGGCAGAATGTCCTATTTGCCAACAAAATAAAGTTGAGAAAATTAAGACTCTAGGTTTGTTGCAAAGAACGTCATCATGGTGGTAGTTGATAGGCTTACCAAGTATGCACACGTTTGTGCATTATCTCATCCATTTAAAGCCAGTATAGTTTCTATTGCATTTGTGGAAATAATTCAAAAGCTACATGGAAACCCAAAGATTATTGTAAGCGACAAAGATCCCATTTTCACTGGAATTTTTTGGACAAAATTATTTTCTTGTCTCCGTACTCAATTAGCTCATAGCTCACCTTATCATCCTCAGTCTAATAGGAAAACTAAGATTATGAACAAATGTTTAGAAGGATATCTTCATTTCCTTGTATTCGATAAATAAACACAATGGGTCAAGTGGTTACCTCTCACAGAATGGTGCTATAACACTTCCTTCCATACTACAAGAAAAATGACCCCATTTAGGGAACTTATGGATATCTTCCACCATCCATCACATTATGTTTAAGAGAAAATTCTAAGGTTCAAGCAGTGAAAGATCACGTTTAGCATCAACAACAAGTTCTCCAACTCTTAAAGGATAACCTCACTTAGAATGAAACAACAAGAAGATAAACATCGCAGTGAAATAAGTTTTGATGTAGGCAACTGGGTATTTTTACAGCTACAACCATACAAAAAAATCTCCCTCAAGCAAGCTAACAAGGATAATAAATTACCACCAAATTATTATGGTCCTTACAAGGTGTTGCAAAAGATTGGTACTATTACATACAAATTGGAGCTTCCTACATCTTCCCGAGTGCACCTAGTTTTCCATGTTTCATGCTTAAAGAAGGTTATAGGTGATAAGTTCCCAGTTCAAACAATATTGCCAAAACTTGAAGAGGAAGGAAAAATCATATTGGAACCTGAAGAAGTCATAGAAACAAGAATTAGACAGCTATGAAATCAATCAATTTTAGAGTATCTCATCAAGTGAAAGAACTTACCCAATAAGGATTCCACATGGGAGGATGAGAATTTTATATAGAAGCATCTAGAACTACTCATGCATTGAGTACAACACTTTTTTGAAGGAGAGGGGCATGTTAGGTCCATATAATGCTAGTGTACTCTCTCATTGTTATTCTCAGTGTAGCCCCTTATTGTTATTATTGTGCCCCATAGAAGCCCACTATTGTTATTGTTATGCCCTTACATTATTATTGTTATGTCGACTTTGATTATATTGTGACCCCTTAGACTCTTATATATAGAAAGGAGGATTTTTCATTTGAATCATCCAATAATTGTTCATTTATGTAATGTAAATGAGGTTGCCCCCTCAAAGAGGCTAATTTTGAATTCGTTGACCTACTTCTTCTTCTATTTTGTGAGCTGGTTGCATAACAATTTCTTACCAGTCCATACCTCATATGGAGTCTTATCCTATAACGCTAATGAATTGATCTATTAAACAGGTAACATGTAGTCTCCACTACCTCTACCCAGAATTCTTGTCCTCACCTGACACCATTGAGCATGCTTCTTGCCTTTTATATCAACATCGTGTTCATTCTTTCTGCAACTCCATTTTGTCGAGGTGCGTATGGAGTAGTCTTCTATCGTGCTATACCATAATTCTTACAGAACTCTTCAAATTCCTTCTTGCAAAACTCTCCAACACTATCTTTCCTCAATGCCTTGATCTTTTTCTCTGTCTTATTTTCCACTAGAATGTTAAATTCTTTAAACCTGTCAAAGACTTCAGATTTCTTCCTGAGGAAATATGTCCATGTATTCCTTGATAATTCATCTATAAATAATACATAATACACAAACTTACCTAGTGATGGGACCAACATAATTCCAAACACTTCACTATACACAAGCTCAAATATTCCTTTCACCCTCTTAACACGAGAGGGGAAACTCACCCTATTATGCTTCCCATATACACAATGTCCACATAAATCGAAATCCAAAGAGATATTATACATAGCTTCTACCATACATTATTCAAAGGCCCTTCTCTCCAATATGTCAAAGCCTTTGATGACATAGCATGGTCTTTTCCCCAGAGACCACTAGATTTTTTGCTCCACTTTTAGGAACCACAGAACTATTGTACCCATTAATAATAGTGCTACCCAAAATATTTTTCAAATTTCCAATCTGATCTCCCCGCACCAATACTAGTGTTCCTCAAACCATCTTGCGGGTATCTTTCACAAACATTGTTTTTACATCATCCATCTTGCTGATCTAGACTTGTGGAGGAATGCAATATAATATATATATATAACATAAACACATAGATGTAGCAGGAATAAAAAATTCATTTCATTAATATCAAAGAACTGAAATATGCTTACATAAAAAATGGAAAAACTAGCTCAGACGATGGTAGATTATCTCTGAGAAGATATGTGGTGGCTACATGCCTCTAAACTGTGTTATAATGAGGCTCCAATGACTATTTATTATTTAGAAATAATGGAAAACCCTAAACATCCACAACCCTAACCCTAGAAGATGAAGTGCCAAAACAATGGACCCAATTTAGGTAAATTGGTACATCAACTTCCTAGGGACGTAACTTTGGCACACAATAACTCGTTATAAATATTTATCCGAGGAATATAAATTTCAAATGAAAACATCAATTAAAGGCTCATGTTTGCTTGATTTTCTCCAAAATGTCGTTTAGGGACTCAAAACGGTTGCGAAAGTTCAGGACCCGAAAAACTGCCAAAAGTAGTAAATTGTGCTACAATTAAGGAAATTGAAAAACTGAAAGAGACAGTAGTGGGGGTCCAAGAGGAATAGGTTGGCGGCCACCAATATCCACCTAGATCACTTGCTTACAGAAATCATATTTATGGCCAATGCAAGAATATATAGAACATCAAGAAGTGTTTTAATCCTTCCACTTTGCAAAATTCAACTTGACTGTTTCGTGTTCGATGATTATGTGCTTCCTATCATCCCCTAAGAATACATCACCACTATCATATTTCTCATACTCACATAACCACTCCCTATGGGGAGTGAAGTGAAATGATGTACCTGAGTTAATCAACCATGCCTCATGATCTACATGTGTACTTGAAGAAGAAGTCAAGTACACAACCTCACCTTCATCTGAGGTGTTTTTCAGTTCTGTAGAAGGAGCATCATCAGATCGTTTTCCCTTATCATGAGCTTTAGATCTATAGCCATTTTTGTGGTTCCCTTCCTTTGCACATTTCTAGCACAACTTTACAGGTTTTCGTAGAGATTTAGATCTCCCTCTAGATTTAGATCTCCAACTCGAGGACTTATTTGTGTTTCTGTTTTGGGAATGTCATCGTACATATAATGCATGCCCATTTTTTCTCTCCATATTTTTAGTCTCATCTCATCCAATGACAAGGATATGATTATTTCATCAAACTTCAAGGTAGTTGTATTGCTACTTGTTGCAACAACCATACTATCGCATGAATCTAGTAGAGAACATAGAAAACTAATGATCTTATCTTCATATGATTTTTTTATGTTAACATATAACAACTAACTTATCATAGTATTAAAGGAATTCATATGCATTGTCATTGATTCTCCATCCTTCATCCTTATGTTCTACAACATTTTTTGTAGGAACAATTTGTTCACCAGAGACAAATTGGTACGAAGTCCCTAACTTGACCCAAAAATCCTTCATTGTACCTTCCCCTGATACATTCAACTATAATGAATTTGAGAGACACAATCATATCTTTCTCTTCGCCTTTCAATCTAACTTCACCCAGTCTTCTACCGACATTCGTATCATTGTCGTTCCTAGATCTATAATAATCCATGGATCTTGATCCATCAACACATCCTCCATATTCAGCTCACATAGCTCAAAAATATAACCATTAAATTTCTTGATCTTTATCTTTCAACTACTCACCATCTTCTTTCATCGCAAGAATAAATCCCGCAAATATCCCACTAAACTTGGTCTACCATAGGCTCGAGCAAAACCCCTCAGTGGCAAAGGCGTCCCCTTGAATTCGAAACAACTTTGATACCAAATATAAGTTTTAACCTTATACAAAAAAGTACCTGCAAATGAATTGTTCAAATAGAAAAATAAACAATGGTGAGAACATGAAACAAATATACACCGATATTTCCCCTTGATCCCAAACCTAGGACTACCAGATTAATTTTTCATTATATTCCTTTCAATGTTACAATACATATATATATACATGTTGAAGCATTCATAAACCCAAATCCATTAACACTGAATTATAACATAACCATAGTTCCCTTAACCAAATCTAAAAAATACCATGGACAAAAAGCCATCATGCTCAAAACCATGTGCACAACCCATATACAAAATCATGGGTAGGTTCGCCCCCCATCTTTGGGTCTACCCCCGATCCTTGGGTCCGCATAAAAAAATAAGTTTCTCATGGCACTACCCTAGACCCTATGCATAACCCCTCTATCGCCCCCCCCCCCCCCCCCCCCACTATTCCTAATGCAATGTACAACGTCTGGTTGTAGTCGTGGAAAGAATATAACACATACCCAACAATGACTTGGCCTTTTATATTTTTTACAATTACATAACAGGCCCTGAAAAATCCAAATCAAGTCTAAACGAGATTATAATAGTTTTCCATCAAAGGAGATCTAATACAACCATTAGCTAATCAAAGAGTACAAATATGATGCATAGTTTTGCATTTCTGGCTAATCTAGGCATGATCCTAACCCTTTAGATCTCCCAAACCATGAAAAAATTGGGGAAACCCCCCATTTTTACTCAATTTCCTAAAATGCAAGAAAAACGCATGTCTCATGATTTTGAGATTCGCCCTCATCTGAACAAAAATTGAGAAGGAATTTGGTAGTTTGAAAATTGTACGATTTTGGGGGCTGAAACACTAATTATATTCTATATACTCACACGTGTGACCTAGGTGCATTTTGACTCATGTACAGAGGATATTTCTTGCATGAGACACAAATATACAGAATAATGGTCAAGTATTTAGAGTTGGTGAATTCACCTGCAATGCCTTGGCAACACAATGATAATGTTTTGTAGTGATGAAACAATATTTCAAGTATAAATTATAGTCCAATCAATATTAAGTTGGAAACACATATTATAATACTTGGCATTTCATACATTATAATTTATGTGGTTGAAATTACTTATAGTTGTACTTGGTATTATTAAATCTAATTTCTAGCATGAGACACAAATATACATACTGATGGTCAAGTCTTTAGAGTTGGTGAATTCACCCGCAATGCTTTGGAAACACAATGATAATGTTTTGAAGTGATGAAACAATATTTCATGTATAAATTATAGTTCAATCAATATTAAGTTGGAAAAACATATTGTAATACTTGACATTTCATACAATATAATTTGTGTGGTTGAAATTATTTATAGTTGTACTTGTTATTATTTAGTATTGTAATTAACATATGTGACTTTTTGTTTTCATATTAGATAAACATGCACATTGTACGGCATTTTTTTAATTTCCGTCGCAAAATCATACTAATTAATTTATGTTGATTAATAATGAACACATAAAATCAATCTAAAACTACTAAATTAGTAGTTTATATTGATTAATGATGAACACAAATAAAATGAACATACAAAAACTAAATTAGTCATTTATAATGATTATTAATGAAATTAAATGAAATGAATATAAACTGCTAAATTAGTCATTTATATAATGAATATGAAACGACCAAAAATAGATAAATGACTACTGTAAATGATAAATTTGTGATTACAAACGATGACTAAATTATGAATATATATAAATATTAGTAGCTAATTAACAATGTCTTATAACACAACTAAAATTTAATCATATTTCTTTGGTAATTAATTGGTTTCAAACGATGATTAAAATTTGCATATATATGATTATATTAGTAGCTATCTTATAGTATCTTATAACACGAGCGAAATTTTTGTCATTAATTCGGCTTCTTAGGTGATCATGTAGTAGCATATTTTGTTGTGTATTTGATCATTAATTCTGGCAATTAACCACTAAATAAATGACTAAATTAATGACTAAATATACTACTAGACAATAAAATTGAGATAGTCAATTAATGATTAAGATAAATATGACTAAAAGTGAGTCACATTATAAGATACTATAAATTAGCCACTATTGGTCACCAACTAAAAATTGGTCATTTATATGAAAATTTTAATCATTTTATAGTAACTAATTAACCATTCTGTACTATGTGCTCATTAAATTTTGTCATGGTAGCATGTTGATTTCCTATCTTCCTTTACCATTGAACCTCTCACAACTTTGGGCATTAAAGTGATCAAATTTGTTGCAACGAAAGCATTGATGTTGAGACATATTTTTCTTCCTTTGAGGATTGGGTCTACTATCAAAACCATATTTATTCTTCTGAAAACCAAACTTCTTTCTTCCTGATTCTTGATTCTTCTTGACAACAACTTTCCCATACTTCTTAGAAACTTGGATGTTCCTTTCGGCTTCTTTTACATGCCACAAATGAATCCTGTGAACATGGTTGTCCATTAAGTGCTTAAGTCCCAAGTTCTTTATTAGAGAAAAAACCATTAATAACTTGTAGTTCATCTCTTTGTTGAGAAATCAGAAAGTATGAAGGCATTATATCATTCTTTGTCATTCTTATATCAAAAATCTCATTTCTCGAGCTCATGACTTGGCCAATAATGTTGATAGTATATAACTTATTTATGGCATCATACATCTTCTTTGAAATGTCAATATTTGAGATGTATGGAATAAGATGGTCCTTGATAGAGTCCATAATAATGTCCATGGTAGTGATGTCATCTTTATTTTACTTCTTATTTCTAGCTTCAACTATAAGTTCAATCACTTTGCCTTGCACAATTTTCAAAAGATCTTCTTTTTCAAGAATTAGGTCAATTATTTTCTTCCAAGCCTTAACGTTAATGGACCCCTCTAACTTTTTCGTTGATTTCCTAGTAGACACCATGGATGCAACACGAATATAGTTCTAGGTTTTCTTCAAAGTGATCTCAAGATTTTTTCAGAGAGTGATCTATGTGCTCTTTCCTTTACCAAAGCTTTGATACCATGTTGTTTTTTCACTATAATTGATACAAGTACATTATCTCTGAACTATGATAATTACTTGTGAATATATATATTATAGTTAAATTTTCCTCATCAAGTAAGTGATAAGTGTGTGTTTAAAATGAAAAATTCCAAGTGTATTTTATACCCAAGATACCCATGAGACATTTCTCTTAAATTAAATCACGTCTCTTTGTAAATGAAATTCTAGTAAGTATGCACATTTACATTTTTACTCATATTTGTTAAATCTTCGAAGAACACATAAATAATGGTTGCTAGTAACTTTTGGAAACTATATTTTTTTACATCTTGTTCCTATTACATATTTTATGCAAATATTTTCTTACATTTTGGTGGCTAGTAATTGATGTTAAATATGTTATTTATGTGAGTCTGAACTATTTCCAAGGATAAATATGAACAAATGTGTTTTCCTTGATGGAAACCTACTTAATAAACATGTAAAAATGATGGTAGCGGGATGAGTATTCAGTCCAATACAAATGAGACAAAAAAGAGACAGAGGAATGATAAAGATGAAGTTTGAAGAAGTATGTGTGGGTTCTATGAAGCAAAGTCGCGTAAATATGCGATAATGGAGAAGAAAAGACATGTACAGATTCCACACCATGGTATTCTAAATACCAAGGGTCTTTACCATGGTATTGACCTATAGTATTTAGACCAGCAATAGACATTTGATCCTATCAAAGAATACCATCGACATTAGTGTGGCTTTTACCAATGGTATTGGGTAAGGGATAAGCTATACAAGGAGATGAAGATCAAAGTAATTTTCTGTGAAAGTGATGAATATTTCATGAATACTTACATGTGAAGAAAGTTTGCATGTAATGGGCTATAAATGAATTATATGATCTGAAACTAAGCATGCACTCAAGAAATTGATGAAGGATCAAATCCAGCATATCTGAAATGACTATATTGATAATGGATTGATTTGATATGTAATATTGATGTTTGATGCATGTTTTATTTTGTATGTGTTGTAGCAGCTACAACAATCCTCCAAAATTTTGGCCTGCACCCAATTTCGCAGCCTCCCTTGAGAGTTTCACTTAATGACTACACACCCTTAGGTTCACTCCGTGAGCTCGTGTGAGTCTTTACACCCACCTTGCTTGTTCATTTCATTCAATTTTTTTCATGTTGGTGTCTAGTTCATGCTTGCAACCATGTTCTGATTATGCTCAAAGTCTTTGCTTTGTGTGTACTTGTTGTGTTTGTTATGAAAGCATTTATGGCACTCACACACTGAGTCACATTCATTGCTACACAAGCATTGTCACGATTGATCAACGATCAATCACAAGTGTCGTGATTGTCGGTTACGCTGTTGGTAAGTCATGTTTAACTTGTGTGTCTGGATGGTTTGAGTCATCTCGTCATCGAGTCATGTGAGTGTGTGTTTGTATGATCACCTATGCTTCTTTCGATCATTCACACATTTAGTCATTTTGTTGAAGTTATGACGACCTGACTCCCCTCTGATAGCCAGACCATCACCCCGCCATAGACTCAATCGACTGTCACCTAGAACAACGCAGAGGAACCAAGCAAGTCTTTCTATGTTGCACTGATCACAAGTGATTCAATCAACTTTCCTGCTGGCCACCCCGAGAGTCAGACCCGACAGTCACCCCGGGACTCACTCCCCTCAAACATTGTGTAGAGGCTGCTGACCTTACCTACTCTACTTACTGAGGAAATTATGCAGACAAGCTATATAGACACTAAGTTCCCGTCCCTATCTCCCTTAGAAAATTGCGGAGTTTTCCCAGTCAATCCTCCCAAAAGTCGACCGACTTCTCATCCAAGAAATTGCACAGTTTTTATGAGCAGGCCTTATGTTGCCGAGTTGTCCGCTCAGCTCTGAAAATGCACAGAGATGATTAGAAAGCCGACCTCCCAGCCACAATGTAGTTTCCCTCGCTAGCAGCTCCTAGCAGCAGACTCCCAGTTCCTTCCATAGCCAAGAGATCCAATAATCTTTTCTTTGACGAGTAAGTAGTGGCCCTAATGCCCGATGCTCGGGATTATTGACGTATGGTGTAACGATGTGTCTTGGAACTTTCACTTAATTCAAAAGACCTCTAATAGGCTAGCACATTTTCACACATGTATTTTAATTGTTGTGAGACTAATCTTAAATACTTGTAATGCATGTTGCTTTAATTTGTGTTGAACACTTGAACTATTTTTTTTATTGTAATACATAATTCGTTAATGGAAATGTGTTGTATATGTTGTTAACATTTTCTTGCACATGGTGGCTATCTCCCCAGACATCAGACATACCTTTCACATAAAGCTTGTTGTAACAACCATTGAACTCGTTCAGACTCATCCGTTGAGTGATGTACATGTTATGTTACCTTGTGTGTTGTGACTGCCACTTCCATGTGGACTGCTCCTTAGGAAGCTGTGCATGTCCTGTTGTGTTGTTTTTTCCTAGCTATGTTGTTTTTTCGTAGCTGAGTTAGCACTTCATCCCAACCAACTTGGGACTCACTCTCACTCTCTCCCCTTACAGTGAAAGAACCATTGACACAAGTACACTAGCATTCACCAGGAACACGAACCTCACTTCTCGAAGGCAAAGGAGACTACTCTCCTATGCTCACAAGCAAGATTTGAGGAAAATCCTTAAGACAATGGCAACCGGGCCATCATACCAAATGGGACTCCCACACCAAACAATGTGAGGTATAGATGGGACTTCATACAGGGGTGATCCCCTGAATTTTGGCGGGTCCATCACTGTCAACAGTATTCAAAGAGATGGGTTTGTTCTGAAGATCTAATGTGCGAAAAGTTATAATTCAATCATCGCAGACCTGTATGCGGGTTTGATAATCTGAAAGGCGCTTACATACACGAGTTTAATGTTGGTAAGTGGTGTATCAATTCATATGTGTGGGTGGGTTTGATTCCTAAAAAGCACATATAAACGCATAAGTGTTTTATGGAAAGAATGTATATAAGCTAGGGTTTTATTGAATAAGATGTTTGATTAGTATAATTAGTCTTTATGTGTTTCTGTTGTCTGTCAATGAATTCTTACTTGATGATTTAGGCTTATCAATGATGATTGAAGTTGAATTGTTTGATTAAAGAATGATGATGCTGTTAGTTGTTTGTGATTGAAGATATGTGATGATTATGTGATTATTTCATAATAATTCAGTGGTTTGGGGTGTAACTCAATGTTTGTTTCAGAATGACAGTGATTTAGTTTTAGGGTTCAATGTTTTGCGATCTATACACAAGTATGCTTCAAGGAAGTCACATATACACACAGATTTGCTAAATTAAAGTAGTGTATATATTCTAACATTTTATTGATCATGGTTTTCAATTGGTTTAGTGACTTGATGTAGTGTTTGGGTTCGGTGTTGGTGTTCTAATTACAATAATCTAAATTCTTTGGTTGTTTGAGAATAATTTGATTGATTTGGCTCTCACATGGTTCAGTGATTGGTTGATTTAGTTGTTCTAATGACTGAGTGATTTGTTGTGGTGATCAGTTTCAATTTTTATATTAGGTATTAGGCTTAAATGTTGGCACTAGGTCCAGTCTAAAAATTTGATGAAACATGGCATACAAATTTGATGTTTTTTATCAGATGGATCCAATGTGAAAATTTATGAAACGAGGTCCATGGTAGTGTAAGGGGTTGGAACCCTGTTCTAATGGGTGTTGGAGAATGAGAGAAGGTTGTAGCCTTCTTGCATGTTGGTATGAGCCTGTGCCAGTACAAGAATGTAAGAACTATTTAGTCATAATAAAAGGAAGACGAAGATGAAAGAAACTGTGGTTTTTTCCCACATTGGGTTCCCACCTAAAAATCATGGTGTTCATATGTGTTTTTTTTTTATCGATAAAGACTAAATCTATTAAGTAAAATATAGTACAGTCAGGAATAGCAAAATACCGGCAGACCGGCAATGATGGATTCATCAACCTCGGTTCTGGATGAAAGATACAATCTCAGATCTACAGGAAAAGCAAAAAACCGACAGACAGGAAATGATGGATTCATCAATCTCGGCCTCGGAGGAAAGATACAATCTAGAGCTACATCAAAAGATTCGAGAGCAGAGACTAGCTATCATGCTATTACCCCAGCGGGATAGTAACTACACCACAATGTTTTTTCCCTTTCTTTTTGTTGACTTTTGTCCATCCGTCATGGTGCGAGTGGGCTAGAACTACTTGAAGACTGGAGTTCTCTATATTCGGGGACTCCTTCTCTGATTCAGAGGATGAAGTCTCATGGGGACGTTTCTGGGAGCTTGCTGAGACATGGGTGTGCTCCATATTTTCCGAGGGCGGGTCCATCGGCTGAGGCGTCTGATCTGGTTCTGACTCACTTTCCTCCTTTTCCATACTTGGGGAACTTGAGCTACCAGCTGGCAGCGGTGGACAGGGAGCCCAACGCTTGGGCTTGGAATGTGCGAAGAAGCTCTTTTTCGTGCTTGCTGTCAGCGATGGGCAGGAGCTATGTAGGTGCCCTGTTAGGTGACAATGGCGGCATCGGAAGGCAGTGTTTTCGTACTCTAGAAACTGGGTCCAGACAAAGTCCTTGATCTTGAGATTGATGTACTCCGGCAGTCCCTTGCTTAAATCAAGCTCCACACAAACTCTGGCGTATGTATAGAGACCCTGCCACTCTCTCTTGTAATCTCCTATTAAAAAGCAACCCAAGGCATTGCCTATTTCCCTGTATACTTCTGTGCGCCACAGGTGAACTGGGAGATTTGGAAGTCTGATCCATACAGGGGCTTTAGTGATGACTGCTGAAGCTGGGTCAAAGTCTGGAAACCATGGAGTTAGGAAGAGGCCAGCTGAACCCATGAACCAAGGGCCTTCGTCAAGGGCATTGTAGCAGTACTGGAGGTCATCGAACAGTACTATGAAGTATCCCTTTGCACAGAAGTAATCCTTGCAGCGGTCAGTCCAGTTGTCCTTGATCCAGTCATACAGATCCTTTGAGCGTGGCCATAGCCCATTGAATCTGCAGATGATGGCCCTTTCAGCAAATTTTTGGGTGTCGTCTTCAAGATCAGGGTAAGAGATCTCAACAGAGGGAACTTCCTCCAATTTTTCAACCATAAAAGGCTTGGGTTTGGGAGGTTCCGGGGTTGCGGGCTTCTCAGGGCGAACTGCAGCTTTGTAGGAGTTTGGAGGAGCAGAAGATGATTGCCCTGCTGCTCCTCCTCTCAAACGAAAGGAAAACACTAGAGAGCTATTGCTCTTTATACTGTAAGAAGAGAGAGGAAGAGGATCTTCGAGCTGTTTACCTTGGAAGATAAGTCTTTGAAGGGCTGAGGGGATCCCAAGCCTGTGCTCCAGGTTTGCTTTGAGATTTTGAACCAGATCTGTAGGGTTTACCCATTGCATGACGGTTTTGCCAGAGATCTGTGTTATTTGAATCTGAAAGGGGGTAGAGGAGTCTTCAGAAGATTTCTGGAGCAGCTTGGGGCCTGAGTCTTTTGAGTCTTCCGCTTCTTGACACAGGGGGGGCTGCAGGAGAGCAGAAGTCTTCTGCCTAAAATATTTTTTACCCCAACTCAGATCTACCGTAAAGGGATCTGTGGATCCTCTGTAAAAGCGCTGCGTCAGGGTGAAAGAAGACCAGATCTGCGTAGCCGAGAGCGGAGAAATCCTTGAACATCGCGGATCCAGGTCCATATTCCCTCCACAAACTTGATCTTCGACCCTGTCATTTGAAATCAACCCTGGCTCATGAGATCGGATCCTTTCCTTGCTAAAATGGGGCATGGCCACCCTGCGTCTCTGTTTTCCATAGATGCAGACGGATCTGCCAGGCTTGTGCAATGCGTTCGCAGAGAGAAGCGCATCAAGACAGGTCTGGGTGAGGATCGGTTGTTTTATATTGAGAACCTCTGGATTAAAGGCTGGTGCCGCCTTGAGGGATTCGATCTGCGCCGAGAAGAAAGGGTAGCACGGCGAGCTCTCCTTGCTGTATCTGGAAACGTTTGAATCCTTTCCCTTAGCGAATCCGTCCCAAGGCGAGAGGGAAGATTCAAGCATAGAGTGGCCAGTGTTCAGGCTTCTGGCCGTTCGTGAGCAGGGCAGACCTTCAAGAGCTGCGGCGGCGCTGACTGTGGAAACCCTAATGCCGTGAGACGCATCCATTGCTCCGCTTTTAATAAAAAGAATTTTCTAATCCAAATGTTAGCTCATGGTGTTCATATGTGTTGCTTATGTGTGATGATTTATTTTTTTCTTACTACACATGGTTACTGTATATCTAATGTTGATCAAGTACTAACATACTAGTTCCAGATAAAATTGACTGAAAAACTAAGTTAACCAAATATACTCTATTTTGCTACATTATAGTTGTGTACATACGCATGTTTACTTCATAATGGTAATGCACAAAAATCAAATTAAGAAAATTCTATCAAGTTTTGTTAAAATACTAGTTCACCCCCACCCCTCTCAGCATTTTTCCTCACAGATTATATCAAGTATCAACATATTTCGAGAAATTTAAACATATTAACTGATGCATTATCTAATTATGTGTTAAATTTCCATTTGTAAAGGTGGAAACTGATAAGCTTGACCTTGAGAAGGTGGGATTTAGAAATCTTGGACTTGAAAATGTGTTTGCATTGTTCCTATACTAGTTTTTCCGATAATAATATGTGGTGTAGACTAGATGATAGGACCAATTTGATAAGAAAAAACTGAAAGGATTGTGTGTGGAGTTTGAGGAAAATGTATTTAAGTGGTAACTTGAATGGTCGTTTGCGATACACCTATGAAAGGTGTTTGAGGTGAACTTGGAAATGGCAGGGAAATAGGTGTTTTAGGTGCACTTTGAACAGGTTGTTGAATTCATTGCTAAACAAGTGTTTGAGGAATTCCTTGGACAGGCTATTGGACAGTTTTTTGGGGAATTCCCTAAACAGGCTGTTGGATAGGTACAACAATACTTGGAATGGGTATTTGAGGAACAAATGGTCTAATAGGCTGAACAGGTTGATAAATTGGCACTTTTGGAGCAACTAGAGCAAATGATTGAGAAAAAGCAGGGTTCCAAATAGTGTTCATCTCAGGGTAAGGAGTACCAACCAAATATTGAGCTACAATAGGTTGACCCAGACAGGGCTGAGGTATCTTACCATAAGTTCCAGTAAAAGGTTAACCTCCAACCATAGGATAAGATCCAACAATAGGTTTTGGCTAGAGGATAAGGTGGTTACCCCCCAGGTGGGTAATAAACACCGGTTGGGGTTACTTGAGGGTTACCAAAGTTACCAGATACCATGTGAATATATTGGTATGATGTTGTAGGTTCTTAAGGCATGGATCTCATGCTCTGAATAGTAGATGTGGAAAAACCAGGTGATCAAGTAGAAGGTTTAGGAGAAGAAGAAGGTCCTCAAAAAGTCCTAGTAAGTGACTGGTATCCAGGAGGAACTAACAGATCACCATACAAAAGTGATTTTGGGGATCTGGTAAACATAGATGAATTAGTAGGTTGGCTTCCGATAGGAATTTTTGACATGGTTCTTCTCGGTGAATAAAAAGGAATGCATTGAGGTGGAAAACTAGGACCTAAAACATTCAAAGGGGTAGAATACCAAGGATCAAGTCGAAAAGGATTGAAAGGAACTCTTAGAAAAATTATTGGATAAAAAATTTCACTAGTGATAACTAGAGTACGAGGTATTTCTTCCTCCTTGCTCCCAGTAATATCTTAAATCCTAATTAAACTAGGCAATATTAATGTCGTAATTATCAACTTCCTTCGAGGTAAGGTGGAGCAAGAGTAGCAGCTATAACATTCGAAGGTGATTCAGGTCAAGAAATAGCATACGTAAGCTAATATACTTCTAGTTTGGTTAGTTAAGTATCTGAAACTTCAATAGTAGCAGATTAAGTTTGAACTACTTCGGTAATTTCTGGGCTGGAATGAATTAAGCCTTATTCCACTTCTTGCATTGGATTCAATTCGGTTTCTAGTACCTCAAAGTGTACAACTATAGATGTTTTGGATTGTTCTGAGTTTCTAGATCCCGTTGATTTTGACCTTTTAGTTTTTTATCTTTTCTAATTGACTAGGTATATATTCAGGCAGTTTAACTTGCATTATACATGGTTGCCTTGGTGAATGAGCCAGGATAAAAGTATTATCACAAAATCAAACAATATTCACAATCCAATCCCTTGGTCACTAAAAAGTAAAAACAATAAATTAACACACAATAAAAAATATAAGGATTCTAACAATGCAAACAAGATTTTCATAGTGAAATCACTAGTTGGTGATGAAACCCAATGTTGTAGACATAAAAGTGGAAAGTGGATATACATGGAGTGGGTGGAACTAGTTACGCTGACAACCTACCACGTACATGATCCAGTGCAATTAAACTTCATTTATACCATCTTGAATGCAAAATACCCTCCAGAAAGGCCCAAGTGAGTCTAGCCAATGTCTATTCCTGGTATAGTAGAGACTTCCCTTCCACCGTCACCTTGGGTAAAAGCCCTAAGATTATGGTCTCTAATGTCACCACGTAAAACAATTTAGCCAGCGAGGATAGTTGCAAATCAGACATACAAACAAGGGTCGAGTAAAAAAGCTCAATCCCCTTGAAAGTTCCTACACATGGTTAATCTAAGGTTTACTTCCAGGTGACTCCCAAGTACCATTCGGCACAATTTTTAATACGTGTAAATCATTGTACTGTAACCAATAAAGTGGGGTCAATCACTCCACTAGGTCTAATATGATCTCATGCTTAACTCCTTTGTAAGGGTAGATTCCTATGGAAAAATTGCAACAAATGATTTTTTCTCCCTATCACAAGATGCTAATGTTTGTTTGCAGCTTTGGAAAGTTAACTTAATTCCTTATTCCAAAGCCCTACAACCTGATCTAATGTAGGTGGAAAAGAATCCCTAAGATAAAAAAATTCTAGATTGGTTTTATTAGCGTTGATTTTAAGAGATGTTATTTAATCAAAGGTAATGGAAGTGAAATTGGTGGAATTATGACCTGACACAAATATTAATGCAATCAAAAATGAAATTGTAATATTTTCATTTCAATGAATTTCTATCTGAAGTAAGGAAAGAGTCTTTCAGTTTTTCAACGAAACTGTAAAAACTCTCAAATCCCATTATATCCCTTTTCCTAAATGCATATGTCCAATTTTGAATTACCAAAATACTAAAATTAACTTTCAATTTTCACTTTTTCCCAGTAACACAAAAAAATCAAGAAACTTCTCTTTGACATACAATCACTCGGAAATTCGTAAAATTCAAGAAGAAACCCATGAACACTAGAATGAATTTTCCTAATGGAATGCTATGAATTCACTTGCAGTTAGGAGTATAGTTCACAAACACTTCAACAGTGTAAGAAAAATGAATTTTCATTTCAGATTCATCATAAGAAGTACTTTTCACAAACAATATTCATCCTTGTAAATCATTTCTTTTCACACACAAAGTAATCTTTCGCAAAAAAGAAAAATCAACTCACAAATTTATTTGATCGAAAGAAGAAAGGCAGACAGGAAGCAAAGCAAGACCAACTGATCTCTGTTTTGATAGATCTACCGTTCATCAGATGAGACTTTACCCTAATTTGAAAAAACAAGAAAATCAAAAGAAAATCCTTTCATAACAATCACTTATACTATAAAATACTCAAAGAAGGTACATACAAGTGTAACTAAACAGGAAAAACCAAAAACTCTTGACTTAATGAGGGTAAAACTGAAATTTTCAAAAATTCCAGGTATGTGCATAGGTCGTAGAGAAAACCAGCATGCATACACGTTGTTGCAGAAAGGGGTGTGCATATAAGTGCACTTTGTGCCTAAAGCTAAAGTGCGCACAATGGGAAATTTTGGAAAAAATAAACAAAACAAGTCAAATAAATCACAAAAGCTAGATTCCTAACATTTCCAAACACTCAAAGAGGGCTTCAACAGAAGGATCAGAAAGTAAAATAAAGAGAATAATGGAGAGTGAGATGAATCCCCATTGGAGTTGCCAATTTTTTAAGTGGAAAAATCCCTCTTGTGGACAAGAGCGATCTCCCTAGACCTCAAAGAAATCTATTAAAAAACAACAAAGAACTGCTACCTTTCCCTAGCTTATGATGGACTAATAGAAAAACTATGATAGAGGTTACTTACCGTTTAATGCAAATGCTGATGAAGTCCCTTTCAGAGCTTTAGACCATCCACTTCACCTCGATGCTTCATAGATCATTCCATTGCTTCCCATAACTTTTGCATGATGTCCTGAAGGAGATTTGCATAGACAACAATATACATAATATCAAAGCATCCAAGATATAGCATAAAAGATAAATGAACTAATTAACTCAATCATATATCATAAATTGATCAATATGCAATCATAATATCTATGGGTGATTAAGGAATCCCATAAACGATATCAAAGAATAAATAATTTGGAAAGAACAATTGCTTCAATATTAATAAATTGGAGAATAAACTTACAACCTCAAATATTTTATGTTACAAGTCTCTTCTTATCATCTCCAACCCTCGCCTTGAATGAATAGCCTCCTAGCCATATTTCTATAACATAAGCCTACTTCAAACAATATTCCTCAATCCTCACGCTTGTGTTCACTTTATAGGCCAAGAGAGGGAAGTGTGGGATCCATTTCCCAAGGGATGAGATCGACTAATGGTGGGATAGGGGTTCTACAAAGAGAGCGAGTAGCTCCCTGATGGGAGGGATCAAGATGAATAGGCATTCATTTGAAGCTTGTTAGTTGGGAAAGATATAACTAACAATTCTTCTAGACTTTACTTTTTATTTTTATATGCATTAATTCATGTGCCCAGGCCACAATGTAAGACATAGCATAATTATACATAGTTTCTAATGGAACTTCTGTGTATGCACAAAAATTAATTAGGGAATTGTGTAGGAAGCCAAAAATAGGAATTTTGAGTAATGGGATCGAGGAATTTCATTCTCTTTGGGATAGTTTGGGTTCTAGCCTTACAAGGAGATGTTTTGGAACAAATTTATGGGTAACAAAAGATCCAATCCAATGGTCAGGTTCCCAATGTGACAAAATGATGTGTAACACATAATGAACAATTGATAGTAGTTATGAACTTAAGCTCGGTCCATTCTCCTCACATATTTTGGTGGGAAGCTCGAGGCAGCTACAATGCCCCCAGGAGTCATCAAAGCTTTCTAGTAGGAAGTTTGAGGTAGCTACAATGCCCCTCTGAATCTTGGCATGTGTGGAGTAGCAAATGTATGTTTAATTGTTGAAAATATTAAGATTTCATTTCTCAAAAACTAATATTACAAGCCAAATCTGATGAATAAAATAAATAAATTATGTATAGTGATCCGTATAAATTTTCCTTCATATTTTTATTAGAAATATCAAGCTTAAGAATGGTCCAAAAGTTCATGATGAAGTTGTTGAAGATCTATCTTCATATTTCCCTAAATATCAACTTTGCTTCTTGACAAATATGGCTTCTTCCACTTTTTAGCAATGTTGTCATGCATTTGATAAAGCTCCAAGTTTTATAATGGATTTGTGGTGAGCCTTATTTTCTTCTACGATTCTCTTTGATTCGGCCTCCATCATACATGTATTAGTTAATCGGTGCAATTTGTTTATTCTGAAAATAAGTAACATAGATTAGAAAAGGAAGAATTAGGCCTGAGTTAAATTGACCTTGACAGTGTTGCACGACAAGATATACATTCCTAGGGTGACCGGGAAGTCCTGTGATGGGTTTTATATTCCGTTCTAGTTCGAAGTCAATGGGTAATAGGGCCTCGAATGAATCTTTTACTAAATCGTGACTTGGACAAGTTCTGAGAATTCCCTCATCCCATTCATCATCTATGAACACCATTGTCACTACGTCACCCTGATTTAACTTAAAGCACAAATTTTGGAGCCTTTTGTATTAATAATTTCATTCGACAATGGTTGTCTATTGACTTTTTATTTCTAAGACCCCCTGTCACAGTGGTTTTTGGTACACCAAAACATGGGATTTTGTAGGCAGTATTCCAAAAGGAAGTATTTATTTAAGAGAGTATGTTACAAAGGTTGATTGAATTTTTTTTTTTTGGTTTTTCTTAACCACTTGTAATAACACATGATAATATACATCTCTCATTTCATTGAGATTAATTTCATACATGTTTTATCACTAAGAAAAAAAATGATAATAAGAAAGATGCATTGTACGTAGGATGACATTGTGTGGAGTATGAACCATCTTCCACACAATGAAAGTGAACTTATAGTCCACTCGCTACATTGTGTGGAATATGTTATGAATTAATAAAATATAGAAATAAATATGGTAGGGCATATAAGCTATCTTGTGCAGAGTGGGAAGAATCGTTTTCAGCACAATGAAATCACCTTCTCCACACTTCCCCATTGTTAAATTTTTAAATCAACTTCATTTTATGCGGAAATAGCTTTCACTATATGGAGTGTCAAGCCACCTACGCACTCTGCACAACTAAATTTTAATAACCAAAGACCTTTCTCTCGCTATTCTTATTTCAACACATTGTTTCAATGACATATTTATAAATTAAAAGTATGATACTATTTTTAACCCAACAAATGATAAAGCAAAGAAATTGTTGTAATTATAACTAATGAAAATTTATCACATTATCTATATTATCTATTAAATGATCGAAATTTCTATCAGTAGCTTGATCTATTTGTGAGAACAAGACTTGGTGTTGAAAGCAAGCCCTACTATACCATTAAAAAGAAAAAATCAGGCATTGAGCATAGAGAAATTCACAACTCACTAAGCTTGATTACACTGGATTGGATGAAAAGTAACTCCCAGTATGATGTCTATAAAGACACCATGAACTTGAAATTCTATAGGAATTTGTAGGGTAAGGTCCTCAGATAGAACACCAAAGGACACCGCTCACAAACAAATCGCAGATCAATACACTAGTATTCTTGACGTGGTTAAAACCCTCAAAGAGGGAAACAGTCCACAACCTGAGCCAACGTGACCACTTCAGGAAATTTATTAATAAAACAATGAAAATTTACATAAGCTTCTCTCATGAACGGTTACCCTACAAATGACCATCCATGTTCTTTAAATAGAGATCATGGACCAATTGGGTATTAAGCCACGGATCAAGTGTTGGTAATACTAAGGAGAGAATGAACCATCGGATCACTTCATGTATAGAACATATCGTGACCGTCGGATTGTAAGTTACAAATGTACATGGTAAAGAAACACACTTTACCTAACTCTACAGTAGACCAAGTTATACTTAACTATTTCATATGTGTCGGAATATCCTAACATCCTCCCTTAAGAACAACTTGGGATAGGATTGAAGGATGTACAAATATGAGACAATAGAAGAAGGAAGGAAGCATTAGAGCCTATCCTCCCTTAGTGACAACTTCCTGAACTCAACCCATAAATCGAAATTTAGTAAACTTCGCCTTTGTGAGAGACTTTGTAAAGATGTTTGTAACTTGTTCATCGGTTGAACAATATTGCACTTCAAGAACATGATCATGAATGATTTTTCTAATGAAGTGCATGTGTAGTTCAATGTGTCTATTGCGTTGATGTTGGACTGGATCTTTTCATATTTTGGCACTTTGATTATCACACCAAAGTGTAGTCTGACATTGCTGCTGAAAGAAAACTCTCAGAGGATCTGACGAAGCCACAGGGCTTCCTTACTAGCTTCTATGATGCCATGATACTCTTATTCTGCTAAAGAAAGAGAAATGGAACTTTTTTTCTTGCAAGACCATGTAATAGGTTCAGAACCAAGAGTGAAGACATAGCCTGCAGTAGACTTCTGATCATTAGGGTCACCAGCCCAATCAGAATCAGTGAAACCAACAAATAGAGGAGATGCTTCAGCACTATAATGAATCCCAAACTGAACTGTACCTCGAACATAACGAAGTATTATTTTAGTTGGTTTCCAATGAATTTCATGTGGGTTTGGCATAAATTGAGCAATAAGGCCAATAACAAAGGAAAGTTCAGGATGGGTATGGGTCAGATACAAACGTTTTCCTACAAGCTGACGGTATAAGGTAGCATCAGCTTCAGGGGAAGTATAAGTGACTGAAATTTTGGATCTAGACTGAAAGGGAGAGGGGGATGGCTTACAGTCTTCCATGTGAAAGTGGCATAGAAGATCACAGGTATGCTTGGACTAGGAAAGGGAAATACCTTCCTTGGATTGTAAGACTTGAAGACCAAGAAAATAATGCAAGTGTCCTAAGTCTATCATTTCAAAATTATTTTTAAGGCTGGACTTCATATGGTTTATAAGGTTGGGATCACTACCAGTAAGGATAAGATAATCAACAAAAATAAAAGGAATGATAAGAGACTTTCCCACTTTCTTGATGTAGACAGTATTATCAGAATGACACCTAGAAAAGCCAGTATCTAAAAGAAAGCTATCCATTTTGGCATACCAAGCCCGAGGGATTTCTTAAGCTAACATACAAGGCTGGAGTCTATTTGTTATAAATCCAAGAGGTTGTTCCATATATATTTCTTCATGCAAGTCCCCATGTAAAAAAGGCAGATTGAACATCCATCTGATGGACTTCCCATTTGAAAGAGGCAGCAAGGGAAATAACAAGGTGGATAGAGTTCATTTTGGCAACAGGGGAGAAGGTTTCAGTATAGTCAATGACTTCAACTTATGAGAAACCCTTAGCAACAAGATGATCATTATGTTTATCAACTTTTCCATTTGGTCCAAACTTGGTTTTATAAACCCATTTGCATCTAACAAGTTTTCATCCCTTTGGAAGAGGAACAAGATCCCATGTATCCTTTGCCAATAATGAACAATATTCTTCCTTCATAGTTGCGTACCAATCCGGATGGCCTGAAGCTTCTATAAAGGTGTGAGGATCATAATTCACTGGAGCTTGAGCCAGTAAAGAAGAGGCTCTATCAAACTGATAACATGTATGTTGTTGATCTGTAGGATCACCTGCAAGAGCACCTGCTGCATCTTGAGTAGCACAAACCCATTTTGGAAGTTGAGGAGCTGAAGGAGGATCTTGAGAAGGTGGGGCAGGATTTTCATTCTCACCGTCATCATCTGAAGAAGAAATATTTTCAGAAGTAGAAGGGATAGAGAGTGGTGGCACATCCGCCTCACTAGGCTCGTAGGCCGATATATTTTCAACAAACTTTACATCTTTTCTAATGATAACATTTTTGGACTTAAGTGGAATAAGTCTATATCCTTTAACATCTTCAGAATATCCAGCAAAAATATATTTTTCACTCTTAGGTTCTAAAGATTTATGTTTTTCATCTGGAATATGGGCCCATGCTTCACTTCAAAAACATGAAAGTGACTTACATCTGGTTTAATTGAGCTTCATGTTTCTTCTCAAGTGACATTCTTTAAAACCTTAGTAGGAGTGTGATTTACTATGTAATTTGCGCAGTTAATTGCTTCTACCCAAAAATTAAGACTAAGTCCTTTAGATTGAAGCATATAATTAGCCATTTCCTTTAAGGTGCGATTCTTCCTTTCAGCTACACCATTTTGTTGTGGAGTATATGGGACAATATGTTGCATTTGAAAACCATTCTCAGTGAAAAAGTTGATGAATATGTTTTTAACATATTCTCCGCCATTATCAAATCTTAGCTTAAGAATTGGATGTCCAGATTATTTCTCAACAAAGGCTTTAAAGGCCAAGAACATGTTAAGGACTTCAATCTTGAATTTTAAGAAGTATACCCAAGTGCGTTTGGAGAAATCATCAATGAAAGTTAAGAGATACTTGTAGCCAGAGAATGAAACAACTAGAAGTGGACCACATAAATCACTATGCACAAGTTGTAAAGGGGATGAGGCGTGCCAAGAGGCACATTTTTCAAAATTATCTCGATGATGTTTTCCTAGGACACATCCAGAACAAACACCATCTTTGCAAGATACCATAGGAAGACCTGTCACCATATTTTCTTTACATAGAATTTGAATGGAGCGATAGTTTAAGTGACCAAATTCCTCATGCCAAAGTTTGCTCACTTCATCATTATGAGCAACAAATATTGAGGGAAGTGTTGATGACCCAAAGTTGTTAAACTTATACAACCTTGTAGAATCAGCAACAATGCAAGTAGCTAAAATCTGTCTAGGATCTCTTAGGTCCTTAATTACAACATCGTGAGGTGAAAATTCAATAGTTTTACCTTCACCTGAATGAGTTATTTGATATACAGATAGAAGGTTGTAGGATAAGGTTGGAACACATCATACATCATAAAATTGACCAATGTCTAGATGAATAGTTCGATTCCCTACAACACTAAGAGATCTATCATCACCAACATATATATTTTTGGTGTTACAATCATTTAAGGAAGAAAACATGGCTTTTATTTTGGCCATTTGATAAGAAGCTCCATAATCAATGAGCCACTCATGAGAATGAGAAGAAGAAGATACATTTAGTGCATAATCAGACCAAGATGCTTGACACCCACATGTTGAAAGTGTAATTTCTGAAGATGAAGTTGAAGTTGAAGTGTGCTCCAAATGGATGTTATGCTTCTTCATTGCAGCTTCAAAGGCTTCCATCTTCTTAAAGCATTTGGATTCCAAGTGGCCATCTCAATTACACAAGTTGCAATGTCTATTAGTCTTATTCCCTTTGTTTTTATTTATCTTATCATTTTATTGAAATGATTTTTCCTTTTGAGACTGAAATTGCTTAGGACCCTTATTTGGTTTAGGACCATTATTTTTAGGATACTGCTTCTTAGGATTCTTTGAATTTGGTTGTTGTTGGGCAGATAACGCTTTCTTAGAAGAGTTTCCAAGATTAAGAAGACCAAGATGTAAGAGTTTTTCTTGTTCTCTTATTAAAGAATCACAAAAGACATCAAAAGAGGGGGAATTGTAGTCTTTTCCTTGAGAAATAAATTCTTCTATAGTAGAATGGAAGGTGGAAACAAACACAGAGTAGGCTATTCCCAACTTAGTAAGAATGGAATAGATAAGGATACCATCTTCTTTCTTAATCTTAACACCTTCCAAGAGAAGTCTAAGGGTCTTGAACTGGGAAAAAAAATCTTCAATGGAAGAAAAATTATTGGGGTCAAACATAAGCAACTCATTTTCAAGTTGATGGGCTCTAATTTCATTTTTAATTCCAAAAAATTTAGTGAGTTGTTTCATTGCTTCATTAGGGGTATCAAGTTCTACGATATGGAATCTAAGGTCTGGAGAAATAGACATCCCTATCAACCCACATGCTTGATCTTCTCTATTTTCCCTTTTGGCTGCCTTATCTTTATCTTTAGGTTTAGTTTCTTGGCCTGAGGCTATTCTATAAAGACCTTTACTTCTAAGTAAATGAATAATGTAGGACCACCATTGGAAGTAGTTGGTGTTGTCAAGAATGACTTGGCATGGAATTTCCATTTTAACAGAAACGAAAGCTATAGATGCTGAAACTAAGTATTCCAATGAAAATATCTCAAAAAATTAGGCTGATTAAAAAAAAACAGCTCTGAAAACAGCTTCCAGATGAAGAAGTTATGGTTTTTTGAAGAAAATTTGTTGAAGATGCTGACGAAGTGTGTGAATGTGTGAAATGAATGATAATGTTACGTTTAAAAAAAATTCCCCCCCCCCTTCCAAACTTAATCTAACTAACTCACTTAAATATATGTATATATATATATATATATATATATATATATATATATATATATATATATATATATGTGACTCACTTTTATCCTAAAGGTCACGGGGACATTATGTTTCTTAAGAATTCTTGCAATTTTATCAGTGGTCCCCTGAACAAATGGAAGATGGAAACCTGGAATCCGTTCCTTCGGTTCCCTTTTAGTTAGTGAATTCTTGGCATATTTGAGGAAAACTTTCTGACCCATGTATCTACTATAACCGTTCTCAACAAATACATCGAGGAGATGGGATTTTTCCCTCTCAAAGCTCTTTTTATCCGAGATCCTAAGGGCACGAGTAGCAAGGGTATTGAGAACACCCATCTTCTGAGCCGAGAAATGGTGGGAACTAGCCTCTCAAAACTCTTTTTATCCGAGATCCTAAGGGCAAGAGTAGCAAGGGTATTGAGAACACCCATCTTCTAAGCCAGGAAATGGTGGGAACTAGCCTGCTAGTTCCCACCATTTCCCAACTCAGAAGATGGGTGTTCTCAATACCCTTGCTACTCGTGCCCTTAGGATCTCGGATAAAAAGAGTTTTGAGATGGAAAAATCCCATCTCCTTGATGTCTTTGTCGAGAATGGTTATAGTAGATACATGGGTCAGAAAGCTTTCCTCAAAGATGCCAAGAAAGTTTTGAGAGTTTTGAGATTTTAATAACATCTCAGATAATGAGACTCAGCTTATGGTGGGGAGCATGTACTTGGAAAATGAAAGATGGCAATGGTGGGAATGGCATCAACGTTGCAATGGAAGTTTTATGACTTGGGCCACCTTTAAAAAAGCTCTTACAGAGCGCTTTGACTAGGACTCTTCTTTTTTGGGTCGTCTCACTAAGCTCTAACAGACTGGCACAGTGGATGAATATGTTACAACCATTCAAGCCTTAGCTTTCCGCACTAGGGATCTCTCAGATGCGTTCTACATGGAATGTTTTATCAGCGGTCTTAAAGAGGCCATACAAGCCAACGTCCGACTACACCACTCTCCCACATGGTCGGAGGCTTGCAAGGTAGCTCGTAACGTGGAACGTGCGTTAGCAGCCCAGTCCATTCACCCAAATTTCACCGCCAATGGTCGCCCCCCACAGGCTCACAGCACGACTCAAACACTTAAGGTTCAAAAGGTGTCACCTGCAAAAATGGCCGAAAGAAGAAAACATGGATTATGTTACTACTGTGATGAAAAATACTCCTCAGGTCATAAATGCAAGGAGCCTAAAGTTTTTCAAATTGATGCCACTGATTACAGCTCATCGGAGGAAGCCCCACCACTTGAGGAACCAGAGGAGGTAGAAAAGGACAACCAGAAGGACAATGTCCCTGACGAACCAGTTATTTCGCTGAATGCTTTGGCAGGGATTTCTTCACCTCAAACTCTCAAAACCAGAGGTTTTATTAAACATCGCCCAGTAGTAGTCTTGATTGATAGTGGAACTACACATAATTTCATCCATCAAAAAGTCGTGGAAGCAGTGCATTGTTTTGTACGAGCAGTTTCTAACTTCCAAGTCCAAATTGCGGATGGGGGAACAATGAAATGTGAAGGCCACTGTCAAAATGTCAAACTTCAAATGGGGCATTATGAGTTGAAGACCCACAAGTTTTCCATACACATGGGAGGGTGTGACATTGTCCTCGGTGCTGAATGGCTTCGCACTCTTGGGCCAATCACAATGGATTTTCAGGAGTTAAATATGAGCTTTACGCAGAACAACTCCACACATACCCTCCGGGGACTCCAAGCGGGAGCTCCCTCTATCATCAACTCACATAGGATGGAAAAATTGCTAAAAAATGGCCATCATGGAGTTATAGCTCAATTTAATGCCATCCAGGCCGTTGAACCCAATTCTCTGCCGATTCATCCTGAGATGCAAGAGATTTTAAATAACCATCTGCCAGTCTTTGACAAGCCTCATGAGCTTCCACCATCGCGAGGGGAACATGATCATAGCATCACCTTGGTTCCAGGGGCCCAACAACCAAATGTGCATCCATACAGATATCCGTTCACCCAAAAGAATGAAATAGAAAAAATAATCAAGGAACTTTTGGAAGCAAGTGTCATTCGTCCCAACATTAGTCCATATTCATCACTGGTGGTCATGGTGCTCAAGAAAGATGGGGAATGGCGGATGTGTCCAAACTTCAACGCCCTCAATAAGTTGACAGTCAAAGATAAATTTCCCATCCCAGTTGTTGATGATTTGATGGATGAACTCAATGGGGCTCAATTCTTCACTAAGTTGGATCTTCGCTCAGGCTACCACCAAATTCGCATGAAGGAAGTTGACATTCCAAAGATTGCTTTCAGAACTCATGAAGGCCATTATGAGTTCTTGGTCATGCCATTCGGTCTTTGTAATTCCCCATCTACTTTTCAGAGCCTTATGAACCACCTTCTCAAACCATATATCAGGAAATTTGTCCTTGTCTTCTTCGATGGCATCCTCATCTATAGTTGCACTTGGGCTGCACATATTCAGCATGTAGATCTGCTCTTGCAACTGCTCCGAAAATAAATTATTTGTTAAGATGTCCAAATGTTCTTTTGGCATGGAAGAAGTTGAGTATTTGGGCCAAATTGTGGAGCGTGAAGGTGTAAAGGTGGACCCCAAAAAGATCCAGGCAATGCAGGATTGGTCTCAACCTAAGACCTTGAAGAGCCTGAGAGGATTTTTGGGTCTCACAGGCTATTATCGCAAACTTGTCTGAAATTATGGTCGCATTGCGAAGCCCCTCACTCAACTCCTCAAGAAAAATTCATTCTTCTGGAATGATGATGCACAACAGGAATTTACAGCTCTTAAAAATGCCATGTGTTCCACTCCAGTCTTAGCACTACCTGATTTCACCAAATCTTTTGTCATTGAATGTGATGCTTCGGGTACGGGTATTGGGGCAATCTTAATGCAGGAAGGTCGACCCTTGGCCTTCACAAGCCAACAACTAAGTGGGAGGAATCTGGGACAATCTACCTATGAGAAGGAAATGATGGCCATCTTACATGTAGTAGATACCTAGCAACCTTACTTACTGGGGCGACGTTTCCAAATCCGCATAGACCATCACAGTCTTAAATATTTTTTGGAGCAACGCCTATCCTCCCCACAACAAAATAAATGGCTCGCCAAAATGCAGGGATATGATTACGAGATCATTTACAAGAAAGGGCACAAAAATAGTGTAGCAGATGCATTATCTCGCCAATTTGAGGAGGAAAGTACCCTGCTCACAATTTCCCTTCCAATTCCAGAATGGATTGAAGAGGCTTGCAAGGAATGGTTTTCACATCTTGGGCTCTCCCAACTCATTACTCAATTGCAGGCGGATCCAAATTCCACCAAGGGCTACTCATGGCAGGATGAGGTTCTTCGCTACAAGGACAGAGTCGTAATATCACCAACATCCACCCTCAAAAGCCGCATTTTGGTAGAATTGCACTCATCCCCCATTGCAGGACATTCAGGCTTTCAGAAGACATATGCTTGCACTAGAAGATCATTTTTTTGGACAGGAATGAAAAAGGACATCCTTACTTTTGTAGCGGAATGTGATGTCTGTCAACGCCACAAAGGGGAGACAGTCAAAGCACCAGGCACATTACAACCATTGCCCATCCCGACATCTATACAGATGGAGGTTTCTATGGATTTCATTACAAGTCATCGAAATTCGGGAAACAAGTCAGTCATCATGGTGGTTGTAGACCGACTTTCTAAGTATGCTCATTTCTGCGCCCTACCCCACCCATTTACACCGACTTTGGCCGCTCAATCTTTCATGGATTAGATCTTCAAATTGCATGGCATGCCCACTTCTATTGTGTCTGATCGTGACTCGATCTTCACCAGTAAATTATGGCAGGAACTCTTCAGGCTACAAGGCACCCAACTAAAACTCAGTACTTCCTATCATCCACAAACGGATGGTCAAACTGAGGCCATCAACAAATGTCTGGAAACCTACCTTAGGTGTTTCACTTCAGAAAAGCAACATCTATGCATATAGTGGTTGCCTCTAGCTGAATGGTGGTATAACACCAACTATCATGCCACCACCAAAGTGAGTCCCTCTGAAGCAATTTATGGTCAACTCCCTCCTTCCCCTACTTCTTATATCAAGGGGTGCTCCAAGGTACAAGCAGTGGATCAACTCCTACAAAACCGCACAACCATGCTCGCCCATCTTAGAGAGAATCTTCATCAAGCTCAAAACCACATGAAGCAATAGGTAGATCAACATCGCTCAGAGTGCCAATTTCAAGAATGGGATCAGGTATTTTTGAGGTTTCAACCATATAAGCAAACTTCACTCAAAGACAAGGGTTGTCATAAACTATCTCCAAAATTCTACGGACCATATCAAGTACTTTAGCGCACTGGAGAAGTGGCCTACAAGCTAGCTTTGCCACCCACTGCAAAAATCCATCCAGTTTTCCATGTCTCATGCCTCAAGAAAGTGATTGGGAACAATTGCAGAATTCAAACCAGTTTACCTGAATTGGATGAAGAAGGGTCAATATGGCTCCAACCTGAACAAGTCCTAGACACACGAGAACGACACCTGCATGGCCGCATGATCAGGGAAGTCCTCGTCAAGTGGAAAGACACCTCTCCGGAAGTTGCAACCTGGGAACCAGCCACTATTCTTCAGCAGTTTCCGTAGCTTCAGCCTTGAGGACAAGGATATTCTTAAGGGGGAGGGCATGTTAGGGTCCCACCCTAACGCCCTTATTCATGTAGTAGGATAGAGTTGTAGTTATAGTTAAGTAAGGAGTCAATAAAGCCCATATTAATAATTGTAAGGGGTTAACCCGCATTTAATGACAGGACCACAGTTAGTTGCAAATGGGCCATGGTATTAGATAGATGGTATTAATAAGAACCATGGTATTGCATGTATGAGTCATATATAAAGGATAGAGACTCCCTGGGAGGAGCATCGTGTCTTATTTTGTAATCCAGCTCTACTCTATTTGAGGTTGCCCCCTTGAAGAGGCAAGTGAACATTGCTTTCTGAATAATAAAATGCATGCTGTTGTTTCTCACTATTCTATGTTTTGGGTATATTTCTTCGTATATTCTGTATTCTGGTATCGTCTTGCTGGTTAAGAGGATAACAAAATTAATTTAATTCATGATACATAAAATATTAATTAGAGAATGATATCACCATGAATATCTCGCGAAATGATGGAGATTCATTACTAAGCTTACTAATAAACTTCACAACTTTCTTAGGGGAAATATCTACTATCGTATCCATTGAATCATCATCATGGCACGATGGATAATAGAGTGTATGGGGGGAAATGTTAAGAAACCATTGGGAATGAAATGGTTTTAGTAAAAATGGTAGTGATTGCTAGATGGACTATGGATGTAGCAAGTGTGGGTGGATGGGAAGGAAAAGGTGGAGGAGGTGGGTATTGTTTAAATCCAAAGGTTTATAGAAATCATGGAAGTTAGTCAGGGGATATATGTTGGACCCCAAAAACAGGGCCAATGTGATGTTAATGATAGAAAAATGGTGGGATAATAATGGATGGCGTTGAACAATATGTTGGTGAATTATGAAATCAATAGGAAAATTTCCACACCTACATACACATTTATAATATTTTAATTAGTTAACAAAAATAAAATAATTCATTTAAACAAAACTTAAGCTCACACAATATCTAGGAAGGGGATGATATTTCCATCCTAGGTGGGCATTCCTCTTCACCTAGTGTCACCAAAATATATAGAACCATTAAAGAAACACAAAAATTATACCCAAACTAAAATAATATATGATATGGACTAAAAATATATCAAACATTTTGCAAGGATGGAGCAATTAATTCATCACACCTAAGTGATAAATAAACAAAATGAAAAAGTATATTCAGTTACCACATTAATGTAAGATATTGGCATGGATGCATCCTCAGGGTGGGGAGAGTGCTACCAGAGTGTAGAAAGTACAAACAATATATACTTAAACATATAAAGTAAATGCACAATAATCTCTCTCTCTCTCTCTCTCTCTCTCTCTCTCTCTCTCTCTCTCTCGCTCAATATATATATATATATATCTATATATATATATATATATATATATATATATATATATATATATATATATATATATATATATATATATATATATATAGTCAAAATAATAACCCTCGCCATAGAACACTATTCTTTATCAACTTCCATTGGCACATAACAAGTGTATCCATAACTAGTACATCTTTGAGGCTCACCTGAGACTCTATATGGCCTCTCCTCATTAGAACTTATTTGTAATACCCCTTTGTTGTTATGGAAACATCTTTTATTTTGAATTTGACTATTTTTAGTATGTTGGCTAGTAATCCATCATGAATTGGATTTAAAAAAAATTATGCAGTTAAATAAATAAATTTGATAAATAAAGGTGGAAAATTGTTGAAATGAAACACTTGAGTAAGAGATGCTTGCCAAATATGAAAACCAATAGGGTGGATCAGATTTTGATAAAGTTCCTTAAAATACTCAGTTGAAGGAAAACACTGAGAAAAACGTTGCAGGAGAGAAACTCGAGCTTTAAAGGAAAAGAAGGAAAAAAAATCCCACGCCAAAGGGTGAGAAGAACCCTGAAAGGTAGGACACTTCCAAGGAAAAATATATTGGAAACTAATGCTAAGATAAATTATGTGCAATTAGAGAAGGATTTGGATTCTAGGCAACAACATCTTGGCTCAGGGGGAACCAAAGGTTGGTTCAAGGTTGGGTGGATAAGTGTTTTCCCAAGCATACTTTGCAGCCAGAATTGTCGGTTAGAGGTTTTTAATTACTACTATTTCAGAATATATTTTCTTATTACATCTGAAATTTTGAATCACTAAAGTAGATATGCATTTTCTTTCCTATGAATCTAAATTATGAATGCGTGTAAAAATACAACAACAATTTGTGTAACAATGGATTAACGGATATACTGTTAATATATTATAAGTATATGTTCTAGATAGCAGTGATCTGCTTCATAGATATTAGGAACAAGGTTAATACAATGTTTTATCTTATGCTGGCTGTTGGTAATAATTTGATAAGCATAAATATTTATGTGTTTCTTATACTTTACTAGATGGATAGTTAGACAACTTTCATAAGTTAAATTTGTTTAAGAGAAAATCTTAGATATGGTAATTATAGTGGTAAAGAGTTTTAGTCCATCTTACTACATATCATTATTTCCTAACGATGAACCACACTAGTTGGTTTGAAACGCGTCGACAAATGGTATTCCATGTGATTTTCACCGAAAAATCTCTCATAAACTTGATATGGATCACAGAAGCCTGAACTCTATAATATCATTATTTCATTAAATTTGCACAATGTTTCGTGAATGTTTTGTTCAAATGGCCTAAATTGGTAGAAAAATTTTGTGCGCCTAGGTTGCAAAAAAAAGGATAAAAAGTAGGAGTAGGTAAAGACAATATAAATCATAGCTTGTACATAGTTTCATATAAGCTTCATATACATTCCTATTAAAGTTTGGAAGTGAGATATCTAGTTAACTGTCACGACGAAGCTAGTCTCTAGAGGTGAATCTTAAATGTTTAGGAGTTAGGCTCAAGTATAATAATATGGATAATCATAGACTCCTAGATACACCATAGGAAACACGATGAGGTATCCTAGGGTTTAAAGCTAAACCTAATTCGAACATACCTAGGACCAAAACGACTATTTTAATCATAATTGTTTAATAGTTCTCATTAACCCTGAAGTCTAATGAAAAGTAAGTGATAGTATTTCCTAATTGGAATTATTATTGACTCAAAAAATAAATTGATATTTGTATCCAATAAAAACAAAAATCCTGGGTAGAGAAGTATTCACTGGAAAAGCCTGAAATTATAACTTACATATAAAGTGTAATTATTGGAAAAATTCATATGTAATAAGCTATAGAAGTACGGAAAAGAAATTTAGCACAAAATTAGCCGCAAGGGCATACCATATATCATCGATAGTTTAAGATATCATAACTCAGTTTATAGTAGTGGCAAGAATCATTGAATTAAGGAGAAAATTAAGAGGCAAATTGGTCAAGGCTTATACATTTTTTTATTTACATTAGTAATATGCAGTGAATATGGTAAACATGGAAAGATTAAATTCAATCACCACACATGAACTGAAACAAAATTATTATCAACCATATCACTGAGATAGGCATAACACTGAAATGAAAAAAATGAATTACTAAGAACCAAAATAGTGAATTCATATATCTGAACTATGGCTAATAACTACCAAATAGAGGAACCCGAAAATGGGTCCAATAACAAGTGCAACATGCATAGGAAGCAAGAACCCCTTGAATAAAGATGAATTTAACCAAACATAATCATTTTTATCACTCTAAATCTTAAACATACTTGGAATGTGGGAAGAGTGAAAACCCTTCTCCAACTATAATCAAGAAATAATAAACAACACATAGTACGCTAGCACTAAGCTATAATCCAATATTAGAAAAAAGATAAAACAATTAGGAGCACCATTCCTTTGTCTTTTTGTTTATATTCAATTATACTAAAGGGGAGACTAGTGGAGTGTTCAAAGTTGAAACCTGAGACTATGACCAATTCGATACAAGGAACCAAACCTCCATATTTGGTCATTAACCAGGCAAGCGTAGAACAATCTCCTTCAAAAGAAGCACAAAGTACCCACCTGGAAGGGAGAAAGGCCATAAATGTATGAAAAGAAATAGTGAATTTTCAATGCTTACAGGACCCATGAGAGCGTCGCAAGCATACCTACGTGGAAAAATCGAGACAATGGAAAGGAAATGTTTAGGATGAGAAATTATGAATTGGGGACTATATTTTGTAGTAAAATAACAAAGGAATAATATGTTGGCGCAAGGTTAGAGATGACCTCTAGCCCAAACACAGCCTGTAACCAAAGGACGAGAATCGAAAACCAAACAACAAGAAAGCATGAAATTGTTAGTTAAGCACAAAATCTAACGAGAAAGTAAAATAGTTCAAGGGAACAAAAATAAATGAGATATTTATTCACCTTTAGAAGCACTGTAACACTAGAAATGTTGAGCCCAAGAGCCAAGGTCTTATCAGCGACCGCAACGATACGAGGCCTTAGAAAAATTACACTAACACGAATTTCGGGAAGTTATTTCAATCAACAAAGAGCAAACAAATTCAAAACAACATATTAGAGACTTACCCTGAAGTGAAAGCAGCCATAAAAAACTGAAATGTTAACCATTCTCCATGGAGCCTTCCTCCTTCTCAACACATAGGACAACTTTCTCAGGAATTTTGAATTATAAAGCTTCCATATAAAAAAACAAATTAAACAAATGGGTAGCTTGATGAGTTACAATACCTGAAATTCAATCTCAGCTGTCGATTAAGTCTAGCCAAGTAGAGAATAAGACATGTAGTGGCAGGTGCCATGGAAGCCACCTCTCATCATTGCATAGATAGTGATGCTTGTGTCAGAATAGTCGACCAAATGAGGAAAGGAAAGCAGGTGGACTGGTTAGGGTTTGCAAAATAATGGATCTACACCGTTGATGCGTATGGATACATTTGGACTGTCAATAACCATCAGGCTTTGGTTTTTGATGAAGGCCATGTGAAGAGTACCACAAACCACATGGGTTTGTGTACTAGGATGGAGATGATAAGGTGTGACATTCTAAGGGCTGGACACATTGGTTTCCCTTGAAAATCCTCAATCTTAATGAACCGAGAGACATGATATGAGTCTAAGAATCATGCATCATATGAGAGTACATGAAGTCACACTTAAAGGAATGGTTCAAACATAAAACTTAACCAAGGTCTCCACATGTTTACCAGCGAGGGTGTGTTTGTAACACTTATAAGCTAAACCCATTATTTCACATAGAGGTTGTTGTGTTGTGGTAGTTATAATATTTCTTATTCACCGATTGTAAATAACGTCTAGAACAAGAGAGGGTTATACATACACAAGAGGGGTATAGTAAAATATCATTTTCATAAAACAAAAATATAGGTATAGGATTTGTATTAGGATAAGGGTGAATATCAACCCAAGGGATAAGTGAGACAAAATATATATATATCTATATATATATATATATATATATATATATATATATATATATATATGAAAAAAAACACCACTACATTTAGAATTTAGTTTGAGGTGATAAGTTATGTAATTTGAGAATAGGTGCATGAAAAATTGGTATCAGAGCTCCAGTTACCACATTGAGCTTAGAAAGCAACCACCATATTTAATAGGATAGTGTGTAACAAAGTAAATATAGGATATTGATAGTAGTTTTGTTTGTTTCATAAGGTACTAAATTGAGGCAAGTTGCAATAGAATGAAGGATACTTCTCCTCCAGTTACCATAGGCGATGAAGATTTTTATGTTGAATTGGGTGATAGTAGTACTTCACTACCCTCCTAGTTTGTTGATATTGTGATAAATTTGAAAAAAGGGTTAGCGCAGCTCCAGAGTAGTAACGAATGTCTATTGAAAGCTAGTGTGGAGTAGGAAAGAATGATCAAAGAATGGATTGAAAATTCCAGCTATAAAAGTATAGAGTCGGAGGGGATGAAAAGGAAAAAGAGTGAAGAAAATCAGAGAAATATGAAAGTGCAAGGGAGTCGGTTCAGACATCTCGAAAAGCACAAAAACGAAATAAGAAGATGGAGTTACAATATGAGTTTAGAAAGTTCAAACACCCTACCTTTGATGGGAAAAAGAGGAGGATGTGGAGGCATGGATTCTAAACATGATTAAAGATTTCCAGGCGTACAAATACAAGAGTAATTTGAAGGCCCAACTGGCTATTTATTAGTTGCAGGGTAAAGCTACTCTTTGGTGGGAAGTGGTAAAATGTGTACATTTGTTAGAAGAAAAGACAGTTTCTCAAGAGGAATTCTAGAAACAATTTAAGTCTTGGTATCTCAGTGAGTGTTATTAAGATTATTGAGCTAGGGAATTCCATGAATTAAGGATGGGACAACTAACCATGGATGATTTTGTAGAAAAATTTACAAACTTGCCATGGTATGTACCCTACATTAAATAAGAAAAGGCCAAAGTACAACAATTATTAAATTGTTTACCAATCTCTTATAAAGAAAGGATTGGATTTGAAAATCCTAAATCGATGTATGAAGAAGTAAAAAAGTTCAGGTTGTGGTATCAACAATTTAGGAATAAAGGTGAAGGGGTAAAACCATGGAAAACCAAGGACAGAACCAAGTTTGGAATGAGTGCAAAAATATAGAAACATCCTTACCTCAAGAATTTTGGGAAGGATCATCAAAAGAAAAATTTCAGTAAGGGAAATGTACTTCCACCTGCACAATCTTATAATGGATCGAAACCCAGGGAATCAAACAGAAAGAAATATAATTGCATAAAGGAGAGAGAACCATTGAAGTGTTGGGGTTGTGGATAGCCACACCTACTAATATATTTCCCGCATAATCCAAGATCTATCTAGAATATTCAAGCAATCCATGAGCCAAAGGTTGTTAACGAAATTTCCCAAAATATTCCTAAGATTAGTGCAGCACTATAGGATAGGCAGGTGAAGCATCAATCTACTATGATTGAGATTGAAGGCATCATTCTAAACCAAAATTGATCTCTTTTAATTGATTGAGGGGCTAGTTTAACTTATATCAATCCCCAAATTGTAGAAATATGTAATCTAAAACCTGAAAATTTTAAAAATGCGTGGTTGGTACAGTTGGCGATCGGTACCAAAAGAAAACTAACCAGTCGAGTAAAACAATGTTTCCATAATTTAAATGGTTATCCTACAACAATAGATTTAAATATTCTTCCATTAGGATCTTATGATATGTTGATATGCATGGATTGGTTGGAAAAATAGGGAGTTGTTATAAACAGTTTAGAGAAAATAGTAAATCATGTGGGTCAAGGTGTACAAAGTTGTTTAATTAGAGGAAAACCAAAACTAGTATTAGTTCAAAAAATTTCAGCCCTACAGCTAAAACTAAGTGCAAGGAAAGGGTGTCAGTTGTACATGGTGTAGGTGGAAACGAGCAAACAATAAATAGAAAAATAAAATTTAAGTACATTACCTATCATTGGTGAGTTCAAGATGTATTCCCCGAATATATTCTAAGGTTAGCCCCTCGTAGGGACATATATTTCACCATTCATTTTGGTACTAGGTGACGCCCCTTTGTCTAGAGCTCCATATCAAATGAGCATACCAGAGCTACTAGAATTGAAAATACAGTTAAAGGAACTACCGAATAAAGGCTATATCAAGCCCAAGTGTCTCACATGGGGGGCTCCTACACAATTTGTTAAAAAAAAGATAGCACATTTAGAATGTGTATTAATTACAGTCAAATGAGCAAGCTAACTGTCAAAAAAAAAAACACCCATTGCCTCGAATCGATGATTTGTTCGATCAATTGAGAGAAGAAACTATCTTTTCAAAAATTGACTTAAGAAATGGTTACCACTAGTTGTGAATAAAGGATGAAGATATCCATGAAATAGCCTTTAGAACTAGATATGACCATTATGAATTTGTAATGTTACCTTTTAGTCTCATGGATGCACCATCAATGTTTATGTGCTTCATGAAAAGTATACTCCACCAATACCCTGATAGGTTTGTGCTAGTATTCATAGATGACATTTTAGTGTACTCAAAAAATGAAGAAGAGCAAAAGGAGCATTTGAGGCTAGTCTTACAAAAATTAAGGGAGCATCAACTGTATGAAAAACTCAGAGAATGTGAGTTTTATGAAGACAAGATACAATATTTGGAACATGTTATTTCCAAGGAAGGATTGTCTGTTAAAACTGAAAAGGTTCGGCCTATCATAAATTGGCCTATACCAAAGGATGTGTCCGTCGTTCATTCATTTATGGGGATCACAAGATATTATCGAAGGTTTATAGAGGCTTTTTCAATATTGGCATATCCTATCACTTCCTTACAGGAAAAAGGTGCAAAGTTTGAGTGGACATCCAAATGCCAAGAAAGTTTTAAGAAGTTAAAGCAACTGGCAACCATAGCTCCTATATTAAAAATTGCACATCCAAATAAAGAATTCACTATCTGTATAGATGCATGTTTGGAAGGCCTTGGGGGAGTATATTTGATGCAGGAAAATGCAGTAATAGCTTGAGTCCAAGAAATTGAAAATACATGAAAAATTTGTGGTGTATGACTTGGAGCTAGCAGCAACAATACGTGCACTTAAAATGTGGAGAAACTATCTATTAGGAAAGAAATTTACTTTGGTAACTTATCACCTTAGGCTAAAATATTTTTTCAATCAACCTGATTAAATGTTAGGCAAGCAAGGTGATTGGCATTCCTTAGTGAGTTTGAATTTGAAATAAATCACATAAAAAGGAAAGAAAACAAACTGGCGGATGCTCTAAGAAGGCATTCTCATGCAATGTTAGGGTTGTTTGTTAGCAGAGTGAGTACATATTTTATGGAATAAGTTAAAAATTTAATAAAACAAGACCCTAAATATCTAGAAATTCAGCAAAACTTACAGCAAACGAAAATTCTAGAATATGTTGAAAATTTTAAAAAACTACTCACCTACCGAAATAGGTTATATGTTACCAATGTGATCGCACTAAAACAAACAATAATAAATGATTATCGTAAGAAACCTTATGCGGTCCATCCTAGATACTAGAAGATGATTAAGGAAGAAGCTATTTTGGTAAGGTATGAAGAGGGGTGTGGCAGAGAATTTAGCAAAATGTATAGAATGTCAACAGGTAAAGGTAGAACACCCATACTAATTACTAAATACTCTACCCATACTAGATTGGAAATGGGAGGTAATTTAAAAGGACTTTATCATAGGATTACCAAGTACAAAATGCCAGCATGATTCTATCATGGTGGTGGTGGATGTTTTGACTAAAGAAACACACTTTATATGGTGTAGTCTACATTCGTGACCGCCCTAATTGCTAATATTTTCATGAAAGAAATTTTTCGACTTCACGGGGTACCGAAGGTAATAGTTACATATAGAGATGATGAATTTACCTCCAAGTTTTGGAAAGCTTTGTTTGGAGGCATGGAGACTCAATTAAATTTCAACACTACTTATCACCCTCAAATAGATAGGAAAATAGAGAGGACTAATAAGATTTTGGAGGATATGCTACGAATGTATGTCATGGGTTGACCTACTAAGTTGGAGGATTTTTTGTATTTAGCAGAGTTTTCTTATAACAATAAATACCAAGCTTCCATTAAAATGAGTCCTTTTGAAGCTTTGTATGGTAGGACATGTCACACACCACTTAGCTGGATTCAACTAAAAGTTAGACTAATATTGGAGCCAGATGATTTGCAGGAAATGGAGAAGAATGTGCGGAATATTAAACAAAATATCAAAGTAGCATAAGATTGACAAAAAATATATGCATACAAAACAAGGGTTCATTAAGAATTCAGCATTGGGGACCATGTTTTCTTATGAGTAAATCCCAGAAAAAGTACCCTTAGAATAGAAACTTGTGCAAATTTGGCACCACGGTTATGTGGGCCTTTCAAAAACTTTGACACGGTTGGACCAATGGCTTATCAGTGGGATCTTCCCAACCATATTAAAGTCCATAATTTTTTCATGTGTCCTTGTTAAAAAAGTATATCCATGATAATTATCATGTAACTGATTAGAACTTGATACAAGTGGAACATGAAGGAGATTTCCTACCAGAGCCACTCTTCATCTTGGATTGGAGAGATACCATCCTCCGGAGCCGAGTTGTCACTCAAGTTAGAGTGCATTGGAGTCACTTTACACCTAAGGAAGCTACTTGGGAGAGGGAAGACACGATGAAGGAAGCCTCCCCAACATGTTTCAGTAGGAGGCAATTGATTAATAAACATCGAAGACAATGTTATTTTCGAGGTTTAGGCCATCTTAATACATATCATTATTTCATTAAATTTGCACAGTGTTTCGTGAAAGTTTTGTTCAAAATGGTGTGAATTGGTAGAAAAGTTACGTGTGCCCACATTGCAAACAAGAGGATAAAAAGTATTACTAGGTAAACAAAATATAAATCAAATCGTTAAAGTTATGGTAGCTTGCAAACTAATTAAATTACCCAGTTAATATTGAATAGACATTTTGTATCTAAGCGAGCCTTACATGTTTAAGATTTGGTAGACAAGGGAAGTATTTAAGGGAAATGCTGAATATGTTTCCTAGACATTCCTATTAAAGTTTGGCAGAGAGATATTTAGTTAACTTTCATGACGAAGCTGGTTCCTAGAGGCGAATGTTAAATTTTTAGGAGTTAGGCTCAAGTGTAAGAATATGGAGAATCATAGACTCCTAGATACACGTAGGAAACATGATGTAGCATCCCGGGGTTTAAATATAAACCCAATACAGACATACCTAGGACCAAAACGATTGTTATAATAAAAATGTGTTTATCATTTCTCATTAACCCTGAAGTCTAACGAAAAGTAAGTTATAATATTGTCTAATTGGAATTAGGATTGACTAGAAAAATAGATCGATATTTGTATGCAACAAAAACAAAAATCCTAGGTAGGTAAGTATTCACTGGAAAATCCTGAAATTATACATTATGTATAAAGTGTAATTGTTGGAAAAATTCATATGTCATAATCTATAAGTCTAGGGAAAAAAAATTTAGCACAAAATTACCTGCAAGGGAATACCATCTTTCATCCAGAGTTTAAGAAATCATAATTTGTAGGAATTTACAAGGTAAGTTCCTCAGAAATAACACCAAAGGACACCACTCACAAATAGATCACAGATCAATACACCATTATTGTTGACGTGGTCAAAACCCTCAAAGAGGGAAACAGTCCACGGCCTAAGCCAACAGGCAATTTATTAATAAAATAATGAAAATTTACATAAGCTTCTCTCATGAACGGTTACCCTACAAATGACCCTCCATGCTCTTTAAATAGAGATCATGTACCAATCAGGTGTTAAGCCATGGATCAAGTGTCGGTAATATCGAGGAGAGAATGAATCGTCAGATCACTACATATCGTGACCGTCAGATTGTAAGTCACAAAAGTACATAGTAAAGAAACACACTTTACCTAACTCTACACTAGACCAATTTATACTTAACTATTTCCTATGTGTCGGAATATCCTAACATCCCCCCTTAAGAACAACTTGGGATAGGATTGTAGGATGTACAAATATGACACAATAGGAGAAGGAAGGAGGCATTAGAACCTATCTGCCCTTAGTGACAACTTCCTGAACTCCAACCATAAATAGAAGTTTAGTAAACTTCACCTCTGTGAGAGCCTTTGTAAAGATGTCAACATTTTGATCATCTATTGAACAATATTGCACTTCAATAACATGGTCATGAATGAGATTTCTAATGAAGTGCATGTGTAGTTCAATGTGTTTGTTTCATTGATGTTGGACTGGATATTTGCATAGTTGAATGGCACTTTGATTTGGTGTTTATCACACCAAAGTGTAGTCGAATGTTGCTGCTGAAAGCCAAACTCTGACAGGATCTAAAAGGTTTCCTTACTAGCTTCTACAGCAGCACGATACTCTGATTTTGCTAAAGAAATAGAAATGATACTTTGTTTCTTGCAAGCCCATGGAATAGGTCTTGAACTAAGAGTGAACACATAACCTGTAGTAGACTTCCGATCATCAAGGTCACCAACACAATCAGAATCAGTGAAACCAGCCAATAGAGGAGATGCTTATACACTATAATGAATCCCAAACTGAACTGTACCTTGAACATAAAATATTATTCTTTTAGCTACTTTCCAATGACTTTCATGTGGGTTTTGCATAAACTGAGCAGCAAGGCCAACAAAAAAGGAAAGGTGAGGACGATTATGGGTCAGATACAAAAGTTTTCCTACAAGTTGATGGTATAAGGTAGCATGAACTTCAGGGGAAGTACAAGTGACTGAAAGTTTGGCTCCAGAATGAAAGGGAGAAGGGGTTGGCTTACAGTCTTGTATGTGAAAATGGTGTACAAGATCACATGCATACTTGGACTAGGAAAGGGAAATACCTTCCTTGGATTGCAAGACATGAAGACCAAGAAAATAATGCAAGTGTCCTAAGTCCATCATTTCAAATTCTTTTTAAGGCTAGACTTCACATGGTTTATAAGGTTGGGATCACTACCAGTAAGGATAAGATCATCATCATAAAGAACAAGAATGATGAGAGACTTTCCCACTTTCTTGGTGTAGACAGTATTGTCAGAATGACACCTAGAAAATCCAGTTTCTAAAAGAAAGCTATCCATTCTGGAATACCAAGCCCGAGGAACTTGCTTTATGTTTATCAACTTTTCCATCTCATCCATACTTGGTTATGTAAACCCATTTTCGTCTAATAAATTTTCATCCCTTTGGAAGGGGAACAAGATCCCGTGTATCATTTGCCAATAATGAATGATATTCTTCATTCATAGTTGTGTCCCAATCTAGATGGCCTGAAGCTTTTGGAAAGTTGTCAGGATCATAATTAGCTGAAGCTTGAGCTAGTAAAGAAGAGGCTTTATCGAACTAAGAATGTGTACGTTTTTTATTTGTAGGATCACCGAAAAGAGCACTTGCTGCATCCTGAGTAGCACGAACCAATTTTGGAAGCTAAGGAGTTGAAGGAGGATCGTGAGAAGGTGGGGGAGGATTTTCATCCTCGCTGTCATCATCTGAAGAAGAAATATTTTAAGAAGTAGAAGGGATAGAGAGAGGTGACATATCCGCCGAACTAGGCTTGTAGGCTGATATATTTTCAGCAGACTTTACATCTCTTCTAATGATAACATTTTTGGACTTAAGTGGAATAAATTTGTACCCTTTGACATCTTCAAAATATCCAAAAAAAGTACATTTTTCACTCTTAGGTTCTAAAGCTTTATGTTTCTCATCTGGAATATGGGCCCATGCTTCACTTCCAAAAACACGAAAGTGACTTACATCTAGTTTAATTGAGCTCCATGCTTCTTCTAGATTGATATTCTTTAAAACCTTAATAGGAGTGCGATTTATTATGTAATTTGCACAGTTAATTGCTTCTTCCCAAAAATTAAGACTAATTCCTTTAGGTTGAAGCATACAATTAGCAATTTCCTTTAAGGTGCGATTCTTCCTTTCAGCTACACCATTTTGTTGTGGACTATATGGAACAGTATGTTGCATTTGAATTCCATTCTTAGTGCAAAAGTTGATGAATTTGTTGTTAACATATTCTCTGCTATTATCAGATATTAGCTTAAAAATTTGATGTCCAGATTGTTTTTCAACAAAGGCCTTAAAGGCCAAGAACATGTTAGATACTTCACTCTTGAGTTTTAAGAAGTATACCCAAGTGTGTCTGGAGAAATCATCAATGAAAGTTAAGAAATACTTGTAGCCAGAGAATGAAACAACTGAAAGTGGACCACATAAATCACTATGGACAAGTTGTAAAGGGGCAGAGGCGTGCCAAGATGCACGTTTTTCAAAACTATCCCGATGATGTTTTCCGACTACACATTCGGAACAAACACCATCTCTGCAAGATACCATTAGAAGACCTGTCACGATATTTTCTTTACATAGATTTTGAAGGGAGCGATAGTTTAAGTGACCAAATCACTCATGCCAAAGTTTGCTCACTTCATCATTATGAGACCCAAATACCGAGGGAAGATTTGATGACCCAAATTTGTTAAACTTATACAACCTTGCAAAATCATCAACAATGCTAGTAGCTAAAATCTATCTAGGATCTCTTAGGCCATTAATTACAACATCGTGAGGTGAAAATTCAACAATTTTACCTTCACCTGAATGAGTTATCTGATATATAGATGGAAGGTTGTAGGATAAGGTTGGAAAACATAATACATCATTGTATTGACCTTGTCTATATGAACAGTTCTAGTCCCTACAACACTAAGAGATCTATCATCACCAACATATATATTTTTGGTGTTACAATCATTTAAAGAAGAAAACATGGCTTTGTTTTTGGCCATGTGATAAGAAGCTCCAGAAAAAATGAGCCACTCACGAGAATGAGAAGAAGAAGATACATTTAGTACATATCCAAACAGATATGCTTGACAACCACATGCAGAAAGTGCTATTCCTAAAGATGAAGTTGAAGTTGTTGAGTGCTCCAAATGGATGTTATACTTCTTCATTACTGCTTCCAAGGCTTCCATCTTGTTAAAGCATTTGGATTCTAAGTGGCCATCTCGATTACAAAAGTGGCAATGTCTATCAGTCTTCTTCCCTTTGTTTTTATTTTCCTTATCATTTTCTTGAAATGATTTTTCATTTTGAGACTAAAATGGCTTAGGACTCTTGTTTGGTTTAGGACCATTCTTTTTAGGATACGTCTTCTTAGGATTCTTTGAATTGGTTGTTGTTGGGTAGCTAAGGCTTTCTTAGAAGAGTTTCCAAGATTAAGAAGACCAAGATGTAAGAGATTTTCTTGTTATATTATTAAAGAATCACAAAAGGCATCAAAGGAAGGGGACTTGTACTCTTTTCCTTGAGAAATGAAGGCTTCTCTTGTAGAATGGAAGGTGGAAACAAACACATAGCAGGCTGGTCCCAACTTAGTAAGAATGGAATAGATAAGGTTACCATCTTCTTTCTTAACCTTAACACCTTCCAAGAGAAGTCTAAGGGTCTTGAACTTAGACAAAAAATATTCAATGGAAGAAAAATTATTGGGGTCCAATGTAAGCAACTCATTTTCTAGTTGATGGGTTCTAAGTTCCTTTTTAATTCCAAAAACTTTAGTGATATGTTTCATTGCTTCATTAGGAGTATCAAGTTCTGTGATATGGAATCTAAGGTCTAGAGAAATAGACATCCCTATCAACCCACGTTCTTGATCTTGCCTATTTTCCCATTTGGTTGCCTTATCTTCATCTTTCGGTTTGGTTTCTTGGCTTCAGGCTATTCTATAAATACCTTTACTTCTACGTAAATCCACAATGTATGACCACCATTGAAAGTAGCTGGTGCTATCAAGAATAACTTGGCATGGAATTTCCTTTTTAATAGAAACTAAAGCTATATGTGCTAAAACTAAGTGTTCCAATGGGAAGATCTCGAAAAAATAGGTTGATTAAAAAAAAACGGCTCTAAAACCGGCTTCCAGATGAAAAGGTTATGGCTTTTTGAAGAAAAGTTGTTGAAAATGCCGACAAAGTATGGGAATGTGCGGAAATGAATGATAATGTTATATTTAAAAAAAAATCGCCCCCTTTCCAAACTTAATCTAATTATCTCAACAAAAAGAAAGACTTGAACTCAAGACCTTTATGCTCATAAAGTAGCTTTGGACCAAGTGAGCTAGATTAAAATGTTAGTAATTTTTGGAAAAGAGGAAGGGGGGGTTATTTTGTTTTTTTTAGTCACTGAAGCTTTGGGGTGTGTGCTTACTTGAAAAAGCTCTTTTTTTCCTAAAAAGAAAAACCACAAAACCCAACACAGACATACAAAAAATATAAACCTTACGGCTTGAAGTTAGCTTTAGCCAGAAACTAAATATTTTCCTCAATGTTTCTGATTTTCCAAGATCACACTAAGGCGTTGTGGAAAAGAGCATACACATGAGAAAAAAAAAATCCTTCCTTTCTGTTTCTAATTTGCCCAGATCACATAGAGTCATGGGGCAAAGAGTATATGTAGAAATGAATGGTATAGATCCAGTAATAAAAAAACAAAGAGCTAAATGAACTGAAATAATAGAGAGAAAATAACTAAAAACTGCAAATAAACATTGTATATCTCAAGATCTTAAAAATGACGTGGCTATGGCTACCGGAAACCTTTTCGCATCAAACGAAAGGGTTTCCTCACTCGAATATATGCTCCTAACACAATAGAATGGTCCTCTCGGCCCGAAAGCAGTCAGTAACAGTATATCTAGGAAACGACAGTCAGATGCAGTTCTACCGGCTTCAGATTTGGATCACCAATGGATGTGGCCCTCAAATAGCTCTGATACCATGTAGGAATTTACAGGGTAAGTTCCTCGGATAGAACACCAAAGGACACCGCTCACAAACATATCATAGATCAATACACCAGTATTGTTGATGTGGTTAAAACCCTCAAAGAGGGAAATAGTCCACGGCCTGAGCCAACGCAGCCACTTCAGGAAATTTATTAATAAAAGAATGAAAATTTACATAAGCTTCTCTCATGAATGATTATCCTGCAAATGACCCTCCATGCTCTTTAAATAGAGATCATAGACTAATCAAGTGTTAAGCCACAGATTAAGTTAATACCGAGGAGAGAATGTATCGTTGGATCACTACATATCAGTGACCCTCAGATTGTAAGTTACAAAAGTACATAGTAATGAAACACACTTTACCTAACTCTACACTAGACCAAGTCATACTTAACTATTTCCTATATGTCGGAATATACTAACATAATTTGGTTTATAGTAGTGGTAATAAGCACTGAATTAAGAAGAAAATTAAGATCGAAATTGGCCAAGAACTATTTATAATTTTATTTACATTAGTAATATGCAATGAATACGTTAATCATGGAAAGAGAAAATTCAATCACCACTCATGAATTGAAACATAATTGCTAGCAACCAGATCACTGAGATAGGCATAACACTAAAATGAAAAGAATGAATTACTAACAACCAAAATAATGAATACATATATCTGAACTATGGCTAATATCTACCAAATAGAGGAACCTAACAATGGGTCCAATAATAGGTGAAATGCACATAGGAAACTAGAACCCTTTTGAATAAAGAGGATTTTAACCAAACATAGTCATTGTTATCACTATGAAGCTTAAAACATACTTGGAATGTGGGGAGAAGGAAAACCCTTCTCCATATATAATCAATAAATAATTAAACAATGCAAAGTATCATTGACACTAGGCTATAAGTCAATCTTAGAAAAAAGACAAAACAATTAAGAACACCATTCTTTTGTCTTTTTGTTTAAAGACAATTATATTAAAGGGGATATTGGTGGAGTGCTCAAAACTAAAATCCCAGACTATGATGAATTCGTTACAGTGAACCAAACCCCCATATTTGATCATTAGCTAGGCAAGTACAAAAAAATATCCTTCAAAAGAAGCACAGAGTACCCACCTAGAGGGGAGAAAGTCGATCAATGTATGCCAAAAATTTAGTGAAATTGCAGTGCTTGCAGAACCCATGAGAGCACTACGAGCATACCTTTGTGGAAAAACTAGAGACAGGGGAAACAAAGTGTTTAAGGAGAGAAATTCTGAATTGGGGATTAGATTTTGTAGGTAAATAACAAAGGAATAATATGTTGGTGCAAGGTTAGGGAAGTACTTGAATATTTTTCATGACCTGTGGCCCAAATGCTTGTAACCAGAGGACAAGAGCTGAAGCCCAACAAGAGGAAACTAGGAAATTGTTAGTCAACCATAAAATCTAATGAGAAAGCAAAATAGTTCAAGGGAAGATAAATAAATGAGATATTTATTCACCTTTAGAAGCATTTTAACACTGGAAATGCCAAGCCCGAGAGCCAAGGTATTATTAGCGACCGCAACGATATGAGGCCTTAGAAAAATTACACTAGCACAAATTATGGGAAGTTATTTCAATCAACAAAGAGCAAAAAAAATTGAAACAACATATTGGAGACTTACCCTAAAGTGAAAGCGGCCATAAAAAATAAATGTTAACCATTCTCCATGGAGCATTCCTCGTTCTAAACACATAAGACAAATTTCTCAGAAATTTTGAATTATAAAGCTTCCATATAAATAAAAACAAACTAAACAAGGGTTAACTTGATGAGTTACAGTACCTAAAATTCGATGTGAGCTATCAATTAAATCTAGATAGGTAGAGAAAAAGGCATGCAGTGGTGGGCACCATGGAATCAACCTCTCATCATTGCAGAGATAGTGACTCTTGTGGTGGAATAATCGACCAAAGGAGGAAAGGAAGTCAGGTGGACAAGTTAGGGTTTGGAAAAAATGAATCTACACCATTGATGGGGATGGAGACATTCAGACCATCAATAACCACCATTCTTCGGTTTTCAATGAAGTCCATGTGAAGAGTACCACAAACCACATGGGTTTGGACATGTGGATGGAGATGATAGGGTGTGACATTCCAAGAGCTAGACACCTGGGCTTCCCTTGACAGACCTCAGACTTGATCAACCCAGAGACATGATATGAGTCTAAGAATCATGCACCATATGAGACTACATGAAGTCACACTTAAAGGAATGGTTCAAACATAAAAATAACCAAGGTCTCCACATGTTTTCTAAAGAGGGTGTGTTTGTAACACTTATAAGTTAAACCCATTTGTTTCACATAGAGGTTGTTGTGGTAGTTATAATATTTATCATTCACCAATTGTGAATAATGTGTAGAAAAAGAGAGGGTTATACATACACAAGAGGGGTATAGTAAAAAATCATTTTCACAAAACAAAAATATAGGTATAGGATTTGTATTAGGATAAGGGTGAATATCAACCCAAGAGATAAGTGATATATATATATATATATATATATATATATATATATATATATATATATATAGATATAGATATATATATATATATATATATATATAGATATATATATATATATATATATATATTAAAATGAAAACACCGCTACATTTAGAATTTAACAATGAAAACACCGCTACATTTAGAATTTAACTTGAAATGATAAGTTATGTAGAATTTGAGAATAGGTACATGACACTATCATAGAATCAGCAAATCAAACCCCTACCACAACATCACCTATTAGTTTCTCTAAGAAAGATAATGCTACCAAGGTCTCATGCTACATTAATGTGTGAGTTAAGGTGGCTATTGCAATCTAGGTTTCAATAATTCTTTCTACTATTAGAGGATGTTGGTTAGGGAAGTGTTGTAGTGGCTACAACACCCTCCAAATTTTTGGCCTGCATCCAATCTTGAAGCCTCCTTTGTGAGTTTTACTTGATGACTACACACACTCAAGTTCACTCCATGAGCTCGTGTGAGTCTTCACACCCACCTTTCTTGATCATACCACCCAGGCTTTTGCATGTTGATGTCAATGTCACGCTTGCAACCATGTCTTGGTCATACTCAAGGTCTTCGCTTCCTGTGTACATGTTGTGTTCCCTAGGTAAACATCTGTTGTGCTCACACACAGAGTCATATCCATTGTCGTGCAAGCGTCGTCGTGGTCATCTTACGATCAATCACAAGCATCACACTTGTCGCTCACACTGTCGGTAAGTCATGTTGAGCATATGTGTCTGGATGGCTTGAGTTGTCTCATCGTCAAGTCATGTAAGTGTGTGTTTGCAAGATCATGTATGCACCTTTCCACTCATTCACACACTTAGTCATTTTGCTGAACTCCTAATGATTAGATTCCCCTTTGATAGCCAGAGCTTCATCCCGTCATCGACTCAATTGGCTGTCACCCAAAATAGCGTGGAAGCACCAAGCTAGCCATTTCAAGTTGCTCTACCTGCAAGCATATCAATCAACCTTCATGTTGGTCAACCAGAGAGTTTTACCCAGCAGTCACCCCGGGGACTGGCTCCCCTCAAAAATTGCACATAGGTTGCAGACCTTTCCCACTCTGCTAACTGAGAAAATTCCGCAGACAGGCCAGACAGACACGCAGTGCCCATCCTTGTCTCCCTCAAAAAATTACACATTCTTTCCATCCATCCCTCCAGTTAGTCAACGGGCTGGTCACCCGGAAAATTGCGTAGTTTTCATGAGAAATTCCTCTGCTGCCCAGCAGTCCGCTCATCTCAGAAATTGTGCAGAGGTAATCAACAGGCTGGCCTCCAAGGATCAGCACAGTTTTTCCTGCCAGCATCTCCCACAGCCAACTACCAGTTCCCTCTAGGAATTGCGCAGTTTTTGTTGCTAAGCTTCCGGCAGCTGACTACCAGTCCCCCTAAGGAATTGCATTGTTTTCGTTGCCAGTTCCCTCCAGGAATTGTGAGGTTTTTGCTGCCAATTCCCTCCAAGAATTACACAATTTTGGCTGCCAAACCCCCCACTTCCTGCTCCTTCCAGAAATTGAGTAGTTTTTTCCTGCCCATCCTTCTCGCAACCCAGACCGTTCCTCTCAAAAACTGCGCAGTTCTATCCTTCATGTGAGCCAAAACCTGCGGACGGCCACTGTCGATCTGGATTGCCCATCTTCATCACCCAATGACTGCTACATAGTTTTCATCGGCAGTGCCCAGAGCCTCCATCCCAACTAGCAACCTTATCTCCTCTCCCAGTCACCTGCATTCGAAACGATCATGCATCATGGTAGACTATGAGGTTTTTGAATTTGATGTCATCTCATCATGAATGACTGCAGATACAAGTACAGAAACAAACATGGTGCGACGACGGATGGGATGAACAAAGGCATTACATGCAAAATGACATGTTTGCCAACGGATGAACAAACAATGCATGCAAATAGATGTGCTCGCGAATGAATGATCATGTAAAGATGTGTGTGTGGATAGACGAACAAAAAACCATGAAATATGTGTTCATGGATGGATGGATGGAGGAACATGTACTTTTCACGAACGGACGAACCTATCAAGCTTACCAACATACAAGTAAGGAGCAATGTGCGAACGCAACATCAAGCAAACCAACTACCATTGAAGACTTCGCGCACTTTGCCATGCGGAGATGAATCTATGACACACCATGAGGACATCGATCACCCAACAACACTACAGCTCAACATGCACACCAGTAGCAGCACAAATGTACCAGCATTGGCATGATGAGTCTTTTCATGAGTCATGTCATCCACATCTCTAATATGGGCCATATTGTCAATGAATGTAATGTAACGTGGAAGTCTAAGAGACCCACTTGTTTTATGAAGAGTCATGTAAAGTATAAAATTCATGGAAGTCAAACAATCATCAGGGTAGTCGAATAGCCACAAGGGTCAGTTTCACCCTTAGCTATAAATACCCCCTCATTTGAACATGCAAAAGACTTTTCACCTCAGCTCCTCCCACATAGCCTTGAGAGTCTGTAATCTTTTCTTTGAGGAGTAAGTAGTGGCTTCAATGCCTCCCCATGGGGTTAGTGATGTATGGTGTAACAATGTGTCTTGGAACTTTCTCTTAATTCAAAATCCTGCTAACAAGCCAACACGTTTTCACACATGTATTGTAACTGTTGTAATACTGATCTTGAACACTTGTAATGCATGTTGCTTTAACATGTGTTTAACAATGAACTCATTCACTTGTTGTAAAACATACATATTAATGAAAATGTGTTGTATGTGCTATTAACGCTTTCCTTCCCATGTTGGTTACCTCCTCGGACATCATACAAACCTTTCACATAAAACATGCTATAACAATTGTTGCACTCGCACGAACTCATCTGATGAGTGTTGTACATGTTATCTTCCCTTGTGTGTTGTGACTTCCGCATCCGTGTGGATTTTTCTTCTGGAAGATGTGCACATCCTGTTGTGTTGTGTGTTCCTAACAGAGTTGGGGCTTCCTCCCAACCGACTTGGGACTCACTCCCACCCTCTCCCTCTACAGTGAAAGAACCATTGACACAAGTAACACTAGCAATAACCATGCATGTGAACCTCACTACTCGAAGACAAAGCAGACCACTCTCTTTTGCTAACAGGCAAGGGTTGAGGAAAATATTTAAGATAATGACAATGGGTCCATCATACCGGATGGGACTCCCACACCAAATGGTGTGAGGTCTAGTTGGGACTTCATATTGGGGTGATCCCCTGAATGTTGGCGGGTCCAACACCATCAGCAGGAAGTTATTCCTTTGTTTAGGTTGAGGAAGAGTTAGTGCTATGTTAAACCTAACATTCTCCTACCTTGGTATGACACATGACCCACCCCCAAAATTCCTCCATTATCAAATTGGTTGCCATGGTGTCCTAGCTTGAACTCTACCCATAATTTCCTCAAGAAATATAGAGGAACCTCCTTATTATTACAAGGAAGCTTATCCAAAACCATGAAGCACTTATCCATTGAACGATATCAAAATGATTGGTAGGCGCATCAATTCGTACAAATGTGTTTCTTATTTATTTTTATTTCTTGGTTTTTTATTGGGTCAACGAATAATGCTAGAAAATATTTTTTAGGAATTTTCAAGACCTAATTGGACATCCATATGTTCTCATATTGAAGCCTTATACAATTTGATCCTGGATGAAGAACAACCTCAACATAATCATACCATTATTCCTGAAACCATCGACAAAACAATCCCTTGGGCTTACTTCGATGGTTCAGCTCAAAATATTGGATGTGGCGGTGGTGCAGTTTTGTATCTATCTGAAGATCATTATTACAAAATGAAGATGGGTTTAGGCAGGGGCACAAACAACTACTCAAAACTTAATAGTCTCAGGCTTCTTCTTATTTTCTCCCTTGAGAAAGGTTTCTAGCAATTGCAGATTTTTGGCAATTCCAAACTTGTTATTAATTGGTTCAATCTACAGTCTCAATGTCACGTGCACACACTCAAAAATTTGATGGACGAAATTATCACAATAAAATACAATTTGACTTTATCTCATGTTGTCATATATATAGGGAGAGGAACCAGATTTCTGACAGCATTTCCAAGGAGGTCGCGCAACAACCTTGTGGTCATTGGTTGATACAGGAGCAGGATGGTCGGGACTTCTATCAGTACTACCACAGACCCTTCATTGATCATCAGCAGCAGATGGAAGAGGCTACATGACACATATATGATAGATTGTTTTTTTCTTATTTATTTTGAATATCAGAACTCCTACTTGTATATTTATTATGGTATCTATTTTGATCGGTTACAATTATGTAACAACTACATATCAATCATCATACAGTACAGTGGCACTCATGGCCACAATTTTGGCATAGGCTACTTATGCAGCAACTACAACATGTAATTTTCAATATTTTATAATAATGAAAGTTATGATTTTTTCCTGGGAAAAATATATGAAAATTATTATATTAGTTATTTACGTTTCATAAAGAAAGTTATAATTAATTTTATTTGTAAAAATCATGATTAATTTTAAATTGGAAATTAAATTTATTCACATTTTATTGATGTAGTTTTAAGTCTTATTAAAGAGTTTACATTAATATAGGTTTTATTTTTAATAGTGAAATCAAATATTTATAGAAGTGTAATCTCTTATCATTGAAACACTAAGTGAAACAAAAGATACTCTACAATGTTAAGAGAAACTAAGAAATTTCAATGAAAACATTAGTTTCCTTTTAAATTGTGTTGCTATCAATGTTGCAACTAACTTTTTTTTATTGAAGATTTCATTCCTAGGATAACTTGACATGTCTAAGAAATAATTTTTGTGTTGTGCTTATAGAATTTTTATTTGAATAACTAGAATCAATTGATCAATTAACTAAAATGGAATGGAAACTTTGCATTGAACAATATTTACTATGGGAAATACATACATCACAGCTTGTGATGCATAGGTACTAAATATTGGATATCATGGATGAGGTGCTCAGTGTTCAGAAAGGGAAAGTCAATCTATATCAATTCTAAGACTTCTATAATTAAAGTTATGTTGAAAGGTTTGTTTTAAATCGATCACATAAGTTATTTGTATTGTAGCATCTCAATTCATGAAAGCACATGTCTACATTCTTTCCATAGGAATTGCATCTATTACTTCAGTATAGGGAAGAAATGAAGTTACAATAGGGAAGTGCAAAAACTCAAAGGATGTGAACTAATTATTATGAAATATTTGCAAAAAAGGCATGTAAATATTTGTGAAAATCCTTTATAATAATACAATCACCTTGGAGATTGAGATCTCAAATTCCATTAGCATAATCTAATATTTGAGAAAAAGAAAAACTCCATCCTAACTAATAAGGAATGATCTTTACAAATAATTAACTAGTCGCACATTAGTTAATTATAATAGTTTAAATAAATCAACAATATTCTTATATCTCATCAAATAAGTTCAAAATTCATGAATGAACCATCATTGCTCATTCTGAATTGTTTATTAATTAAGTCTATACTTACATGACATCTTTTATTCATTGCCATTAATAATAATAATAAAGAAAAAAGCATTCTAAATGAATCAACCATATGCTTATATCCCATTCAATGGGTTCAAAATGCATGAATGAACCATTATTGTTCTCTTTCAAGGTTATAATAATTAAATCTATTCTTACATCAGCATTTTTATTCATTTCCATCCATAGCCAAAAAAAAAAAAAATTATAATTGATAGTCATTAACCTCCCCCGCCTTCACTCCTAACCTTCCACACCTTCACTGCTAACCTTTCCAATTGACATGATTTAACATTTGTTTTAATAACCATCTCTACCTCTCCCTTGCTCGTATGCTTCCCAATTGACATGATTGAAGGCCTCTTTTTATAATTATATCTACCCCTACCTTGGTTTTATGCTTCCTTTCTATTCGTTTAATTATTATTTATACTGTTGGACGGAACAAAATGAAAATAAATTATTCAATTGGTTGTTATTATCATTTACCCTCTCCTATATGATTTTCAAGAAATTAAATCATCTTTGTTTGCGTAAATTTGATTTTACTATGTTGATTCCATTCCTTGAATATTAATTTTTTTTCCTATAAATTAGTAACTGATCTTTTATTTATAAAACATTTGTTTCGATAAATTTCCTATTATGAATTAGTAATCTTTTATATATAATATATAAATTTTCATTTTTAATAAATCATTTTTCTCATAATTTTTTATTAGAAAAAAATATATATTATTATTAAAAGAAATTTAAATTTAAATCAAGTTGAATTAAAAAATAAGAAATAATTTAAGATTAAAAACCTATAATCATATAATCAATAATTTAAGATTAAAAACCTATAATCATATAATCAACTACATTTTATATGTACTCTTACAATAAACTGTATTTAAAAAAATAAAAATTATTTTTATAATAAAATAACAACACTGATATATTTTATATTTGCTATGTCATTTGATATGATATATTTGTTATTTGTTATTTTTATGATATCTTTTCTCGTGTGACATAATCATATTTTGTAACCATTTTCATAATTATGCCCAAAGGTGTTTTTTTTTTTGCAGGTTTGGGGTGAGTAAACCTATTTATCCCATCAAATATGAAGCTTTCATTTTTTATCATTCAATCAAATCAAAATTTGACATGTGGAACAAATTGAGTGGACAAAGACGAGTGGATGTTTTGCTTTGTGTACTTACTGACCGATCATAAATTTTCAACACATCGTTGGCTCACAGAAGTATAGGAAGGAGGAGGGAGAAAGGAGTAGGTTGTGTTGGTTTTCGACTCATGCGTATTGGCGCAACTCAGCGTGATGATTGTAAATACCTTCTTGATCGGCCATCCCCAAGGACTTCTCTAATGATAGTTCGAGCCTTAAAGTAAGCTCCAACCAATACTGGCCTTAAATATATAGCACACTCTGGTAGGTGTGGCTCCCAACGTCTTCAAGGTCATTCATAGGGCTAAGTAGAATAAGAATGACCAATCTATCCGCTTACAGCATGTGTTTTGTGGCTTGTCAACTAGACTTGATTCTAATAGTATCACAGTTCCTAGGATCTAATTCAAGGTCCTATAGTTGTTGGCTCATCTTCGCGCACCAACAACAGTGATCCACTCTCTTCTCTCTGACGAACTTGACAAAGATTTTGTGATGCCTCTGTTGTGGGTTCTATTGTTTTCACTTATTGTTGCATGGGGCTTCTCTCATTGTGGTTAGATCTCTGTCAGCTCCAACATGTAATTTGAATCCAATCCTCGGCGATCCAAGTAGGGCTTGAAGGTCATTCATAGGGCTTTAGCTGAACTAACGAGAACAATCAATTCGATCAATCAGGTCAAGTCAGGTGAACAAAACCAATCTGCATTAGCTAATTCAAATTCAATAAAGATGGTGTTTCCTAGTAATATTTCCCTGTACACCTCATTGTCCTTTTAGTCCATTTACTCTATTTATGAAGGGATATGTATTTTTCATTGTTCAAGAGAAAAAGAGGCGTGCCAGCTCTAAATGTGCAAAGAAGTCCCAAATTGTAAAATAGGGTGCTAACAAGCCCCCAACAAAAAGTGTTTTCTTGTCCCTGAGACAATTGAGATCACTCTTCCAAAATAGGTCGTATAGATGAAATTTACTGCTTCATCTACTCATGGAAGTCGGTGAAAGTCCGAGTCACTTTAGCATAGAAAGAATCAATGTTCTCAACATGTTGATGAGACTTTGAAATGGTGTCATGTGTGGACAAGAAGACGCTTCATTTTATAAGTTATGTGAACAGATTCAATAGCAAGTTATTTGGACTCTAACAAGTCTATATACTTGTAGCGTAGATATTTGATTCCCTTTCTCTTTCCTATGGTTGTTCGATATCAGTTCATTTCATAGGTTAGGTACAGGTCTCGGCTACCATCTTGACAGGCCACATTCGCATCTTGATACACATAATCAGGGGCCCTTGAACCTAAGTAAATCATCTACTTGAGGTAGGGAGTTTCCACCTTATAGCTCCCCTCGTTGAAAATTTTCAATGAAGCCTGATAGGCATGTGAGATCTTGTTTGGTTAAATTAAATTTATCTTTCCATGGTTTTCAACAATCTGGAAAGCTCATAGACCTTTTGTCTATATACCAAGAAACACATGTGGTACTGTGTAAGATGAAGTGGCCAAATAGTTGGTGCATCCAATGTATGGATACAAATTTGGTACACTATGCCAATACATGTGGACAATAATGTTTTGAAACTCATTAATTGGTTTGTTAAGGAGGTGCGATGAGGTTTCAACATTTCAAAGAGTGTAATTTGTTTGGTCTATCTAGTATATTGTTTTTGTCACATTTAAAAATTGTATTTATTTTTCTTTAGCATTAAGTGTGATAATTATTGTCTTTTTCTATTAATATGAGGAATAATATTTCTAATAAATATACTAATTATTTGATGTTTTTTTTAAAAAAAATTAATATATTCGTTATTGGATTTTATTTAAATTTTACTAAATATTTTTTAAAATAGGAAATGTGATTTCTATTAAATATTTTTTAATATACGATATTTAAAATAATAGAAATTTACAATTGAATAATTATGAATGAAAAAGTGGATATTGTTTGTGTTAGGGTTTTAATACTTTTCTTTGTGGATCTTGGCACAACTATAATGAATAAGTCGCTAGCTGCTCCCCATGGCAACTTTGGGCATGAGGTTTCATGTTTTTGTAATCCAACTTTGATATTGGCTCTAGCTTGGGAACTTTCCTTATGTGCACATTTTCAAACAACAAATTAAGTGCTCCCTTTGATTGGCCACATTTCCTTTCTGAAATCCAAACATAGCTTGGAGCCAATCAAGGAGATCTTTCTTTGCACCTATTTTCTGATGATGTTCACGCCATGGAAGACCACAAATGTTATGTATAGATTTCATTGCAACTTTAATCTTAGGAAGTTGCATGATGGATTGATTTGCACGAGTGAGATCAAGAGGAAGAATATTATAGGGCACATACAACTCTGCTTTTTTCTCAACATCTTTACCAACATCCATAATCTCCAGAGCAACTTCAATAGACTTTGTCTAGGTGACTGCCTTCTGTACTTCAAACAATACTGCATCAGTTTGGTATGCTTTTGCTAGTTGAGCTCGATCAGCCTGATTAGCTACATTATCAAATGACTTGACATAGTTCTCATGGTAGTGTCGATACATGTTCTACATTTCTCTCACATCACTTTTATGCTTCCTTCTTGAAAAGTTATGATCCAGGAATCTTTTGCTTATAGATGTATTAAAGAATCACATGTAGAAATTGCAGCTCAACCATAGAAATCTAATGTGCACATGAGAGAAGAATAAGAAACACATAAGGGCATGAAAAGAAGACAACAAGACTTGATAACAGAGTTCGTCCAACTTGGACTACGTCTCCAGGCCCTGCTCGATCAATGGGGAGGCCTTCATTCATTAATTGGCATGAAAAAGAAGAATACAATCATCAGTTACAAAAAAAGGAGTCTTATACCTCCATTCTGGAAAATGGCAAAGAAATGGAGAAGTCATATGGAGAAATGGATAGCGCCATTGCATCCGTGGCCTCGAGAAGGGCTAAAACCATATAAAATTTGTCAAATCTGGACAAAATGGACTTTCAACCTTCCTGCAAGCTTCTGCCTCAAACTACGTGCAAAATCATCTCTCCTGCACTTTTCCATGTTCATCGAGTTTTATAATCATTTCTTCTATTACAGGGACAATTAAATCGGGGTTCTTCTCTTTTATAATAGAGGTTGTTTGAACAAAAACCCCGAATAGCTCTTTTCATTCAAACAAACATTACACAAGAAAAACAAGAAAATCCGACCACAAAGCGTTAAAGTCGGATCTCAAATTTCATAAAATCTGCCTTAATCTCTGTTCTAGTCCGTGTTTAGTCTGAATATCACATCGCATAGGCAGATTGGCCAAAAACCCCAAATACAGGGGGATAACACAGAAAAACTGAAAAATTGGACTTCAAATTTTATAGAATCGAGTCTATAATCTCGTCGGGTTTGGCCCTTATTGGCACATCGCTATCACAATCGCATTGTCCCTGGCATCAGGGATCGTCGATCACTGATTAAATCTAGACTGTTGATATGTTCCTTGATCGGATGGTCAATATCGCATCGCAGGTCGCTATCACATCGGCCCTTTGTGTTGGGGATCACCGATCTCTCGAGCGTCAATTAAATCGTGGCCATTGATCTCTTTTCCGATCCGACGGCTGAGATCACACGCCATGGATTGACATATCGCATTTGCTACAGTCCACGGGTTTTTCCTTTGTACCAAGGCGTACGCCAATGCCAATCGCCAACGCCGATAATAGCAATCGCTTCATCGCTTTGCCTGGGGTCCCGACATCGTATGCGGATCTATCTCCGATGCGATAAGTCAGAGGTCGTAGTGGGGGATCCTAGCTGCCTCCGCTTTAAGTCCTCTGCTCAACACTTCCGATGTGATTTTTCCTTTATTAAGACCTTAAGCCCTTTTTTAGAAGAAATGCCTCCTTTTTCAAAGGAACAAAGGTAACTTCTTTTTGCGATAACTCCAACATTCGAATTCCATTTTAGCCCATTCAAGTTGCAATAGATTCATAATGAAAAGATGTATGTAATGGGACTATTTTCAGGAGCATCCTTAGACTTCCATTTTCCTTTGTTTCCTATAAGTCAAACCAGAACTTTGACTGCTTCTATCTCCTTTGTTCGGACTCAGATTGGAGTGTCGTTCGTACCGTTGGAATCAGGGTGACGAGCACTTTGATCTGATGTCAAGATAATTGCCTTTCTACCACTTTGAATTTTGAGCTTTTCCCATGCCACAGTGTCTAAAGATCCACCTGGATCAATCCTCCCCACTAAAGAGCTTTTGGACCCCAAAAGCATTAGCATGTTGTCTCAATCTACACTTTCAATCATGTGCACGCAGAACCAGTATATTCTTGCAATCATGCACACCACACATGACTCAACAACTCTTCGTTGCAAAGAGTTCATAGCACACAGTCATTAGCTAACGATCACATAAAAAGTAATTAATGCTTCAAATACTAATAAGCAAAGGCCAAAATATCATCATTGCATCTTTGAAGTGATGGGAAACACACAATCATTTTTTTACATTTACTTACAACGTATGATTTACAATGGTGGCCATAACAAGCTACTACCCCTAAAAAACCAACTTAATAAAGAATACCACCATGAATGGGGTGGATCTATCTATTGAACATGTTCACCTTTTAGCTCCCCTAGTAATGTTTCCAGAGCATGGAGTATCGGACACGAGGTTTTTTGGTGTACCTCTTGGTTGCAATGACTACAATGATTCTTTCTCCTCCAGACATTCGGGGCTGCCTTGGGGCACTTTCCCCTGGTGTTACTTCGATAAGTGTTCATGGAGCCTTCACTATCGCTGGATTGTGACGAAGGGATTTTGTCGTCTGTCATTGGTTGGTTACTAGCTATATTGGAGCTTTCCCCCAGCTCCTTTCTAGTGTATCTAAGTCCTGCATGGCGTGGCAATTCCTTGACTTTGATGGGGTTTATGATGCCTTGGCCTTTGATGTCGAGGCCCTTTCCTTCATATCCAATTTCTTTCATCAGTTTTGATCCAATCCCTATAGTATGTTTTTCGAAAGCAGCAAATTCATCATCATGAAAATCACATGAAATCGAAGAATCGCTTTTTACCTCTAGATGGCTATGTCGTAGCTTTTCCAAGGCCTCATCCTTGGCTTCCAACTCGTGTAGTAATCTTTGATTTTCTTCCCTTGCCTCCTGTAGAAGCCTCCTTAACTCAGCATTCTCTGCTTGGGTGTGGTGGTTGATCTCCTCAAGTTCTTAGAGTCCTGCTGCAGGGAGTTCCCTCTTCATTATATCGGTTGAAATCCTTGATTTAGTGCCAAAACCATACCCCAATTCTATGGGTCCTCCTGCCGCAATCCTAAAGGCTGCAAACTTCGGCTCATCGCCGGAGTCAGACCCCAAGTCAATGGACCTACCCCATGCGAATCCTGTAGTTGTGACCTTCTCATATTCCTCTGACTTGGAATCTTGGCCTTGCTGCAGGATGGCGACAACCTTTTGCTTCCCCTTTCTGTCAATCCTCTCAGGTCTCAGCTCGGGGTGCAACTTCCAGCAATTCTCTGCATCATGCCCCTCTTTCTCACAATGTGTGCAAGAGGGTTTTTCTCCCCTTCTCTTTGTTGCCACAGTTCTCTTTTAGTGGTCATCTTGTCCATGTGTTCCCCTGTTTTCCAGATGAATGGCCTTTACACTAGCCGAGTAAATGGTAGTAGGTTTAAACAATAATAATGAATGCCTAATGTAACTATGTAATGATCCAATATACTTAGTTACTACTTCAAGTGTATCAAGTGCAATACCCAAATTAAGTGCTTGCTTTCGAAACTCCTCTGTAAAACTTTGAACATCCTAACCTTTGCCTTGCTTTAAATACTACCAATTCATTAATGCTTACTGCTTTGCAATTTTCTCTCCCACCAGATGAGAGCGGTGTTGCTCACACGTAGAGAGGCCAGCTAAATCTTTGCCCCATCCTCCATGATTTTCTGAATCCTGCAGTAGATCTCAATCTGCCTAATACAATTATTAAGATTTCCTGCATTACTTTCACCATTAAACATGGGAAGATCAAATTTGACATCTAATTTAAAGAAAGGTTTCTTGTGTGCATCCCTTGAATTCCTATAATGATGGTGATGGGAGAAAGAAGAAATTTCACTCATGGAAGGAGAAGGAGGTGGATCTCCTCCATCATCTCCGTGCACTAAACCTCGCTCTTCTGGAGGCTTTTTCTCTGCACTTTCGAGTTTTTCAATTCTTGAGAATAGCTTCTCAACACGATCTTCCATTGTATTTAAATTCTTGTGAAAGTTTGCTTCATCTTCATAACGAGCCTCATCATCTGCCATGTTTCTCCTTCGACGTGCACGCCCCACTTCGGGATCGAAAGTCTCTAGTTTCCTTTCGCCTCTTTGGAGCCTGCTTCTTATTAGCATACAAACATGCAATTCACATCTAAGAAGTCCTCCTATGATACCACTTGATCCAGGAATATTTTGCTTATAGATGTATTAAAGAATCACATGTAGAAATTGTAGCTCAACCACAGAAATCTAATGTGCACATGAGAGAAGAAGAAAAAGCACATAAGGGCATGAAAAGAAGACAACAAGACTTGATAATGGAGTTCGTCCAACTTGGACTACGTCTCGATGCCCTGCTCGATCAATGGGAAGGCCTTCATTCATTAATTGACATGAAAAAGAAGAATACAATCATCAGTTATAGAAAAGGAGTCTTATACCTCCATTCTGGAAGATGGCAGAGAAATGGAAAAATCATATGGAGAAATGGATAGCGCCATTGTGTTTGTGGCGTCGAGAAGGGTTGAAACCATATAAAATTTGTCAAATCTGGACAAAATGGACTTTCGCCCTTCCTGCAAGCTTTTGTCGTGAACTGCATGCAAAATCCTCTCTCCTGCACTTTTCCATATTCATCGAGTTTTATAATCATTTCTTCTGTTACAAGGACGCTTAAATCAGGGGTCTGTTCGTTTATAATAGAGACTGTTCGAACAAAAACCCCGAAATAGCTCTTTTCGTTCAAACAAACAATACACGGGAAAAACAAGAAAATCCGACCACAAAGCTTAAAAGCCAGATCTCAAATTTCATGAAATATGCCTTAATCTTTGGTCGGGTCCGTGTTTAGTCGGCATATCGCATCGCATAGGCGGATTGGCCAAAAACCCCAAATACACGGGATAACACAGAAAATCCAAAAAATCAGACTTCAAATTTTATAGAATCGGGTCTATAATCCCGTCGGGTCTGGCCCTTATCGGCACATCGTTATCGCAATCGAATTGTCCGTGGCATTGGGGATCTTCGATCGCCAATTAAATATAGACTATTGATCTGTTCCTCGATCTGATGGTCAATATCGCATCGCAGGTCGCTATCGCATGGCCCTTTGTGTCGGGGATCACTGATCTCCTGACCACCAATTAAATCCTGGCCGTTGATCTCTTTTCCAATCTGACAGTTGATATCGGACACCGTGGATCGGCATATCGCATTCGCTACAACCAAGGGGTTATTCCTTTGTACCAAGGCATACGCTGACACCAACCGCCAATGCCGATAATTGCAATCGATTCATCACTCTGCCTGGGGTCGCGACATCACATGCGGATCTATCTCCAATGTGATAAGTCCGAGGTCGTAGTCGAGGATCCCTACCGCCTCCACTTTAAGTCCTCTACTCAACCCTTCTGATGTGATTTTTCCTTTATTAAGGCCTTAAGCCTATTTTTAGAAGAAATGCCTCCTTTTTCAAAGGAACAAAGACAACTTCTTTTTGTGATAACTCCATCATCTAAAGTCCATTTTAGCCCATTCAAGTTGCAGTAGATTCAGAATGAAAATATCTACGCAATGGGACTATTTCCAAGAGCATCCTTGGACTTTCATTTTCCTCTATTTCCTACAAGTCAACCCAAAATTTTGAATGCTTCTATCTCCTTCGTTCGGACTCGGATTGGAGTGTCGTTTGCACCATTGGAATCAGGGCAACGATCACTTCGATCTGGTTTCAAGATAATTTCCTTTATACCACTTTGAATTTTGAGATTTTCCCATACCACACTGTCTAAAGATCCACCTAGATCAAGTTAGCTCAACATCCCTTTCAAGTCTTTGCAAGACAATTGTCTTGAACTCGCGAACACCTCTAGAATTGGATGTAGGGTCCAGTCTGTGAGCTTTCTCGAATGCATTTTACTGAAAGGGATATGCGGCATGAGGGTTTTCATTCTCAAACTCGTTAGTCACATGAAGAATCATGGCAATCTCGACATAGATACATCCTCCCCATAGTTGTGTAATCGACACAGAGCGAACCCCAAACTAACACATGAAGTTCATTCTCATCTAGAATTTGTTTTTTGCGTTTTTCAGGGGGTGAATATTTGAATTATGTTTTCGTGAATAAACTCTAAGGTTTGATTTAATAATCCATTAAAATCACAATCATGTCTAATGTTGTTGTGAATACAACTCATTTCTTTGATATAATAATCCATAAAGTCTCATGGAAGTGAATGGCATTATTATTTCGAATTCCAAATGCTGAGAATATTTTAAGTAACCTACTATATACAACATCATAAGCTACTTTTATTTTTCATATATACACTCATATTATATTAAATTAAATTAAATGACAATTTGATTCAAATATCCTACCTAATATGTTAGGAAAAATAATGGAAAAAAGTGCTTTATTAGTGCTTAGATGTACATATATCATTCATTTCAAATTGAACGCTATATTCTTAAGTATAAGTAATATTTTTTTTAATTATTAGAAAATACAAATTTATATTTTTAGACATTTAGTAGCAGTAAAGCATTACTATTAATGGATTATTAAAGGGTACTTAATGATGTAGTTTTAATAAATAATAAAAAATCAATTCGTAATGAGTAATGGTCATTTACAATATAAATTGTCAAACATATTTATCTCGCCTCAATGCCGCGCCAACGGGCGTAGGTTTGGAGGGTGGAAACTTATTATCAAGAACGAACCCAAAAGGAGCACAACTGCATGCATTATCGTTTGGAGGCTTTCATTGGATGATATTGAGCCCTAATGCTAGGCCTTTTCCAAGAAGGTACTACGCAAGCTAAGAGAGAAGCTTCAATGCATAGAAATCCTCTCTTAAATACAAAGGTACTAGTAAATTGGGTGATTGAATTCGAGACACAAGGAAGTCTAGGGGTTGTTTCAACCAATACATGCAAACTATCAACCTTTATTGGCAAATGAAATTTGTATTGGGACCCATGCTAATGTATTGGTAGCAACTCTCAGAGGTTATCCTTTCTTTAGAGCGCCTTCATTACCATTTTAAAGACTTGGACCGAATATTTGACATAATAGAGCAACACCTTGGCATACCCCGTATGGCAAGAACAACTCTTGAAGGCTCAAAGGAACACATACAAATTGTAGTCTCACATTCAAATTCTTTAAAGTTGCTAACTCATTTTGATGTTTTGAGTGCCTTATAGTATAAATTCTTCTAAACAGTGTATCTTAGACCAAAATTATATTTGTATTTTGAATTTTGTAATCTCATTGCTATGTACCTTGTGCCAGAAATTGTGTAGCTTTCTTATTAAATTTAAGATATTACTACATTCCTTGAAAATATATAAAAAAGAAAATTTAGATTGTGTATATATTTTGCTTCATTATTACTTTCCACACTCGTTATGAGTTCCTTTAGGCCTGTAAATACCATTGCTAGTTTATCTTTCACCTTCTCCATCATTTATTTTACAATTTCCTCCTAATTTCTACTTCAGATTATTGGCATCTCGAAATTGTATCTGATGATTCCCATTATCAGATATCTGATTTTGCCCTTCCAGACTTGTGAAGAAATATACTTGGCTGTCGTATTCTTTTTTGAGCTTTTGATATCAGACATTATCAGAATCGAATCCAGCGTCAATTAGCTCTTCAGATTATAGGTTTTTTTCCCTCCTCATATTCTTATGGGATCATATCTCTGATCTTCTTAATCAAAGAAAGAATGTATTATTCAGATCTTATATCTTTCCTATAATACATAAAGCTTTTTTCCTTTGAAAAGATAAGCGTAAAATGAGGAATCGAAACTTGCTTTCTATGCTAAGAGGGATTTCAATAAATCACACGAAAATGAAGAATACGCATCTTCGATGTAATTAAGCGAGTTAAACCAATTTGGGTTCTCTGGCATTTGCTAAGCTGGTGATTAACTATGGTAATCTTGGAGAATATTCAAACGGAACACACCAACCAAATTTAGAAAGATCCCGGACTGCCCCTTGTACACTTTCTGTTCACATTTTTAAATACGAAAATTCGAAGATATAGTTCCACAAAATACAAACATCAGATCTGAATGATGTTATGGGAAAGGACAGGGTTTCGAACCCACTAAGCGCCAAGCGAAAGACTGAAAACCACGAAACGTATTCCAATGCACCGTGACATCCAGGTTTTGTATGTATTTCAGGGATTTGCGAGGGTTTTTAGGGTTTCATTGTTGGGGTCCACATAGACTTCCCGGGCTGGACGACAGACGAAGACAAACCCTGGAGCCAATAATCATGGCCCTGCCGAAACCCGTCATCGAAGTTGAGCTTGTAACTCAGAGGATCGTAACGCAATCTCGAGGGCTTGAAGCTGCAAATTGGTTTGCCATCCTTCTTGAACCTGCGAACGACACGTTTCCATATGGGCCCACTGCAGCAGAGTCCGGCGGCATCAATGACGGATTGTGACCTTCCTCTGGCCCGTCCGACGCTGTTCCAGCGCTTGCGCCACCCATTGTCAGAAGCCCCATCGACGGAGACGGCCCTGCGGTTCGATCGCCTGGCCTTCCGAAACCACGAAGGCCAAAGGACTGAGCGCTCGTTGTCTGACCCACACGAGAAGCAGCAGGAGCAAAGCAGCCCTGCGGATGTAGGGTTGCGAGGGCGAGTGTGGGGGTCGCATTCATCCATCCGCGACATGGGATTTAATGTGTGAAACAGCAGTGGCCACATTTGATATGAGATATTGGAACTTCGTGTGGTGGGATTTTGTTGAAAATATGGGATGGATATTGTCAGTAATGATGCTTCAATAACAAATTAATGATGTACGCGGAGTTAGATGTCGAAGAAGCGGTTGACAATGCCAGCGAGCAGAGTTAAGACGGCGGGATATAGAAGAGTGCAAGGATTTCGTTGTCACGGGCTGATGTGGAATTTTTGTGTATTTGTGTTAAAGTAATGATTGGCCGTTTTCTTGACTTATCATTTAGCGATGTGGTGGCATGAGACTGCGACAATGAAATGAAAAAGAGAGAGACGTCGTCTCTTCTATTCCACTCACATCAAAGGATGCTTTCTAAGCCTCTCGTAACGGCTGCAACAATTCCTCTGGCGCTGTATTACGGTGGAATTGGTCATTTGGGACCGGAATATAACGGACAGGTACCTTCAAATTGCAATGCAAGGTGAAGTTACAACTAAGCAACAATAAATTAGATAATCATAGTTGTTGTTGGGAGGGATAATTATCGAAAAAACAATGAATAGGATGCACAAAATGATATAAATTAGAGACTTTAAAAGATTTGAAAGGATATATACTTCTGAATTTTAAAAGGGCAGATTATCCTTATAAGTTAGGGCTCAATCGGGATTACTGCTAAATATAATTCTATATATAATTAGGATATATGCCTCTGAATTTTAAAAGGGCAGATTATCCTTATAAGTTAGGGCTCAATTGGCATGAGTGGGATTAACTTTGTCATTCTATATATAATTAGTTAATTAATTAAAAAAATATAACTCAGACACAATTATTACTATAATCAAAATCATATGTAATGTTTTTTTAATAAACTCTTAGGTTTAATTTAATAATTCATTAGAATCACAATCATATGTAATGTTGTTGTGAATACAACTCATTTCTTTTATATAATAATCCATGAAGTCTAATGACAGCGAATAGAATTATTATTTCAAATTTCAATTGCTGAGAATATTTTAAGTAACCTACTTTATACGGTATTATAAGCTAACTTTATTTTTCATATATACACTGATATTTATATTAAATTAAATAAATGACAATTTCATTCAAATATCCTACCTAATAGGTTAGGAAAAATAATGGAAAAAATGTGCTTTATTAGTGCTTAGATGTACATATATCATTCATTTCAAATTCAACACCATATTCTTTTTTTTTCTCGGTAAAAAAACTAATCTATTAAAATATGTACAGAGGTCGAAAATACATCATGGCGAAACCAGTGAGAGACAGGCTCTGGGCATAACACCCGAGAGCCGATAATGCACCAAACACAAAAACAAGATCTCGCCCACGCAGGGGCACCAGACTAAGACTGAGACTGACCACAGTAGCAAGCCCGCGCAGGGGCAACAAACTAAAAACCAAGGCTGACCATAGGAGCAAGCCCACGCAGGGGCATCAGACAAAAAGGAGATTGACCATCCATTTCCTCCCTCGCAGGGGAGACTGTTCTTGCCCAATCCATTAACAAAAATTCTGAAACAAAGATGACAATACAGAAAACGAAAGAGACCATAACTGAACCAGATACAAATAGCCGATAAGACCAGTAGACCAGGCAAAAAGCCAAAAGAACCTTGAGTGCGGGCGCCTTCATTCATCCATTTGCTCTTCCTCAATTCGGCACCACCCATAGGTTTCTCTTTCAGCATCAGTAGGAAATGTCGCCGCCTCTTCCCCAGTGTCCGTCTTTTGAACGTTCTGAGTTTGCTTAGCATTTTCCGAGTCTGAAGCCGGTCCCTTTGCCTCTTGCTCCTTATCAGATTCCGGAGCCTGCACTGCTTGCCCTGGGTTGACATTCATCCGTTGCCTTTGTTCATCCATGGAGTCGTCGTCGTCTTGAGCATTTTCAACAAACAGGATAGAAACATGTGCGCTGATCCTTGGATTATTTGTGGAGCTGGTGAAATTGAAGATGGTGGAGCCAAAGGCTGGCAAGGTAGCCGAGCCCGAGGCCCCTGCATCCATGAATTGACTGGAGTGTAGGGGGTTGGCTCCAATAGAGCTAGCAAGATTGCAGTGGCAACAATGGCCAACACTATCCCCTTCATGCCTGCGAGAGACCCCCCCTCTGGAAGTGCCTCGACGGCTAAGCATACGCTGTCGAGGTCTCACCATTGAGGGACGAGAATTCCAACAAGCCGCGAGTTGAACCAGACTTTCTGCTATCGGAGTCGAACGAGTGGTGAGCCCGTCCGTCTGAGAAGGTATCACTACGAAGACAGAGAGGCCAGTCGTCTGCATAACCACCAACATTCCCTGCTCATACCCTGTTTTATTCCCATCCTCCTCACCTACCCTGCTCGGGATCACATCCGCCATTACTGTTGCCATCCGCTGGGCCGAATAACTTCTCCAGGCATTTACTATCCCATGCCTCTTTGCCTTAAACCGCCTGCGTCCTTTCCTGCTGTTTGCTGTGGGTGCCACGTGATGGCCGAAGGTCGGCATGTGTCCAGCCACCCACGCCTGTCCCGTCTCACATATCACCCGCATCCGGGGGAGTTGCATCTTTTTGGACCAGTCGAGAGCATTCTTGAGCTTCCACATGAGCTAATATAGTATTCAGCTGCCCTGTGATCAGAGAGTGATTATTCCCCACCCCTACATTGGCCATGAAGTCTGCAACCTTGTTGCCCTCACGCCTTGTGTGTGTGAAGGTGATGGCCCTATTGCTGTGAAGCTCATGTTCTATGGCTTCCAGTCTTGCTTCAAGCCTCCAACTGGTGGCTATTTTTTTAGCCTGAGATCCATTTAGGATTTTTTTGGCCATGTTGATGAGGATTTGAGAATCTCCTTCTACTTCCAGAGGGTGGAAGTTGAGTTTCCCAGCAAGTTGAAGTCCCTGCCATAACCCTTCTAATTCAGCTGAGTTGTTGGTGTCCCAGCCAATGTTTCCGAAATAAAGTGTCAGGGGAGCACCTTCATGATTCCTAATTATTCCGCCAAAGCCTGCTAGCCCGGGATTCCCTTTTGAGGCACCATCAAAGTTGAGTTTGAATGTGTGCTTTGGCGGGGGCTTCCATGCGACCTGATTTTCAGTGCTGGTTGCAGAGTGGTCCTGCTGGTGTAAGCTTTTAGTGCATCTAATTTGCCAATTATCCATGATAGTTTTCTCGTTGGCTAGTGTAGGCCAATCCTCCTCCTTCCAGGGTCTTAGCATCAAAGTTTCTTGAATATTTTTGCATAGCATATTCCAAATATTGTCCAGCGAAGAGCGCTGATTTTTAAAAATGCGCTTATTTCGCTCCTTCCATATGCTCCATAGAATTAGCCCAGGAATCAATCGCCATAGATGATTGAGGATTTTGCTCTTGTACGGGTCCTTTTGCCACTGACGCATGGAATTCGTAATTTCATTTTCAAGTCTGCATCTTCTTTGACATCGAAAGCTTGCTTTCTCCCATAGCTGATTGGCTAGGGGGCAGGAGTCCAGCAGATGTTGGAGCGTTTCCTCATGGGCATTGCAGTTGAAACAGATGGAAGGACCATGAAAGTTTCTTCTTCTAAGCTTGTCCCAAGTTAGGATTCTCTGATGCCCTACCAACCAGAGAAAGTGACAGATTTTGGGCCAGGAGCCAGAGTTCCATATTTGGCACCAAATTGGATCCTGGGGAGCAGAGTCGTTGCAGATGATCTTGTATGCCTCGGACGTGGTGAAAGCTCCTTTTGGTTGATACCCCCACCTTAGGATATCTCCCCTTTCATCACACCTGATTTTCCTTTTGCTGAGTTCCATTTCCAACGCTATGGAAATTTGGTGGTTTTCATTTGTGAGGATTTGGTTACCCGGTTTCCAAATTCTGAAGCCCTTCTCAGTTTCCTGGGTCCAGTATTGCCTGGTCTTAGCTTGCTGTGTCTCCTCCACTGTGTTGTTTAGAGGCAGGTTCAGAACATTGCTGAGAGCAGGCATTTGATTCCATGCGTCCGTCCAGAATCTAGTGTTATGGCCATTTCTTACCTCCCAGAAACTATGCTGCTGGATCATTTTATAATGTGCTTTGGCTGCATTCCAAATTAGCGATCCTTTGTCGCTGGGCTTTAATCTGATAAGCTCTTCCTGGGGTCGCTGATTGGCATACTTTGCTGTCCATAATGTGACCCATGGCTTACCTGGATTGGTAAGCCACCGCCACCAGATCTTGGCTCCCATGATAGCATTGCTGTGCTCCGGATCTCTTAGACCAATTCCTCCTTTTTCCTTTGGTTTGCATACTGTGCTCCATTTTACCAGAGCCCATTTGCAGTTGGTTGCATTGCTTCCCCAAAGGAAACCTCTCTGAATATTCCTTAGTATTTTTAGGACCCACTTGGGTGCTGCCAGGATGGAGAAAAGGTACAGCGGCATTGCTTGTAGAACAACTTTTATAAGTACCGCGCGGCTGAATAAATTCAAAGATCTGTGAGTCCATTGGTTGAGATGTGATTCAAGTTTTTCAATTAAATTGCGCCAAGAGGAATGATTGATGGCCGAGGCAGTGAGGGGAGCTCCGAGATACTTAGAAGGAAGGGTGGCTATGGGGAACCCCAGAATGCGGACTATGGCTGACTTGACGACCGGGGGGGTATTGAAGAAGAAGATCTGCGATTTGGAACAGTTGATGCTAGTTCCAGAGGCTTCGGTAAAATCATTTAGCACTGCTTTAAATATGGAGGCTTCTTGAACAGATGGATAACCAAACAGCATCGTGTCATCAACAAATTGTTGATGGGAAGTAGCTGGCAGATGGTGGATGGAGATACCCTTAAGCTGGTGTGAGTGGAGGGCGTTTTTAATGTGGCGTCCCAGGCCCTCAGCCATTAAAACAAAAAGGAAGGGGGAAAGGGGGTCACCTTGCCTGATACCACGGGAGGGGGAGAAGGGGCGAGAGGGGATCCCATTCACTAGGATGGAGAAGCTGGTGGAGGAGATAAGGCTCATAATCCATCGAATCCAGGTGGGGCTGAATCCAAAAGCAGATAGCATTTGCTGTATATAATCCCAGCTGAGTTTGTCAAAAGCCTTGGAAAGATCAAGTTTAAGGAGCATACCTGCCTGCTTTGAATGCTTGAGAGTGTGGGTGATCTCATGCGTGTGGATGATTCCGTCCAAAATCTGTCGTCCCTCCACATATCCTGACTGTTCCGGAGAGATGAGCATTGGCAAGAGGGGCTTTAGCCTGTTTGCAATGACTTTAGAGATGACTTTGTATATTACATTGCAAAGTGCGATTGGCCTGAATTTGTCCGGTTTGAGCGCGTCCTCCTCTTTTGGGATTAGGGCTATGAAGGTGGAGTTGAGCGAGGGAAGCAGCCAGTGAGAAACTCGCGACTCCTCCACCACATCCCAGACTTCCAACTTTATTAAATCCCAAAACTTGTGAAAGAAAGTAGTGGTAAATCCATCCGGGCCGGGAGCTTTTCCTTCTTTAAGCTGAGTCATTGCTGTGTCCACTTCCTGAATTTGAATTGGGCTGAGGAGGAGTTCATTGTGCTCCGCTGTGATTAATTTTGGTACATTGTGAGTGATTCTTTCAATTGCAGGATGTCTGTTGATGTCAGGCTCTTGATGGACCTGCTTAAAGTGTTCGAGGAGTTCCTTCTCAATTTCCTCATGTTGTTCCACCCTTTCTCCTCCTGATTTTTGAATGTAAGGGATATTGTTGCCCATTCTGCGTTGCACGGTGGTTCTATGGAAGAATTTGGTGTTTCTTTCTCCCTCTTTCAACCATTTGATTTTGGATTTCTGCTTCCAGTATATCTCCTCATGCTTTCTTCTTTCTTCAAGCTGATTGTGGATGCGCTGCTCCTGTTCGAGGGTTCTCTCTGTATGGCCTCCTGTACTTATTTCTCTCTGCAGATCCTCCAGGTCTTTTTGAAGATCATTTTGCGCCTTGAAGATGTTTCCGAAGGTCTCTCTGTTCCATCTCTTGAGGCTAAGCTTTAGATGTTTGAGTTTCTGTTGAAACTGGAACATCTTGGATCCTTCTGGAGGGCTGAAGGATGTCCACGTGGAGTTGACGAAGTCTCTGAGTGAGGGATGAGTGAACCAAAACTCCTCAAAGCGAAAAGGTCTTCTTATGTTATTGCCTGGACGTTGCCATTGAAGGGCAACCGGCCAATGATCAGATCCAGAGTGTGGAAGAATGGCCGCTGAGAAATCTCCCCCCAAGTGGACTGAGTTGTCTGAGATTAGAAAGCAGTCCAGCTTGGAGGCTATTTGATGTATGCCTGCTCTGCGATTGCTCCACGTAAAAGTGCCATTGCAAAATTGTAAGTCTATCAGGGAAGCATTCTGAATAAAGTTTTTGAAGTGGGTGTTTTCCTGTTCCAACCTGTTTCTGCCACCAATCTTCTCCTCTAATTTTGTTATCATGTTATAATCCCCTCCAGCTATCCAGAGTGGGTGCCTTCTATTGGAGTTAAGAGCTTCTAGGGTATGGAGGAGAGCAATCTTTTCCCTTGCTTCCTGAGGGAAGTATACATTCGAGAGATTCCCATGTATATTTGTGCCCACTATGTGGAAGGTAGCCTGTATTAGATTGTGTGAAGCATGAAAGTCCGACAGAGTGAGTGCTTGAGAGTTCCACGCAATGGCTAATCCCCCAGATGCGCCGGATGCATCTACAGCTACTGATTGACATCCTGGCCAGGCTTTAGAGAGTATCATTTCTAGAGTTGTACTATTACATTTTGTCTCTTGGAGAAAGCATATTTGCGGCTTTTCCATTTTTACCATATTTTTTAGCATTCTGAGTTTTCCGAGGCTGTTGAGCCCTCTTAGGTTCCATGAAATGAGCTTCATGAGTCACTATTGGTGGAGGGCTTGTAGTACTTCGTAAGCTTAGCATACCTACCGGAGTCTACCAAGATCTTCCCGACCGCTATTGTTCTTTGAAGGTCAGTTCTTCTTCCCCTTTTTTTGGAATCTTTTGGGGTTTGGCTTAAATCCCATTGACTTCCTGGCTGGATGCCAAGCTGACTTTGATGGTAGGCTCTGGAGATGACCATTTCCAATTTGTCAAGCTGTAGCTCTGGGATGCTTTCATACGCTTTCTTCTTGCATGCTGCTTCTAGTTCGAGTATGTCTAATCCATTTAGATCTATACTTTCCGGTTCTTCCTCCATTCGTTGCACCTGGTTATCTTCTTCCGTGGGTATGTCTGGACCCTGAAAGGGGCCAGAGGATCCATCAACCTCCATTTCATTGTCTTTTTCCCGCTGCTTTTCTTTGCTTTCCTTATTGTGGTCTGGGGGATCTTTGGTAGGCAGGGGATTGGATGGAGGGGCCGAGGGAGGTGGCTGGGAAGAGGATGAGGGGAGATCAGTGCTTGGGGGAGAGGAAGTGGTATGCTCGTCCGTGACATGAGCCAGGATTCCAAAGTTGTTCCTGACTGCATGATCAGAGGCGATGTTCTGTTTGGGTTTCTTCCCTGTTGATGGTTTTTTATGCGCTCGCTTACGGGTAGGGGCTTTGGTGAAGCCATCATGGGTCTGAGATTCGGTGGGGGAGGGGGCTTTAGCTTGAACATTCAGGGGGAAATCTCTAAAAAGATGCCCTATGGCATGGCATTTACGGCAGCGAAACGGAACATGTTCATAGTCTAAAGGCTGGATCCATTCATAGTCACGGTGAGAGAGACTTACCGATTCTGGCAGGGCTTTGTCTAGGCGCATGAAGACGCAGATGCGGGCGTAAGATGTATATCTTCGTAGTTTCGTTTCTTCAGCAGCCTTTATGTATTCCCCCAAACCATTTCCAATGTTTTTCAGAATGTCCTCATCCCAGTATTCATCTGGCAGTGAGTATAGTCTTATCCAGACTGGAGCCCATGTGAGATCCTCCTGATCCAGGTTGAATCTGGGAGCCCAGTCCCGTAAGTATAGGCCAGCTGAGTTGAAGAAGTAAGGTCCCTCAACCAGGATTTTGTATTTGTCTTCCAGACAAAAGAAGATCGTTGTGAAGAATCCTTTTGGGCCTAACTGCAGAGACACATCTCCCTTAGGCTTCCATTTCGCTGCGATCCAACTGTGGAGGGCTTTTTCCGTCGGCCAAAACCCTATGAATTTTCCAATGAGCGCATGATCCATCATATATTGGATTCTTGCTTCTATTTTTTCCCCCGGCAGTTCGATTCTGGGTCGATCTGTAGCTATTGGTTTGCAGGTGGTCGAAGAGACCCTCTGGGTTCCATCTGGTTGGTTTTGCTTCCCATTCTCTCCATTCACCTTAGCTTCCAGGTTTTCTTTTCCCTTGCGCTCATTCTGGCGCGGGATTTCTTGATTGATGTCATTCTCATGGATCGATCCAAATCGTATTGTTCTCTCGTTTTGGTGCTGCCCTTTGTGTGCATTGGGGGAGGTTGCCGAGGCCCCCCCCTGGGGGTCGCCCATGTGCCCTGCGACCTCTTACAACGCAGTTGAGAGATGCCTGTTCGTATAGTCAGGTCCTTGTTGGTTGTCTGCGCAGATCAGTCTGCGCCGTCTGAGCGTGGTGCAGAACCCTAGCAGCCGTCTCCAGAGCTCCCTTCAACACGATATTCTTAAGTATAAGTAATAAAAAAGATTTTTTTATTTTTTTTAATTAGAAATATATATATATATATAGTAGGAGTAAAACATTACTATTAATGGATTATTAAAGGGCACCCAATGATGTAGTTTTAATAAATAATAAAAAATCAATTCCTAATGAATAATGGTTATTTACACTAAAATTGTTAAACATATTTATCTCGCCTTAATGTCATGCCAACTGGGGTAGGTTTGGAGGGGGGCAACTTATTATCAACAACGAGCCCGAAAGGAGCACAACTGCATGTATTATCGTTTGGAGGGTTTCGTTGGGTGATATTGAGACCTGATGCTAGCTCTTGTCCAAGAAGATACTACGCGAGCTAAGCGAGAAGCTTCCATGCATAGAAATCCACTCTCAAATACAAAGGTACTAGTAAGATGGGTGATTGAATCCGAGACACAAGGTAGTCCATGGCTACCCAAGCTAATGTATTGGTAGCAACTCTTAGAGGTTATCATTTGTTTAGAACACCTTCATTACCATTTGAGAGACTTGGACCGAATATTTGACATAATAGAATAACACCTTGACATACCCCCTATGGCAAGAACAATTCTTGAAGGCTCAAAGAAACACATACATAGTGTAGTCTCGTATTCAAATCCTTTAGCATAATTAACTCATGTTGATGTTCTAATATTCTTATAATATAAATTCTTATAAATAGTGTATCTTAGACCAAAATTACATTTGTAATTTGAATTTTGTAATCTCATTACTTTGTATCTATACATGTAACTTTCTTATTAAATTTAAGATATTGCTACATTCCTTGGAAAATATATAAAAAAGAAAATTTCATAGTATTTGATTATCCATATATTTCTCTTCATTATTACCTTCTACTTTCCTCACTCCTACATTCGTCACTCCTATCTGCGTTGCTTTAGTCCTATAGATACCATTACTAATTTATCTTTCACCTTCTCCATCATTTATTTTACAATTTTCTCCGAATTTATGTTGTGCCTGATAAGCTTAAAATGAGGAATCGAAACTTGCTCTCTATGCTAAAAGGGATTTCAATAAATCACACGAAAAATGCAAGAATACGCATCTTCGATGTAATTAAGCGACTTAAACCTAATTTGGGTTCTCCGGCATTTGCTAAGATGGTGATTAACCATGGTAATCTTGGATAATATTCTAACGGAACACACCAACCAAATTTAGAAAGATCCCAGACTGGGCCTTGTACAGTTTCTGCTTATATTTTTAAATACGAAAAAGCCGAAGATATAGTTCCACAAAATACAAACATTAGATGTGACTGATGTTATGGGAAAGGACAGGGTTTCGAACCCACTAAGCGCCAAGTGAAAGACTGAAAACCACGAAACGTATTCCAATGCACCGTGACATGCAGGTTTTGTATGTATTTGAGGGATTTGGGAGGGTTTTTAGGGTTTCATTGATGGGGTGCGCGTAGACTTCCCGGGCTGGACGACAGACGAAGACAAACCCTGGAGCCAATAATCATGGCCCTGTCGAGACCCGTCATCGAAGTTGAGCTTGTAACTCAGAGGATCGTACCGGAATCTCGAGGGCTTGGAGCTGCAAATTGGTTTGCCATCCTTCTTGAACCTGCGAACGACACGTTTCCATATGGGCCCACTGCAGCAGAGTCCGGCGGCATCAATGGCGGATTGTGACCACCCTCTGGCCCGTCCGACGCTGTTCCAGCCCTTGCAACACCCATTCTCAGAACCCACGTCAACGGAGACGGCCCTGCGGTTCGATCGCCTGGCCTTCCGAAACCACGAAGGCCAAAGGACTGAGCGTTCGTTGTCCGACCCACAGCAGAAGCCGCAGGAGAAAAGCAGGCCGGCGGATGTAGGGTTGCGAGAGCGAGTGTGGCGGTGGGATTCATCCATCTGCGACATGGAATTTGATGTGTGAAACAGCACTGGCCACAATTGATATGAGATATTGGAAGGTTGGATGGTGGGATTTTGTACAAAATGTGCGATGGATATTGTCAGTACTGATGCTTCAATAACAAATTAATAATGTACGCGGAGTTAGATGTCGAAGAAGCGGTTGACAATGCCAGCGAGCAGAGTTAAGACGGCGGGATATAGAAGAGTGCAAGGATTTCGTTGTCACGGGCTGACGTGGAATTTTTGTGTGTTTGTGTTAAAGTAATGATTGGCCATTTTCTTGACTTATCATTTACGATGAGGTGGCATGGGACGGCGACAATGAAAAGAAGACGTCGCCTCTTCTCTTCCGCTGACGCGAAAGGATGATTTCCAAGCCTCTCATAACGGCTGCAACCATTCCTCTGGCGCTGTATTACGGTGGAATTTGTCTTTTGGAGGCGGAATATAATGGACAGGTACCTTCAAGTTGCAATGCAAGTTGAAGTTACAACTAAGCCACAATAAATTAGATAATCATAGTTGTTGTTGGGAGGATAATTATCGAAAAAACAATGAATAGGAGGCACAAAATTATATAAATTAGGGACTTTAGAGATTTGAAAGGACATATACTCCTGAAGTTTAAAAGGGCAGGTTATCCTTATAAGTTAGCGCTCAATTGGGATTACTGCTAAATAAACGCATAGACGAACGAAGAGGCGATTTATATTTACGACTACAAAGCACAAGTTTGTTATTTGACAGCAATGTTATGAGGTGTGAGATGTTAAATAGAATCCATGTGGTTAACCTTCAAAATTTCTTAGGCTTTGGAGTGTATAGGTAAAGGATTTTCACCACAATGGAGATATCGTAGATTTGAAAGAAACAATTTACAATTTATTAGATATCATTTTGGGATTCAACTGCGTTAAGTAAGTCATTCATGTATGACCATTTCCATGAGAGGTAGTCGTAACTGACTAATTTCTCATGATTTTTGAATAGTTCACTTAGCACTCATTACATCGGGTGATGCTCACAGGGGTGAAGAAGTGGGATTGAAACTAATGAAATGAATCACATAGCATCAATCATCACTTCCGGGGCTTGCACCCGGTAACCAGGACTTCCCAAAATGATATCTAATATAATGCACTGCGTAAACCCCCATACTTAAATTTACAATTTCTTTTATATAAAAAAAATAAAAATGAAAAGCTTTCAAATTAATATAAAAGAGTTAGGATATTGAGTGTATTATTGATTTTGAATTCTAATAAAATTATCATAATATAAAAATTGTGATATTAATTGCTTTTCTTTTTAATAAAGATATATAATAAATTATGAAACAAAAAAATTAATATAAAAGAAAAGTTTCAAAAAATAATGATTTACATAAAAAGGTGAAAATCAAATAATATAACTATTAAATATATAATAACAATAATGGAATACTTCTTATAAATTCTTAAACTCAAAACATTATAAGTTAATGGATTGTTCTCAAAATCAAGCTTGATTTGGAAGAAAAACTTAAATTTAATCAATAATATCATATAATTCATGCTCATCATTTTCTAGAGTTTTATTATTGTCTTCTTCTATAGTATTTTGTGCTTCTGTTAGGTCATTTTCCTATTCTGATAGATCTTTGATGTCTGCAAATCTTTCAAAGTATCTCTTTCGATTCAGTCCATCTAATGGTGGTTAAGGTTCCCTTTCTTTTTTTGCCACATGTTATTCATTAGAATCTCCTTCCCTCAAACCAATTTTTTGCATTTCATTTGGAAGAAATTGAATGACACTAATTCTCTCTTGAATAAAAGTGCATTGTAATGAGCATTTTCAATGGAAGTGCAATTTGGTCTTTTTGTAGGCAACATTCTAGTGTTGTACCTATTCATCAAGTAAAAAATAAATAATTAAGTAAATTAATATATACACATAAAATTTTAAAAAAGAATATTGAAATTTAATTTTATATAATAAAATTTACATGAACCTAAGAATAAATCCAAAATCCAATCTCTTTCATTGAACATAAAGCTATAAAATAGTTAATAAATGGCTATGGTTTTTTATAAATGTTAACTATATCTCCCTCTGTACCTTTATCTTCATATGTTAGTCTTTTTACAACAACATCATGAACCGATACTTGGCTATGACTCTTTCCATCTACTAGATTCAGAGGAATAGGCTTATAGCTATCTTCTTTTGTCCAATATTCAACATGAATAAACTCACAATGATTTATAATTGGCTAATCTCTACAAATAATAAGATTTTACTTTTTCTTGTAACATGAAAGAGTAAAAGTATAGTTCATTCATTTTTAAGCTTGTTCCATGTAGGCAAGAGGTTCATGAGCGACTAGGGTTTGTTACAGTTTTGCAAATGGCAGACCTTTACAGACATCGCCATTTTGCCATTACCCTCCAGCCATAAGACAACTACTACACGACAAGGAATAGTTAACCAGTGATGGAACCCCCTCAAGGGGAGGATATGGAGCCTCCCCCCCAGCTACAGAAAATGTTTTGTGACACACAAAAGATTTCAGTGAGGACCATTAGGAAGATACAGGAACAGAGCACGAAAACGCGCCACAGAATACCAATAGAAATGAAGAACCCAGAGTGACGTCGGCAACCTGCAAGCCTGTAGCAGTAGATAGACCTAAGATTGAGCTCCCAAGTCATCAAATCTAGTATATGAAGGATCATGCATTGATTGGAAAGTTCATAGGCTTCTGGCCCACAGAGAAAGCACTGCATGGCTGGATAGCAGCCAAATGGAAACCAAAGGGGCACATTACTCTGAAGTTAGGGCCTAAGGGTTTCTTTACTGCAATCTTCAACTGTTTAGAGGACCGAAACAGGGTACTTGATGGTGGACCATATTTTTTCAATGCAACAAGACTATACCTGCGAGACTGGATTGAGCGTTTCAATCAGACAAAGAAGATCTGAGTTGGGCACCGGTTTGGATTCACCTTTACTCCCTCCCTTTGGAATACTGGGATGAAGACTCGCTGCAAGATATTGGGAATGGTTTGGGCGAATTCATCAAAGTTGCAGAGGAGACGAAACTCAAGCGATATACCTCATATGCGCGAATATGTGTATATATGCACCTCAGCAAAGCTCTCCCAGATGCGGTAAGCCTATATCATGATGATTTCGAATGGATACAGTCAATAGATTATGAGCATGTCCCATTCCGTTGCAGAAAATGCCACGCCCTTGGCCATTTATTCCGAGATTGTCCCTCTAATCTGAAATCCTCGACCTCTCCCACAATGGACAAACCTGACTCGGATGGGTTTACCAAAGTATCCAATCGCAAAAAGACCCACAAAAAGCCCTCTTCATCCATAAAAAAACCTGTTGCCAATACCTCCATGCCATCAACCAGTAATAGCTTTGAAGCCCTGATTCAACCGGAGGTTCACATCTTAGAAAACCTGGACCACCCCGAAGCAATTCCTAAGATGAATCCCCAACCCACTCCCTCAAGCTCAAAGAAAGCCCAAAAATCTACGCAATCCTCAGATCACAAATCTGCCCCTTCCAGTAAATCCCCAAAATGGAATGTTCAAGGAATGGAGGTAGATAGCATGCAACAGGAACCCACGACTGTAGAGGACACAGAGGTAGAGCGAGAAGAAGCCCAGCACATGGAAGAGGAGCCAGAGAGCTTCGACATTGGAGATCTGGATATACTGGGACTAGAACAAGCATGTAAGAAAAAAGAATATGATAAGATCCCAGAAAGGCAGCTGGAAAACTTAGAAGTCATTCTCTCCAGAGCACAGCAGCAAAGATCGCTAGGTATCCAAACTGGAAGTCAATGGGATGGAAGAAACATCTTCAAAGATAATAAAAAACAAGGAAGGAAAATAGATCTTCAAAGAACCATCCGCATAGGAGAGATGTTGGTGGAATCCGAAAGATATTCCAAGCTTACAAAGTATTACAATCCCCTACCCAACCATGCATCATGAAGCTCATTTCATGGAACATTAGAGGGCTCAACAACCCTGGGAAATATAGACTGATAAAAAACATGTTTCAACAGGAGAAACCTCAAGTATTCTTCTTGCAGGAGACCAAATGTAACTCTACAACACTGGATCAGATCCTTGCCAAAGCATGGCCAGGTAGCAAAGCGGTTGCAGTGGATGCCACAGGAGCATCAAGAGGACTGGCAATAGTGTGGGATGAAAGAGCCATAACACTTACTAACATTCATGCTAGTAAGCACTTTATTCAAGCCACCTTCCATATTATAGGGACAAATGTTCATGGACACATAACCAATGTCTACTTCCCCCAGGATGCAATAAGCAAGGTAGACATTCTGAATACTTTAGCTCAGATCAACTCAGAAAGAACTCATCCACTTTGGATTACAAGAGGAGATTTCAATATGATAACAAAATTGGAGGAAAAAAGAGGGGGAAGGGCCAAGCTGGACAATGAAAGCACTCACTTCAAAAACTTGATCCAAGACAACTGGCTCATAGATATTTCATTCAACAATGGAATATTCACATGGAACAACAAACGAGTGGGTTCTCATCAAATTGCCTCTCGATTGGATCGATTCCTGCTTTCTGACAATGCAATCCATCTTGGAGGGGACTTCTCGGCCTCAATCTTACTGCTCTCAAGCTCAGATCACTGGCCTATCGTGCTTCAATGGCAAAGACCGTGAAATAATACACGCAGGCCCTTTCGCTTCAAAGCCTTCTAGTTGACTCATCCAGACTTTCACAACCTGATTAATGTGGTTTGGAAAAATTTCAAACCGCTAGAAGGCACAAAAATGTATCAGCTCCAGCAAAAACTCAAAAATCTCAAGAATAACATCAAACAATGGAATCACTTTACCTTTGGCAATATTTTCCAAGCACAAGGCACTCTTGATCAAGAAATGAAAAGATTACAACAGAGAATCATTGTAGAAGGAAGATCTGAAGCCCTAGCAGAACAAGAAAGCCACCTACAATCGCAAATCTCAGAAAGAGCAAAGCAGGCAGAAATACTCTGGAAGCAAAAGTCACGAATCAGATGGCTTAAAGAGGGTGAACGCAACACAAAGTTCTTCCATCGCACTACTATCCAAAGGAGAATGCATAACAACATTTCTCACATCCAGAATCGGCAAGGGGAACAACTGGAAAAACACGAGGATATAGAATAGGAACTCCTCACCCACTTTCAGAAGGTGCACCAGGAACCTCAGATCAATTAGATGCTAGCTATAGAGAAAATCACCAAGAATATTCCTAAGATCATTACAGAGGAACACAATCAAATCCTTCTCAGGCCTATATCTTTACAGGAAGTGGAGACAGCTATGCGACAACTTAAAGTAGGAAAAGCACCTGGCCTAGATGGCTTCACATCCAATTTCTTCCACAACTTCTAGGAACTAATCAAGGAGGAAGTATGGCAAGTAGTTGAGGAATCCAGGACTACTAGATGGATGCTTCCATCTTTGAACGCAACCTTCATTGCCCTCATTCCTAAGGAAGATCATTGCCAAACCCCGGACAAATTCCAACCTATTGCACTATGTAATGTCATATATAAAATCATCTCCAAAGTTATTGCCTCATGACTGAAACCCCTGCTTCCATTACTTATCTCACCAGAGCAATCAGGATATGTGGAAGGAAGGCAAATCACGGATGGCATTATTCTCACTCACGAGATCATTCACTCTTTAAAGTAGTTCAAAAAAGCAGGTATGCTCCTAAAAATTGATCTCTCTAAAGCTTTTGATAGTTTAAGCTGGAAGTATATTCAAAAAATGTTGCTCGCCTTTGGCTTCACCCCCCCTTGGGTTAGGTGGATAATGAGTCTTATTACATCTACCTTCTTCTCAATTCTAGTCAATGGGATCTCGTCCACCCCCTTTCACCCATCCAGAGGCATTCGACAAGGGGACCCCCTCTCCCCCTTTCTGTTTGTCATTATGGCGGAGGGTCTTGGACGATACATCAAAGAAGCCCTTCATTCCCATCAATTAAGAGGCCTATCCTTTCCCAACACCCCTGCCTTTACCCACCAGCAATTCGTGGATGACAACATGTTATTTGGTCATCCCTCGGTCCAAGAAGCCCTCAAATTAAAATCCATTTTATCTGATTTTTCGGACGCCTCTGGAGCTTGCATTAACAAAGCTAAATCCCAATTTTTTTTCTTTCATACCCCTACTATAACCCAATCCTCAATTTCTAGGATCCTAGGCTTCTTGAAGGTGGTTCTCCCCTCCAAATACCTGGGTGCTCCTATGACTGCCTCTGCTTTAAAGCACTCATCTTGGCTTGTGCTCTTAGAAAAACTAGAAGCCTGTATCTCTTCTTGGACCTTCAGAGCACTCAACATGGCAAGTTGTCTAGTTTTAATCAAAGCAGTGTTACAATCCATGCCGCTTTACCTCTTTTCAGTTCTGGTAGCACCCAAATGGGTTCTCAAGGCAATCAAAAATCTTCAACGAGGCTTTTTGTGAGGAAATACGAAACAAAAGAGAAAATGGGCATTGGTAAAATGGGACACAGTATGCCTCCCGAAAAATTTCGGAGGTACTGGGTTACATGATCCTCAACACAGCAACATGGTCATGGGAGCACGTATCTGGTGGAAATGGATCTCAGACCCGCATACTCCTTGGGCTATCCTCTAGACAACAAAATATGCCAATAATAGACCAGTAGATGACTTAATTTTGCTCAAAGACGTTGGCCTAGGTTCCCTAATATGGAATGCAGCTAAACAACATAAAGATCTAATTCAATAGCACAGCTTTTGGGAAATCAAGAATGGTGACAGTGCAAGGTTCTGGGAAGATTCTTGGCAGCAACGACCCAAATTGAAGGATCTAATCACACCCCACCAACTACAGGATTGGGTAGAGCAACCGAGGATCAAGGTAAATCAACATTGGAAGCCCACTCACACCCAAGGATACAGGCAATGGATAAGCTCGAACCACATTCTCAGGCAAGGCACACAGTCCATCAAAGATAATCTAGGAACAGAGCTCTCAAACAAGAAAATACGCTACTCTGACAAGAAGGATATAATTAGATGGGGTTATGAAACGAGAGGAACCTTCACGTCACAAGAAGCTTATCATATAATTCATATAAACCACATAGTAAAGGATAATCTCTAGAACAAAGTATGGGATCCCCCAATTTGGCCAAAAATATTCACCTTCCTCTGGTTGCATTGTCAAAACAAAATCCTTACTTGGGACAACCTACGGAAAAGGAGCTTTCATGGACCTTCTATGTGCCCAAATTGTAAACAGGTAGAAGAAACTACTGAACATCTCTTAAACTCATGTCCATTGCCATATCGACTTTTGGAAAAAGTCAGCTTCAGATGCCAAAGAGATGGATGAAGTCAGGAGGATAGCACCAACACTATCTGCTCTTGGGCAACTCGTCCATACAAAAGAAAACTGCTAAATTCTCTATGGAAAATTATACCAGGTTTCCTCATGTGGACTGTCTGGAAAGAAAGAAATAGTAGCATTTTCAAGGACCACTCCTCTCCTTTAGAAGTCCTATGGAATAATATATGTCACAACCTTTGAGAAACCTTACTGCTCCAAACATGGCTTGATGATGATTTTCCCTCCACCCCATAGGAACAAAAAATATATGGGTAAATTGGAATCTACAGTGGAACCAGAAGCAGGAAAACCAAAGTAAAAACTCTCCTCCAACAGCGACACCTGACAGATGGACTCCCCCACCCCCACATATGATACAACTTAATTTTTATGGATCATCTAAAGGAAATCCAGGCTAAGCAGGATTTGGAGGAATCTTCAGGAATAAAAAAGGCATTGCTCTCCTAACTTTTATGGGTTCAATTGGTTGGGATACAAATAACTTGGCTGAATTAGAAGGCTTATGGCAAGGGCTCCTCCTTGCTCAACTCCATGTTTTCTTCCAAATTATAATTGAAGGGGATTCTCAGATTCTTATTAACATGGTTAATCATATATTACAGGGAACTCCATTAGATGGAGTTGGTAGCAGCTGGAGATTGGCTAAGCAGTTGGAGTAGATTGATAAATGGCTATTAACTCACAAAGCAGTCACCATTAAGCACATTCGTCGGGATGGTAACAGAGTAGCCGATTTCTTAGCTAACATAAAAGTGGATAGTGGAAAGACTCTTCATGTAGGAACACTTAACACTATTGCCACCACCCCTCAATTGCAGGATTACAATGATTTGATGCAAAATGAAAGGGAAAATGAAGAAGAAACGCACCTAGATGCAGGTGACTGCACTGCTAATCAATGTGATTAGATGGTCGGCCGGCGGACAGGATGGCCATATGGCTGCCAACGTCGTCCCCAACGCCAACCTCAAGCGAATTCACACCACCTTGCAGAGGACATTAAATGCCTCTGAAAGCCGAGCCACCTCCATCATTCTCATAGACATGGCCTCTGAAGAACAGTATGCAATTCCTCCCCTGCTCCATTGCGTCTACCCTCCGCAGGCTGCAGAACCTTGCATTCGCACTGTGACCGGCAGCAGATGCTGGTTGCTTCCTTGCCTTGATCTCGGCAACGGTTTTCATTTCTCTCACTCCAGCCTTTGCATCTCAGACCAGGCCCAGACCTCCCCTGCTCACTCTCTGCATCGAAACTCAATCAATCCCTTTGCTGTCACCCCAACTCTTAATCCTGCTATGGCTCGCATTAGGCATCGTATGCGCAGCAGGCATGGTGGAACTCGTGGAGGCATCATCTGCACACCAGCTTCGACTAGCTCTGCCACCGTTTCCCCTGACTCCTCCTCTGATATGCTTAATCCTCTCAACTCTCCCTCTCGCCGCTACCCAAACACCAGAAGCGGAAGGGGTCGTGTTGTTCACTCAGTGAATTTCCCCCTTCCACCGTCTCCTGCTCACCATAGCACTCAGTTCCGCTTCCGCAGCTCCTTAAACTGGCCTGTTATCACTGCTACTGTGACCTTCTCCTTCTCGGAAGAGACTGAGCCGCAAGCTCCTCCGTCTGGGCACAATGACAAGCAAAGCAGAGCAACTCCAAGCAGTTGTGGTATTAGCATTCCTGGCAATCGGCATCCTGGTGAAGGCAAAGCGGCTCTGCATGGCGAAGCTGTAGCTAGCATTCCACCAGCTGAGGACGGCAGACATGGTGACACAACGGCATCGGGAAGCAGACAGCCTGACACATCTGAAAGGCAGATAGGCACAGGTGGCACTGAGGAGGCTCCTCCAGCTCAGGGTAGTGGCGTGCTAGATGCAGATGATGACTGGTACCAATTCGCATGTCGAATCGAAGAGGAACCAGCACCGGAGAATCTCCAGTCTTAACGCGTGGCATCCAATCATTCTTTTTGCCAGGTGGATGTGTTTAAGTTTGAACAGTCTTTTTCGGTTAACTGTTTTTTATTCTAGACATGCAATATCTCTCTCTGTTAGTTTGGATAAACAATGATTACCCATGTGGGTTCTTTGTGGTTTACTAGACTGGTTTCCCCTATGTTGGGGCAATAAAAAACAGACAGATTCATTTTTGTGATGATTGATGCTCAACAATTTTGAGGTCAAGCTTTTCTATAACTTTTTGTATCATATTAATAGAACAATATTACTTAGAAAAAAAAAACATGAAAGAGTAAAAGTTCAATTAACTTGTACATAAATAAATAAATAAAATTAACATTAATCAAACGTACAATTTCAATGTATTACCATGTAAGTTTCATCCTTGAGTTTCATTTTGTCTTGAAGCTTGATAATAACATTGCAAATTGTGTGTCCAAATGAAATATCACAAATCTCCAAAATGGTGATGTTGTGAATTCTTGAAATCTCGTAACCAGTTTACTAATAGCTTGATAATTATAATGTTCACTATCATATCCAATGCTTGGTAAATTGAAACCACAATGAATACTCCATTAGGGATTACTCCATTTTAGATATGAGTTTTGCAATGTCTTCACAAGTAACTTGCATTATTTGGTATTGGATAGTCTGGATCCCATTCCAAATGAAATGTTAAGACTAGGATCAAGTTCAACATTCTTAAGATGATGCTTTCTCAACCTCTCGAACTTAATTTTTTTAATAAAGTTTTTTGCATCCTTCTTTGACATCTTTAATGAAATAAAAAATATATGTATAAGTAGTAAAATAAAAATACTATACATATGAATAAAAATGAATTTATAAATAATCATACATTTTTGAATGCAATATAAAAATATTTTAGTGTTGATGTATAACTTGAATCTAGGTAGTTGTGTACAACATCATCCCAACTCTATTCACTCAACAACTTAACCAGATGTTTTTATATTTTCATATAAACCTTATGATTGAATAAATAAAGTAAAAAAAATTAATATAGTGATATGTATAACAAATACTACCAACAATGATATGTTATATCCAAAAGAAAATTATAATAAAAAAATAAGTAAAAATAATTCAACAAACTAACTTTTGAAATTCTTTGCACATTTCGTCCAATGATAATTCACCTAGCTTCACACGTGATAATATTGATTTGACAAGCTTGTCATCCTTCACTCCTTGCATTGTTCTCCAAGGTGTGATAGTCTTATCATCTAGAAGGTGATTGATTTCAAGACTTGTCTTACTCCTAATAAATATTAATGGTTTAGACATTTTAACCTTTTGGTTTTTTATCATTATGTTCTCCCACATATCGAAAATCACATTAATCAATTCCCATATCTATCCAATTATAAATTCTGACTAGAAAATGTTATCCATACCTATGAATATATCTAAATTTACTTTCCACCTTTTGAATTGATTTTTTCCTCAATTTGATAATCTATTTGCATAAAAATTTCCTTCTTAAAGTTTAGACTAACCTTTCTCTTAACCCCACCAGATTTTTCTTCAAAGTCACTATGAATAAATATGACCCTTTGAATGAAGGTCATAGATATCCTATACTCGTTATTTGTATTATGATCACATGCTAATAAATTTTCTTTTGTATCTATTAAACCAGTATAAATGATACATTTTATTGTTTCAAAAATCTAGTTTTTTTTTTCTGAAGCAAGAGACGATCCTTCTATTTCATTAAGCCAAAAATAATGTTATAAAATTTACAAGAAAACTTTCCTCTTCATGGACTTAGGAAAAACCAGGGGCATTCTGCGATCGACATAACCCTCACCCCTACAATATTCATTACCAAACTCTCAAATAACACGATAAGTTGGACTATATGATTCTCCAACCAAATGGAAAACTCTGCTAACTCCCAAACGTCACTGCCCTGAAAAGCTACAACAGTCACCACCGTCCTTCCTTCTCTTACCAACCAACGGATGAGGGAAAAAACACCCTAATAAGACTCGTGGAGAAAAAGACATGGCCCCACAAAATAGCACAGTCATTTCTAACCGTCGATTCGGTCGGCGAAATCCAACGGCCAGGAGCAATATCGCATTGCCAAGATGACCGATCATTAGTGCGCGATGGAGGGTGATATTCCTTACCCCTTGCCATGTGTTGGAAGCCTAATGGAATCACTTCCAAATCTCCAATACCATTTACTGCTCAGGAGCCATGCGATCACCTGGAAACTGCTTTGTGCACGGTTTTCTGTTCTGAAAGTGGATTGGAGGTAAATTTCAACTGCTAGAAAAATCCAACCTCCCTTCCCACGCAATATGACTTCGAAACTTGCACTGGAGACTATGGCCGACTGAAAATTGACCCCTGTATTACAATCCAAAAAAATGTGGAGACTGGTCAACTTACACTGGGGTGTTTTGTGGCCAATCTTTGCTTAACCTTCGCCAAGGTACATACAAGAATACTGTGATCGATCTCATTGAGATAACTTCATTCTGTGCCTATCACCCTGGCCCGGTATCTAAAAGTTTCTCTGTCCTCTACCACTTTCTCATTGCAGAGAGCTTTTAATCTGCTCTGAGGCATCTCCTGCCACTTCATCTCAATCCTGCATTCTGAATTAGTCACTCCTTGGCTGGCCAGTACATTCGCTAGTTTATTGGCTTTTCGTTGTACATGGTTGAAACTAGCAGTTCGAAGACTTTGGAGATATTTTTGAATTCTTTGGTAAACTTGGATTAGTCTCTAGTGTTTCGATACTTTCTCCGGCGTTGTTCCATAACTGATTCTCTTTACAGAGTTTATGGTGATCTCTGAGTATGCTTCTATAATGACATTTGAGAAATTTTCCAGTTTCAGGAGCTCTAGACATTGTTCCAATGCCATTAATTTAGCCATATTGTTGGTGGCTTTTCCTAAATGGCATTGGAAGATAAAGATGATGTTTCCTTCATCATCTCTTAACACCCCTCCATAACCAGCTATTCTAGGGTTTCATTTTGAAGCACCATCAATATTGCATTTTAGACAACCTTTGGTGGAGGATGCCATAACTCCTTTTCTGTTTCCATTGCTATTTCCTTCCTGTTTAGTCCTTGGGGAATGATCTCTTGCATTTCCAGTTGCCAGAGAGTTCTCAACTCAATCTCTGTGGGGTGATTCTTGGGGTGATTGCGAACAATGGTGCTAACTACCTCCTTAATCTGTTTCAAGATTAGATCCAACAGGCGAAGAGGGATAGTTTTTTCATCCTTGAAAATTATTTTGTTCATTTCTTTCCAAACATTCCAGATAATGAAGCTTGGTGTAAAGGCCTAGGCCAAATTAATGAGCTCATTCTCCGTAAAGTTTCTTCTCCACTTGTTTAGGGTATTAATGATGCTTCCTTTATCCCTGTCTGTTTGTTGAAAAATGGTTGCAAGAGAATCCCACAACCAAGTGGTGTAAGTGTAGCTGTTGAGAATATGCTCCATTGTCTCCTCTTGAGCTTCACATAGCTGACATCTAGAAGGCCCCATAACACCCCTTTTCCTAATATTTTCCCAAGTCAAGATTTTCTTGTGATGTACCAACCACATGAAAAGCTTGATCTTCATCCATCCTTGATGATGCCAAAGTTGTTGCTAGGACTTGTCTGGAACACAGGAATCTATCTCCAGGATAATTCTTTTTGCTTCCTTAAGATTAAAGGTGCCTTCTTTATTGAGGCCCCATCTTAACTGATCCTGCCCTTCTAATACCAAGATATTCCTTTTATTTAACATGCTCATGAGTGCCTCTGCTTTTATTTTTATGGGGTTGTCATCTTTGGAATATATGCTTCTCTAGCTTCTCCACTTTCCCGAGTAATGAGGAAGATCCCAAAAATCCTTTACTTTCTTTAATCCTTGGGAGTCTGTTTCCTGCTTGAGGCTCATAAAGTCCTCTCTTAACATCTTTAGTTCCTTTTCCCATTTGTCTTCCTAGAAGAGAGCTAGATCTCCTGCTCTGATTTCCCATAAACTGTTTTTTTGTACTAGGCTTCTATTTTTCGAGGCTTTATTCTAGATGTAAGAGCCCTTTATGATTCCAGACATTCTTATAAGATCACTTGTTTTCCAGGAGCTTGCATATTTTTCTTTTCAGGTCTTAGCCCATTGAGCTCCTGGCTCTTTAACCCATTGCCACCAAAGCTTGGCTCTTAAAGCTTTACTAAGAATCTCATGATCATCTAAGCCTAGACCCCCATGGCTCTTGGGTTTACAGATTTTATCCCAAGAAACAAGGGCCCATTTCTTCCTTGTTTCCTCCTTGCCCCAAAGGAAGTCTCTTTGGATATTCCTAAATTGCTGTAAGACACCTTTGGGAGCTGGGAGGGCTAATAATATGAAAACAGGAATTAATTGAAGAATAGCCTTTGTCAAAACCAACCTACCAGCTAGGTTCAACGATCCGATGGTCCATTTTTTGACTTTGTCCTGCATATTATTGATCAACGGTTCCCAGATACTCTTGTGCATTGGTCTGGCCATGAGGGGAATTCCCAAATACTTTAAAGGGAGGGAATCTCTTTGAAAACCAAGAATTCTCGAGATATTTCTCTGAATTGCAATGTTGGTATTTAAGAAGAATATCTTTGATTTAGAGAGATTAACTGCCATACCTGTAGCCATGGCAAATTCATTCAGGATTTTTTTGTAAGCTGAAGCTTCTTTGATTGTGGGAATTCCTTATAGCATGGTATCATCTACAAATTGTTGGTGATTCAATGCCTAACTGTTCTCCGTTAATTGAAGCGCCTTAATCTTGCCCATGACCTTGGCCTATTTTATGGACCTACCCAGTCCTTCCATCATAAGGATAAAGAGAAAGGGGGAGAGTGGGTCTTCCTACTTGAGGCCTCTATAAGGAGTAAAGATATTTGAGGGCGATCCATTCACCAAAATCGAAAATCTGGAAGAATTTACCAGAACCATAACCCATCTGACCTAGTTGTGGTCGAACCCAAAAGTAGTAAGGACCTTCTTGATATAAATCCAATTCACCTTGTCATATGCTTTGGCAATATCCAATTGCATGATCATTCCAGCCTGCCTCTTGCTGGTTAGCGTGTGAACCACTTCGTGGGCTTCAATAATGTTATTTAGAATTTGTCTGCCTTCCACATAACCATATTGTTCCCCTGAAATTAAAGAAGGAAGTAGAGGTTTGAGTCTGCTAGCTAATACTTTGGATATTATTTTGTATACCACATTACATAAAGCAATGGGTCTGTACTTATCAACAGTCAGGGCTAAATCCTGTTTGGGGATCAGGGAAATGAAGGAGGTGTTGAGGGCTTTTAGAATAGTCTTGTTTCTTTTGGAATCCTCCACAATATTCAGAATATCCTATTTGACAATATTCCAGCAATCCTTAAAAAAATCTACATTGAAACCATCAGGTCCTAGAGCTTTGCCATTCTGCATATCTTTGAGAACCTCACTAACTTCCTCTTCAGTTACTAGTCTATTAAGGTTAAAATTGTCCTCTCTAGACACTAGCTTAGGGATATGTCTTGTAATTTCCTTGATGCATTGCTCTCTGTATGAATTTTTTTCCTTAGAGATGCCTCTGAAATGCTGGACCGACATAGCTTTGATATTCTTATGAGAGATCTAAAGCTCCCCATCCTCATTCAATATCAAAGAGATTATATTGTGAGCTCTATTAGCCATGGTGGATCTATGGAACAGTCTAGTATTACATTCACCTTCTTTGAGCCATTGAACTTCGGACTTTTGTCTCCAAAATATTTCCTCTTGTTTGCATAATTTCTCCCATTCTTGATGGTGTTTGTTAGCTTGATCACTTTTGACTTTATCAAAACCATCTATGATCAATGATTGGTTGAGTTCCTGTAGTTTGGTTTCCACTTATTTTTTGTCCACAAAAATGTTACCAAAATCATTCTTGTTCCATTCTTTGAGTTTGAGTTTAATGTGCTTTAGTCTTTTATGTAGTAGGAACATATTTGTGCCCTGTATCTGCAAATCTTCGGACCACCATTTTTCAATGTTGCTGATGAAATGTGGGTGGGAGAGCCATATATTCTCAAATCTGAAGGGTCTATTCCTGGGGGAATCGATCCCCTTGATTTCTAATTGAATCGTCCAGTGATCAGAGCGTCCAAAGGGGAGAAATCTAGCTATTATTTCTCTATCTATAAGCATAAGCTCTTCTGAGATCATAAATCTACCTAACTTGGAGGCGACTTGTGCCTCACCTCCTCTTTTGTTGTTACAAGTAAAAAGGCCATTGTGCGTTTCTGAGTCAACCAATTTCATATTGTCTGTGAAGGTTTGGAACACTAAGGAATCTTTACTTAGCATTCTGGTACCTCCTTTTTTTTCCAAAAGAGATTTAATCATGTTAAAATCCCCTCCCATGGCCAAAGGTATTCCTTCATGTATGCTCCAAAGATCCACAAGGGAGTCTAGAAATCTAAGTTTATCATATATTCTTTGAGGACCATAAACATTTGTGACAAGGAAGGTATTTAAAACCCCTACTGGTTGAATAATTACTGATAAATAATTTCTTGATGCCTCCACATCTATTATGCTTACTTTTTGGGGGTTCCAAAGAGTGAGAATGCCCTCCGCTGTGTTCTCTGCTTTAACTTCTAGAAACTCAAATCTATTAAGCCATTTGCTATGGATTTTTTTTAATTTCTGAATGGATCATTTTGTTTCCTGGATGAAGATTATATCTGACATTGCTAATTTCATTATGTTACTAAGCATTCTTTTTTTTCTTTTACTACCTAGACCTCTGATATTCCAAGATATGAACTTCATAATTAAAGATTTGTAATGGAGTAACTAGTTAGGTCTTTCATCTTACCTAAATCTATCATTAGCTTTCCACACTCCATCAAGAGCTCATTCTGCTTCTTCCTACCCCTCTTCTTTCCTAGATTTCTAGTAGCTAATCATAGAGTTGATTTCATAGTTTTCACACCTCTATGCTCCTGCTTGTTAATGTTTTTTTTCCTTTATCTAACCACTTTCCTGAGTTTTCCATAAAAACAACTGCTGTATTCTGTTGCATTCTTCTTGAGGTAATGAATCTATTCCTCATGTGGTTCCTTGCATCAAGAATCCTTCTAGATCTAGATGTTCCTTATCGAGAATTTCCTATAGTTCACGATCTTCCAGATCTATTTCACTCTAGGTTATTTCCTGATCCATCTCCAATTTTGTTTCACTCGTCATAGTCTCTTTCTGATAACCAATATCTTGTGTTTGGTTGTTGTCTTCTTCTTTCTCTTTTTCATTAGGACCTTCCTCCTAAGATTGGTTTTCTTTCGTAATTTCTTCATTCTCTTATAGCACTGGAAACTTGTTCTGACTGACCTTCTTCCCCTCGTTATGTTGTTGCTTTAGACCCTTTTCCCCCTTTTCCTCTACTTGCCACTTTATGAAATCTTTTTGTGCCCTTCATTGTATTAGGTTTACTTTTGTTGTCTGCTTTACTAAGAGGGCAGTCTCTGAACAAATTTCCATTTTCATGGCATCTATGGCATCTGAACGAGATATGCTCATAGTCCACTATCTGCACCCACTCCTCATCAAAAACTTCCAATATGACTTCATTCAGAAGAGCTCCTGACAGATCCATTTCCACAGATATCCTTGCAAAGGAGGTATATTTCCCTCTTCTTGTGGCTTTAGAAGCTCTGACAAAATGACCTAGTTTATTGCCAATGGCAGCTAGCGATTTAGTTTTCCAATAATCAAGAGGTAGAGAATAGAGCCTTACCCAGACTGGTACCGATGTGAAAGTCTCCCGCTCTGGAACAAAGTTCATCATCCAAGGCCGCATATAGAGACCGGCTGTTGCATAAAAGTAGGGTCCTCCTTCAAATACTCTATCTTTATCTTCGATGTTTGAGAACACCACTGTGAAGAATCCCTTTGACCCAAGATGTAGGTCAATGCTTCCTTTGGGTTTCCAGTGATACTTGATCCACATCTGTAAAGCTTTTTCAGTGGGCCATAATCCCATGAATTTACAGATGATAGCGTAAGTCCCCATGTGTTCCCTGTGCGCCTGCAGAGCAGGATCATTTAATATTACTCTAGGAGTGATCTCTGCTTTTGGTCTGCAAGGTCCCTTTTGTTTTTTGTCTCTTGTTCCTTGACTTTTGTCTTCTTCCTCCTTGTCCTTTGTGCTACTGTTTTCCTTGGTATTTGTCCCCTCTGTCTCCTTTTCATTATTCCTTTTCTCTTCCTCCGCAAAATCTTTGATGTTCACGAGTGGTGTCTTTCCCCTGCTGGCTACGGTGTCCTTGTAGGAGGGAGTAGCGCTCCCTCCTCTGCGGCCCTCCATTAGGATCGACCTCTGCTACTCTTTGTAACTCTAGCTAATGGCTCTTCGTTCCTTCACATCTTTGTGAAAATTTTTTCGTTTCAAAAATCTAGTTACTAAGATATTCCTCCATTAATTTTATTTTATCCTTGGCGAAATGGTTCCCTCCAATTACATAAAATTTGTGTTCAAAAAATCTTGACCTATCAAATTCCTCATTGTTGGGAATTGGAATTGGATCAACAAGAATCACATAATCAACCACATCTGAATATGGATTATACCTAACCATTATTTTCAAGTTATGAATATGCAGGTGGTGTTTCTTTCTAATTTGATTTTTAGATTATCTTTCATTTGGATTATAGAATTGGATAACATTAAGTTGAAATGCACATCCACCATCAATTAAGTTTTTCTTCATCAATTGATTTCAAATGGAATTTTGTTTTATTTTAATAGTTCCATCCTCTAAATCATCAACTAGCATTATGATTTCACCGCTTCCTTTTGAGATTTCATTATTATCTTCACTATTGCCCATGATTTTTTCTGAATGAAAAACTTTTTATTTCTTCCTTTGTTCGATCATCATATTTTCTTCTAGATAAGCAATCTCCTCATCCTCAATTGGAAGAGAGATATTCGTGGGTATTTTTGGTTTTGGTCTTTTATGGTTTTTCTTCTTTTCAACAACAGTTCAAATCTCATTCTTTGTAATAGGAACATATTATTTAGCTTCAATTTCTACATCTTCAAAAGTAACTTGCCTAGCTTTACTAGATTAATCAGGTAGATGCATTCTTTTTTGATCCCATGTATGTACTCTAGTGGTTTCATGAACTATTGTTCTTTGCTTCCTTCTCCTATATTCTTATGTCTCTATGCGGATACAACTAATCACATTCTTAATATCTCTCTCTACATAGTAAATTCCCCACAACATAATTGAAATATTCTCAGCAAGATCCTATCAAACAAAATATAATATGTCAATAATAAATAAGTAAATAAAAAACTATAATAATAGTTACAATAATTAAAAACACATTAATATAAATAAGTAAAGTTATAGTGTTATTTGTAATGTATTTTACGATTTCTTCACACATCTTTGTAGAATATTCATCCATGTCATACTTGATCATTAAGAAATGATATCTAACCTTCTCACGTGACTTGGGCAGTTTTGTAAGAACATAAACAATATTTGTATTCGACACCAAACATATGTCTCATACTTTTCCCATCACCTCATAACTTCCACCATTATAAAACATACCACCATATAGATATATTTGCATACCTTCATTAGTTTCCCTATCTTTAACATGTCATGTAAATTTTGTTTTATTTATTTCTCATGTTGTATTCCATTTTGAAATAATCTTCAATTCATTTGAGGGGCCACTTGCTTGACTTTTCCCATGTGTCTCTATTCGGTTCGAATCAATATTATTCATAGAGGGTCCAACTACAAATTTAAATGATGTAATTGTTGACCTTCTTCTAGAAACATTCATAAAGGCCTTCTTTGATGTTATTTTCTTATATATATATGTATATATATATATATATATATATATATATATATATATATATATATATATATATATATATATATATATATCAAAGTTAATTATAAAAAAACACATCTTAATTAAACAAAAAAAAATATAATTAAATATATTTATTATAATTTAAGTAAAAATAAAATAAATAAACTTCAAATGTAAAAAAATAAAGTAAATAACAATAACACATATAACAATTAAAACTTAATTTGAAAATGTTGAATGCTTTTTTAAAATAATAAAAATTAAAAAAAAAATTATGTCAGGCAGGCGAGCTCGTAGCTTGGCAATCCTTGCCTCGCTGAGGGATCGATTTCAGAAATCGGCCCCCTCCTACCAGGGGATCGACTGTCCTTGGGTGGCTTAGCTAGGGAATCTCCCCGCCAAACTAGGTGAGGGAGGCAATTCCCATAATCACCCACCTTGCCCAGCGGGGAGCCGACAAGCCTTGCACATGACTAGATAGGTCATATGTCGGCCTGATTCAGGCGTGCCCACACACAAAAAATATATTTTGAAAAAAATATATATACTTTTTTTAATAAACGTGTGTGTATCCCAGAGGAACCCAATAGCCTTTCTAACATGTAACTACTTGTAAACCTCCAGGGGTTTACGACCTATCCTCTTTGTCATAAATTTCTCACCTTAGGGGGATTTGAACCTAGGTCTACCTTGTTTCAGTGATTTCCTAAATTTCAAGTTATGAATGTAGTTGCCCCTGAAGACAAATAAAAAAAAAAAAATATGATTTTTAAAAAAAAAAAAATTGACCACTTATTTTTCCATTTCGAAACCCTAAAAATATGATTTTTCATATTTGTTCTCCTAAAAATCCTACATAATATAAGTTTTTTTTTTTTTTTTTTTTGTACTTTTCTATCAAAATCTAAACAATTTGATTTTTTTACGTGGGTTTTCCCCCAAGATATGATTGAAAAAACATTCTTGGAAAAAAAACAGTAAAGAAAATTAGTTTTTCAGCATAAAATCAATAAACAACCTATTTTTTGCCAAATTCCTCTTTAAATGGTCAAAATAGAATGAAGACTAACCTCTGAAATGTGAAAATCTCCTGTTGAATGTCTTATCAATGATAATGTAGCTTCTTTTCAAAATCACTCTAATTTTTTTAACGAAACCTCCAAAAGACTTGATGTGATGTAAGGAATAGAAACAATGAAAGTTATTATATAGCAAAGATTATGGGATTACTTTATCGATTCTTGAATGTGGGATTAAAATTAGAATTAAGAAAATTTAATACATATTTAATATTATACGGTTAAACTAACTTTTGTTAAATGTGGGATAAAAATTCAAATATAAATTATAAAAATTAATTTAATTACCTAGTTAATGTTAAATAATTTAAATAAAAGATTTATTTTAATTTCTAAGGAATGCATTCAAGGAAAATTTTTGTGGAAATTTTGAATAGAAAGTAGGGTAAAATTTTCTAGACAAAATTTTAGTAGAATGTTTTCAAATAAATTTTATAGGGAATTTTTGGAGGGAAATATTTAAAATAAAAGTTTTGGAGGGAAAAATTTCAGCAAAAAATTTTGGGGCGACACTTTCGAGGGGAAATTTCATTCTCTAAGTTATAAATTGTCATTGGGAGAGAGTTCATTTGTATTATTCAAAATATCTTGTTTGAAAGTCATGGATTTTTCTTCTAGTGAAGCTTTTCTTTCTGGAGCATCGACATCTTCCCCACATAACAACTTTATTCACATTGATGAATATAACAAGAATTCTTTCACTATGAATAGAAAGTCAAATTTTCCACTTAGTCCTAATCCTAAGGATTGTGAGAGCAGCTCTAATGAATGGAAGGACGAACAATTTCTTGTAAATAGAGAGTCAAAATTTCCACTTAGTCGTAATCCTAAAGACTATGAGAGAAAAACTAACGAAGGGAAGGATGAAGACTTTCTTGTAAATTGAGAGTCAAATTTTCCACTTAGACCAAATCCTAAGGAATATGAGAGCAACACTAACAAAAGGCGGGATGAATAATTTCGAGTAAAGAGAGAGTAAAATTTTCCACTTAGTCCTAATCCTAAGGGTTATGAGAGGAACACTAATAAATGGAAAGATGAAGAATTTCCAATAAATAGAAAGTCAAAATTTCCATTTAGTCCTAATAATAAGGACTATGAGAGTAGCATCAATGAACGCCAAGATGAGTAATTTCCAGTAAATAGAGAATCAAATTTTCCACTGAGTCCTAATCCTAAGGATTATGACAACACCACTGATCAAGGGGAGGATGGAGAATTTCTAGTAAATAGAGAGTCACATTTTCCACACAATCCTAATCCTAAGGATTATGAAAGCACCATTTTTTTTGCTAATGCAAGGGTCCGACCTTCTAATTCATAAATAAAGTACAAAATCTACTTCTATCCACAAAGAGTTGTGGACCAAGGAGGAGACCACAAATCAAACAGAGAACAAGCCTGAGGCAAAAGACCCTACCCCAAAAAACTCAACTTCTAGACTCTTAAAGTCAAAACAAGGATGAAGCCTGCAACGTAACCAAAACAATTAGCCTCTCACCTGTGACAAAATTCCTCCCGCCAAGAAAAGGAGCATAAAATCTTCCTGCTAACTTCTAGACAAGCCGCTTTAATCATCACCGTCGATCTTACTGACCCAATCTAATGACAGAGGACTAATTTGCCTAGTCAAGGAGCACTGTACTTACCCGCCTAGACAACCAACTTGCACGATCAATCATAGCGGTCGATCTGCCTCGCTGGATCTGACGACAGAGGTTCATATCACGCCGACCAATATCACTGAACTTTAGCGTGTGATGAGGGCGGTACTTTAGCTGACCCCACCGCCATGTGTCGCCTACTGTATGGAATTGCTTCCAAAACAGAAATACCATTTCCTGCTTGCGAGGCCACGATCGCTAGAAAACTGCCCCCTACATGGTATATCGTGCATGGGCGGAAAACCCATGGTAATGCGGCCGCTGATAGTGTCCGGGTTCCATCCTTCTGAAATGTCTCCTCCTCCAGAACTGAGGCAAGAAGAAATGCCCGCTGACCTGCCCATCTTCGAAGAACCAGAGCCACCCAACTAGCTCCCACCGGGAGTCGCTGAATTAATCGGACTCCGACTCCATGGCTCTACTCCGAAACACAAACCTGTCTTCATCTGCCTGGTCATTACAAATAATTTTTAACCTACTCTGAGGCAACTCTTGCCAGCTCATTGCCATCCTGTTCTCTGTGCTGATCACACCTTGATTAGCCAGAAGATCCGCCAATTTATTGGCCGATCTACGAACATGTTTGAAGCTAACTGTACGAAGGCTCTAGAGATGTTGTTGAATCCATTGAAAGCCCTGAATCAACCTCCAGTTCCTTGAGACTTTTTCCGGCTTTGATCCCCAGCTGATTCTCTTCACCGATTTGATGATTAACTCAGAATTGGCTTCAACTATCACATTTTTTCAGTTCTCCTGTTCCAGGAGATCTAAACATTGCTCCAAAGCCATCAATTCCACCATTTTATTGGCGGCTTTCCCTAAATGAGAGTAGAAGATAAAAAGGACTCTTCCATTCTCATCCCTTAACGCTCCTCCATAACCTACAGTACCTGGGTTGCCTTTAGAAGCCCCATCAATGTTGAATTTCAAAAATCCCTTAGGGGGAGGATGCCAGAAATCTTGCTCAGAATCTAGGGAGAATACAGCCCTATCCAGTCCCTGAGGAATAAGTCCCTGCAACCCCAACTCACTGAGAATTCTCAAATCAGCCACTGAAGGTGGGTTCTTAGGGAGAGTTCGCACAATAGTGTCGACCGTTTCCTTGAGTTGATTTAAGATCTGCTCTAAAAGGCATTGGAAAGGCTTCTTTTCATTCTTGAAGATTCTATTGTTTCGTTCTTTCTAGACATTCCAAATAATGAAGCTTGGAATGATGGCCCATGTTGAGCTAAGAATTTCATTATCTGAAATGTTTCTTCTCCATTTGTTTAGGGTATTGATGATACTCCCTTTGTCCCTATCAGTCTGTTGGAAAATGGTGGCAAAAGAATCCCACAAACTGGAGGTGAAAATGCAGTTGTTGAGAAGGTGCTCCATAGTTTCCTCTTGGGCTTCATAGAGCTGACATTTGGAAGGCCCCATGATACCCCTCTTCCTAATATTTTCCCAAGTCAGAATTTTCCTATGTTGAACCAGCCACATGAAGAGTTTAATTCTCATCTAGCCTTGATGTCTCTATAGGCCTTGTAAATCTTATCCGGAGCTTGAGAGTTAAGGTCAAGGAGAATGAGTTTAGCTTCCTTGAGATTAAAGGCTCCCTCATTATTGTTGCCCCATCTTAGTTGGTCTCATCCCTAAAATCAAAGTTCCACCAGGTTCTCCATTTTCCCATACTGCTGGTTTGATCCCAAAAGTATTTTACTTTAGCTAACCCTTTGGTATCTGTCTCTTCCTTGAGATCCCTCAAATCTCCTTTTAACATTATAGGTTCTTGTTGCCATCTGTCCTCCCAGAATAGGGCTAGGTTTCCATCTCTGATTTCCCAAAAACTATTTCCTTGTATTAAGCCTTGGTTATCCCATGCCTTATTCCAAATGTGTGATCCCTTTCTATGTCTGACATTCTTATTAGATCATTGTTTTGCCAATTTCTGGCATATTTTTCTTTCCAAATTCTAGGCCACTAGGACTCTAGGTCTTTTACCCATTTTCACCATAATTTAGCTTCTAAAACCTTGCTTAGAATCTCAGTATCATCTAAACCAAGCCCTCCATAGTTTTTAGGTTTGCTGATTTTTTCCCATGCTACCAAGGCCCATTTCTTTTTTTCTTCCCCCTTGCCCCAAAGAAAGTCTCTTTGTATGGTTCTGAATTGATGTAGGACTCCTAATGGTGCCGAGAGAGCTGATAGCATAAAGACTGGGATTGATTGTAGTACAACCTTGGTTAGCACCAACCTACCAGCCAGATTTAATGACCTAATAGTCCATTTCCTGATTTTGTCTTGCAATTTGTTAATCATTGGTTCCCAGATGCTCTTGTGTAAAGGTTTGGCTGTAAGAGGAACTCCCAAATATTTGGAGGGGAGGATCTCCCTTTGAAATACCAAAATTCTGGAAATATTTCTCTGAATAGCAATGTGAGTATTAAAGAAAAAAATCTTAGATTTGGAGAGATTAACTTCCATACCTGAAGCCATGGCAAAATCTCTCAGGATTTGCTTATAAGCTAGAGCTTCTTTGATCGTGGGGATACCTTGCAGCATGGTATCATCAACAAATTGTTGATGAGTTAAGGTCTGACCACCTTTAGAAAGTTGGATACCTTTGACTTTCCCAACTATTTTAGCATGCTTGATAGATTGACCGAGCCCTTCCATCATGAGTATGGAGAGAAAGGGAGAGAGTGGATCTCCTTGCCTAAGGCCTCTTGAAGGAATAAACGTTTCCGAGGGAGATCCATTAACAAGAATTGAAAAACTGGGAGAAGTTACTAGGGCCATTGCCCATCAGATCCAGTTACGATCAAACCCAAAAGCAATGAGACCTTTTTTGATATAGGTCCAGTTCAACTTATCATAAGATTTGGCTATATCTAATTGCATGATCACTCCAGCTTTCCTATTGATTGTCAGCGAGTGCACCACCTCATGAGCTTAAATGATGTTGTCGAGGATTTTCCTACCTTCCACATATTCAGATTGTTCAACTGACACCATGGTAGGAAGAAGATGTTTGAGTCTATTTGCCACAACTTTGGATATTATCTTGTAGACAACATTGCACAAGGCAATGGGTCTAAACCTATTAGGAGTTTGGGCCAATTCCTGTTTAGGGATCAAGGAGATAAAGATAGTATTAAGCACCTTCAATATAGTTTTGTCCCTCCTGGAGTCTTCCACAACATTCAGGATGTCCTATTTTATTATATTCTAGCAAGCTTTAAAGAAATCTACATTGAATCCATTCGAGCCTGGGGCCTTACCATTTTGCATTTCTTTTAGGACCTCACTCACCTCCTCTTCCGTCACTAGTCTGTCAAGGTTGAAGTTGTTCTCTCTAGAAACTAGCTTGGGTATATGTCTTGATATACACCTGATGGATTGCTCTCTGTCTGAACAGGTTTCCTGTGCAATACCATGAAAGTGCTGAACCAGCACTGCTTCTATTTCTTCATGAGAATTGAGAAGGTTACCTCCCTCATCCTTGATTGAAGAAATCCTGTTGTGAGCTCTGTTCGCCATAGTGGATCTATGGAAAAATCTAGTGTTACGTTCTCCTTCTTTTAGCCATTGCACCCTGGATTTTTTCCTCCAAAAAGTCTCCTCTTGTTTACATAAGTTCTCCCATTCTTGATGATATTTGGTTGCCTGATCACTTCTATCTTTATCAAAACCCTCCATGATAAGGGTTTGGTTGAGCTCCTGCATTTTTCCTTCAACATATTTTTTTGCTACAAAAATATTTCCATATTCCTTCTTGTTCCATTTCTTGAGCCTGAGTTTGATATGTTTTAGCCTTTTTTGAAGAAGGAACATCCTTTTGTCCTAAATATTCAAATTTTCTGCCCACAAAATAGCTATGTTGTTGCTGAAATCTGGGTGGGAGAGCCAGACGTTTTCAAATATGAAAGATCTATTCCTGGAGGCACCAATGCTCTAAATTTCCAATTGTACCAGCTAGTGATCAAATCCTCCAAATGGTAGAACTTTAGCAGCTATGTCCTTGTCCTTGAGCATGAGATCCTATGAGATTATGAATCTATCTAATTTGGAGGCCACCTAAGATTCTCCTCCTCTTTTATTGTTCCAAGTAAAAGTGCCATTATTCATTACTATATCCACTAGCTTCATATTGTCTATGAAGGTTTAAAAAGCGCAAGAGTCTTTATTTAGAATTCTTGTACCCCCTTTTTTCTCCGACAACAATTTGATCATATTGAAATCACCCCCCATGATCCAAGGGATTCTTGCATATCTTTCCCTGAGATCCTTCATGGAATCTAGAAGCTTGAGTTTGCCATCCATCCTTTGGGGGCCATATACATTCATGACCAAGTAAATATCCTTATCTCCCACTAGTTGCATGACCACTGAAAGATAATCCCTAGATGCCTCAACATCTATAATGTCAATTTTTTGGGGGTTCCAAAGTGTGAGAATACCTCCTGTTGTATTCTCTGCTTTGACTTCCAAAAACTAAAATCTATTGAGCCATTTGCTGTGAATCTCTTTTATTTTTTGAATGGAACACTTAGTTTCCAGGATGAAGATCACATCCAGAGCTGCTTATTTCATCCTATTACTAAGTAACCTTTGTTTCCTTTTACTGCCTAGACCCCTAATATTCCAAGAAATGAACTTCATTATTAAAGATTTGTAAAGGAGTAACTGGATAGGTCTTTCATCTTACCTGAGTCTATCATTAGCTTTCCACATTCCATCAAAAGCTCGTTCTCCTTTTTTTCGCCTCTTTTCTTTCCCGGGTTTCTAGGTGCTAATCCTAGTGTGGTTTTCATAGCTTTCACACCTTCGCCACCTTGTCTTTCATTTTCCCTTTTCTTTTCCAGTCTTATGGTATGAGTTTTCCATATGAACAACTGATGCACACTATTGAACTCCTCTATAGGTAACGAATCCACTCCCTCCCTGGTTTCTTGTTTCAAGAATCCTTCTAGATCGAGATTCTCATTCTCAAGAATCTCTTGAAATTCATGGTCTTCCATTTCCATCTCACTCTGGGTCATTTCCTGGTCCATCTCCAGTTCTGTGTCACTCATCATTTCTTCTTTCTATTTATTGAAGTTTTGTGTTTTCTGATCATTATCTCTGTTCTCCTCCTCCACCAAACTGCCTCCCTTGGCCTGATCTACTTTCGTTATCACCTCTTCCTCTTCTAGTGCTTGAAACCTATTTTGGTTGGCTAGTTGCTTTTCTGTTTGAAGTGGCTTCATTCCCCTTTTGTTCACTTTTCCTTTTTGGACTACTTTATGAAAGCTTTCAGTATCTTTCATGGTGTTGGTTTTACTCTTGTTTTATTTTTTACTGAGTGGGCAATCTCTAAATAGGTGCCCATGCTCATGGAATTTGCGACATCTGAATGGAATGTGTTCATAATCCACTGTTTTCACCCATTCTTCATCAAACACTTCCAAGATTACCTCATTTGGTAGAGCTCCTAAAAGATCCGTCTCCACACATATTCTTGCAAAGGATGTGTATTTTCCCTTTCTGGTGGCCTCAGAAGCTTTGACAAAATGCCTTAACTTATTTCCTAGGGCAGATAACGATTCCAGTTGCCAATAATCCAAAGGTAGAGAGTAGAGTCTAAACCAAACCGGGATCGAGGTAAAAGTTTCTCGTTCTAGGACAAAATTCATAACCCATGGTCGCATGTACAGGCCTGCAGCTGCGTAAAAATAAGGCCCTCCTTCAAATACTTTGTCCTTATCTTCAATGTTTGCAAAGACTACAGTAAAGAATCCCTTTGACCCAAGATGTAGTTCTATGCTTCCTTTTGGTTTCCAGTGGTATTTAATCCATGTTTGTAAAGCTTTTTCGGTGGGCCATAAGCCCATGAATTTACAAATGATAGCATATGTCTGCATGTGGTCCCTATGCGCCTACAGAGCAGGATCATTCAAAACTACTCTGGGCGTGATTGTGGTTTTGGGCTTGCATGGTCCCTTTTGAGCTTTGTCTTTTGCTCCCTGTTTCTTGTCCTCTACCTCGTTTTCTGTAGTGTTGTTATTCTCCCTAGATTTAGAGCCCTCCTGCTCCTCTTCCCTGTTTCCTTGCCTTCCATCTGAAGGCCCTCTGTTTTCTTCTATTGGTTTTTTACCTCTGCTAGCCACTGCCTGCTTGTAGGAGGGAGTGGAGCTCCCTCCTTTATGTCATTCCATGGAGAACAAACTCTGCAAGTCTATAACCCTAGCTCAAAAAACGCCGCCTTCTTAGTTGTTCTACACCGATTATGAAAGCACCATTGATGAAGGGGGGGATGAATAATTTTTCGTAAATGATAATTGTATTGTGAATAAAGAGTCAAACCTTCCACTTACTAAGTCCTAATCCTAAGGATTATGATAGAACCATTGACGAAGGGAAGGATGAAGAACTTCTTCCAAATGGTAATTTTAGAGGCACATATGTGAATAATGAATTTTCTCTAAGTCAATATTTCAAAGGCGCTCATGGTGATGATTAATTTCCTCCAATTGATGATTTCAAAAGAAGAGATGAGGATGGTGAAGAATTTTCTCCAAGCGATTTGAATGGAAGAAATAATGATTAAGAAATTCCTCCAAGCGAGGATTTTAAAAGCACAAATGAATATGGTGAAGAATATCCTCTAAGTCAACATTTCAAAAGCACAAATGATGGTAGTGAAGAATTTCCTGCAGGAGAGGATAGCAATGAATATTTTCCAAGAAATTATGGTGATGAATTTCTTAACTATGTTCAGAATGATCACAGTGAGGATAATATCCCACCTAATGATAATGAAAATTATTAAAGAGAGGATGACAAAATGATGAAGACATTGCCAACAAATATTGTATTTAGGAGTAGGAGTAGAAATTTTTGTATCAATCTAAGATATTACAGTTATACAAGGTGTAGGGCAGAATATCTCACGAGAAGAAGTTCTATCAATGATCCAATTTCAAGTGAAATTTTTCAAAAGGATTGCTTGAAACATGTGGATTTCAAGTTTGTGTTGTAGAAAAGGAAGAGATATTTGTCAATGAACAAAAGAATACAAAATTCATATTTAGTGGGGTGCATGCAATCTAGATTGGCAGAATATGATTATCATATTAGGAACTTATTGCTCTGTAGAAGGATTTCAAAATGTTTCATTCAATTGCTAATTTTCATTTGTCAAGAATCGAAGAGAATTTGGAAAAACATCCCACATTTCATTCAAAAGTATGTCATAGACGAGTTTGGGACCTTAGAAAATAATAAAAAATCATGGATGCAAGAATTATTTTCAAAGCATGGAGAGTGTATGCCAAATAAGGACACAATACATATTCTAAATAATTTCTCAAGATGAGAAATGTACAAATTATACAAAGAATATGCAGAAAGTGTTGAAGGAGATGGTAATTTTATTACATATCAGTATTTTGTGAAGATATGGAGGAAAGAATTCAACAATGGTTGTATTCCTAAGAAGTCTAGGATGGGGGTTTGCAATACACTTTTTCTGTTAAATAAAAAAGGATAAATGTAAATGGGTAGAAAGAGGTATGTATTCATAACATAGTTTTAAAAATTGGTATAGTTATCAACTATGAAAATGTATTTATTAATAGTTTTATTTATGTTATGTGCAAACTCCATTGTCAAAGCACTTCAAGAACATCACAATTAGCAAAAATGTGAAAAGAAAAAGTTATATAAGCAACGAAATAAGTTTTATGATAATCCAAATAAATATTTTGGTTTGATAATCGATGGTATGGTCGGTTGTATCTTTAATGGGAAAATGTCGCCAAGGTTTTACTTCAAAGCTCCAAATATTCATAATGATGTGAATATAATTATAACCATAATTCATGATGTGCTTTCTCATTGGTCTAGTAATCTTCTTTAAGTTTTGTATCTACAATTAGACAACACTAGTCTTGAAAACAAAAATCAAATTGTTCTTAGATATCTAAACATGCGTGTTGTATTGGGAATTTTTCAAAAGTTAAAGGTTGTTTTCCTTCTTATTGGGCACACTCATGACCATATTAATCAGATGTTCAATTGTTTTTTAGTAGCATTAAGGAGGAAGGATGTTGGGAGTCTGCCATCATTAATTGAATGTATTAGGAAATCATAAATTCCAAAGCCTATTTTTCATGTCTTGGAAGAAATTATTGACATGCAAAGGTTTACTCTAGGATCACATGGTGAGGAGAAATGCATTGAACAACTTACTGACATTAGCTTCCAACATTAATTTTGTGTCTAAAAATTGATGGGAAAACACATATATGGGGCAATAAGTATTCAAGTATTACAGAATGGAGATCGTCATCAGATTTGACATTTTCAAATTTCATTCCAAATAATCCAATATTTTCATAAGATATATTTTGACACAAGAGGCTGATGAAATCAACTTGGTAGTCTTAAAAATAGACTATTGGTTACTTTATAACCAATCAAATGCATTATAGCGGATTCTATATGTGGCTTACCCTACACCAAGGATCCTATTTTTCCCATAAATACGTCGGTCCCATGTTGACTTTCCCTTTATAAATAGAGCTTCACTCTACACTATTGATCTCCTCTCTCTAGATCTAATGGTAATCACTTAACCCGATCAACAAAACAATCTGTGATACTTCACTGTTGATCAAAGCACACTGGATCCAATGGTTCACAATGATATTAGTCGAGGAACTTGTGCGACACTTAACCACCCTTACGGAGTCGATAAGGATTATAATCCTTGGTCTATAAAAGTTTGGGTCTGACTTTGAACTTAAAGCCCGATCACTTTATGGCCCAATATCCATTGGATATCAGAGCCCACCAAATCCTACGACTCACAAGTCTTCAACTAGCACGCGGGTTAAATACAGGCCTAACCCACGCTGTTGACTGGAACCCAAAGGTTTGAAATTCATATCAATGGCTAGGAGTGAGCGCGGCACTTCAGCCACGATCCAGTAACTCCATACTCTTCTATCCCCGCCATTAATACTAATGACCACGATTAAAACATAAAAACTGAGATTTTCAATTTAAAATGTGAAAACATGGAAAATACCCGATTAAGTTTCAGAACGCAGATACACAGAGGTAAACGAGGGTCTTCACCAGATTAACACACAATTGCACACTGAATCAATTTCTTCAATATAATAGTAGTTACGGATTCTTGGCCCTCTCAGCTCAATTACAACAATTTATCAGACCTTTGTCTCAATCTCATAAACCCTATCTATCACTCAACTCTCGCCTCTCACTCAAATCTCGATAATCTCAGCTAATCCATTTCCATTACATTTTTTCCTCTTTTATGAGTCAAATCCTATTCTAACTCTACTAACAACTCAATCTCTATTTTAATCAATCTAACAATCAATTCTCTGTTTTTAAGCTCTATTACACACCTATTATAACAACTTATCCCTTATTCTAAAATAAGACGATTTCCTAACTATTACAATAATGAAGTATAGATCACTTTCGAGAGATCCAACCCTCTCTACCAAAACTGACTTTTGACCACTCAGGTTAGAGAAATTCAAATCATTTAGCCACAACATGTGAATAAACCATCACAATGTTCTCTAAGTCTAGATGCTCCTGCATTAGACTCCCGTGGAAAAAAAGAATCATCCCTCAGACTCTCAGGGTTTACTCCATACTTCTACAACTCTACTGTTGTCAACCATCTATCATCCTCCACTACTTGTCCTTTCCATTTGACTAGATATTGAAAATAAACCTATACTCTGGTTCTTTTGGATACTATTTTCTCCAAAACAGCTTCCACCTCTTTCTTAACTATCTGTGGCATTTGTTCTTCCCAGTTCAAAGTTTGAACTTCATCTTCTGTAGTTTCCTCCTGTAGCTTTGTCTCTGTCTCTTTGTATAGATACAAATCTGCAACATTGAAGATAGGTGATATTCCAGTCCCTTCTGGAAATTCAATTTCATAAGCATTAGTTGAAAACTTTCTTACAATTCTACATTGTCCTATCTTCTTGATTTTTAGTTTATTGTAGATCTTAGCAGGAAATATTTCTTTTCTCAATTACACCATCACTAAATCTCCCACTTGTAATTCTTTCTCTCTTCTTTTCATATCTACTCTCTGTTTGTATTTGCCACTACTTTCCTGCAATCTGCCTTTGACATATTCTTGTAGTCTCTACAACTGCTCTGTGAACTCTTCAGCTTTTTCACTTCTTGTTTCCTGTTTTACCAAATTTCTGAGCTCATACAAACCCCTTGCATTCATCCAAAAAACAATCTGAAGTGGACTCATTCCAATACTTCGGTTTGGAGTGTCATTATAAGAAAACTCTACTTGATCTAGTGCTAAATCCCATTGCTTAGGATTTTGATACACTAAACTTCTCAATATTTTTCCCAAGATTCTGTTTACCACTTCGGTCTGTCCATCTGTTTGAGGATGGTGTGCTAAACTAAAACGAAGGTTTGCACCTAGTTTCTTCCAAAGAGTTATCCAGAAATGCCCTACAAACTTCGTATCTCTATCAGACACAATACTTACAGGCAATCCATGTAATCTTACAATTTCTGAAAAAAATAGATTAGCAATATGTGTTGCATCACTAGTCTTTTTACATGCAATGAAATGTGCCATCTTGGAAAATCTATCTACCACTACATAAATGGAATCATTCCCCCTTTGAGTTTTAGGTAACCCCAAAACAAAATCCATGCTAATTGCATCCTATGGTCGGTCTTGTATTATTAATGGCTGGTACAATCCTATATTCTGGCTTCTCCCTTTAGCATGCTAACATATCCTGCACCTCTCAACAAATCCCTTAACATCATTCTGCATATTTGGCAAACAGTAAAAAGTATTTACCTGAGCAAAAGTTTTGTCTTATCCAAAGTGACCAGATAATCCTCCACTACGTTTTCCCTCATAGAACATTTGGGAATGCACAACTTGTTGCCTTTAAACAATAAACCTCATTGGATAAGATAATCTAACCACTGACTTCTGTTATGAACTATTGGATTTTGTACTGTGGTATAAATATCTTTGAAATCTGCATCATCTTTATACATTTCAACCATTTCTTCAAATCCTAGGACACCAACTTTTAATTCTTGCACAATGAAATTTACTCTTCTTAAAGCATCAACAACTTTGTTCAACTTACCACTTGTGTGTTGTATCATAAAAGTAAAGCTCTGTAAAACATCTACCCACTTGCCATGTTTCTAGTTCAATTATAGTTGGTTGTTTATGGACTGTAATGCATGATTGTCAGAATACAATATAAACTCCTTTGGTAGCAAATAATGTCTCCCTTTTTTAAGGCTTTTACAATAGCATAAAATTATTGTCAGAGATTTTTCAGCGAAAATCACATGGAGTACCATTTGTCGACGCGTTTCGAACCAACTAGTGTGGTTCATCGTCAGGACAAGTTGAAGAAACAGATCCAGTGTAGCATGCTAAATAGTCTGGGCGGAGCCTCCAACAGCTAACTAGACCAACGGCTAGTTTGACAATAGGACCGGGGTCAAAATTATTATATTAGTTTAATTAGTAAGATTAAGGACCAGTATCTATAAAAATAAATAAAATATTATCGAGGGTATTCAAGAAATATTAATAAAAATATGAGTTAGTTAGAATTTAGATAAATACATGACCTTATAATATATGAAAAAAAAAGAAAAATTATTTCTAAATAAAAATATATAAAGCAATTATATTTAAAAGTATTATTAAACAATTAAAAATTAATTAATAATTAAAAGGAAAATTAGGTGCATTAAGGACCTTATAATAACAGAATAAAATAAAGAATATCAAAAGATGTTACGCTAGTTAGAAAAATTAGTTACAAATAATTAGATTAGAATTTAAATGGAAGATTAGTTATATAAAGGACCTTAAGGTCATAAAAGATATATATAAAATTAATTGAAATGAGAGCTAATTTCTAAGAATTATCAAAGTTAAAAGCTAATTGGTAAAAAATAATAAAACTAATAAATAAACACAATAAAAGGGAAAAATTAATTAAGTAAAATAAAATAAATAATATTAAAAAATTACAAATCAGTTAAAAAAAATGTTAAAAATAATAATAATAATAATAATAAATAAATAAATAAATAAAAATAAAAAATAAAATAAAATAATAATAATAATAATATATAATAAATAAATAAATAAATAAATAAATAAAAATAAAAAATAAAATAATAAAAATAATAATAAAAATAAAATAACATAAAATAATAAATAAATAAAGAAATATAAATAATAAATAAATAAAAATAAAATAATAATAATTAAAAATAAAGATAAAAGAAAAAACTTAAAGAGGAAGGCGGAAGAACGACTAGGACGAGAGTGCAGGGACCCAACACCTACTGACTTTCAAGCGATCCTCTCTATTGAGATTGCTTGGTCTCTTTTCAATTTCAAGCGCTTCTCTAAATTTTCGATGATGGAAATGCGAGACCTTAGCAATAACACTAGCCTCCTCAATACAAACATGATGATTGGTTTTCTCAGCATGTTCAGCTAAGGCAGAAGACTTAGCTCTCCTATGCCTAAGATCCGTTGCGTGCTCGCTAATCCTTTGATTAATGGAGCGACCAGTCTCCCCAATATAGGGGGTCCCACAGGAACAAGGGATCAGATAAACGCCCCTCATATCCTTAGGGTCGATCGGATCATTCACTTATCTGAGGGACATACGAATGGTGTTTAGGGGCCTAAAGGTCACAAGGATACTATGCTTCCTGAGAATCCTTCCAATTCTATTGGTGGTCCCCTGAACATACGGAAGATGGACACCTGGAATTCGCTCTTTCGGTTCTCTTTTAGACCGAGAATTCTTGGAAGCTTTAAGGAAAGCCCTCTGACCCATGTATCTACTATAACCATTCTCAACAAAGACATCAAGTAAATGGGATTTTTCTTTCTCAAAGCTATTCTTGTCTGAGATCCTTAGGGCTCGAGTAGCAAGGGTATTGAGAACACCCATCTTTTGAGCCGGGAAATGGTGGGAACTGGCATGAAGATACTGCTCCGTATGAGTTTTCTTTCGAAAAACTTGATGGGCGAGGGAACCATCACTATTCTTAGAAATAAGAATATCAAGGAAAGGAAGGCATCCATCAACTTCCTGCTCCTTAGTGAACTTAATGGCTGAGCATTGCTTGTTGAGATGATCAAAGAAGAGATCAAGCTCATCCTAGCCATGAGACCAGATGACATTGGTGTCATCCACATATCTTCTCCACAGCTTGGGCAAGAGCCGGGAAGAGTTCAGAGCCTTGGACTCAAAATCTTCCATAAACAAGTTCGCAACAACAGGGGACAGGGGTGAGCCCATCGCGATCCCACAAGTTTGCTCGAAGAACTCTCCCTCAAAACTAAAGAAAGTGGAAGTGAGACAGATCTCAACCAACCTGGCCGTGTCAGGATCTGTTCGACGGTTGATCACATCCATGATCAGCATAAAATTATTTATCATAAGAAGAATACTTCTTCTTAGCTTCATTTAATTTCTTGCTAAAGTATCCTATTGGTCTCTGTTCCTGACTCAAAACTACTCCAATTGCAACTCCACTAGAATTTGTTTCAACTTGAAATACTTTTTCAAAATCACGTAAAGATAAAACTGGTTTCTCTGTGATTTTCTTCTTCAGTAACTTAAAATTCCTATTTGCTACTTGTGTCGACTTGAATGGTTGATTAGTCTCCTTGATTATTTTGAGAATTGGTGCACAAATCTGACTAAAACCTCTAATAAATTTCCTATAAAAACTTGCAAGACCATGGAAACTTCTTACCTAAAATATATTCCTTGGAATAGGCTAGTTCCAAATTGCTTTGACTTTCTCTACATATTCCTTCAAGACTTCATTCATCAATCTCATGAATGTGCTAGGTGCATTAGTGAGTCCAAAAGGCATCATTAACCACTCATACAACCGACTGTTTGTTTTAAATGCAGTCTTCCATTCATCTCCTTCTCTAATTCGTATTTGATGATATCCACTCTTCAGATCTATTTTAGTAAAATAATTTGATCCACTCAAACAATCCATCAAACTATACATGCATGGTAAAGGAAACCTATACCTGATAATGATATTGTTTATGGCTCTGGAATCTGTACACATACGCCATTCACCTCCTTTCTTTAGACTGAGTACTGTTGGTACAACACATGGACTAAGACTCTCTCTGATTAGTCCCTTATCCATTATTTCTTGCACTTGTCTTCCAACTTTTGCATTCCCTTGAGGAGTTAATTTGTAAGATGCTTTGTTGGGAAAACTTTCTCCTAGTATTAGATCAATATGATGAATGATACTCCTGATTCGTGGCAATGCATTTGGCAACTCATCGACAATAATGTGAGAAAAATCATTCAATAAAGTTTTGATTTCTTCACGTAAAACATATAATTTTGTGGAAGTTAAAATTACCTTAGGTCTCCCTATGACAGCAAAATGCATTTCTTCACATTTTCCAACCTCTTGCAACAACTCCTTTCCACTCATCAGCATAACAATGTTTCCAGGTGCTCCTTTATCAACTTCATCCTTCAATGGCAACAATGTATGTTTATTCCCATCCTTCTCCATAGTATAAGTATTTTTCCTCCCATCATGAATAGCTTTCCAATCAAACTGCCAAGGTATTCCCAGCAATACATGGCATACATCCATTGGCACTACATCACACAATATCACATCTTTATAAGTACCAATCTGTATCTCTACCTTGATGTTATATCACAATAATCTGATGTCCTTTCTATAACCATGACACTTTGTAAGGTGTAGGGTGTAATGTCTTCACTAATCCTAGCTTGTCCGCCATCTCTGTAGAAACAAGGTTATCAATGCTTCCACTGTCAATTATCACTTTACAACATTTATCTTTGGATTTGCATGTAGTTCTAAATAAAATCTTCCTATGAGCTAGTTATCTAGTCTCCTTCTCCACCTTGAGCAATGCTCTTTTTAACAAAAGGGATTCTCCTAATTCAAGGGATTGTTTCTTTTCTATAATTTTAGGTGTTTCTTGCTTTGCCTCAGCCACATTCACATTCCTCTGACTTTTTGTTCTATTATGAGGACAGTCCCATGATCCATGTCCCCATTCTCCACATATGTAACACCGAATATCTCTTCCTCGACCTCTTCCTCCTGTGGTGGTCTGCTACTTGAACTTCTGGCTTCATTCTGATGTTGATGAAACCTTGGTCTGGTAGTTCCTCTACCTTTTACTAAACATTTCCCTCTATTCTTCTGATTTTGTTTTCTCAACATCTTCTCTTCTGCCTTCAAACATGCTTGATAGGCATCTTCAATGGTCTTCAGACTCAGTAAGCTGATCTCATCCTTTATGTCATATCTTAAGCCATTGATATATTTGGATACCTTCTCCATGTAATCCTCTACATGTCTTGCTCTAATACTCAATCTATAAAACTCTTCTGTATATTCTTTAAGAAACGTTCCTTTTTTCCTTAAGTTTTGTAACTATTTGAAAATCTTTAACTGACAATCTTTTGGCATAAATTTAGCTTTCATTTTAATCACCATTTTGTCACATTGCTTGATCTTGGACCTTCCTTTTCTTGTTCTCGATGTTTGTAGTTCATCCCACTAAATAGCTGCATGACCCTTCAATATGGTAACTGCAAATTTCACCTTCTTTTTGTCATCAACCGCTTCATAGTCAAAATATTTGTCCAATGAACCAATCCAATCCATTAGCTCTTCTGCATTGAGACTCCCTTCATACGCAGGAATTTCCACCTTTGGGTTTCCACCTACTTTAGCTAAAATCTTGATAACTTTCGTAGTTTAATTTTCCTCCTCTTCTTCTTCCTCAGAAGATTCTTCTGCAACACTCGCAACTCCTTCATCAGGTGTTCTCCTCTGAGCACTCTCTATTGTGTCCATTCTTGTACGCAGACTCTGGATCTCCTCTAGCAGAACTCCATTTTCTTCAGGTCTTCCTTGACCTATGCCAACTTCTCTCCTCGGTGGCATGTTTACTGCAGTCAACTCAATCTCTATGATCTGATACCAAAAATGATGCAAGAGGCTGATGAAATAGTTGGTAGTCTTAAAAATAGAATATTGGTTACTTTATAACAAATCAGAAGCGTTATAGAGGATTCTGTACGTGGCTTACCTTACACCAAGGATCCTACTTTTCCCTTAAATATGTCAGTCCCATGTTGACTTTCCCTTTATATAAATTGCTTCACTCTACACCGTTGATCTCCTCTCTCCATATCTAATGGTCATCACTCAACCCGATCAATAAAACAATTTGTTGATCCTCCACCATTGATCAAAGCGTGATGGATCTAATGGTTCACAACGATATCAGTCGGGGAACTTGTGCGACACTTAATCGCCCTTATGGAGCTGATAGGGATTATAATCCTTGGTTTATAAAAGTTCGAGTCCAACTTTCACATTAAAGTCCGATCACTTTATGGCCTGATACTCGTTGGATATCAGAGCCCACCAAATCCTACGGCTTATGGGTCTTCAATTAGCATAGGGGTTAAATACAGGCCTAACCCCCGTCGTTGACTGGGACCCAAAGGTTTTGAATTTGAGATCGACAGCTAGGAGTGAGTGCGGGACTTCAGCCACAATCCAGTAACTCCATACTCTTATATCTCTGTCACTAATACTAATGACCGCGATTAACACATAAACACTACGATTTACAATTTAAAATGTGAAAATAGGGAAAATACCCGATTAAGTTTTAGAATGCAGATACATAGTGGTAAACGAGAGTCTTCACCAGATTAACACACAGTTGCACACTGAATCAATTTCTTCAATATATTAGTAGTTACAAAGTCTTGGCCTTCTCGGCTCAGTTAAAATAATTTATCAGACCTGTGTCTCAATCTCATAAACCCTATCTATCACTCAACTCTCGTCTCTCACTCAAATCTCAATCATCTCAGCTAATCCCTTTCCATTACATTTTTTCCTCTTTTATGAGTCAAATCCTATCTTAACTATACTAACAACTCGATCTCTATTTTAATCAATATAACATTCAATTCTCTATTTTTAAGCTCTATTACACACCTATTCTAACAACTTATCCCTTAGTCTAAAATAAGATAATTTCCTATCTACAATAATGAAGTACAAATTATTTTCAAGAGATCCAACCCTCTCTACCAAAACTGACTTTTGACCACTCAAGTCAGTGAAATTCAACTCATTTAGCCACAACATGTGAACAAACCATCATATTGTTAGTTAAGTCCAGATGCTCCTGCATCATATTTGTATTACAATGAGTTGTTGAAATCCATAATGCATGAAGGGATATGTAATACCCCTCTTCTTTTATGTTAATGTCTTGCTATAATGAGATTGAAATATTTCTAGACTTGATGACAAGAAAGTCATGTTTTTACTTATATGAATTTGAGGAGTAGAGTTATGATGATGTAATAAATAAAATTTTATTAATAAAAGAAAATTTGGAAATTATTTGGGGAGGAAACACTACAGTAAAGTGATTCATACCAAAATTGGATGTCATCATTAATGGATGAGATCAAAATATATCTTCCCTAAAACAGACTCCAAAAAATCCCTAGGAGGAATTAGATAAGATTTAATGAGATGGGAGAGAAAAATATATTAAATCACTTAGCGAGAGAAAGACGTTGAGTATGGTTAGAAAAAATCACCGTGGAAGACGAATGTGGGTTTTAAAGAAAAAACCACGATTTTCAGAAAAGAAAAGGGAAGAAAGCCTAGGAAAATGGTTTGGCAGACCCAAGGAAAGGACATTGCTTAGAAAAATATTCTAGGGAAGATAATGTATAAATATAACTTATCTTGGACTCAAGAGGATTGATTTCTATTTGGCAAGCTTGTCTCTCCTCGGGGGAACTGGTGGATTCAATTCATAGTTAGGAGGAAAGCGTGTTTTTCAAGTCTATTTCTAGCATCTCTTGAGGTTAAAATTTATGTGCGTTGAGTTTAATTATGTGAATTTCTTAGCCTAGAATATGAATTGAATTTATGTGTATTGATTCCATTTCGGTGAGTGAAAAGGAGTACCAGAGCATATTTTTGTGATAGTGACAGAAAAGGAACAAAGAAACACATAAAATTTATTCATATGGTTTTCACAAAATGTTTACGATTTATGCTTTGTTGGTAGCCTTATTTAAAAACTTTTGTAAACATATTATATTTTTTTCTTTAATGGGCTATGTGATTATGTGTGTCGATTGATTAATACTAGAGTTATCCAATAAACTTTGATGATCAATATAGTAACGAGGATGTGATGGAAAGAAAACAGTATGAGAGTATTCTCTGGTAAGGAAATCATTCGGAATAATGTGATGTATTCTTAGTGAAATAATTTAGGAAAAAATGCATAGAATTGATGAAAGGAACAAAACTTTAATTTATGAGATGTCAAATCAGCCTTCTTCTTTTACTTGTTTTCGAACATTACACTTTGCATAAACTTGTATATGAAATGTAAGTATTGACTTCGAGAACAAGAGATAAAAAAAAATAGAAACTTGGTGGTAAAATCTGGGACCATTGTAGACGTTTAGGTGATTCACCAAGTCTGTCAATAAATTGAGACCGAAATCGAAAGTAGTCCAAGATTTTGCGTGTGGAATACCATCGTAATTAAGAAAAAAAATTATACACGATAAGCCTTGTTTTGCACCAACTGAATTATGTCAGAAAGAGAAATAAAATGATTACCCTAATACATACTTTGGCACAATAATGAGGTAGGTAGAGGTACGTGCTACGACTAGTAGTCAGTCAGATGCACTTGGAACAAATATGCATGATATAGTGAAGGTGAAAAAAAACCAAATTAGTAAAAGCCTAAGCCTGGTATTGAATTGTGAGTATTATGGACATACATATTCATAGGATAAATTCCTATATCAGTACAAATTCCATGAGTAGCGCTAACGACTTGAGTGTAATCACAAGAGTCCCAAAAATTATAAGTTAGCACATTTATAGAAAATTATAAAGAACAAGAGACTCGCTCTATAGCGAATGTATATGCAATGAATATGGAGTGTCAAGGTGCTCATAGAATAGTTTGGTGTGATTACCTGAAACTCATAGCAAAAAAAAAAATAGTAGTCTTCTCATGCATGGTGAAATTTTAAACTAGGAAAAAAATCCTTTGTCTATACTTGACTCATATAATAAGAGCTACCAATTTAGGATAATCTATTATATGAAACCCACAATACAATGAGCAAGAAAATGATTGAAAGTTATATTACACAACCTAAGTACAGAGAAATGAGGAATGCGCAATGAAATAAATTGGAGTTATATATTAGTCCACTTATTTCTAACCAGGAATTTGAAGGCAAAGAATAACATTTTGTATCATTAACCATCTCTATAATTCAAATTTACTTCTAGGAAAAAAATAACCCACATACAAATTTAGGAAGAACCAATTTGAATAAATAGTAAAAGTCAAGTTAAAATATATGGTATAAGTGGTTATTAGAGGCATACGAACCATGCTAGATGGTGAAAATATGAGATATATAGTAGAAATACAACTGTAGTGAGATTTCCCTATTTCCAAGTACAAAAGTAAACCTAAAAGAACATAAGGAAATTCCAGATAACAACAACAGTCTAGCGTTTTAAGGAATAAAAAAAAAAAGAAATCAAAAGGGGTTTCCATTAACCCTACAACAAAAATATTATCAGCCACAGAACCATGAGGTTATATTGGGAACCGACCTATAATCAGTAGCAAGAAAAGGTGGTTAGGTACAACGAGCTCGGTGAGTTTATTAGTGAGATACCTGCTACCAACCATTTGAAAAATATAGTGATTATTAATACTTTAGCTGAAAAATGAAATGAGCAGGGCACAAAAGAGAAAATGAGGCAAAAATTCCAGTCACATGAAACTATGAAATATTTGATGCTCTATAACCTAGAAAAAGGAAAGTTAAATTTCACACAGTTTTCCATGGAGAAAAAATAAAAACAAACAAAAAATATCTCACAAATCTAGAGAAAAATGATATGCATAATGAAGATAACCTAAAAAAATCACCTTCTAACCTTGGAGCAAGTAAAGAATCTACCCAAGAAGGATGCACCACGAGTAAACTGATATGGAATAACTACTTTGTTCACAACAAATCAATGTTAGGTGGGGGAAGAGAGAGAAATAAGTAAATAATGTGTAAGAAAAACCATAGGAAAGTTAGAACTATCACTATCAACAATCCCTCGACAAAAACAGTGAAAGCCCTGGAACCATAACCATAGCATGCTAGTTCCACAGTAAGATGGAAATCCTACAGAAGTTCAATACAACTGGTAAGAGTTGTGGGAGACCTCATAATGGAAAAGATGATGTTACGGTAAAAACAAGAAAAATAAAAGTCCAGAAAGAAATTAAAGAAAACTCCTTGGAATTTACCTTAGAAACATGATGATGAGGGTGAGCGTTACCAACATAGGAGCCTTATACCTTCCATGAGTGCTTAGAATAAAACACATCTAGCTCTAATTTGGCACCTTCTTAAGTGTGAAACTCTCTCACAACACTGAACCGCAAGAATAACATGAGGCAAGGTGAGGACCCTCACAGTAGTCTAGAGTTTGTCAACTTGACCCGTATCATCATATCGAAGGAAACCATCACCGCCATCCACCTTTTCAATCATATTGACAAGTAACCACCATAATGTGACTATCACGTGACTATCATGTGACCCATGGAGACTTAGTGACGCTGGAATGGATCATCATAACTCAGAACTTGCTTTCGAAATGGGGATAAGACCTGTGGCAACAGTTGAGAATAATTAATATTATTTTGTTATTAATGGAGAAAATAGTTACGTTGTTGTAACTTTCTCCCTAGTTTAGGATTAGTTCCTATAATTATGGGGTTTGGGTGCAACTTCCTATTTCCTAGTATTGTATTTAATGATGTAATCTTTGATTGATTGGTAATAGAGTGGACGAGAGTGATCTCTCAAGTTTGATGAGTGTAGTCTCCAGGTGCAGGCCACACCTGAGAGCTACATCTCTTTCTTTTCAATTCTGTTCACATTTTATCTTGGTATCAGAGCTCAGAGTGAGTGAGCCTGATCTTTTGTCACCTGTGAGGCTGAAGTGCCTGTAGTAGCTAGCTTGCCTGTGTGGCTGGAGTAGCCTGTGTGGCTTGAAGTGCCTTTGTGGCTGTGTGTACATGAGAGCTCTGTGCTCGATTGAGCAGGTGGACTGCAGAACACCTGGCTCGGACTCGAAAATTTTGGCGTGGATTTTGCACGGATTGGCGTGGATTTTGCGCTAACAGTCGCGCCAGAAGAGGAATTAGCGTGGATTTTGAGGAATAAACTGCGCCAAAGCGCCAAAAAACCCGATTAGCGCGGGATTTTACCTGGAAAGTCGCGCCAATTAGCGCGGATTTTTCGCTCAGGGTAGCGCCAAGGGATCTGCGAATAGCGTGAACTTCGTTTGGCGGTTTGAAAACGGTGCAGATCGACAGAGTTGCAGACCCGTCTGGGAGAGACAGATCGGGAAAGCGCCAGAGGAGATCTGCAGGAAACCTCAACTTCGTTTGGCGATCTGCAGGGAGAGCAGGATCGGCGAAGTGGCAGATCAATCCGGGAGAGGTGGATCGGATCAACAATGATCAGATCATTGTTTCGGCTGTATTGGAAACGCCGAATTTGCTCATTGGAGCGGGAGTGCCAGACACTGCAGATCGGTGGCAGAGGTGACAGATCGATCTGACAGGTATTGTTTTTGTTGTTAAGTAGATTCACAATGAGTAATACGATGGAATCTTACCTTAACGAGTCTGGTAAACTCAACGGGTCTAACTTCATGAATTGGAAGTTTAAGATCCAGACCCTGCTCGAAGGTGCGAATGCTTGGACTATAGTGACAGGCGATGAGCAGAAGCCGACTGCAACCACACAGAAGGAAGACTAGGAAAAACAAGAAAACAAGGCCAAAGTCCTATTGAAGATGTCTGTGAAAGACAATGTCATTGCACACATCAGAGACTGTAAAACATCTGCAGATATTTGGACGAAAATCAAGAATCTGTATGAAACCTAGAATACAAACAGAGTTTTGGCTCTAAAAAGCAAGCTATTTTCAATGAGGGTGGACGAAAGGGAGTCTACTACTGCATTTGTCGCGCGAATTAAGGATGTTAAAGACGGATTGGTGGCTATTGGAGTGGCAGTGGCTGATGAAGATCTTGTTGCAATCACAATGAATGGCATGCGTGATGATTTCCAAACCTTCATCACTGGAGTCTCGGCAAGGGAGAAAACACCCACGTTTGATGATCTCACTGCGATCTTGCAGCAAGAGGAAGAGCGACGGCAGAACCTGAATCTGAACCCCCAAAGTGACGATCTTGCACTGGTGGCAAAACGACGACTATCCAAAGGGAATCAGTCACAGCAGCAATCAGTCCAGAAAGGAGGAACAACACATAAAAATCACTGTCATAAAGGTATGCATGCAAATCATTCTGAAAAGAAATGCTTTTATTGTGGAAAGAAGGGTCATATACAGAGAGATTGTTATTATAAGAAGTAGGCTGATGAGGCAAGGAGGAGACAGGTAAATCCAAAACACAGAGGATATTTTGTTGAAGAAGAAGACTTCAGTCATGAATTTCGACTGTTCATAGTCGACTGTGCCCTTTCTGCATCAAATGAAGATGACATCTCGTATGTCGATTCCGGAGCATCCTCTCACATGACAGGTAATAAATAATTTTTTGATAGTCTTGAAGAAATTATAAATGGATCAAAAATATATCTAGGGGATGATAATGGATATCAGATTAAAGGTCATGGGGTGATTTCAGTTAAGTTACCAAATGGAAAAATTAGTCACCTTTCAAATTTTTTATATGTACCTGGAATAAAGAAAAACCTGATATCTGTATCCATGATGGCTGATCAAGATATGCATGTCGAATTCTTCAAGACTCACTGTGTGATAAAGGATTGCAAGAATGAAATTGTTGCAACAGGCATGCGAGTTGGAAGCCTATACAGATTGGATGCAAAAAGCATATCAAAGCAAGCCATGGTTGCAGGAGAGTCGACAGCTCAACAACTCTGGCATCAGAGGTTTGGTCATCTGAATCTGCAGGACCTCATGTTGTTACAAAAGAAAGGTATGGTCGAAGGTCTCCCCATCTTTCGTAACATTCAGTTAAACTGTGATGGTTGTGCCTTAGGAAAGATGCACAGAGAACAGTTCCCTGTGCATGATAGGATGTTATAGACATTTTTGTGCCTTACAGCATGAAGCATGAAATGTCCATAATCTAAGGGATCCAAAGTCCCTAAACATGTTGTTCCTACCCCTAGAGGAACAAGGTCAGCAAACCACAGCACTGAATATCAGTTCTCCACCTGAAAACACTCAAAAACAAGGTAATTCTGGATCATGTCAACTGCTCCACTGAGCATCTGCAATGAATGTCAACTGCTCCACTGTCTACCTGCGCTGAATGTCAACTGCAAAGAAGGCTACCTGCGCTGGGCGAGTTGGGACATTTGGCACAGTCATTCCTCAAGGTGTCAATGCCCAGGAAGCTTCCAAAATGACACTTGGATCAGGGAATTCGACTGGTGATGAGTAAGAGGGTCTATATCTCCAAGTGGAAGCAAGAACCTCCAAGTGGACTCAAGAACTGAAGAATAACTGAAGTGAGAGAGGACACTAGTCAGCTTCATGCCAGCTTCAAGCTGACTCATCCTTTCTCCAAAACTCCTATATATAGAGCTCTCTCATGAGGTCTAGGGAGGTTGGAATCTTGTGAATGTAAGGAAGTGATGTTGGTTTGGGTATAGAACTATTGGGTGATTTGCTTTGAAGGAGGTGAAGAGGAGATTTCTTTCTGCTGGGAGGTGATGCTGGATTGGGCCTCTTATGGTTGTATCACTTCCTGAACTTTACTTCTTCCATTAATAAAGCATTTGAGGTTCTTCTATATACATGTGTCTCAATGATGTGTTGCTATACTTGTGTATTTGATTTATTCTAATCCTTGAATCAATTATGAATGTATGCTTCTTGTAGTTTCCCTCTCTTGCCATTTTGCAGGATCTTGTTGTAGCTAGGCCAGTGAAAAAGCAAGGAGCTGGGAGCAAGCAGCAAAGAGAGAAGATTGGATCAATCATTAGCGAAAGACATCGGTTAGTGGATCTCTTTCTCCCCTCTTTTACATCTCATAAAGAAGTAATCTCAAATAGCTTTGCTTTGATTGTTGCTGAGGTATTATCACCCTTAGAGTGGGATAGGGTCATTCCGCATTGGATACTTTTCCCAACAACAAATTGGCGACTCTGCTGGGGATCGTATATTGTTGGTTGTTTGTGTTTTTGCTATTCATTTCATAAACACAGGGAGTACCGAATCGAACTGCATTTGGATCTTTCAAATGCAAAGTAGAGGGCAGCTACTCTAGCTCAGTTTCTGGGCATGTTTATGATTTGAAGAGCTGATCCCCAAGGACTCTGAACAGCTCTTAGTGATAGCTTTTCATCCTCCTAATTACCCTTTAGTGTGTACTTGATTGATAGCTTTTGATTTGGCCAAAAACTGTGGATTTTTGAGCAATCTGTAACCCGGAAACTAAGAGAAACGAGAGTTTCTCTGTTCATTGCGGGCACTGTGAAGGCAGTCTGCATTTCATCGCAGGTCCCGAAGGGGCTACCTGCGCTGAATGTCAAACTGATAGTGTACTACCTGCGCTGAACCAGTTTTGCCTTGTGCAACTGGGGTTCCCTGCTGTTTATTGCCCTGTTTTCATCCTTGTTTTTGCAGCCTGTTATCAGTCAATGTACCTATCTGAAACCACCTTTCCTTGCCACTATTCTGCCTCGGTTGTATAAAGAAACTGTGTTTGTTCTTTGTGTATTTCTTACATCATTTGCAGTTTCCCATAACGAAAGTGAACTAGTCTTGCTGTGACCTCTTAGATCTAGACCTGTGATAAGTGTCGTTCTGATCTTAAGAGTTAGTTTGTTTGTTGTTCATAGCTGATTGAGCTTTTGCTTTCGTCATATGGTTTGAATTTATATATTTCTGGTGTTGAAACAAGTAAATCTTAAGGTGTCTTTTGATTTTGGACAAAAGCTTGTTTGCTTTCACTTGAAATTGAATTCAAAGTTATACAACAGCTTTCTTTTTGTAATACATCAACATTAAGAAAGAGAAAAGAAATACCTGCATTGTGCCATTTGCATTTGATAAGTTTGCATGTTGATTTAGGAAAAAGTGCATTAGTGTGTGCTCTATGATCTGTGTGAAAAGATGATGTCTTTCTTTTCCCTCAGTAGTTAAGATTTTCAAAGTCGAAAAGATTGAAAAAGCTTGCTTATCATCTTAGACTGCATTTAGGAATTTGTATCATACATCTCGTGGTGAACCTTGAAAGGAAAACTTTAAAAAGATCAACTTAAAATATATTGAATAAACCTAACAACGCTTTGAAACATAACGCAAACACATATAGGTCTAGGTAGAGACGTGTTCCGGCGTCGTTAAACATAGTGACTGTCGATCTCGAAGAAGGTGGGTGATTCCTCCTGAGAGTCGGTGGCACTAATACGGATTGTGCTCCCACGTACCGTCGCATATATATTGGGAGACCCCTATAGGAATAAATCCTTTATCCATAGGAAGCCGTGTCAGCCGCCCTACTGATCGCAATGCAGTGAACACAGCATTCACGAAGATCGACCACTCGTACCGTAAAACGTATTCTGTGGTTTTGCGAAAAGTTTGGCACACCCTCTGCCTAGAACTCCAGAGTAGTTTCTTTTGGCCTTTTTCAAACTCTATAACTGAAAAAGTCCATCCAAGCATTTGTCACTTCGGGCTCGTTAAAACATCGAAGGAGACTAGAGTCATCTTTAGCTTTTTCTCGACTCTTAAAAAGTGAAAAATCAAGTTGTGTCTAAAAGCGTCTAATAAAATTCATTCAATTCGGAAACACAAATTTCCCCTTTTAATATTTTGGTTGATCGAGTAATCCGCAATCGTGGAAGAAAGTCAATTGAAACCCCGTCGTTCGCGGAGGCTTACGAGTCAACCGTCTTTGTCTCCGGAATCGAAAACAGTACGGACAAAGGGGACTCGTTTAACCGGTTCAAAATCTCCTATAAAGGTTAGAACTAGTGTTCCAACTACATCTGAAGTTCCGGTTACTCCAAACATTTATGGAAACCCTGCCTCCATAGAAGAAGTTCAACGGCCACAAAAGGACAGTAATACTGATCCTAGTCTGGGGGAAAATACTTGTATAACTGAACCAGTTCCATCTGTAACCGGTCCAGAGAGTTTTGTTCCTCAAATAACTGTCGCTGTCGAAACAACCACTTCTTCGGCACCAGAAATATTTTACGGACCTGACGGTCTTCCTCTTCCACCGGGTTTGATTGCGATAGAGGAAATTGCAGAGGATCCGCAAGCAAGTACCCCAACCCATTTTGGAGTCGGGGTCACTCTATTTCCTTCATCAGAGGTTAATCCACCACAAGTGGAAGTTCCTGTAGAATCGCTAGGCAATCTATTGGATAGACTTAAAATGTCTGAACAACCGTCATCATCTAGGACTGTGTCAAACGACACAGCGCCAGCAGAAGCCCCTGTCGTCACTCCGACAATGTTTGCCGGCATACCATCTGTCCCAACTAGTTCACAACAGCTAGAAGGAGTCCACCAAGGGACTATTTCGACAGTGTGGTCTGTTCCAGTTTGTTCATCCGGAGTAATATCCGGCAACTCTTATGTTGAGACTCGCCAAATTGATCCATTTGGAGGTCAATTTGGGCAATCCAGTCCCCAAGGACAATCAATCCCCTTGAGTTCCGGATTGCTACCGTATGGGGGGCAGTATGCCCTTTCATTACCCCCTCCGGGAGGGTACCCATACGGGAGTTCACAACAGTATTCAGGTTATACTGGAATTGCATCAAGTAGTTGGGTACCCATGCTACCTCAACAACCAAGGGTTGTATATTCTATGCAACAGTGTGTACCTATGACGAACATCCCAACCACACTGGCTATTGTAACAGTGTCACAAGTTCAAGCGATACCTGTTGCATGTCAACCTCAGATTTCTTAGGTTGTAATGCAACAGCCACTTGACCATGGGTCACAACCACAATCACCAACTGGTGGGGCGACACAGGTCCAAACGGGTACAATTACCCCACACCTTGGTCCAACGGTTAGCATAGCACAACAGAACATGGCTTCACAACCATGGCTAGTGCAATACCAACAACCACAATTCCAGCAGGTGTACCAAGGTTCTGAGCAGCAGATCTTTGCGAACAGTGGACAACCGTATATCCAAAACGGTCAAAACCAACCACTTTACAGTGGTCAAGTCCACCAACCGTATCAGTCATACCAACATCAATTACATTATGCTGGTATGCAAAGGCCCACTGCTCAAGCGATTCCATCGTACCCTGGTTACGCTTCGCCTAACCTGAATCAACAGTTACCATTCGTGGCAACTTTAGAGTTACCCGATTTACACCGGTTAACCAACAATCCGATTGCTTATGCCCCTTGGTGGCCAGCAATTCCTCACAAACTTCCATCTGACATTCCTAAATTCAATGGAAATCCAGGTGAAGACCCATCGAATCACGTGATGATTTTCCATCTGTGGTGTTCGTCGAACACCCTGAACGACGATTCGATAAGGCTTCGCCTTTTTCAGAGGACATTGACGGGTCCAGCGGCTAAATGGTATATTGAATTACCTAGAGCCTCTTTCGACAATTTTAGTTCCCTAGCCACGACTTTCTTAACCCATTTTCAATTACCGATAAGGTATGAAACGGGAACAGAAATATTAACCAACTTCAAGCAGACAACTGCTACTCACATATCTGATCATATACATGAGTGGCGTCGTCGGAGGAGGATGGTAAAAACATACGTTCCCGATCAGCTATTAGCTGAATGGTTTATCAAGTCGTTACTTCCAGCTATAACGGAAGATGTTGCCAAGGGAGGAGTCGTAACAGAGGAGCAAGTTATCGCTCGTGCACAGTATTTGGACTTAGTTTATACTCAGTCCGGCACGCTCTACGACAAAATACCTGACGCTCCTAGACCGGAATTTTCAATTCCTCCCCCTCCTAAATCCAATAGTGACTCTCATGCCGGTGATGGCGTGATTGGCACGGCAAACGCGAAATAGATAAAGGCTTCGTCAAAGAAAGCCCGTAAGAATTCGAGTCAAAATGCAAAAGAAGAAATTCTTGCTTTGGAAGTAAATTCCGTATCAGCAGATAAAGGCAAAGAAACCAATCAACCAGGAAGCAAGAAGAAGCAAAACAAAGGGAAGAAGAAGAAACAGGGTGAATCATCTCCTGGGAAAAATTCTTCAAGCCCTCCTGGGAAAGGGAAACAAATTTATCCATGTCAAATATGTGATGAAGAGGATCATTACACAAAGAATTGTCCATTCAAAGCTGAGTTAAAGGGGTTCTTTAAAAGTTCCCAAACCTCAGCTGTGTTAACTGATCCATTTCCCAACCCAGGTCAAAATCTGGTTGATAGTGGAAATGCTTCCCCATCTCAAGTACTTATGTTGTCGGTTTCAAAACAGCAGAATGATGCTTTGATTTCGACAAGGAACAAAGATTATGGGAATCCTCAGCTGTCGAACGAAAAAGGTAAAGATCAACCAAGTAGTTCGACAACAACTTCGACAGAAGTTGTACCGCCCATCATTCCTGAATTAACAATAAAACCGCCAAAGGGTGTAGTACACAAGTCGACATTTAATCCTCGCGCCAGAGCGGCGTAGCATTATAACATAGTGGAAGATTTGGCCCAATCGCCATCCGCTATGTCGACTCTTGAAGTATTACAAAATTGTCCATCCCAAAGGCAGGCATTGTTATCAGCTATTGGTGGGGTTGATCCTAAGGATTCCAATCTTGTATCCTTTGATCACAAAGGATATGATCCTCAGTTACCAGCTCAGCTAGCTTTCCTTATTCAAGTGAAAGCCCTCAACAAAACTATTCACAGAACAATTATTGATGAGGGAGCATCTACATGTATTATGTCGATGAGTTGGTGGAAAACATTAGGATCTCCAACCTTTTCGCGATCTTCGACAACATTAAAAGCTTTCGACGGAAGGACTTATACCCCATACGGTATCCTTAATAACTTGAAAGTTGAACTAGGAGGAAAAACGGTAGAAATTGATGTTGAGGTCATTGATGGAAATCTTGACTATAACATCCTACTGGGTAGACCATGGATTTATGCCATGGCGGCTGTTATGTTGACTTATTTTAGGAAGATCGCATTCCCGTTTGAAGGAGGGATTACGGTTGTCGACCAACAGAACTTCCTCCCTAATGGTTCACAAGTTACAGGAAGCATTCCCATGATCCATGAAAGCAACCATTATTCAAGATATCGGAGTAGGATTATTGAAAGACCCCACATTGATGGGAACTTTCGCGCTACCACCTCCTATTATAGGAAATGTACCGTTTGTAGCAACCTGCAACATGATATCTTCCACGAAGGTCGACATGGATCATGCAATTGTTTTGCCCCCGAGTCCTTTAGAAATATTGTAGCAATCAATGTTTCAAGCATGGGAGGCGAACCCAAATCAACGCTTGTCAAGCGTTTGGGTAGATAGGTCTAGAGAATATGGTACCTCATTAGATCCTTGGTCAAAAGTACATGGGACTGACGAAGGAATCTTACAATCAATGCTGATTGAGGGGGCACCATGGAATGATCACCACCATCGTTCCCTTCTTCCGGGATATGAAGAAGATACTCAAAGTGACCTTTATCACCAGCACGTCTTTGAATTCCTAACAAATACTGTAAATACGGTGGATTCCGAGCGAAACTTATCCAATATTGAAGAGACTATAGCCATAAATATCTCGACTAAAACAGATGTTGTAGAGAATATTTATGTCGGCAAAGGTTGTTCCCCTTCAGAACTGGAAATATATAACGCTCTTTTTCGCGAATTTAGAGATGTCTTTGCTTGGTCATATGATGAAATGCCAGGCATTGACTCGAGTATCGTTGAACATGAAATTAAAATGTATCCTGATGTCAAACCAGTAAGACAACGGCTTCGGCAGGTGCACCCCAAGAAAGCCGCTGCCATTAAGGGAGAAGTTGAAAAACTTCTCCATGCTGGATTCATCTACCCGGTTCCTCTAACCGATTGGGTATCGAATATTGTCCCTGTTATGAAGAAACAAGGGACGATTAGAGTGTGTGTCGATTATAGGGATGTAAACCAAGCTTGTCTTGAAGGAAACTACCCTACACCCTTCATCGACCAGATAATTGATGAATGCGCCGGATGTGAAATCTTTTCATTTATGGATGGATTTTCCGGGTATAATCAAATAAATATCCGCCCACAGGACCAGTCAAAGACTGCATTTATTTGTCCGTGGGGCACATTCGCTTATCGAAAATTACCCTTTGGTTTAAAGAACGCAGGGGCGACGTTTCAGAGGGCAATGAATTATGCCTTCCATGACATCAAGAACATTGTTCAACCTTATCTCGACAACCTCCGGGCTCATTCGCGAAAGCGGACTGATCATCCACAGCATTTGAGAGCGATATTTCTACGTTGCCGACACTACAAGATAAGACTCAATCAACACAAATGTGTGTTTTGCGTCGGTTCTGGTCGTTTACTTGGCTTTGTAGTCTCTAAGGATGGGATTCGTCTCGACCCCTGCAAGGTTCAGGCAATCATTAATTTGCCTCCACCTTCGAATTTGCTTCAGATTCAGAAACTCCAAGGGAAAGCGAACTTTCTGAGGAGGTTCATTCCAAATTACGCAGAACTTGCTAAAGGTTATACTCGTCTTTTGAAAAAGGATGTACCTTTCGTCTGGGACCAGGTGGCGCAAGCTTCCTTTGATGCTCTGAAAGATTGTCTAGTAAAAGCATCATTAATGTACGCCCCAGACTATCAAAGAGATTTTAACCTGTATCTGGCTGCAGCAGATACGACCATTGCGATGGTTTTAGTTCAAGAAGGCGATGGAATTGAACATCCTATATATTATTTAAGTAAAAACTTAAATGATACAGAAAGTAAATATTCTTATGTTGAAAAACTAGTGCTTGCAGCTGTTCAAGCGATTCAAAGGTTTCGGCATTATGTCCTCTTTCGGAAAACTACCATTTTGTCAGATTGCAACCCCATGACTTATATACTGTCGCGACAGTTGCTGGGGGGCAAATATTCAAAATGGATAGCGATCCTTCAAGAGTTTGATCTGGAATTTGTAAAATCCAAATCAAAGAAAGCTCTAGTTTTCGCAGAATTATTGTGTGATCTCCCATCGTCGTCCAACGATAAGACATCAGAAGAGTCAATCGTGGACGAAAGTTTGTTTCTGATATCTACAAGCGATGAGTGGTATGGAGATATCATAGTTTATCTCCAAACCCAAAAATTCAGGCCTAACACCTCTCACTCTGAACAAAAACGTATACGATACCAAGCAAAAGACTACATGATCGTCGGTGATACACTTTACCGTCGTGGTATCGATACAGTTCTGAGGAGGTGCCTTACCCATGAAGAGGCCGAAAAAGCCCTGAATGAATGTCATTCAGGCGCGTGTGGGGGGCATCAATCTGGATATGCAACAGCAGAAAAAATCTTATGAGCAGGATACTTCTGGCCAACCATGTTCAAAGATTGCATAACCGCAGTCAGAGGTTGCCATGCTTGTCAAATTTTTGATAGCAAAACCAGACGACCACCCGCACCTTTACAGCCAATAGTTGTTGTTGGGCCCTTCGCCAAATGGGGCATCGATTTCATGTAATGTAACCCCACCTCGACCGGGGGGCATGGGTATATTATAGTCGCTGTTGACTATTTTACCAAATGGGCCGAGGCGATGCCTACATTGGATAACACTGGTGAAACAGCTGCCCTTTTCTTTTTCAATCATGTAGTCGCCAAGTTCGGCGTACCACATGCTATAGTTATAGATCATGGATCGCATTTCCGAAATCACATGATGGTCGAATTAGCTGCCAAGCTAGGGCTATCTCACGACATCTCTACCCCGTACTATCCGCAAGCCAACGGACAAGTTGAAGCAATCAACAAGGTCCTGAAGCATATGTTGCAAAGGATGATCGGAGTTCATAAAAGAAGATGGCACCTAATCCTGTACTCAGCCTTGTGGGCTTACCGAACATCGGTAAAGAACGCGACCGGGTTCACACCTTTTCAATTGGTGTATGGCCTGGAAGCAGTCTTGCCAATCCAGTGCGAAATTTCGTCGCTTAAACTCGCAATTGATCTCCTCCCCGGAACTTCAGAAGAAGAGGCTCATTTCTTGGAATTAATCCAATTGGATGAAACCCGTCGTGATGCCGCTTTTGCTAACGAAGCCCATAAGAAACGAGTCAAGACTCAGTTCGACAAAAATGTCAAACCCCGTGTCTTCTCAGAAGGTGATTTGGTCTTGCTTTATGACCAAGAATCCGATAAATTGGGAGCAGGTAAATTTAATTCCTTGTGGATGGGCCCCTATATTGTTAAAAGGGTGTTAGCAAAAGGAGCCTACGAGTTAATGGATTATGACGGAATTCCACTGGCGCAGCCCCGTAACGGGCTGTACCTCAAGCGTTACTATGCTTAAATAGTAACCTGCATGCTTTTGTTGTATTTTGTTTTCGCTAAAGTATTTGTTCTGGTCGAGTGATCTACCTTTTTCATTTGTGGCAGATGTCGAACCTTCTGGAGACATGTGTTGGATATGCCGACGGAGCGAGTCGTAGTTCGCGGAACCTATCCTCCGCAGCCTGGGCCATTTTTGATCCAAGCGGCGAGCTAGTAAGTTTCAGAGGTGTGTGTATTGGCAATCAACGAATAACATCGCTGAGTATAGCGCGTTGATAGAACTACTCTCTGATGCCATCACACGTGGCATATGCCGACTAATTGTCAGGCTAGACTCACAGCTCGTAATACTACAACTCAATGGTATATATTCCGTTCGCAATCCAGCTATTTATCGCATGTTCCTAAGGGTTAAGATTTTGGAAAGGCAATTTGATTCAATTCAATATCAACATATTTCCAGAAACTTAAACACATTAACCGACTCATTAGCAACTTATGTGTTAGATAGATATTTGCGACATTTATAAAAGGGATACATCATCAATGATTGTACATATGGATCGTATAACTCAACCAGAATAAAACTCGAAAATCAAAATATATATAAGCTGTTTATAGTTCATACATAATGTTTTGTAACCAAGGCAAAATTGGTCATATGACCTAAAACTCAAAAAGATGCTAGGGGGCACCCTAGCCTAGTGGTGCTCATGATAGCACGTCACGGCCTGTGCAATCATGCGCAAGAGACGAGTCCATCGTCTAGGCACACCAGTAGTGTGTCGCTGCAGCTGTAAAGGTAAATCATCAATCCTCACATCGGGAATGCCAAGTGTAAGGCTCTCAACCTGCTCCTGCACAGCTGTAAGGGTCTCAGTATCGTCAAGGTCGCGGAGAATAACTCTCCTAGCAGGCTCCACTGCCGGGGCAGCAACTGGCGGTCTCGGACGAACTGCTGGACGAACAGGACCAACATCTGCACGCACCCAAGAGTATGATTAAAAGTCTTGATAGAATAAAGCACAACAACATTATGAATAAGAACAGTAAACAGTGATATGGTCAAAAGGTTTACCAATAGCGCCCCACTGTTCGCCATCCGGTAGCACCAAATCCGGATCACCTCGGAAATCCATACCCACATATGGATACTCAGAAAAGACCATCTCCTGGCCCTCGAACCACCTGAAGAAGGCATCAGTAAAAGTAATCTGAGGTTGACCAGCATGCCTAGACATGTGATCAACCCACCTCTGCATGCGTGGCTCGGTCGGAGAAGGCAAGTCGAGTATAATGTACTGAGGCTGCATCAGTGGGATTTTCTCCAAGGCGAAGGCAGTCAGAATAGAACCAAATCCAAAGTTCTTCAGCTTCCCGTCCTTTACCTTGGTCAATTGACTTTTCATCTGAACAAGTACTGCATCACACCAGTTGAATACTTTCGATTGGAGACACTCCAAGGCGTGCTGCACATAAGATCTGTTGGCAACATGTAGAGCTGCGCTACCGGCCATCCTACCAATGGTATACAGAATGGACCTGAGAGACCTGTCAGTAATCTCACGGATAACAACCTTGCCGTCTCTGCTCGGCTGGGAGCCTTCCCTGCAATACTGGCGGACATAATCTCTCATGGAATCGGTCCCCCGGGCCGTACCTGACAAGGAAATGGGGGCACCTCGCCTTGACAATCCAGTCAAGAAGTACATGTCCTCTATGGTCAAGGGGATGGACTTTCCCCTGATCTGGAATACTTGGTTAATAGGATCCCAAGCATCAAGCATATACTGCAGCAAAGTAATCTGTGCTCTCATGCTAGAGATACGGAAGAACTTCAGCAGGCCACAGTTCCGCAGCGCGTTCACCGTGACAGGGTCATGGAGGGCAATCATGTCCTCCTCTTCATGTTCTCGTTCTCGCCATGTAAGGGACATTTTGTTCAAAGTTCCCTGCAAAGCAAACAAAAGAAGGAGTAAGTTCTTGAATTTGGTGAAAAACTGGCGAAAATTCATCAAAAAATGAGCCAAAAACTCAGTTTTCTGAGCCCAACGCAAGCAGAGAGTGTCCCACCTGCACTGAAGGTCAGGCTGCCTTAAGGCAGCTTGACATTCAGCGCAGGTTTCGAATGGGGAACCTGCGCTGAAGTTAGGGCGCCCTGGCAAAACCCCTGAGGCTCAGAAAAGCTGGAAAACAGGCACAAAACTGAAAAGGAAACCATGAAAAGAAAGAGCTAGGGTTTAGCTCCTACCTGGTCCAGACGGCGCTGAAAATCGTCCGCAGAATCTCCCGAAATCAGCTGGTGAAAATCAAGGGGGAAGAGGCACCTCCAGAGCTCCAAATGCAAATGAAATGGTAAAATGAGAGGTAAAAACACCTTTTAATGGCTTTTTACGTAGTTCAAAGCAAAATATTAGGGTTATAATCTCATTTTCATACAAATATTATTCATTTCTAACAAAGTTTGTTGCAGCAATTGAGAATGCAGTACTACCCTTGAAAAGAGAAAAGCTAGTAATGGTAAAAAATCAAAATTTGACCATATAATCGAGCAGTTTTAGCATAAAGTTCATGCTCGTTAAAAAATAAACGCAAGATCCGAGCAGTTTTAACGCGGTCTTCATGCTCGTTAAAAAATAAATAAAAGCAGTGAGCAATGTTTCCTCCAGAGTTTAAGCTCATTTTTATCTAAAAAATGAACCTATCCCGGTAAATAACCGTTGTGATCGTAAATTTATCAGCCATAAAAAGCCCATGGTCGTGTTTGCACCCGCCACCTCCACCTTCATTTGGCCGATCGTTCACCTCCATATGATTGTTTACCCATTTTGAGGAACAGCTGCGAAGAGTGATTTCACCTAGCCATCCTTGTGACACTGCCGTGATTGGAAAATTCCAACCTGTACCTGGAATCAGTTGCTATCCCTGTTTATCACTCGTTCCTCAAAAGACGAGTCTTCTTTGAGCTCTTTTCATCTGACTCGTAAAATATGAAAAGTTTGCCGAGTTTTGGCCTTCCAGCTCGTTAAAGTGACCGGAAGAGCTATCCCTCCTCTAGATTTTAATCTTTTTGGACCTGAGGGATTATTGCACAAAAAGGTCGAGCGCTTGTTTTATTCGGCTCATTAAAGTTATCGAAAATTCATCCCTTCTGTATTGTTTTATACTTTTTCGGACTTAAGGGATTAGATGACGAAAAAGGAATTTTGGAGTTAACTTTCTGTACCTTTTCAGACTCTCTAAAAATGGAAAGGACCGAGTTTTCCTTGTCGTTAGACTCGTTAAAATGATTAAATAGCGACAAACTTGTCTTTAGACGAGAACGAGTCTCCCTATCGCTAGGCTCGTTAAAACATAGCGATGGGCTTGCCCGAAGGGCAGGTTATAGAACAAGCATATGTTATCCTCCTCAAGCTTGACAAAAATAAAGAGGTACTGGTCAGAAATGACTGGGGAAAAATTGGGAGAACCTCAAAGCTTTAATGGTAGCAAGTCGCTCTTGAACATGACACTTTTCCTCCGCATCACATCGGGTTGGGTTGTTTCATTCACCGGTCTCATCACCATGGTCTCGCCAAACCATCCACATTTGGGGTAATGCTACCGATCCATCGCATCAGTGTCGTTATATGTTCAAGAGATGTTGTTCAGAAAGAGTCAACCGTGTCCCATCCACTGCCATACATTATCCTTCATCCATCCATGATCGCCACCCTAAATCATATGTCACAGATTGTTTTCACCTCCATTAAAATCATTAGCTTCGTTCCGTGTCACTGATGTGGGATTCATTAAGGCCCTCCTTTTACGGATCGTTTCTTGTCGACTTCAGCTCATTATCCAAGAAGTTGATCTAGGAACAACCCCCTCAGTACTTTGAAGCTTGCATGCCTCAATGGCAAGTTTCTCACTTCCGGCGACAGGTATACATCAATGACCTTCGACCGAAAGATTTTGCGTGGTGTTCGACGCCAAGTCCTTTATTCACACCACGCGAATTGTACTGCAGTACCTTGAGGGTCATTATCATTATCGGTGATTCCTCTCGCGCTTGTTAACGGTTTACATCATTGACCGGTAATCAAGCGATGTCTTTCCATGTTCGACTTCAACGCAATTCTCACATGGATCGACTTGTACTTAGAGTGAAGATCGAACGAGTCTGAAGACCCCGGATCTAGTTTCATCCATCCGGGTTGCGATAAATATTCAGGAAATATAAAGACATTTGACATGTACATCATTGCAGCAGATGATCATCCTACTCAAAGGATGATAGTTTCAGCAGAGAATTATCAGTCTACCATCAGACGATCGTCTGTTCTATGTACCAAAATGAATTTATAAAGCTGAGCATGGGAATGCCCGCCTCAGCTAGATCATGAAAGCAGAATGAAAAATAATGTACTGTATTGTATTTTATTACAGGTCACCTCTCAGCGATTGAATGAACTTCGGATCCTCCTGATAAAGCATTTCACCCGATGAACGACCTCATACTTTAGGGGGCAACTGTTATAGACATTTTTGTGCCTTACAGCATGAAGCATGAAATGTCCATAATCTAAGGGATCCAAAGTCCCTAAACATGTTGTTCCTACCCCTAGAGGAACAAGGTCAGCAAACCACAGCACTGAATATCACTTCTCCACCTGAAAACACTCAAAAACAAGGCAATTCTGGATCATGTCAACTGCTCCACTGAGCATCTGCGCTGAATGTCAACTGCTCCACTGTCTACCTGCGCTGAATGTCAACTGCAAAGAAGGCTACCTGCGCTGGGCGAGTTGGGACATGTGGCACAGTCATTCCTCAAGGTGTCAATGCCCCAGGAAGCTTCCAAAATGACACTTGGATCAGGGAATTCGACTGGTGATCAGTAAGAGGGTCTAGATCTCCAAGTGGAAGCAAGAACCTCCAAGTGGACTTAAGAACTGAAGAATAACTGAAGTGAGAGAGGACACTAGTCAACTTCATGCCAGCTTCAAGCTGACTCATCCTTTCTCCAAAACTCCTATATATAGAGCTCTCTCATGAGGTCTAGGGAGGCTGGAATCTTGTGAATGTAAGGAAGTGCTGTTGGTTTGGGTATAGAACTATTGGGTGATTTACTTTGAAGGAGGTGAAGAGGATATTTCTTTCTGCTGGGAGGTGATGCTGGATTGGGCCTCTTATGGTTGTATCACTTCCTGAACTTTACTTCTTCCATTAATAAAGCATTTGAGGTTCTTCTATATACATGTGTCTCAATGATGTGTTGCTATACTTGTGTATTTGATTTATTCTAATCCTTGAATCAATTATGAATGTATGCTTCTTGTAGTTTCCCTCTCTTGCCATTTTGCAGGATCTTGTTGTAGCTGGGCCAGTGAAAAAGCAAGGAGCTGGGAGCAAGCAGCAAACAGAGAAGATTGGATCAATCATTAGCGAAAGACATCGGTTAGTGGATCTCTTTCTCCCCTCTTTTACATCTCATAAAGAAGTAATCTCAAATAGCTTTGCTTTGATTGTTGCTGAGGTACTATCACCCTTAGAGTGGGATAGGGTCATTCCGTATTGGATACTTTTCCCAACAACATAGGAGGAGGCAAACAGAAATCTTAGAGCTAGTGCACACTGATGTATGTGGTCCCATGCAGACAAGGTCGCTAGGGGGAGCATACTATTTTTTGTTGTTTACTGATGACTGCACTAGGTATTCATGGGTTTATTTTTTAAACAAGAAAATTCAGACTTTCCAATGTTTTATAGATTTCAAAACCCTGGTGGAAAGACAGTTTGGAAAAAGTATTAAAATTCTCCGATCTGATCAAGGAGGAGAATACAAATCAAAGGAATTCATGAAATACTGCAAATCTCACGGGATTGTTCAGCAGTATACAGTGTCGCACACACCACAGCAAAACGGAGTTGCAGAGCGTAAAAACAGAACCCTGGTAGAGTGCGCAAGGAGCATGCTGCAAGGTAAGGGTCTATCTAATACTTTTTGGGCAGAAGCGATAAATACTGCTGTATATTTGAAAAATAGAAGTCCTACTAGGTTTCTTGGCTTCAAAACTCCTTTTGAAGCCTTGTATGGATTTAAACCAGCAGTAAATCACTTAAGAGTCTTTGGGTCAAAGGAATTTGCACATGTACCCAAAGCTGATAGAAAGAAACTAGACCCTAAGGCAGTCAAATGCATCTTTGTTTGTTATGGCACAGAGTTTAAAGCATACAAACTGTTCAATCCTGAGTCTCGTAAGACATTTGCAAGTAGAGATGTAGTCTTTCATGAACAGGTATAGGAAAGAAAAGCTGATGTTGGAGATGATTGGCACATTCCATTTCTGTTGGAGGAAAGCAGCGAGGATGAAAGGGAGCAGGAACAGGAGCAGAAAGAAGAGAATGAAGAAGAACAACAAGAAGGTGAAAAAGCAGGCCCAGTTATTGCAGAAGAAAACAAATTTGAGGTAAGTCCCCTACCAAGAAGGTCAGGTAGGAAGACTCAATTACCATTGAAGTTGAGAAACTATGCGTTGATGTCAAAGTTTTTGAACATTATAGAGCCCTCTAATTATAAAGAAGCTAGTCAATTTGAGGAATGGAGAGCTGCAATGAATGAGGAGATGGAATCAATTCTTAGAAATAATACTTGGGAATTAGTAGAGCTGCCTAAAAATAAAACACCTATAGGAAGCAAGTGGCTGTTTAAACCAAAAATGAATGCAGACGGAAGTATAGATAAGTTAAAAGCTAGGTTGGTTGCAAAAGGATATTCACAGAAGGAAGCTATAGATTTTGATGATACTTTTGCACTTGTAGCAAAGCTAAATACAATTAGAATGCCTATTGCTTTAGCTACTAAATGTAATTGGGAATTACACCAGCTTGATGTTAAATCTGCATTTTTAAATGGTGATTTAAAAGAAGAAATTTACTTAGTACAGCCAGAAGGATATGTAAAGCAGGGGCAGGAACATCTTGTTTGCAGATTGAAAAAGGCTTTATATGGTTTAAAGCAAGCACCCAGGTCTTGGTACGAAAAGGTTGATTCTTTCTTTATAGAGTATGGTTTCCATAGAAGCTTAAATGACCCAAATTTGTATACCAAGTACAATAATCAGGGGCAGATTATTTTGATTTCTTTGTATGTGGATGACATGATTATAACAAGAAATGCAGATGATTTAATCAAAGGAATCAGAAGGCTTATGGCACAAGTTTTTGAAATGAAGGATCTCGGAAGCCTTCACTATTGTCTGGGATTAGAAGTATTCAGAGATACTGGGCAAACTTTTCTTACCCAAGGGAAGTATGCTAGAAATCTGTTGGAAAAGTTTGGTATGGATCAGTGTAGAACAGCAGCGACACCTTTGCAGCAGAATCTGAAATTGAGCAGTGATGATGGCACTAAGGAGGTTGATGCCACAATGTACAGACAGCTGGTTGGCAGCCTGATATATCTTACAACAACCAGACCCGACTTGGCATACTCTGTTAGTGTGTTGAGCCAATTTATGTCAAAACCGCTTGAAAGTCACTGGATAGCAGCAAAGAGCGTGTTAAGGTATCTTTGTGGTACTGTTAATTATGGTATTTTATACACTGATGTATCTGATGTTACTCTAGCAGGTTTTTCAGACTCAGACTGGGCAGGTAACCTGGATGATCGGAGGTCCATCACAGGTTATGCATTCAACATAGGTTCCGGGGTCATAGCTTGGAGCAGCAAGAAACAGAGTACTGTAGCTCTGTCGTCATGTGAAGCTGAGTATCAAGCATTGTGTGCAGGAACGTGTGAAGCGATCTGGTTGAGAAGACTTCTTAACGATGCAGGAAAAGAACAGAAGCAACCCACTTCTATCAAAAGTGACAACCAGAGCGCTATCAAATTAGCATACAATCCAGTGTCTCATAAAAACACCAAACACATAGACACCCAGTTTCACTTTGTTAGAGAAAAAATACAGTCAAAAGAAATTGTTGTCGAATATTGTAAAACTTGTGACAATGTGGCTGATATTTTTACAAAGCCTCTTGCACGAGTGAAATTTGAATTGTTTAGAAAGATGCTAGGAGTTCAGGAGAACCCTTTCTTCATTAAGGGGGGGAGTTGAGAGTAATTAATATTATTTTGTTACTAATGGAGAAAATAGTTACGTTGTTGTAACTTTCTCCCTAGTTTAGGATTAGTTCCTATAATTATGGGGTTTGGGTGCAACTTCCTATTTCCTAGTATTGTATTTAATGATGTAATCTTTGATTGATTGGTAATAGAGTGGACGAGAGTGATCTCTCAAGTTTGATGAGTGTAGTCTCCAGGTGCAGGCCACACCTGAGAGCTACATCTCTTTCTTTTCAATTCCGTTCACATTTTATCTGCAACCTCCTTAGAAACCCCAATGCCATTTTCGAAGATAGGTTAAAAATATAAAGGTATTAAGTAAATGAGTAGTGAACCACTTCTAGAAACTTCCATCGTAATTATTCATTTGATCAAGCACTGACAAATATATATATTACCAAAGTTGTAAGGTTTACGTAATGTAAGGAAAATGAATAAGAGTATGGTATGGTGTCCAAGTAGAACCTCCAAAGTTCATTAGGGTAAGGGCATCAAATAAATAAGTTTTTATGTCAATGGTTAGGAAATTATATGACTACAAGATGTAGCCAGTAGGTTAAATAGAGAAAACTTTGTTAAAAATAAGGGCATGTTGTCCCATCGATAAACATGAGCAACCACATATTTGTTAACTTATTAAACACAAGAAAAATTATAATTGAAATGATTTTAACACTATGTTCAAGAAATTATTAGCAACAAAGGTTAAAATATTAAATATGATGTGAGATTTATGTAGGTTATATCATTTAAAAAAAAATTATTGGAAAACAAATGAGGTTCATAACATATGGTATCAAAGCCGAGGTTTCAAAACTAGGCTGGAAAAGAATCATCACATTAATAAGTAGAGTTTTAGAGAATTGAAATGTTGATTAAGGGTTGAATTTCTAATGTTTGTTTGTATTGACTAAGAGTATTCAAGTGAAGCAAGCTAGAATACAATGGCAGAGGATTCCCCACCACTTATAGTAGGTTGGTAAGAGGAATCATGGATGTTATAAGGAATTTTACGAAAGAGTTGGCTTACCTACGAAGAATCAATGAACACTTGATAAATTCTAGTGAGTAACAAGAAAGGATGATAAGAGAATTGGCACAAAAGTCTAGTCATAGAGCATTTGAACTTGAGGCGGAAAAAAGAACAAATGTTGAGGTGGAGTTAGAGAAGTTTGAAATTGGAGGTGATTCTGATAGGACTTACCCAAAAATAGAAGAGAAGGATAAGGATGGAGTTGGAAGGGGAGTTTAGGAAGATAAAACCTCTTACTTTTGATGGGGAAAAGGAGGACGATGCAGAGGCTTGGCTCCTCAAAATGACCAAGTATTTTCAAGTTTATGAGTATGATAGTAATATGAAGGCCAGATTGGCCATTTATTAGCTACAAGGGAAAACTACTCTTTGGTGGGAAGAGGCAAAAAAGGTAAGTACTTTGGAGGAAAAGACAATATCCTGAGAGGAGTTCCAAAAATAGTTTAAGTCTTGATATCTGAATGAACGATATTATGATGACCATGCAAAGGAGTTCCATGAGCTAAGACTGGGGCAGTAACTATGGATAAGTTTGTGGCTAAATTCAAAAATTTGGTGTGACATTTTCCTTACATTATAGAGGATAAAACCAAGGTACAATGATTTTTTAATCGCTTACATTCCCCTTGCAAATAAAATATTGAGTTCGACAATCCTAAGAAAATGGATAAGGAAATCAAGAAAGTAAGATTGTGCTATCAACGGTTTAAAAATAGGGGTGAAGGCTTAAAAACATGGCCAAGTAAGGATAAAAAAAAAACTGCAATGGGGTCAAAAATACAGAAACTGGATTACTTGAATTTTTTTGGGAAGGATCACCAGTGAAGTAAGTTTAGTAAGGGAAATTTGAATTAGCTTGTACAATCTCAAACTAATTCCAAATCCGTGAAAAAGAAAAATAAGAAAACTAATGAGGTCAAGGAGATGGAAGTACTAAGGTGTTGGGGGTGTGGTGAACCCCATTTTTTGAGGTACTTCCCGCATAACCCTAGATATATTCAACATATTCACGTTGTTCACGACGAAACAACTATAAATGATATTTCTGTAAATATCCCAAGAATAAGTGCAACACTGGAAGATAGAAAAGCGGAGCAGCAATCTATGACGATCAAGATTGAAGGTACCATCTTAAGCTAATATATTGTTCTCTTAATTGATCAAGGGGATATTTTAAGCCTATATTAGTCCCCAGAATGTGGAAATATGTAAATTAAAAACTAGGAAATTTAAGACAGGGTGGCTAGTATAGTTAAGAACCAACACCAAGAGGACAGTAACTAGCCAAGTGAGGCGATGTCCTATTAATTTAAATGGATGTTCGATAGAATTAAATTTAAACATACTTCCCCTAGGATCTTATGATATATTAATAGGCATGGACTGGCTAGAAAAACATGGGGTTGTTATTAATTGTTTAGAGAAAACAATAAGTTATGTGAGTCAAGATGGTCGAACCCAATTGATCAAGGGTATACCAAAACCAATATCAATTACACAAATTTCATCATTACAAATGAAAAAGAGTGCAAGAAAAGGGTGTCAAATATTTATGGGGCATGTGGAAAAAAATGAACAGTGACCAGAAAAGGAAAAGTTAGAAACTCTTCTAATCATTAAGGAGGTTTAGGATGTTTTTCCAGACGAAATTTTGAGCTTACCCCCCCGCAGAGATATAGATTTATCCACTGATCCGGTACCAAGTGCAACTCGAGTGTCTATAGCCCCCTATAGAATGAGTGTGCATGAGTTATTAGAGTTAAAGATGTAGTTACACGAATTAATGGACAAAGGATATATTGGGCCCAATGTCTCACCGTGGGTTGGGGGGGGGGGAGGGAGGGGGGTTTGTTGTTTGTGTTGTTTGTCAAGAAGAAGGAGGATGCCTTTAGATTGTGCATCAATTATCGACAATTAAATAAGTTAAACCATTAAAAATAAATATATGTTTCCCCGTATTGATGATATGCTCGACCAAGTGGGGGAGAAACCATATTCTCAAAAATTGACTTATGGACAGGGTATCATCAGTTTAGAATAAAATATGAAGATATTCATAAGGCATATTTCTAGACGAGATATGGTCACTACAAATTTGGAGTGTTACAATTTGGTCTTAGTAATGCACCAACCACCTTTATGTGCTTAATGACCAATATACTCAATAAGTACCTTGATAAATTTGTGCTGGTATTTATAGATGACATTCTAGTGTATTCTAAGAATGAAGAAGAATATAAGGAACATTTAAAATTAGTGCTGCAAACCTAAAGAGAACATCAACTATATGCAAAATTTGTGAAATGTGAATTTTATAAAGACAAAATGCAATGTTTAGGACATGTTATTTCCAAGGAAGGATTAGTGTTTGATCTTAAGAAGGTGAGGGCTATTTTAAATTGCCCCATACCTAAGGACATGTCACTTGACCACTCATTTATGGGAATCACAGGATATTACCAAATATTTATAGAAGGATTCTATAAATTGTCCCACCCTATTACATCCTTAAAGAAGAAAGGAACAAACTTTAAGTGGATTACAAAATGTTAGGAAAGCTTTGACAAATTAAAATATTTACTTACAGTGGCCCCTATTTTCAAAATTTCAAACCCGAATAAATAATTTGTAGTTTGCACAGATTCTTTCCTCAAGGGATTAGGGGGAGTTTTGATGTAGGAAAATTTAGTAATAGCTTATGAATATAGAAAGTTGAAAATACATGAAAATAATTATGCAATATATGATTTAGAGATGGTTGTCGTAATACATGCACTAAAAATGTGGAGACACTATCTATTAGGCAATAAATTTACTCTAGTAACATATCATATCAGCTTGAAATACGTTCTTAGCCAACGAGATATTAATACTAGACAAGTTAGGTGGATGAATTTTCTTAGTGAATTTGAGTTTGATATCAAACACATGAATGGTAAAGAAAATATATTAGAAGATGCCTAAATTAGACATGCTCATGGTCTAATGGGGTTATTTGTTAGTAGTATTAACACAGACTTTGTAGATCAAATTAAAAGTTCAATACAGAAATACAATAAATACTTGAAAGTTCAACAGAAATTACAATAAACAAGACTTCTCGGTTATGCTGAAAATTCAGAAAGTGTGTTAATTTACACAAATATATTATATGTTCCCAATGCGATTGCTCTGAAGCTGATGATACTAAATGAATATCATAAGAAACTGTATGCAGAACATCTCAAATATCAGAAGATGATAACAACATTAAGGAAGGATTTTTTCTGGTTAGGCATGAAAAAATAGGTGGCTAATTATTCATCAAAATGTTTAGAATATCAACACGTTAAGGTGGAAAAACAACACCGTGCGAGATTTCACAATCCATTGCCCATTCCTGAATGGAAATGGGAATTGATTTCATTGTATTGTATTACAGGGTTTCCAAGAAAAAACGACAATATGGTTCCATTATGGTGGTGGTGGACACCCTAAGTAAAGAATCACATTTTATACATGTACAATCTACCTATGGAACATAAAAAAATCCCAACATTTTTATAAAGGATTTTTTCAAGTTACATGGAGTGCCAAAAATGATGGTGTTTTGCCAGGATGCTAAATTCACCTCCAAATTTTGGAAAGAATTATTTGGAGGAATGGGGATGGAATTCAAATTTAGCACTACATATCACCCCCAAAATAATGGGAATACAAAGAGAACCAATCAAATTCTGGAGGCAATACTAAGAATGTACGTAATGGATAGACCTACCAAATGGGAATATTTCTTACACGTAGCAGAATTTGACTATAATAACAACCACCAAACTTCAATAAAAATGAGTCATTTTTAAGCCCTATATGGTAGAAAATACGACACACCTCTCAGTTGGAATGAATTAGAGGATATGATCATATTGGGGTCAAATTCATTGCGAGAAATGGAAAAAGCAGTATAGAAAATTAGACAGAATATAAAAATGATGCAAGATAGGAAACAAAGTTATGCTAACAAGAAAATAACTCATAAGGAATTGAAGATTGGATACCATGTGTATTTATTAGTGAAAACAAGGAAATGTACCTTAAGAACTGGAACATGTACTCAATTGGTGCCACAGTTCTGTGGGCCTTTTGAGATTTTGGACAAGGTGGGCCCATAGCATATCAACTGGAATTGTCGAGCAATATTAAAGTACACAATGTTTTTCATGTATCTTTATTAAATAAATATTTCCATGATAATAGTCACATAATTGATTACAATTTGACATAGGTGGACCCTGAAGGAGACTTCCTGGCAGAGAATTTTTCATATTATATCGAAAAGAAATCTTTCTTTGGAATCAAGTCGTCCCTCAGGTTAAAATGCAAGGGAAGAAATTTACACTTGAGGAGGCTACTTGAGAGATAGAGGACAAAATGCAATAGGTATCCAACATTATTCCAAAAGTGAAACAACTCGACAAAGAACACTAAGGACGGTGTAAAATAAAAGGGGGGGAATATGTAATACCCCTCTATTTTTATGTTAATGTCTTGCTATAATTAGACTGAAATATTTCTAGACTTGATGATGGAAAATTCATTTTTTTTATGAAACGAATGTGAACAGTAAAGTTATGATGATGTAATAAATAAATTTTATTAATAAAACAAAAATTGGAAATTACTTGGGAAACAGACACTATAAAAATGAGATTCTTGCCAAAATTGGGAGATCATCATTGATGGATGAGATCAAAATAAATATTTCCTAAGACAGACTCATAAAAATTCCTAGGAGGAATTAGATAATATTTAAGAAGATGGGAGAGAAAAAAATATTAATTCACGTAGTTGGAGAATGATGCTAAGTATTGGTGTTGGGTAGCGCAAGTCCCGCGGAACGAGTATGGGGTGCGAAGCCCGAAATTGTGGGTAATATTAAGGTAAAAGACTCCGTGGAAAGCGCGCAGCACGAACTACAGTAGGTTGAGTCAAAGGGTAGTCTGCCTAAAAATAATGTAAAGAAATAGAAATAGATTCGGCATGCAGAGGGATCATGGGCCAAGGGAAAGTATAAATAGAGCAGGGCTCTATGAGGGAAAGTAGTTCTTTTGAAAGATGGAATGTAATGGGTCCTTAAAGGCAATAGCTTAAAAGCATCTGTAAGTTCGAGTCAAGGGAGTAGGGTAGAAGGTAGAGGCTCTGCAGCTATGTGCACAGAGGCATGGAATGTCCGCAGCTATGTGCGCAGACCCCTACCCTGCCACTGAGTGCACAGGGTGGATCTGGATGTATTGTTGAAGATTGATAATAAAGATAACTTTCTTCTAAATTTTGTGTTGATTGCGACTTTACTCTTTTATGATAAATGAACTATTATGATTTCTGCATTTCCTATGGTTGAATACATTTGAACTGGGTTAATATTGATGCACGAAGTAACCAAAAGTAATAAATTTTTGCTCAAAGACCATTCTAATGAGATCAAACCAGTAATAAGTGGTTCAATCTGTAATAAGTGCGATAACGGTATTCCGATCTGAGCGAATCTGGCATAGTGCGAGGCTGTAGAAGAGCGCGCGAGCCCCAAACCGCATCCAAGACATTCCCAGGGTGCGGAAACTTGGTTCTAGCACCCTCCCCTGGTACCTCGGGTGAGACCTCAGTCCGCGCTTCGCAGGCTATTGCTGAAAGGGATGGTAGCTGCAGTATTTGTTTGGCTAAATAATTATTCCGAACCTAGGTGAAGCCCATATAAGCCAAAAAATGGTTCCATTACCGAGACCGAGATCTGCCTAAGGGGTGTCTGGTGTGAAAAGAGTGACGAAAGATTAGGATGATAGTAATGAAGAGCACCATCCAGTTATTAGTATTCAAAGGAGCAGGTAGTGAAGATCCGAAAAAGTTCTGGTTTGTATTGAATTCAGTGTGGAACATGCAACAAATCATGGATGATAATATCAAGAAAGACATCTTAGTCAGTACACTGTAGGGCCGAGCGCTAACATGGTATATGAAGTATTCAGGCATCAACCCAATGGTGGGGATAGCAGACATCCACACGGAATTAAAGAATGAGTTCAGCCAGCCAAAATCGGAATCACAGTCGGTCGTGGGATTCAAAGAGATCACAATGATGCCTGGTGAGACCCCATGGGATCTGGATCAAATGTTAAAAAGCACTATTCGCGAGGCCAACATGACCCTGAGGGATGCACAACTCCGTGCTTCGTTAATCGCATCACTAACGCCATATATGAAATTAGCTTTGTCACAGCAGAAGATCTCAACCCAAGTAGAAGCACTGGAGGCAGCAATGTGGCTGCATGAAACCCCGGTATAGGACCCAGGGTTGGGAGTTCAGCAAATCCAAGCGTAGGTCCAAAATTTGTGTTTGGAAATATAGAAGTTAAAACAAGACTAGGTGCCGAATGTTCGGGAAGAAGTCTAGTGCATTAAGTGTAGGGGCCAAGGACATGATAAAGACCATTATCTAGTCGTGGTGAATCTTGTGGTCATGGGGGACCAACACCGTTGCGACCAGAGGCACAAGCAAGGCTGAGCGTGATCGCCCCACTCTGATGTGAAATCTGTCAAGTAGGAGGAAAACACAACACAGATAATTGCCACCTGTTGCCAAAATATAATTAGACCCCCCAATAGCTCTTTTGCAACTTTTGTAGATCGGTGGGTCACGGGGAAAGGGATTTCCAGATGTTGGTAGATCAGGCATCTGCCTACCGAATGCAGACTGAGGGGCAAGGTCAAAACCCAAGTGCAACGTTTGCGCGCGGTGGATTGCAAGGAGAAGGTCGAGGATGGGGCGGAATGGGACCAGGAAGGGGTCGAGGATAGATAATTTGCTATAATTGTGGAGGACCAGGACATTATGCGCGGGATTACACAAATCCAACTCGAATATCATGTCCCTATTGTGAGCAATTCGACCATAAACTGCTAGATTTCCCTATGCTACTAGCACAAATTCGTGAAAAAAGGACAACACCTCCTACGACGACATAGAATGTGCAGATGATAAGGGCTGAACTATGCAATGAAGAATCTAAAGTAAATATGGTACTAAGGGGTGATGCAACCTTAGAAGGGGATTATTCTGAGTCGTAGAAAGGTTCCTCGATGTTTACAGCTTTTTTAGAAACCTGCATGAATTTACTTCGCGATAATAGGGCAGTGAAAGGACTATAGGAGGTAATTAATAGATACACAGGGTGGGGAGAACCTCTCATAGTCCGACGAATGGGGAGCCATACGTCGTTGACCAGACAAGAAATGTGATTAACGGCATGAATTGGTGACTATGAGATGGATCAGGTCATTCTGGACCTTGACTCAGATGCAAACATCTTGCCTAAGCAAATGTGGGAGTGTATCGGTAAACCCCCAGTCCAATGGTCTCCAATCCAATTACGGATGGCAAATCAACAGAAGATCTTTCCCATGGGTAGGCTGCAAGGAATCACCATAGACCTGGATGGTGCAAGCACTAGAACGGACTTTGAAGTTATTGAGATAATGGACGAAAAATTTCCATACCTCACATTGTTGGGAATAGACTGGGCCATCAACATGAATGGGATTATTAACGTCAAGCAGAGGAAGATGATATTTGAGAAAAAGTCACGTTGCGTAGTTGTTCCTAGATCCAACCGAGGGACCCCGCTACACGGAACCTGTGCGTGACGACTAGCAGGACGAAGCATTGGATTGCATCTACCAAATTGTTGCACAAAGGCTAATAAAGGGTAAGGAAATGGAGGAACGAAGAATTTCACAAGGTTATGCGGAACCATACACTGATGAGTTGGAGGAAGAAGCCGAGTAATGGTGGAACATAATGCACAAGGCAACTACTTTAAACTGCAATATGCTGACGAAATCCGTGTACTGCGTTAAAGCTCACGACCGCGAGCTGCCGGTGTATGACGGGCTCACAATAGTAAATGAATTCCTGAAGAAGTTTGAGAGCACAGTACCAGAATACCAGCGATTTGATGCACTCAAACGGGCATTACACATGACACCGATACGATGGTGGGGTACCCATGAAGGCACCTTCATAGATTGGCGAAGCTGTAAGCACATAATATAGATACGATTTGGGAAGCCAGTGCTCCAATTAATAGAGAAATATGATGGACAAGAGAATCCGCACATACACCTGAGAAAATGGACCAAAGCCTATGGCAAGGAACCGTAACTAGAATGGGTGCACCTATTTTATCATACCTTGGATGTCATCCCAAGGAATTGGTATACTGAAATAGAGCTCCGACATGGCACAGGGGAGTGGGATATCTTGTGTGAAGGGTTTCTATCAACATTTCTTTTTGAGGATCAATGGATGGATACAGTGGACGTATTAAAGCTGGTAAAGACCGAAATTTTCACGATGCCGCTAGAACCAGAAGAACTCGTGCACTGGTTGCGATAGCTAAGTTGGGCCCTGGAATGTTATAATGTAAAAGCATAAGGTGACGAAGATGATCCACGTGACATCAATATACCAGAATCCGAAGGAAGTCGAGAAGTGCATGACCCCGAAATAGAAGATCTAGATGTCATAGCACCATTAAAAATGAAGCAAGTGAATATCGGAATAGAGGAAGAACCGAAGTATTCTACGCATGGAGATTATTGGGACGACTATACAGTGGAAAAGGTCATTGAGCTGCTCTGGGAGTATCGAGACCTCTTCCCTACCAAGATTACGGAGCTGAAAGGGATTCGAGGTGAACTAGGAATGATGAAGATAACTTCGAAACCTGACGCGAAACCAGTAAAGCAACGACCTTACCGATTGAATCCAAAATATAAAGCAAAAGTACGAGAAGAACTAGATAAGATGCTGGCAGCTAGGATCATTGAACCAGTCGAGGAGTCCAATTGGGTAAGTCCGATGGTGGTATAGGAGAAGAAACAGAAGGGTGATATCCACATCTACGTGGATCTACGGAAACTCAAAGATGCTTGTGTTAACAATCCATTTCCCACACCTTTTACCGATGAAGTCTTAGAAAATGTGGGTGAGCAGGAAGCGTATTCCTTTACGGATGGGTTCTCTGGATACCATCAGATCAATATCGCACTAGAGGATCAAAGCAAGACAACTTTTGCCACACAATGGGGTTGATTTCAGTATACGGTGATGCCATTTGGGCTAAAGAATGCGCGGGCAATATTTTCTCGCATTGTGGTAGCTGCATTCAAGGAATTTATACATAAATTATTGGAAGTCTATCTTGACGATTGGACCGTCTTTGGCCTGGATAAGAAACATACTGAGATCTTATGATTAATGCTAGATACCTATCATCAACACCATATTGCGCTCAATCTAAAGAAGTGTACGTTCCTTGTTCCTTTCGGGAACTTGCTGGGTCACATAGTTTGTAGGCAAGGCCTGAAGGTGGATCAGGCAAAGATCGTTGTCATATTAGGTCTGCAAGCACTACGCAGTGTCAAACAGCTTCGTGCTACACTGGGACACACGGGATACTATCAGGATTTCATAAAAGGCTACACCCAGATCACGGCTCCAATGGAACAGTGGTTAAAAAAGGATGCCACGTATTGCTAAAACGAGGAATGTAACAAAAGCCTGGAATCGTTGAAGGAAAAAATGGCATCTGCCCCTATCTTGACCTTCCCAAAATGGGATGTGGAGTTCCATGGGCATGTTGATGTGTTTTGTATCGTGTTAGGAGTAGTACTTACTCAGGAAGGAGCAGAGGGAGTTGACCACCCGATTGCGTTTGTAAGTCAAAGGTTGTCAAAAGCTAAGAAAAATTACTCTATTGCTGAGCGAGAGGGATTGGTGATGGTGTATGCACTCTAGAAGTATCGTCACTATTTTCTTGGAGGACATTTTAAGATGTATATTGATCACTCTATGCTAAAATACCTACTGAATAAGCCTGTGTTGGGGGGCACATCTGTTGATGGTTGTTGTTGTTTTAGGAATATGGTTTTGAGGTTGTTGTAAAGCTGGGACGTCTGAATGTGGGTCCAGACCACTTATCCAAGATTGAGATAGGCGATGAATCCACAAATGTAGAAGAAGGACTCTCGAACACCCAATTGTATGTAGTGCGCATTGCATATGGCCACTTTGAAGATATAATCTATTTTTTTACTACGGGCACTGCGTCGTAGGGGTATTTTGTGCAACAAAAAAGGGAATTGGTGACACGAGAAATAGATTTCACTTCATCTCTACAAGATGGGCCATGATGAGATATTACATAGATATGTACCAGAGTTTGAGCGAGAATAGATCCTTGTCGAAGCACATGGAGGGGTTGCTGGCAGGCATTATGCGGGCCGCACCACAACCCAGAAGGTTCTTCATGCCGGATTATTGTGGCCCACCCTCCATCAAGATTCAAAAGCATACTGTTGGGCCTACAATGTATGCCAATTAATAGGAAAGTCGTCGCGAAGGCATGAAATGCCACTTCAGCCACAGGTAACGCTACAACCATTTGAGAAATGGGCGATCAACTTTGTCAGGCCTATTGAACCGCGAGGCAAGACGGGCACGTGTTATATTATCACTGTGATCGAATACTTGACCCAATGGGTAAAAGCACAACCAATTAAGGATTACACAGCCACGACAGTGCCAAATTTCTTGTTTGAGAATGTGTTAACTAGGTATGGGTGTCCTAAGATTCTCATGACTGATCGAGGAACGCATTTTTTGAACGAAACCATCAGTGCATTCACTGAGGAATTCCAGATATATCACCAACAGAGCATGCCATACCATCTGCAAGTAAATGGGACCGTTGAGGCATTCAACCAAAATTTGGAAACCGCGCTGACTAAGATCTACTATGCACAACAGAATGATTAGGACTTGCGCATCCCTATTTTGCTATGGGCATACCGAACCATGTGCAAAAATTTGACAGGCCAAACACCGTTTCGACTAGTCTATGGTAAGGAGGTAATGCTGCCTATGGAATATATTGTGCCCAGTCTATGGATTTTAGTAGCTATAGGAATGACAGATCTTGGGGCCCTGGAGGAAAGGCTCGCACAACTCGACGAACTAGACGAAGAATGATTTCTGGTGGGATTTCATTAACAGGTACAAAAACAGCGTGAGAAAGCATGGCATGATCGCCATATCAAGGTGCGCACATTCAAGAAGGATGATCTCGTATTGTTATATGACAGTAAGTTCAAGAAATTCCCAGGTAAGCTCCGCATGCATTGGTTGGGAACTTATGTCATCAAAGAAGTAACTGATGGGGGCACAGTTCAGCTAGCTAAGCTCAATGAAGACCCCTTCTCGGGAAGAGTGAATGGCAGTCACCTGAAGCTCTATACAGGTAGACCAACCACCTAACTAACTGTTCCAAGGAGAGTCTCACTACTCCACCAAGTTGAAAGAGAGTGAGGGACAATAAAGCAGTCTGGGGGACAAAGGCGTGGGTATCAGGGTGCGCGTACATTTGGCCAATAATCAGGGATGTGGCTCCACAGGCAAAGCGACATGGGTGTGCTGTTCCAAGGAATGATGACCGTTAATAACACTATTCATGACAAGAAGACTACATTATGGCAAAAGGGAGTGGGAGGTGGGAAATTAAGAGCAACAGTACGACCCAGATATGAAATGATCGGCCACAGATTTCACACGGGAAGGTTACACAGGCTAGAACGAGCGGCTATATGGGCAGTTGAAGTTCGCATGGCTTATAAATCACCATGGGGAATCCACTGGGCAGCGTACGCTTCGGAAATACAGATGGAGCTGTTCATCATCTCTGCACCAGGCATGCACCCAAAGGTAGTAATCTGGCCGAGGGAGGATTAGTACTCTCTAAAGAGTCCGGTATTGACAGTTGCGGGTATCTCGCAGGTTACATCATTGCTAACAAGGGATGTACCGGAAAAAAGGGAATGCGAAGTAGAATTGGTCTGGATTCCGTCGCCCCACCTAGGGGCAGGATGGCACACTACAATAGAACAATAGAAGGATGTACAGAAGGCGACTATGGGTGGATATGTAGTCAATAAGTTGCCTCCGATGATTCATAATGATTGGGATCATGTGGACAACATCTAGGATCTTACAAAATTGCAACACAAGTTGCAGCAGATGGTGCGAAGAGAAGATACGATGGTCAGAAAGGGCTATGATGGTACCAGGAGGTCTTGTATGTAGCTCCCCCATTCACGCTAAAATCCTCGAAGGGGGTGTTCTGTGTTAACCAAGCAGAGCAGAATGAGTATCATCGATTGCGAGATGTGGTAGAAACACTGAAGCGGGAGACGGATGAAGCCTTGCAGGAGACAAACCAAGAGTAGTCAGATGACGAACGCCACTCAACGGGAGGCGAACCGCGACGCCAAGGCAGAGCATCTAGCCACTCCAGCAAGTGACTCGGGACGAGTCATGATGATTGTTTTAGGGGACTGTTGGGTAGCGCAAGTCCCGCGGAACGAGTATTGGGTGAAAAGCCTAGAATTTCGGGTAATATTAGGGTAAAAGACTCCACGGAAAGCATGGAGCGCAAACTATAGTAGGTTGAGTCAAAGGGTAGTCCACCCAAAAATAATGTAAAGAAATAGAAATAGAGTCAGCCCACAGAGGTATCGTGGGCCAAGGGAAAGTATAAATAGAGCGAGGCTCTATGACGGAAAGTAGTTCTTTTGAAAGATGGAATGTAATGGGTCCTTAAAGGCAATAGCTTGAAAGCGTCTGTAAGTCTGAGTTAAGGGAGTAGGGTAGAAGGTAGAGGCTCTGCAGCTGTGTGCGTAGAGGCCTAGAAAGTTTGCAGCTGTGTGCATGGACCCCTGCAGCTGAGTGCGCAGGGTGGATCTAGATGTATTATCGAAGATTGATAATAAAGATAAGTTTCTTCTAAATTCTGTGTTGATTGCGACTTTACTCTTTTATGATAAATGAACTATTATGATTTCTGCATTTGCTACAGTTGAATACATGTGAACTGGGTTAATCTTGATGCATGAAGTAACCAAAAGTAATAAATGTTTGCTTAAATACCATTTTAACTAGATCAAATCAATAATGAGTGATTCAATCTGTAATAAGCGCGATAAGGGTATTCTGATATATGCGGATCTGACGTAGCACGAGGTTTTAGAACAACATGCGAGCCCCAAACCACATCCAAGACATCCCCGGGGTGTAGAAACCTGGTTCCAGCACCCTCCCTTGCTACCTCAGGTGAGACCTCAGTCCACGCTTTGCGGGTTGTTGCCAAAAAGGCTGGTAGCTGTGGGATTTGTTTGGCTAAATAATTCTTCCTAACCTGGGTCAAGCCCATATAAGCCAACAATTGGTATAACAAAGTACCACTTGAGAGAAAGGCGGGATTTAAAGAATAAAAAAACCTTTTTGGAAAAGGAAAAGGAAGAAAGCCTAGGAAAATGGGTTGGGAGACCCAAGGAAAGGAGGTCGATACTTAGGAAAATCTGCCAGGGAAGACAATGTATAAATATAACTTATCTTGGATTCGAGAGGATTGATTTCTATTTGGAAAGCTTATCGCACCTCAGGGGGAACTGGTGGATTGAGTTCATGGTTGGGAGGAAATTATGTTTCCCTAGTGTATTTCAAACAATTGTGACAGTTAGAATTTCTGTGCGTTGAGTTTAATTCTATGAATTTATTAGCCTAGAATATTAATGTAATTTATGTGTATTGTGATGGAATTATTGTCGTTAATGGAAAAGTAGTAGCAAGGAAAGGAGTAGCAAAACAAGGTAAGGATCAACAGAAAGGTATGCAGAAGCAAGGTAAGGAGCATCATAAAGCTTGTATGGTTATGATTGATGGAAAAGGAGCATCACCAAGGCGAAGAATAAACAAATATGTGATGACAAAGGAGAAAAAAAGTGAGAGAAGTAGCATGATCAGTAAAGGTGTGCAAAGGAGAAGATCAAGATGAGCCAAGGTATGCAAAGGAGAAGATGGAATACCTGTTGGTGAGACAAATTCTAGATGTTGATGGAACATATGTTGATGAAATATGGCTCATATGTTATTATCGGCATGCTTGATTGAAACAAAACAAAGGAGAAATAGATACCTTGGTATTTTAGCAGAACATTGATTTTGGTATGTGTGGTGTATAAGGCTTATTTGAAGATTGGTTCATGACAACAAAGGCAATACAAAAGCGTATTCATTGTTGTGATGCAAGCCAAAGGGAAGACTCGATGACATCAAATCAAGACAAGACTCGAGGAGGTTAAGGAAATGTCATTAAGAAAATATGAACTTGATCATATAGATGGCTTTGGAGGGTGAATGTTCCATACATATGCTTGCATTGTTTTAATATGTTGTGTGAAGATTGTTTACATTGGAGAATGCTTGCATGTGTTGTGATGGTATAATGTTGTTATTTGCACTAAGTTGATATTGATGCACCTAATCATTATAGATGGTTGAAATAATATGTGGTTGAGAACTTATTTATTTTATAATATTCAAATTATGAAGAGTTTGGAAATGAATGAGTAGAAGGAAAAGAGTCTAGCCTTTTCACTTCATATTCTTATGTGGAATACAAACAACCATCAAATTATTTTTATAAGAGATGTGATTTTGGAGGGAAAAAAGTTTTAGAGTGTTGGAGAATGTGTGAGAGATGATTTAGGTGTTCTTCTTTAGTTACCTAGCACATATGAAGCTTATGTGAAGAAAATTTGAAGGGAATAAATGACATAAATGAAGATAGGGATATGCATAATTTATGACTAGGTAAACTAGAACATTGTTAATTCTTGTTTGCATCATGGGATTGTAGTCTCCTTTCAAGTAGTGGATCGATAAACATTAGGCTAGAGCCTATTGAGGTATGAACACCCTGTGGGTTGTAGCCTACAGAAAACATATGGGAGTTGGAGTTTCCTTACATGTTACAACTTGTAAAACGTTGAGGTAGCAGCTTCATGTAGGTTGGAGCCTACATAAAATGAGATTTAATAAGGAGTAAGATCTTTCCTTTACATCACAACAATAATGAAATCATGGTTTTCTCCCTTTATGGGTTTCCAATTATATCTGGCGTCAATATGCATTGTTATTATGTGTTGATGTGATGTTTTGGTTTGCTTATTACTTGTTGTTCACATGTTCAATAGGTTTGTCATTATTTGTTAAGTTTCTCATGTAATGTTCCAGTTAATGAGTTTAATGAAAATAATTTTAATGTCCATGAATGAACTAAATTGATTCATGCCTCATCTTAGTTTAGTCAAGTTTTCATCAATTGGTGTCAGAGCATGTTCCTTTGGTGTTAGCTTAATAGCTTGAACGTAGATCTTCTTGAATCATGTACTATCAAAGTGTATATATGCTTAGTGCATCAAAATTTAATGAATGGAGAGATAGGGTTAAAACATAACTAAAAGCTTATGGACTTGGTGTATGGAAGCTGGTATTTGATGGTTACTGCAAATACTCTCCCTTGTGTAAGAACAACAATGGTATTCTAAGGAAAAATGTTTTATGTTTAACAATATTCATAATAAGGATATTGATATAGTAATAGATTTAACATCTGCAAAATAATTATGGGATATATTGCAGCTCATGCATGGAGAGGCTAATAACAAGAGTGTAAAGAAAGAAAAGAGAAAGAGGAAGGAGAAAAAAACCTGTCAAAAGGAAAGTGTTCAATTAAATGAAACCTCTATTTGTGTGAATGTACTGGACCCTCATGAAGAAAAGACATATGAATATCAAGCTAGGCTTGACTTATCATTGGCTAGTATAGAAAGATTTAAGAATGAAAACAAAGATCTGAAGAAAGTGGGGTAGATATGTGATGGAAGAGAATATGAATTCAAGGAAGAATTTGTAATCCTAAAGACATAGCTTGAAGTGGCAAGAGAGTAGAGGACACGATGAATAATCAGCTAAAGGAGAGATAGGTACAGTGTGAAAGATTAGAGTCTGAAATTATTTCAACTTACAGAGTTAGACAAAAAGAATAAATTATTCATACAAATTCAAGAGGAGCTTGTTTCCATGAGAAATTCAGGAAAGGCATCCATAGAGGATAATGAAGCATCCCTGAAAGGATATATAGGAGAATGGATGAGCAACATGATTAGTAAAGAAGAAAACAAAAACAAGCAACAATATCAAAAGGTAAAGGATGAGATGAAGAAAGGGTTTAGTGCAAAAGGGTCATTTCCTCCTAGAGATGAGTTGGACAAATTTAGAAGATCTCAAAGGAGATTCTTTCTCCTGGGAATGATATCAGGTGTTTTTCTTGCCTTGGATTTGGACATGTAGCAGCAAATTGTAAGAGAAAACATATCAGAACCAATCATCAAAATATGCAACAAACAAGAAGACTTCCTCAAGCAAGAAAACAATGAAGACAATCATTCACCAGGTACACAAATCATTTCCATGGTTACTATTATTTGTTCAATGAATTTGGACATAAACTTGTTGAATGTAAACTATATGAAAAAAGGGGCACAAAAAGCCACACACCAGTTCAACCATACATTGGTCAAATAAGGTGATATTTATGTCACAACCTTGGACACAAAGCTAATGAATGCACTTTGCCATATACCCTAAATATATGATGGAAGCAAATCAAAGAAGACCAAACTTTGAATCAAAAGGAAATGCAGACAGTAGAAAGAAACCTACTAAAGTGTGGAAGAGAAAGAATAAAGAAGGACTAGTGACCTAGTTTAGTTTCATGGGGAGATTCTCTAGGAAGAAAGGAAGTCATTTAGTCAGTATTATAAGAGCAACATCATCCCATTGGGAGAGAAGCAACATCATGAGGACAAACTTGTTGCATTATGCATTTTATAGCAGCCTTGGTTGGGAAGTTGGAATTAAAGAGCAAGTTTTGTTTGTAGGTTCTCTTCTATTTCAAAAGCTGAACCTGCAATACCTACACAATATGTCAAAGAAATTAGTGTAATATATTTAATGCAACATAGAGATATGAATATTCAGTAGTGAATATAATTTACAATTCAAATAAAGAATGGAAAACAACTGCAATGGGATTTTGATCATGAATCAAATTATATCTGCTCTCAATTTTCCATAATGGACACATCCTCTACGTAGTAATTGCGCTGAAAATGGGATCAACAGAGATTTCACTTGGATACCATGTGCCTCTCATGACAAGGAAGATAGTGTCTTCAAAGGGACACAACAGTCAAAGTGTACGCAAAAGGAATTATGGGAGAGATTCCATCAAGATTCGAAAATCTGCATCAAATGATAATACTATGGACATCTAATAATCTACTCAGTGGATGATTAGATTACCTCTAACACACCTTCTCTTGCAATCAATAACTCCACTTTGGACATGTTGATGCCTTGAAAATCACTGCATTGACGTCGGGGAAAACCACCCTATCCGTACCTAAAGGTAGCTCCTTTTCCATTTGATGTGGTGGCTCCGACTGGATATATTGGGACCAATTTCCCAATGATTTATAAATAAGATGGATAAGTGATTGATTTTCTATTATCTAATGGTAACGATGGATGATTTGTTCTAAAATGCAAAAATATAAACAACTAATCTATCATGGGAAATCTCTATTTTAGTGCAACTTTTGATAATTATTATTAACAAGTAGGCATATAGATGACTCCACTTATAAACAAAAACATTCATTCATATGATAATTACTTTTTTTAAGTAGTTTAACAAAATAATAATTAAAACATTATTACACTATCATTTATATACCATTGACATAAATATGAATGAAAAAGTAACAATCCTTAAACATTCAATAGTGATAAGCTAAAGGACTGTTATGAAAGCACATACATATATCAAATGATAGCAAAATGAATAAACGCTAATTCATATAAAAGAATGAAGAAAAGACACAGATAATAGTACCATATGTAATTTGAATCCCCTCCGATATCAATCACATTCAGATCCCTTCTTTCAACATAGAAATACTCTCACAAAAAGCAGTAGTGCATATCTCATCAAAGTACTCTTCATTAAAATTCAGAATTCAGGTCCAGTCTTCATAAAAAAAAATATATCGAAAGCACAATAGTGCAACTCCTGATCCAAGTTTTAATACAAAAATTGAGGACCCTTTCCAAAAACATGAAATGGTCTATAAATACTTTCTAAACTAACTAACTATGAAATAAAAATGCTATGAGCTGGTATAACCAAATCATGAAAATCTCCCTGAAATAGACATGCTTGCAGTCGGTAAGAATGATTCACTGTTTCAGCTAACTATCCTTTGGATTGAGCTAGGATATGGCAAGCACTGGTTGCAGTTCTGCGAGGTGACTCATACGTGAATGTAGTTGGGCAGAATATGTGGCATCGTTAATTTCAGGAATCATGTAACCGATTGCATCAATTAAACATTTCATTGTTGCCTTTTGACTATGCGGTTTAACAAGGAAGAACCAAAAGGTGTCCCATGTTAAACTTTGAATGCCCGTGATCAATATCTCCCCCTTTTCTGGTTCCTGTTTGCATGTCTGCTCCAATGCTTTGGCTGATGGGAGTTTCCCTGGAGTGCATTCTGAAATTAAATTAAACAAATAAAGAGTATCATTAATTAATTCAATCATATTACCAGTCATTGATCTGCATCTTGAATTTGCCCTCTCCGCTTTCATCAGTTGAGATTGCCATTCTAGGAAGAAAATTTCCTTATGTGATTCCAGAATTTGAGGCAGATTTGCAGCTTGTCCTTCCTTGGTTTCTGACCAAGAAAGAACTCAATTAGTGTTTCGTCATACTACTCTAATTTATGCCTTGCATCGACTGACTTATCAATCATTGATGAGGAAATTTCACATAGGGGTTGAGCAAGAGAAATATTATGGCATAACAAGTTCAATTTATTAGATAATGCCTTATTAATCTGGAGAGCTTCTAATTTGAATTCTCCTACTGGAAGAAATCCTTTGAACCATTCTATTTGTAGTGACAGTTGAGCGATTTGTTTATCTTTTGTTTTGCTCAACTGTTCATTCATTGTCTTTAGCTTGGCCAATGCTTGGGATAGTTCCTTTTGTTTCTAAACTGAATTTTGATTTATTCTCTACTTCTCCTTGAGAAATTGCTCATTTAACTGGTTGTTTGAATGCTTCTGCATTGTCAACTGTTGTTCTAACTGTTCTATCCTCTGCTACTTTTCAGATACCTGTGCCTCTAGCGAAACAATTGTCTGATCTTTTTCTTTAAGAAAATTGCTGACTTCTGACGCCTTGTCCATAGTAGCTGCCGAGTATGCCCTAGCATACTAAGAGAGTTCAGTAAGGGCTTCAGAAGGATTGACTTCCTCTCTCCATACCACTTTAGTTATTTCCATCTGTGCAGGCAAAAGAGAATATTGATCAAGCTTTCTCTTTCTCTTTTGTCTCTTTACTACAGCCCTATGCTTAGGGCTATAGAAGACATCCAAAGATGGTATTTCTTCTACATGTAGAATGATTTCATCGGATGGGATTTTTGGAATTATCTCTATATCTTTTTGAGTCATGGGTGGGCCACTGGCTCCTTTGGTCGAAACCGTATTAGTTGCTATCTTTTGAGTAGTTATTACTTCAGGCGTGTTAAATCCCTGTAAGCTCTCAGTATTGCTTATGATTGAGTCGAACTGTTGCCATTCTTTGAGTAGTTTGGGATCAATGTGAGTGTCTGTATCCATGAGTTCAATACCTTTTCCTTGTTCCTATTCTTGTTCTGGCACTTTTTCTTTCTCGAAGACCTTTTCCTCATCAAGGGTCTTACGAGTCACTGTTTTTTTAGCATGACTTGATGGCGAAACTGTAGGGACTGTGGCTAATAAGTCTAAAGGTAGAGTTTGCAACCTCTGTTCTCTAAGCCTATCAAACATTTCTAGCCCTTCATCTTGATACCTGATTCTATCCAATCCTTTTACTTGGAATAATGATTCATTTGAGTCAAATAGATCAGAAGTCATCTTCTTCATGATCAAATTTAGCAAGCTTGGCTTGTTCAAGAACATTATAGGCAACCTTTCTTGGAACATATTGCTTGTTAGGAATTATGGCAAGTTTTAGCATTTGTATCTTTTATGTCTAATTCTCTACGTGCTTGTAATCATGAAGAGTGAAAACGGCGCACCGTAAAGGGAATATAGGCCATACATAATTTTTAGAATTTCTAAGGGTTTTTGATGTCCCATCTAATATTATTTGATAAGCCAATTCCTGAGCTAACAGTTTATCGTGCACATACAGGGGAAGGACATGGGGTTTAGTGAGGCTTCCAAAAAACCTTATATAAGTAAATTTTTCCTCCCTGAACCAACTACCTACTGTTGTCAAGTCTGTCTTTGCTTCCTAGGATATCCTGGAAGCAGGATTATAAAAAATAGAGTAATAAACAGGTAAAATAAAACCGATGCAAATTTTATACAGATGATTTTTGTAATGAGCCTTCCATAACTGCTCATGATAAATATGGATTGCTTTAGGCTCTTGGGGAGTCCATCTCCATCCGAGTAATGGAAATTTAGAATTGAAACAAACAGTATCCATAATGTATGCATTGTAATAGAATGCGGGAATGGTCCTGGTAGTTTGATGTGCATTTGTTCTGTACTCTAGAATTGCTTTGGCTAGTTTATCAGACAAAATATTTGCCCAATCCATCACATAACCATTGATTGCAACTTCCATTAGAGGGACCATTTCTATAGTGAATTTAGCAGAATCATGTATTCCCCACATCCTACACATCACAGCTCCCACATAATAGTAAGGGGAAGCCAATGAGTCAACAGAGTACTTACGCGATGAATCGTGCTTATGCTTTTCAGGGAAATGCCTCCACTTCTTTATCGGGGCTGACTCTGAGTCATTTTCCTTTGCAAACACTTCTAGGGATGCCTTGTTGTATCGCTTCTCAGGTTTAGGTAAGTGATATATTTTTCTAAGATCCTCAGGCATGTCAGTATATGGCAGGATTTTAGCTCGCGCTGCTACCTTGTGAAGATAGGAATAGGCCAATTCTTTAAGAGTTCCTTCAGACTTGTTAGTTGAATCGGTTGTGGCCTCTTCTGATAACTCTTCGGGATCCTCTGTTTCAATCAGATTATAAATACTCTCCCAACTAATGTTTCCCTAAGACACATCGTATCTGAGATTAATCCTTTTTTGCTTGGTCGTGGATCTTTGACTGCAGGAGCTACGGTTGCAGGCTTCTTTAATTTATTCCCCATTTCTCTGGATTTCTGGTTTTGGAAGAATTCTACACAAACAGTTGCAAACCGTGATATAGAGAAGTGCTGCTGCAAGCCAATATGACAATGAAAAGAGTTATGTCAATTGGCATATGATAAATGAGATAGAGTTAAGGATTACCACGGATAAAATCTTATTAAAGATCTACCCTTAACTGCATTATTGAATAGCCGTTTAACCTGTCAATCGTGGTAAATAACATCTTAAATTCCCATCATGTTGTAAATATGCCGAATGATTATTTCAAGCGTGCCTTAGATTTCATTGATTGACGATCGGCGATAAATCGCAAATCGACAATCGGGAATGTCAAAGGGAAGCGCTTTAACACTTGATGTAAATATATACGATTACCGAAAGGTGATATAATGCATGCAAACCTTTTAAATGTATTTTTGAAATTCACACCTAATTAATATATCGCAGTCGGGGGGTTTGGCTCGAGCTTTATTGTTTTGTCATGTAACTCCACTGATTGCCGATTGCAATTTGCTTTATCGCATCAGGGGTTTTGAGCAGGCTTTTTCGTATGTTTGTTTATTATTGACTCCGTTAATTTGCCGAGTGGAATTTTCTTTATCACATCGGAGGTTTTTAGGGGATCTGTTTTATTACGCTTAGCATTCACTTCCTCTGATTTCCCGATTACGGTTACCTTTTCGGATCAGAGAATTTGGATGAATATTTCACTTTTGTGTGTGTTTCCTATGTTATTGTGATATGCAATCTCCGATCACTTTAACGCAATAAAGAATGGTTTTAAAATATTTACTTAAAGGAACACTTTATTTTTATTTAAAAGGATTTATAAAATGATTGATTTACATCGGGCCTTTTAATAAAGATTTTTTCTTATGATGGGTTAATACCAATTTTTATTTGTGGACACACAAAACTTAACTAAGTTGATTATTAAAAGGGACCCATTTCTTATCAAAATTTTATGCAAAGAATTTTAGTAATAGGAGGGTTGTTTTACAGCACAACAATTGGAGATTCACTCGGAGAAACAGTTATCTCTGAGAAAGTAATATAATACTTTAACTTTCTCAATCTGAAAACCTTAATTGATAGAGAAAATCTAATATAACTAGATAATCATAAATTCTGAATATAACGATAACTATTTTTTCTATTTCTTTTTCATCTTAAAATTTAATACATTCTAAGCTTTAAGTAAACCTTAATTGGTTGATAATGATAAAACATATGATTTTTCCAACATAGTTTTTATAATGACTCCTTTGTCATAGGTAGAGCCTCTACTGCTAGAAAACGTCTATAGTCTCAGGAGGGTTACCTTTTAACCATTTGATCATTCATTGTTCGATCCATTTCAGAGTATAATTAAAAAGAATGAATCCAAAAGATATGTTTCCACATTTTTTGTATTGCATTTTCTTTTTTCCTTATTTCTTTATTTTGTAAGGTAAAAAGCCATTGTCCTAGTTTGGTGGCCGGCTGTTGACAATGCCATTCACTAGTTGTAATTTAACTGACGAGCTAGATCGCGATGAGACCGCTTGTCTTATAATTATAAACCATTACCCTATTTTGGTATGCAGTGTTGGTAATGTCAGTTGAACTATTCCCCTATGATCATGGTAAGCAAGCTTGTAATAATACCTCTTATCTTTTATATCAAATATATTTTAGAATTACACTCTGAAAAATTATAAACTTTGATGGATGGGATGAACAATTTTCTCCTTAAGAGAACATAGATCATATTTTTAAGAATTGAATATGCTAAGATTGAATCAGTCTCTGTTTTGTATTGATAACCATTTTAGGATTCTAAGACTTTAGAATGATTTACAATATTTCTAAGTTTTGAGAAGATTTCACAAGAATAAAATGGGGTTTTCAGAATCCAATTATACCTAATTTCCTAGAATTTTATTTTTCCTTCAAGGCTTCCATTTATCAAAAGTAAATATTAAGACTATTTTCTTTGGAGTAACTTTTCAATGTAGTAAAGACCAATAGAAGTTTATTCACAACTTTATTTCCTAGGATTTTAAACAAACTCATTTATTCACACAAATCCTGTTGAAAATTGAATATTTACAAAGGGAGAAGGGGTTACCTCCTCAATTGAAGAATTGTTTTAGAATAAGGCCATTGACAGGGAGAGAATCTCTCTTTCCTGATAAATCTTGAAATATGAATGTAGAAGGGCCTATCTTTTTGCTGATTTGGAATGGTCCAAGCCACATTTTATGAAATTTAGTGTGTTTTCCTTTATCCTCATGAGCTTTGTCCCACTTCAAAACTAGATCACCAACTTGTAAATGTTTTGAGCCGGTTGAAGTTGTATCAAAAGAAGACTTAATAATCTGTTGATGCTTTGCATGTGTAATTCGGGCTTTCTCCCTTTCTTCCTCTAGTTTCAGGATCTGATCATGTCTCAATTGAATAAAATATGAGGGATTTTCTTCAATAAACTGCACTAAGGCTAGTGATGGAAGTACTAAATTTGTTGGTATGACAGCTTCCTTTCCATATACTACATTAAATGAAGAAGTGCCTATTGAAGCCTTCTGTGTTATTCGGTCATCCCATAGTGCAAATATCAAAGACTTACGCTAGTTTTTATGATTCTTCTCAATAATTCTCTTAATGATTTTGATAGGATTTTTATTAGTAGATTCTATTAACCCATTACCGTGAGCGTAGTAGTTTGCAAAATATTTCAATTTGAATCCTCCTTTAATAGAAAATTCAAGTATAGAATTACCGAAGAAGTAAAATTCATTATCAAAAATAAGAGCGTTTGGGACACCAAACCTGGTAGTGATGAACTGATCTATGAATTCAATAATATTCTCAGAGTTTGTTGTCTTCAAAGGAATTGCTTCCACCCACTTAGTAAAGTAATAAGTAGCTGTAAGGATATACCTATGTTGTTTGGATGAATGTGAAATGATTTCCCCAATGATATCCAATCCCCATTGTTCAAAGGTTTGTTCAGTGTTGACTAGTTGTAAAGGAAAAGCTGGCTTCCTTTGTCTTCCACTAGTAGTTTGACATATTTGGCATTTCCTTACATATTCATGAGTATCTCTGAACAAGGTGGGCCAGTAATACCTAGCATGAATGATTTTGTGGGACGTTGTATCAGCTCCAAAATGTCCTCCTGCTGGAGCATCATGCAGCTCCTGCAAGACTTTTTGCATTTCATGTTTTTCTAAGCATCTTAACAACATTGAATCATAATTCTGTTTAAACAACACATCATCAACAATCATGAAGTTTTTTGCTTTCATTCTTATGGAATGCTTATTTTTATAGGAAAGATTAGAAGGAACATATCCATTTTTCAAATAGAATATCAAATCTGCATATTGGGATTCAGGATTAGTGGTACTTATTTGATTTATTTCTTCAGTACCGGTTGTACCTTCATGTTCCTTAATATTAGAAGCTCTTGCTAACAACCTGAAAAAACCTCAGTCTTTGACAATCTTTGCTGGTTTAATTTCCAAGTCATATTCTTGTAATGTTGTGACCCAATTCGCCCTTTTTTGTCCTAATTCCCTTTGAACCAGTAACTGTCTTACTACTGAAAAAGGGACTATAAATTTTGTGTGAGCCTTTAAGAGAAAGGGTCTATAGTGTTTAATGGCTTTGTATACAGCAAAGGCTTGTTTTTCAACTTCAGAATAATTAAGTTCAACACCTTGAAGGTTTGAGCTATAAAATGAAATTAGTGCTTCCAAGTTTTGATCATTGATTTGTGTCAGCACTGCTACGTAAGATGAAGATGCAAGAGTATATAAAATGGAATGATTTGAAAAATTAGGGGTGCTTAAAGCAGGGGCATTTATGATTGATTGTTTGATGGAATTGAATGCCTATCTTTTTATAGGCCCCCATTTAAACACTGAATTTTTCTTGATCATGGTTTGTAATGGTAAAACAATCTGTGAAAAATCTGTAACAAATCTTTTTACAAAGTTAATTTGACCTAAAAATGATTGCATTGATTTTTTAATATGTAGGAATGGAAGATCAAAAATCTCTTTGATTCTATCTGAATTAATACAAATACCATCCTTTGAAACAATAAAGCCCAAAAGTTTACCTTGGTCAAGGGTGAAAAATGATTTCGTAGGGTTGAGTGAAATGCCATACCTTTTGCAACGTTCAAAAATTTGTTTCAAATCATGCAAATGACTTGATCTTTTCTTAGAGAAGACAGTAATGTCATCTAACAACTACTGATTTATTGATTATACCTTTGAATGCTATGTCCATCGCTCTTTGGAACATAGCTCTAGCGTTCATTAACCCGAAAGGCATTTTTTGGTAGGCATAAATTCCCCACTTGGTTCTGAAAGTAGTCTTAAGTCTATCATCGGGATGGACCAAAATTTGGTTATACTCTGAAAAACCATATAAGAAGGACATCAGTTCGGAACCAGCTACTGAATGGAGAGTTTGCTCCATTGTTGGTAGAGGAAAGTTATCCTTTTGACTTGCTTTGTTAAGATTTCTGAAATCAATACAAATTCTAATGTCACCAGTTTTCTTCCTTATTGGCACCATGTTAGACACCCAATTTGAATTTATAATAGGAAAAATCATCTTAGTCTTCAAGAGTTTGTTTAATTCAGCTTTTATTTGACTCTCTAAGTTAGGATGAATCTTCCTTAATTCTTTTTATACTGGTTTTTGCTCAGAAAGCATTGGAATTGTATGTTATATAATAGATGTATCATATGTTTTCAAATCATCATATTTCCAAGTGAAGACATTTTTATATCTATGCAATAATCTAATGAATGCAATTCTTTCTTTTGAAGAAAGTCCTAATCCCAAATTGATGTTTGTGGATTCTCCTCAGTACCAAGGTTTATCAATTCAAATCGCAAAGTAGAACTTTGGAGCTTTGAATTAATAACCTATTGAAACCTGTCTTTGATGTCATAAAGATCTTCAAATTTGACCACTGGTTTGGGTATTGAGTTTTCTTCAAGCTTTTCTTTCATTTGAAGATCATGCTCACTTTCATCAATAATTTGATCATCATAGGACTTATCAAAAGTTAAGAAATTTAAAATGTCATCATCATGATTGAACACTCGTCAATTAGTGACACTATCAGGAATCGATGGTCTAAAAATTAACTCTACTGAAAACCTATCGGGACTGTAATCTTCGGATGGAAGGAGCTTAGAAGCAACATTGGCTAGTAAATCTGCTGCTGCATTCTAGGATCTAGGGATGGGAGAAATATTGAATGCTAAAAATTGAGATATAAGGTCTTTTACCAAGGATTGATAGTGTTTAAGGTGACTAGAAAGGCAATGTATGGTATTTCTGACTTGTCTTATAACAATTTCAGAGTCATCGAACACTTTCAAATATTGTACTTTAAGATCAATTGATTTATAAAGTCCTTGAATCAAGGGTTCATATTCAGCAGTATTTTTTGTGCACTCAAATTCTAATCTGCATGATAACATGGTCTTTTCTCCCTCAGGGCTAACTAAAGTACATCCTTCTCCTCCACCTTCATTAGATTTAGACCCATCAAAATATAATGACCAAAACAAAGATTTATCTACAGTTTTACTTACAGTTTCCTCAGCAAATTTAACACATCTTGATGTATCTGTTTTGGAAAAAATTTCAATCTGAGATGTGAAATTATTGACTGAGAAGGGTGAAGATTGAGCAGTAAAATTGCCAAAAAATGATTTAGATGAGTAGTTACCCAAAATGTTATTGTTGAATGCTATTGGTTGGTTTTCTTTTTCAAACTCAGTGACAATATGAGTCATATGTTTCTCCCGATTAATATTTATCTGATTTGTCTTTCCTTTATAAGGTATCCACATATGAGACCAATGAGTGGAAATATAACCATGAAGTTTCTTAGACCAGTCTCTACTCAAAATCAAACCATAGAATTCAGGTATATCAACAATTAAAATATCAATTCTCTGAACCACTCTTGGATCAGCTGATAACCTAATGGTAATTGAGTTGATTTCTCCTAATACCTAGACCTTAGTTCTATCCAACTAGACTATATGAATTGTAGACTTTTTGGGTTCAATGTTCAGTTTGGAACAAACTGAAGCTGGCACTATATTCGAGGAAGCTCCTGAGTCAATCAAACAGTTGTGTAGATTTCTATTATAGATCTCATAGGTTAAGAGAAAAGGATGGGTATGGGAATTTGATCTATCTCTGATTAGGACAGCATTAGTAGCTTCTACTCTACCAGGAGGTGGTTTACCTATTTCATTAGCAGCTTTGGACAAGACAGTATTAGGAAGAGGAGAAGAAGGTACTGCATCTAACTTTTTAAGAAGCAACTTTTGTTGATGTTTGAGTTTACTAAGTTCAAACATAGTGATATTTTCCTTTGTTTTCTTCATGTCTTCAATAATGTTGTAGTCCATAGAGTCTGTAACTACTAATGTTTTAGCTATTGTAGGTGGATTTGAAGCTGATGGCTGATTTTGAGAAGGTGGGGCTGGAGACTTCTTTGTGGGAGTTTTCTCTTTTGTAGCAGTACCCGTGTTCCTTTTCTTTTGATTTACTTGAATAGGTTCAGGAGTGCCCTTACTCCTAGTAGTTACAGGGAAAGCTTCCTGTTCATTTTCTGTATCATAATTAGGCAAAATGAAATCCCACATCCCATGACATTCTACAGTTACTTCTTCTTCAGTTTCTTCAGATGATAAGACTGTCTCTTCTTCTTTATCTTCTTCGGGGTTTAAGTCTGCATTGGATATAGCATTTGGTGGTTTTGATTCAGGTTTCTTAAAGTTTCTAAATGGAATTTTTGTTGAAGTTTCAGCTACCTGCTTCTTGATTTCTATCATTTCGTTTGACATAGTCTTGAGAACTTTTTGGAGACCTTCCATGTCGTATGGATCTTTAGCCATTTTCTTCTTTGAATCATCTTTGAAAGAGAATTTTTTAGATTTTTTGTCTTCAAGAGCAGCTTTCTTTTCTAAGGTGATGATACGCTTTCCCACAGCAATTGCCTCTTTCATATTTTCTGCTAGAGTAGGTTTTCTAGCTCTATAGACAAAGATAGCTATGTTTGAAGGTAAAGCTGATATATACCATTCACTTCTAACTTGTTCACTAGGCTTAGAGGCAGTTGGGATCTTATTCAAGAGTTTATTAAACCTTAAATTGAATTCTTTTATATGTTCTTTGGACTCTGTCCTACGATTTGAAAGATCATTGATTAATGTTGCTATAGATCTGTCATCACTGTATTTAGTCAAGAATTGTTCTTGAAAGATATTCCAACTGGTAATGGATCCTGATAGTAAAGAAAAGTACCAAGACTCAACTGATCCTTGTAGGGTATAAGGGAAAATCCTAACAACCACATCTTCCTCTGTAACTCCTTTTAAGTTAACTGACAACATAAAGTTGTTAATGTGTTCATCTACCGGTATGCCTGCATCTGGATTAAATTTTGGCAACCATTTTTCGTGATGTGCTGGAAATGGGTCCAAAGGTGCAGGCATAGTGACTGCACTAGGACTACTCCATGGATTTTGTGCCATTGTCAAGCTAGTAATAGATGATAATGCTGATGAAGTTCCAGATGGTTGGGAAGGGGCGAATATTGAGGTTCCACTAAGTTGAGAAGCCAATGTTGATGTTCCAATTCCCTGTTGAGCGACAACTTGTAATAGAGGAGTGGATGGTTGAATTTGCAATGGAGAAGATGAAATGGAGGATGATGATGAGAAATTTTCACTGTCAAATCCTTCAGTTGTTTTCCTTGCCCTTTCCCTTTTAGGCAAAGGTAACTCAGTAGGTTCAATACCAAGCTTTTCACTCTGAAGTTTGGTGAGAGGGTGAGAAGGAATGAATTGCGAAGTCACATTGCCTTGAGATACCTCATATTTCTGTGGTGATATTGAGAATCCTTGAAGTTTATGGATGAAAGAATGTACTTCAGGATATTCAGGACTTAATCTATCTAGGATATTTTGGGATTGAGCAGTGGTAGTTGTCTCCGCTACTTCTCGCTTGAAGACTGGAGTTGTAGCATGCAAAGGAGAAGTCGGAGGTGAGGTGGAGGGAGCTTTACTCTCAGAATGGATAGTAGATTTGGATTTTCTCGTCATTCATAGTTCATGCCCTCCTTCTAGTGCCAAATATGTTGATGCCTCGAAAATCGTTGCATCGACATCGGGGAAACCCACCTGGTCCGGACCTTAAACGCAGCTCCTTTTCGTTTGGTGTGGTGGCTCCGACTGGATATAATGGCACCAATTTCCCAATTATTTATAAATAGGATGGATAAGTGATTGATTTTCTATTGTCTAATGGTATTGATAGATGATTTTTTCTAAAATGCAAAAATATAAACAACTAATCTATCCCAGGAAATCTCTATTTTAGTGCAACTTTTGATAATTCTTATTAACAAGTAGGCATATAGATGACTCGACTTATAAACAAAAACATTCATTCATATGATAACTACTTTGTTCAAGTAGTTGAACAAAGTAATAACTAAAATATTATTACACTATTCTTTATATACCATTGACATAAATATGAATGAAAAGTAACAATCCTTAAACATTCAATAGTGATAAGCTAAAGGACTATTATGAAAGCACATACATATATCAAATGATAGCAAAATGAATAAATGTTGATTCATATAAAAGAATCAAGCAAAGACATATATAATAGTACCATATGTAATTTGAATCCCCTCCGATATCAATCGCATTCAGATCCATTCTTTCAACTTAGAAATATTATCACAAAAAGCAATAGTGCATATCTCATCAAAGTAATCTTCATTAAAATTCAGATCCAGTCTTCATAAAAAAATATATATCGGAAGCACAGTAGTGCAACTCCCGATCCAAGTTTTAATACAAAAATTGAGGACCCTTTCCAAAAACATGAAAGGGTTTAAAAATACTTTGTAAACTAACTAACTATGAAATAGAAATTTTGTGAGCTGGTATAACCAAGTCATGAAAGTCTCCCTGAAATAGACATGCTTGCAGTCGGTAAGGATGATTCACTGTTTTGGCCGACTATCCTTTGGCTTGAGCTGGCATATGGCGAGCATTGGTTGCAGTTCTGTAGGGTGACTCATACGTGAATGTAGCTGGGCAGAATATGTGGCATCATTAATTTTAGAAATCATGTAACCGATTGCATCGGTTAAACATTCCATTGCTGTCTTTTGACTATGTGGTTTAACAAGGAAGAACCAAAAGGTGTCCCATGTTAAACTTTGAATTCCTACGATCAATATCTCCCTCTTTTCCAGTTCCTATTTGCATGTCTGCTCCAATGCTTTGGCTGATGGTAGTTTCCCTGGAGTGCATTCTGAAATTAAATTAGACAAATAAAGAGTATCATTAGTTAATTCAATAAGATTACCAGTCACTGATCTGCATCTTGAAGTTGCCCTCTTCGCTTTCATCAATTGAGATTGCCATTCTAAGAACCAAATTTCCTTATGTGATTCCAGAATTTGAGGCGGATTTGCAGCTTGTCCTTCCTTGGTTTCTTACCAAGAGAGAAACTCTATTAGTGTTTCATCGGCCTGCTCCAATTTCTGCCTTGCATCAACTGACTTATCAATCATTGATGAGGAAATTTCACATAGGGGTTGAGCAAGAGAGATATTATGACATAGCAAGTTCAATTGATTAGATAATGCCTTATTAATCTAGAGAGCTTTTGATTTGAATTCTCCTACTTGAGGAAATCCTTTGAACCTTTCTATTTGTAGTGACAGTTGAGCGATTTGTTCATCTTTTGTTTTGCTCAATTGTTCATTCATTGTCTTCAACTTGGCCAATGCTTGGGATAGTTCCTTTTGTTTTTGAATTGCATTTTGATCTATTCTCTGCTTCTTCTTGAGAAATTGTTCATTTAACTAGTTGTTTGACTGCTGCTGTGCTACCAACATTCCCTTATACCTGCTGCTGGGAATGTTGGTATAAGTGAATGTTGATTTTAGCCAATCCTTTTACCTGTAATAATGATTCAATTGAGGCAAATAAATCATCGAATTCATCTGCTTCATAATCAAATTTAGCAAGTTTGGCTTGTTCAAGAACATTATAGGCAACCTTTCTTGGATCATATTGCCTGTTAGGAATTGTGGCAAGCTTTAGCATTTGTATCTTTTATGTCTCCTTCTCTGCGTGCTTGTAATCATGAAGAGTGAAAACACTGCACCGTAAAGGGAATATAGGCCATACCTATTTTTTTAGAATTTCTAAGGGTTTTTGATGTCCCATCTACTGTTATTTGATAAGCCAATTCCCGAGCTAACAGTTTATTGGGCACATACAGGGAAAGGACACGGGGTTTAGTGAGGCTTCCAAAAATCATTATATAAGTAAATGTTTTCTCCCCGAACCAACTACCTACTGCTGTCAAGTCTGTCTTTGCTTCGTGGGATATCTTGGGAGTAGGCTTATTAAAAAGAGAGTAATAAACAGGTAAAATAAAACCGTTGCAAATTTTATACAGATGATTTTGTAATGAGCCTTACATAACTGCTCATGATAAATATGGATTGGTTTAGGGTCTTGAGGAGTCCATTTTCATCCAAGTAACGGAAATTCAGAATTGAAACAAACAATATCCATAATGTATGCACTGTAATAGAATGGGAGAATGGTCCTGGTAGTTTGATGTGCATTTGTTCTGTACTCTAGAATTGCTGTGGCTAGTTTATCGAACAAAATATTCGCCCAATCCATCACATAACCATTGATTTCAGCTTCCATTAGAGGGACCATTTCTATAGTGAATTTAGCAGAATCATGTATTCCCCACATCCTACACATCATAGCTCCTGCATAACAATAAGGGGAAGCCAATGAGTCAACAAAGTACTTACCCGATGACTCATGCTTGTGTTTTTCAGGGAAATGCCTCCACTGCTTTATCGGGGCTGACTCTGAGTTGTTTTCCTTTGCAAACACTACTAGGAACGCCTTGTTCTATCGCTTCTCAGGTTTAGGTAAGTGATACATTTTCCTGAGATCCTCAGGCACGTCAGTATATGGCAGGATTTTAGCTCGCGCTGATATCCTGTGAAGATAGGAACATGCCAATTCTTTAAGAGTTCCTTTAGACTTGTTAGTTGAATCGGCTGTGGCCTCTTCTGATAACTCTTTGGGGTCCTCTGCTTCAATCAGATTATAAATACTCTCCCAGCTAGTGTTTCCTAGACCAAGACACATCGTATATGAGATTAATCCTTTTTTGCTTGGTCTTGGATCTTTGACTACAGGAGTTGCAGTTGCAGGCTTCTTGGATTTCTTCCCCATTTCTCCAGATTTCTGGTTGCGGAAGAATTCTACACAAATAGTTGCAAACCGCGATAGAGAGAAGTGCTGCTGCAAGCCAATATGACAATGAAAAGAGTTACGTCAATTGGCATATGGTAAATGAGATATAGTTAAGGATTACCATGAATAAAATCTTATTAAAGATCTACCCTTAACTGCATTATTGAATAGCTGTTTAACCTGTAAATCGTGGTAAATAACATCTTAAATGCCCATCACGTTGGGCATATGCTGAATGATTATTTCAAGCATGCCTTAGATTTCATTGATTAACGATCAACGATAAATCGCAAATCGGCGATCGAGAATGTCAAAGGGAAGGTCTTTAACACTCGCTGTAAATATTTCTGATTACTGAAAGGTGATATAATGCATGCAAACCTTTTAAATGTATTTTCGAGATGCGTGCATAATTAATATATCGCAGTCGGGGGTTTGGCTCGAGCTTTATTGTTTTGTCATGTAACTCCGCCGATTACCGATTGCGATTTGCTTTATCGCATCGGGGTTTTCAGCAGGCCTTTTCATATGTTTTTTTTATTATTGACTCCGTCAATTTGCCGATTGCGATTTACTTTATCGCATCAGAGGTTTTGAGGGGCTCTATTTTATTATGCTTGGCATTCGCTTCTTTTGATTTCCCGATTGTGATTACCTTTTCGGATCAGAGAATTTGGATGAGGTTTTCACTTTTGTGTGTATTTCCTTTGTTATTGCGATATGCGATCTTCGATTGCTTTATCGCAATAAAGAATGGTTTTAAAATATTTACTTAAAGGAACACTTTATTTTTATTTAAAATGCTTTATAAAATTACTGATTTACACCGGGCCTTTTAATAAAGATTGTTTCTTATGATGGGTTAATACCAATTTTTATTTGTGGACACACAAAACTTAACTAAGTTGATTATTAAAAGGGACCCATTTCTTATCAAAATTTTATGTAAAGATTTTTAGAAATAGGGGGGTTGTTGTACACACAACAGGACATAAAGGTTTAATAGATTTTTGCATTTCAAAAGTGGGTCAAAAGATGATAATCAAGTTTATTGGTTGGATATCATACTGCTGACTTTGAGCTACTACAAAAATTGATTAGGAAAATAAAGAAAATACAATAGTTATTACTTGAGTGATTTTCTAGCTGGAGAAAGTCTCCCGACGGAAGATGACTTAGAAAATGAATCATTCTTAACTTATAACCATATGGTGCAAATAAAAAGGAAGAGGATATCTACAAAAATGTATAGCGAAAGACTTGACAAATCCTATTGCATGTCAGAAAATGTGTCTCGATTTCAAGTAATGACAATAAGTGTTATGCATATAAAAATACTACTACAATGATGAAATATGATGATCAAGAATGGATTGAAGACCTAAATAAGAGAATAATTGAAATAGAAGTCAAATCACAACTTTTTGAAGATACTTTTGAGAAGTTGATGCTTTGAGAAGGAATCTGCCCAAGTTTTAGCAGAGAACCACGTTGTGCTTCCTTTCAGGGATTCCTTGAAGGATTCCAAGGAAAACAGGAGCTCATATTTTGACATGAAAATAGGAAAGGCACTTACGAGTGATACATGAAAATAAAAGAAAGAATTCATCTGGGGAAAACAAATTCCATGTTATCTAGTGTGCCTCAGTCATTGGATTGTTGTATATGAAATGGAGGAAAAAAATTCGTTTCAAATCCAATTTATAGATGTGAGAGTTGTGAAATTTATGTGCATCAGACCTGTTATTGGATTGATGAATGGTTGGATGTTGTTCCATCATATAGTTTGCAGACATCTCGTGAGCTTTGGAGACAATGTGAGGCTTCTCGTAAAGTGAATGAACATATTTGTTGTGCAATTTTTTGTAAAAGTAATGGATGCACTGATGTCTGTGCGAGTGAAAATGTTGAAATTATTTTGTATCTAGCATTTACATTGATATTACAGGAATCGTTACACAATGATGAGAATTTATCAACAACTATTGTTACACACATTTAAATGAAGGATTAAGCATTACAAAATCTGGACACTAGAACGTTATACCAAACAATTGATATGCGGGCGGTACTAGTCAATCAATGCAGATGCGTGAATCTATGGCATAATACCTGAAGAAACGATTTAAGGAAATTAACTCAAAGGAGCATTGAATGGAATGTTACCTGAATTAAGAATGTTTCATAATCAATGAATGATAGTATCCAGGATGCTTGAAGATTAGCATGAATGGTACGTCAATGACATGCATTACAATTTAGTGAATATGTTGTGCATTGAGACATGGAGTAACAGATCTGAAGTTTTACAAATTATGTAGACTTGACGAATAAATTATTACAATGGAAGTGTTCACACAAACTTGCAAACCTAGAGGAGTTACACAATGGTGTCGAAGCACACTTATTATAGTTTTCCTGTCAAAGAGGAATTATTTCATGTGCTTAGCTGACATATATAGGATGATTTCAAAAATTATGTTTGATCCAAGGGTGCCCACAACAACATCCAAGAAGGAAGCTCATAATTAGTCTCAGACTCAATGCATATGGTTATGTGGTACATTAATATCTTGGGCACAACCTGGAATTATTAAAACACCATAGCATATATACTTCATATAATTGCCACAATGTGCATTATATTCTTTTGTGGAGTTTATATTCTATTACTGGCATGATATGATATGGGATTGATATTATATGATATGCCACCAATCAAAAGCACTCCAACACATAGCATAACTTCTCTCTCTCCTTAATAATTTTGAGAAATTAAAATGTTGACAAATCCTTCTAGTTAGAGAAAGATTTCGGCGAAAATCACATGGAATCTCATTTGTCGACGTGTTTCGAACCAACCAGTGTGGTTCATCGTCAAGAAAAGTTGAAGAAACAGATCCAGCTTAGCATGTTAAATAGACCGAGCAGAGCCTCCAACGGCTAGTTTGACCAACCGTAAATATTGGAGCAGAGCCTCCAACGGCTAGTTTGACCAACCGTAAATATTGACTAATGGACCGGGATCAAAACATTTTTAATAAAAAAAAGGAGATAAGTTATATAGGAGACCAATAAATCATTTAAATTAGTGATAATAGTTTATTAATAAATAGTTAAAAATTATAGGTTAATTATTTTTAAAAGGAAAATTAGTTGCAAAGGACCGCTTCTATGAATAAATTAAATGTGAATACGAGTTAAATGGGAATAAAAATAACTAAATGAATAAAAATAAAATAAAAATAATAATAAAAATAAAAATAAATAAATAATAATAAAAATAATAACAAAATAAGTAACAATAAAATAAATAAATAAAATGTGAATACGAGTTAAATGGGAATAAAAATAACTAAATGAATAAAAATAAAATAAAAATAATAATAAAAATAATAAATAAATAAATAAATAATAAAAATAATTACAAAATAAATAACAATAAAATAAATAAATGAATAAAATAAATACAAACAAAAATAAAATAAATAAACAAATAAATAGATAAAAATAAAATAAATAAAAATAAAAATAAATAAATAAATAAAAATAAAATAAAAATAGATAAATAAATTAGTTAATTAATAATAAAATTAATTATAAAATAAATAACAATAAATAAATAAAAATACAAAAAATAAAAATAATAAAGGAAAATTAGATGTATAGAGTAATGTATAAAATTAATTTTATTTAAAAATATTATAAAAATTGTGTGTTAATAAAGGTAATAAAGAAAATCAAAGGATGATATGATAGATCGGAAATTAGTTAAAAATATAAGCAGTAAAGAATTAGAAAGGAAATTAGTTATACGGAGGCCCTTAAATAAAATAATCAATAAAATAATAGGAATGGAAAAAAAAACATCAGAAGAAATAGGTTGCTATATACACGATTAAAATATATATATATATATATATATATATATATATATATATAAAATAAATAAATAAGTGAAAATAAAGATAAAAGAACACCAAAAAACCAAAGAGGACGAAAAAACGACTAGGAAGAGAGGGCTGGGACCCAACACCTACTGACTTTCCAACCATCCTCTCTATTGAGATTGCTTGGTCTCTTTTCGATCTTAAGTGCTTCCCTGAATTTTCGATGATGGAAATGCGAAACCTTAGCAATAACATTGGCTTCTTCAATACAAACATGATGATTGGTTTTCTCAGCATGTTCAGCCAAAGCGGAAGACTTAGATCTCCTATGCTTCAGATCCGCTGCGTGCTCGCTAATCCTCTGAATAATGGAACGACCAGTCTCCCCAATATAGGGGGTCCCACAGGGACAAGGGATCATATAAACACCCTTCATATCTTTAGGGTCGATGGGATCCTTCACCGATCTGAGGGACGAACGAATGGTGTTCAAGGGCCTGAAGGACACAGGGATACTATGTCTCCTAAGAATCCTACCAATTCTATCAGTGGTCCCTTGAACATAAGGAAGATGGACACCAGGAACACGATCTTTAGGCTCTCTTTTCACGAGAGAATTCTTGGAAGCTTTAAGGAAAGCCCTATGACCCATGTATCTACTATACCCATTCTCGACAAAGACATCTAGCAGATGAGATTTTTCCTTCTCAAAGCTCTTCTTGTCCGAGATCCTCAGGGCCCGAGTAGCAAGGGTACTAAGAACACCCATCTTTTGAGCCGGGAAATGGTGGAAACTGGCATGAAGATACTGCTCCGTATGAGTTTTCTTACGAAAAACTTGATGGGCGAGGGAACCATCATCATTCCTAGAAATAAGAATATCAAGGAAAGGAAGGCATCCCTCAACTTCCTGCTCCTTAGTGAACTTAATGGCTGAGGACTGCCTGTTAAGATGATCAAAGAAGAGATCAAGCTCATCCTGGCCATGAGACCATATGACATTGGTGTCATCCACATACCTCTTCCATAGTTTAGGAAGGAGCCGGGAAGAGTTCAGAGCTTTGGACTCAAAATCTTCCATAAACAGATTAGCAACAACAGGGGAAATGGGGGATCCCATTGCAACCCCACATGTTTTCTTGAAGAAATCCCCTTCAAAACTGAAAAACGTGGAAGTGAGACAGATCTCAACCAACCTAGCCGTGTCAGGATCTGTTAGGCGGTTGATCACAATCATGGCCTCATTAATAGGGATGCAAGTGAACAGGGAGACAACATCAAAACTGACAAGAATGTCCCCAGGATCAAGCTTAATGTCCTTGAGCTCGTCGATAAAGGAAGCAGAGTCTTTTACGAAGGACTCCGTCCGACCAACAAGGGGCTTAAGCTTTAAAGCCAGGAACTTCGCAAGAAGATAGGTAGGACCTCCAATGGTGTTGACGATGGGCCTTAAGGGGGCTCCTTCCTTGTGAATCTTTGGGAGGCCATAGATTCTAGGAGTAATAGGGTTGCTTTCAATGAGCTTATGGTGCAAGGAACTCAACGAGCCAATGGATTTAATGGCCACAGCCACATTTCTAGCAACCTTCTTCAAGGGATTTTTGGAAAGCTTTTTGTAGCTACCACTATTATGAAGATGATCCAACATCTTGCTGCGGTAATCAACCATGTTAAGAATCACGGCAGCACCACCCTTGTCAGCCTTAAGAACAATGATATCCTTGTTCTGGTTTAAGGATCTGAGAGCTAAAGATTCATCTCTGCTGAGGTTACTCTTAGGCGGCTTAGCCTTTCTCAAGGCCACTGCACAATCCTGCCTGATAGTATCCTTTATCCTATCAGGTAGACCTCGGATCCCAAACTCAATATCACAGATAATATCCTCCACAGGGATTTTTCTAGGGGCTAAGGCAAAATTTAAGCCTTTGCCCAAAACTTTAAAAACAGCAGGGGGAAAAACGAAACTGGAGAGATTAACAACCTTGTTACTAGAAGGAGAAGAAGGGGTAATACCAGCAGACCGATTTTTCTTTTTATAATTCAAGCTAGAGAATCTTTTGCTCATACCATTAATATTATCATTATTGTTATAACTAATATTAGAATTAATATTATTATTATTATTAATGCAAAAACTATTATTATAACTATCGTAACTACTAATATCATAATTATTATTCCAATTATTGTGATGCTTTGTATTATTACTATAATTCTTAATTAGGTTGTTATTAATATTAAAATTAATATTCTTATTATTATCAATGCAATAACTATTATTATGACTCTCGTTAATAATGTCACAATTAATATTCAAATTATTGTGATGCTTAGTATTACTACTATTATTATGACTATCGTTAACAATGTCACAATTATTATTTAAATTATTGAGAAGCTTTGTATTAATACTACAATTCCTACTTAGGTTATTAGCCACATAAGTGTTAGTATCATAATTAACGTTAGGGCGATCACAGCAATTTTTACCTGAGCTCCTACCGCTGATGGAGAACCGGTCCATCGAAATAGCGCAATCATCGGGTCCAGCGGAAAATCCAACATCGAACGAGGGGTGGGGAGCGGTGATTGAACCCCCGCTGGCCTCCCCAACTCTGTCAGCAGCACCGTTAATAGTGAACCCGGCCGAGTTATCAGAGGACACCGAGCCACCGATCAGCGAATTCGAAAACGGCTCCATGCTAGCCACACCCGACTGGTTTGCCAGATCATCAACCAGTCTCCTATGCAGCGCTGATGCATCAGAACTCCTGGTGGGAGAGCGAGGATCTATAGATGTCGATTGGGAACCTTCGGTAACCGGGGAGGCGGAGAAAACACCAGTCAAACCCAGAGCACCCGACTGGTTTGCCAGATCATCAACCAGTCTCCTATGCAGTGCTGATGCATCAGAACTCCTGGTGGGAGAGCGAGGATCTATAGATGTCGATTGGGAACCTTCGGTAATCTGGGAGGCGGAGAAAACACCAGTCAAACCCAGAGCCGGATCCGAAACGCAGAGATCCTGAAAAACACCATCGATTTCACTGTTTCTCATTGGATCATGGATATAGATCGATTTATTGAGTACCTAAATGAAAGGCCAACACACTACATTATAGAGATGTGATAAAATGATATGCTCATGAATGGTGGATTATCATGTGTGTTATGATTCATTATCCTACGATGCTTGTATTATATCATGCCTTGATGAAAGATATATTAACTCTCCTCGTCGAAATTTTTAAGGAGCTAGGGAACATGAACAATCCCTCTTTTGAAATTAGGGTTTCACTTCTGAAAATTGTTTCAGAGATACAATCATGCGTAATAATGTTGGATCTTGCATTAAAGCACATTCAGTGTATTTCTATACAGGGCATCATTTTGGCATTAATATTATATATGTGGTGCTACTGCTCTTCATCACATCGTTATGGGATCACTATCAAGCGTTATGGCTGTCAGATATCAACATTCATTGTGTTATATAATTATCCCACCAATGTTATCACATCATGCGATTATCACACCTGCGTTATATCCAATCATTATCACTGTTCGATACTCCATTATATTTCAAAATTCCATACATATATCAACATTATCTTGTTCATTTGGATGGGATTACAACTTTTACACTGAAGTGGCTATGGATCAATGGCTATGTATTATTTAGAGAAAAATTGGAGGCTTCACAAAAAAATATCAGCGCCTTCGATGTGAAATGCAAGAAGTACTTCCAGCATAATAGAGTATATAAAGTGTGATTATGATTTGTTTCCAACAATAATATAGATTCGAACTCAATTCCTCTCTGCATCGTTTGAACATCTAGATGGAAATGTCACGATCATGATTACACGTTTGATATTGGTCCAGCATTTCAGTTTTGATCCATATAAAAACACCTAATCTATATCCCTTAACATATTGAGGTACACTCACTTAACATATTGAGGTACACTCACTTGACACATATTAGGTACGTAAATAGCACGATGGATGGAGGTATTATCATTATCATGGAGGTGTTGTTATCGTGGAAGTGTTGCCAATACCATTTGAGGTTTGGAAGCAGGCTTTGGAATTTCTTGTAACGTCGTAGGGGCTTGTGGTGATGGTGAGAAAGGACAAATATTTCTGAAAAACATGAATATGTTGGGGGTCAATCCTGCATATTTAAGAATCAAAAGAGGACCTACTAGAAAGTGTGTATCTAGTAGATGTGGAAGGCAATCGTACCATGCATCCTTTCCAGTCTGATTTCGTTAGACTCTAGGCCATTGAGCTAAGTCATGATAATTTTAGAGGATCTTGTTGTGCATTTCAAGAAGTTATCAATCCAGCTATGGTGAATATTGACGACATCAATACATTGTATGGAGCAGTGGTTATTATTCATGGCCTATGTTGGAGTTAATATTTCTAAAAAACATGAATATGTTGGAGGTCAATCCTGCATTTCAAGAAGTTATCAATCCAACTATTGAATATTGACGACATCAATACATTGTATGGAGCAGTGGTTATTATTCATGGCCTATGTTGGAGTTAATATTTCTAAAAAACATGAATATGTTGGAGGTCAATCCTGCATATTTAAGAATCAAAAGAGGACCTACTAGAAAGTGTGTATCTAGTAGATGTGGAAGGCAATCGTACCATGCATCCTTTCCAGTCTGATTTCGTTACACTCTAGGCCATTGAGCTAAGTCATGATGATTTTAGAGGATCTTGTTGTGCATTTCAAGAAGTTATCAATCCAGCTATGGTGAATATTGACGACATCAATACATTGTATGGAGCAGTGGTTATTATTCATGGAGCAACGTTATTATATTATTGGAGAGCATTCTATATGCAGTATTCCTTATACGATTTTCCTCAGAGAGCTTTATTTATATTATTTTCCTTTAATGAACAATATATTTAGTGATCAATGGTAACATATATAGCGTTATTTATATTATTTGAGTTGGAAAATGTTTTTTACATTAATATGACATTCAACATATAATTTCCTTGGCATATCACTTGTAGTTGGAACATGTGGAATATATTAATGTTGCTTTCAACATATAAGTGTGTTCAATGCATTGATATATATATGTGTGTGTATATATATATATATCATATTCAGTGCCCAATAAACATACTACAATCTGTTGACAGTAGCATTAATACTTTATTGGAGGAGGTTAGGTTTTGAATTAGCTGAATTGGAAATATTGTTCTAGAGCCAAAATTCAACATGATCTCCAGAATAAGAAAAAATGTCTTCAAGTTATAGACATCCAAAGAACTGCTCCAGTGCATTCTTCTTACACATCCAAAGAATTGCTCCAATGCATTCTTATTACAACCATGGAGGTCTATGTTGCAGCTTCCAAGGCTTTACTTGGCATCAATATTTTATGAATTAGAAATTTGATTGTTGGTACTTTTATGCATTAATGTTTTGTGTCGTAACTCCAAGAATAAAAGATATATGATTATTGTCCAATGTTTGATACAGGCCTGCAACATTCCCTAAACCTAAAAGCCCTAAACCTAAAAGCATGCTTTTTGGTCACTGTTGAGTTCAAGGTGTCAACAATGATGCTACCCCTACTTGAAATTATTTTTTGATGGTTTCTCAATTCAATGATCTTGAAAGAGGAATTTAAGATCACAATGAAGGAAGAGAGAGTTGAGAGCATTACAACTATGTAAAAAGAAACGGATTTGATTGAGAGACATTTTGAGAAGAAAGGATCCTAAGGAAAATCCATATCATATTACTTGGATATTGATATAGAGGAAGATTCAAACCCATTATTTTTGTATTCAGTATTATTTCTTGGAGGCACATGCATTTATACCAGTGGCTTGGAAGGTCCACATTGTCCATAAATATATGGAATGGTTGTCTAAGGGTTTTTAAATGCTTTGGTATTATTATTGTTTCCCCATTTTTTCTTTGATCTGGTAGAAGGTTTGGCTCGAAAATAAATGGTAACAAGCTTCTGGAATCATTCAAAGGAAGGTTGCAAGAACACATCCTCTATTGATGGACCAAATCTAGTTTGAAAAAATTAATGACTGTAATTTTTTTCTCTTTGCTTGCTGCTTAGACATGTCCATTTCTTTAATATGCAGAAAGGAATAGAGAGAACAATTGTCTAGTTAACATAAAATATCCCAACAGTGGAGGGCCATAACTATATTGAATTTGAGATGCATAAGATTTATTTCAAATAGAGGTCTAAACCATACTTACTTTATATGGAGGAGATTGCATAAAATTTCTAAGTTGAACCATGTAATATTATACTAGCTTGTTACAAAGTTGATGATGAATATATAAATTAGTACAATAATTGTATATCCTCATCATGTTTTTCATTACAAACCAGATCCACTTTTCATTGACGTCAAAAGGGGGAGGAACAATTTTTTTCCGTCAATACCAAAGGGGGAGAATGATGGCATTATTTTCAATGATGGAAAAGGAGAAGCAAAGTAGAAACAAGGAAAGGTGCAACAAAGCAAGGCAAGGAGAAGAAACAAGCATGTATTCTTATGATTGATGGAAAAGGAGCAACAATAAGGAAAAGAATAATAAAATACCTGATAACAAAGGAGAAGCAAGGCAAGAGCAGTAACATGATCAACAAAGGTATTCAAAGGAGTAGATCAAGATCAACCAAGGTACGAAAGGAGCATACGGAATACATGTCAGTGAAACAAATGGTAGATGTTGATGGCACATATGTTGATGCAAGATGTTGCATATGTTATTCTTCGCATGCTTCATGACATCAGAACAAAAGAGAGACAAATACCTTGATTGTTTGGAAGAACATTGTTGTTGGCATGTGTGGTGTATAAGGCTCATTTGAAGACTGGTTTGATAGATTTGAATTGTTGTGATGCAAGGCGAAGGAAAGACTCCATGATAGAAAAGGAAAGACAAAAGAAAAATCATTGTTGTGATGCAAGGAAAAGGCAAGACTCCATGACAACAAATCAAGACAAGACTCAAGGAGGTTGAGGTAATGGCATGAAGAAAAGATGAACTTGATCATATAGATGGCTTTAGACAGTTAATTTTGCATACATATGGTTGCATTACTTTCATATGTTGTGTGCATATTATTTACATTGGAGAATGCTTACATGTGTTGTGATGGTATAATGTTGTTTTTGGCAATATGTTGATATTGATGCACCTAATCATTATAGATGGTTGAAATAATATGTGGTGGAGCACTTATTTATTTTTTAATACTCAAAGTATGTAGAGCATGGAAAGGAATGAGTGGAACGAAAAGAGTAAAACTTGTTCACTTCATATTCTTATGTGGAATACAAACAACCATCAAATTATCTTTATAGAAGATGCGATTTTGGAGGGAAAAAAGGGTTAGAGAGTTGGAGAATGTGTGAGAGATGATTGACATGTTATGATTTAGTTACCTAGCACATATGAAGCTGATGTGAAGCAAATTTGAAGGGAAGAACAACCAAAATGAAGATAAAGATATACAAAATTTATGACCAAGTAAACCAGCACATTGTTGTTTCTTGTTTGCATGAGGGGATTATACTCTCCTTTCAAGTAGTGGCTTGATAAACATTGGGTTGGAGCCTATTGACGTAGGAGACTCCTATTGGTTGTAGCCTACAGAATACATATGGGAGTTGGAGCTTCCATGCATGTTGCAGCTTGGAGAAAATTGAGGTAGCAAACTCCTGTAGGTTGGAGCCCACAAAAAATGAGATGTAATAAGAAGTAGGAGCTTTCCTTTGCATCACAACAATAATAAAATTGTATTTTTCTCCCTTTATGGGTTTCCACTTATATCTGGTGTCAATATGCATTGTTATTATGTGTTGATGTGATGTTTTGGTTCGCTTACTACTTGTTTTAGACATGTTCAATATGTTGGTCATTATTTGTTAAGCTTCTCATGTGATGTTATCATTAATGAATTTAATGAAAATAATTTTAGTGTCCATGAATGGACTAAACTGATTCACCCCTCCCTCTTATTTTAGTCAATTTTTCATCATATTGATTCGAGTGATTAATTTTGTATGTGAGATAATTTTATCCTAGTAATAAAAGAAGTACCATAGCACATTTTGGTGATTGAGACAAAAAAGGAAAAGAAAAAAAACACAAAAATTTATTCGTTTGGTTTTCAAAAAATATTTATGATCTATTCTTTGTTGATAGCCTTATTTAGACAATTTTGTAAAATTATTATATTTTGTTCTTTAATGGGTTATGTGATTATGTGTCAATAGATTCATAGTAGAGTTATCCAATAAAATTTGCTGATCAATACGGTAACGAGGATGTGATGGAAAGAAAACAATATATGAGTATTCTCCATTAATTAAATCATTGGGAATAGTATGATGTCTTCTTAATGAAATCATTTAGGAAAAAAGGTGTAGAATTGATGAGAGGAACATAAATATTAATTTATGAGAGGTCAAATCAACCTTGTGCTTTCACTTGCTTCCAAACAGTACACTTTGCATAAACTTGTATACGAAATATAAGTATAGATGTTCAACACAAAGAGAAAAATGAAAGGAATCATGGTGGTAAAATCAGTGACTATTGTATACATTTAGGCGATTTGTTAAGTTTGTCAAAAAGAATCTGAGATGAAAATCAAACAGTAGTTGTCCAAAATTCCGCTTACGGAATACTGTTGTAATTGAGCAAAAAACAATATATGCGATAAGCCTTTTTATACACCAGCTTAATTATATCAGAATGAGAAAGAAAAGGATTACCCTGATACATAATTTGGAACAATAACCAAGGTAGGTATAGGCATCTGCTACTGTCAGTAGTCAACCAGATGTGCTTGGAACGAATATACACGATATAGTGAAGGTGAAAAAAAAACAAATCAGTAAAATCCTAGGCGTGGTATAGAAGAGAGATTATTATGTACATACATATATTATGTACATACATATTCAAAAGATAAATTCCTACATCAGTATAAATTTAAATTCCATGAATAGTGCTAACAACTTCAGCACGGTCATAGGAGTCCCAAAAATTATAAGTTAGCACTTTTATAGAAAATTATAAAGCCCAAGATACTCACTCTGTAGTGAATGTATAACCAACGAATATGGAGTTTCGAGACACTCACAGAGGAGTTCAGTGTGAATATCTGAAGCTCATAGCAAAAAATAAATAAACAGTAGTCTTCTAATACATGGTGAAATTTTAAGCTGGAAAAAAAAAAATCCTTTTGTCTATAATTGACCAATATAATAAGAGCTACCAGTGTATGAAACCCATAATAAAATGAGTAAGAAAATGATTGAAAATTATGTTACACAACCTGAGTACAGAGAAATGAGGAATGTGCAAGGAAATAAACTGGAATTATATATTAGTCCACTTATTACCAACCAGGCATTTGAAGGTGAAGAATAACACTATGTGTCATTAACAATATCTTAAATTCAATTTCACTTATAGGGAAAAAAGTACCCACATATAATTTGTAGAAGAATGAGTTCAGATAAATAGTAAAAGACCAGTTACAATATATGGTAGAAGTGCCTAATTAGAGGCATATGAACCATGCCACATGGAGAAAATACAACATATACAGTAGAAATGCAACTGTAGAGCGATTGCCCTATTTCTGGGTACATAAATTAACCCAATAGAATTTATATAATGATGAAAGTATGGGTTTTTAAGGAACAAAAATACAAGAAATCAAAAGGGATTTCCATCAACACTATAGCATAAATTTGATTAGCCAGAGAACCACGAGGTTATATTGGGAATAGACCTGTAGTCAGTAGCAAGAAGGAATCAGAAAATGAAGGTGGACAAGTACAATGAGATCAGTGGGTCCATTAATAAGATACGTCGTACCAACCATTCGAAAAAAAATTGATTAATAATACTTTAGCTAAAAAACTAAATGATCAGGCATAAAAGACAAAATGCTGGAAAAATTCCAGTCACCTGAAACTGAAATATTTGACGCTTTGGAACCTGGAAAAGGGAAAGTTAAATTTCACATAGATTTCCATGGAGAAAAAAATACAAACATAAAAAAGGAGCTCACAAATCTAGATAAAAACGATATGCATAATGAAGATAACTTGAACCAATCACCTTCTAACCTTGGAGTAGGTAATTAATCTTCCCAAGAAGAATGTGCCATGATAACCCTACAAGGAAACAGATATGGAGTACCTAACTTGTACACAACAAATGAATGTTAGGAGGGGCAAAGAGAGAAATAAGTTAAGGGTGTAAGAAAATTCATACCAAAGTTAGAACTATCACCGTCGAAACTCCTTCTGCAGAAAAAGTGATCATTTAAAAGCCCTAGATCCAAACCATAACACACCAAATCCATAGTAAGATGGAAATCCTACATAAGTCCAACACATCTAGTGAGAGTTGTGGGAGACCTCATAACAACAAAGACAACGATATGGTGAAAACAAGAAAAATAAAATTCCAGAAAGAAATTAAAGAAAACTCTCTGACATTTACGTTAGAAAATAAATGTTGAGGGTGAGAATTACCGACATAGGAGCCTTATACCTACTATGAGTGCTCAGAATGAAACATATCTAGATAAAACTTGGAAAAGTTCTCAAGGGGAACCTTCCCTGATGTGACACTCTCTCTCAAGAACGAATTGCAGTAACGACATGAGCCAAAGTGAGGACCCTCGCAGTAGTCTAAGGTTTGTCAACTGGAGCTCTATTTTCAGATTGGAGGAAACCATCACCACCATCCGCCTTTTCCATTGTACTAATAGGTACCCACCATCGTGTGACTATCACGAGACTATCATGTGACCCATGGAGACTTGGAAAAGATGGAATGGATCATCATAAATGAGAACCAACTTTCAAATGGGGAGAAGACTTGTGGCGACCATCTTGGAAACCCCAATACCATTTTCGAATATCAATTAAAAATTTAATGGTATTAATTAAATGAGTGGTGAATTGCTTCAAGAGACTTCCATTGTAATTAGTCATTTGATAAAGCACTGCCAAATATATATATTACTAAAGGTGTAAGGTTTGAGTAATGTAAGAAAAATAAATAAGAGTATGGTATGGTTTCCAAGTAGAACCCCCAAATTTTTTTAGGGTAAGGGAATCAAATACTAAGTTGTTATGTCGATGGTTAGAAAAGTATAAGGCTGCAAGATGTAGCCAATAGGTTAAATAGAGAAAACTTTGTTAAACAAGAGGATGATGTCCCATCGATAAACCTGAGCCACCACATATTCGTTAACATATTCAACACATGGAAAATTATAATTGAAATGATTTTAACACTACATTCAAGCAATTATTAGCAACAGAGGTTCAAATATTAAAGGCCATGTGAAATTTATGTAAGAAGTTATATCATTTTAACAAACAAAATAAATGTTGGAAAAAATGAGGTTCATGACAGTATATGAGAGATATAAATTTTTTTGAATGATGGGAAGAAATTAATATATATATATATATATATAGATAGAGTACAAATACATATGAGTACTTTAATGTTGTTGATTTTTTTGGTGGGAGTATTTTTTCAATAATAAAAGTGATATCATTTCAAGATAAAAAAATGAATATATATTTTGGAAGGCTCCATTTATTTGGCCACAACATGTTCCAAATGAATATGAGGAAAGAAACATTGTTGAACAACAACAATATCAAGGTTTTATTAATTCTTCACGAGTAGAGGAAAGAGAAATATATATTGGTTCTAGAAGATTACATGCATAACGTGAATCCATGGAAGATGTTTACAAGGGTTCTATATAGGATGTTAAGGAGGGTTGCTTGATCGTAGTGTTCGCATATGGAGATCCACATGGCTATGCATTCTGGATTGCCAAGGTTATAAATGTCATTAAATAAAATGAACACATTACAGTTGTTGAAGTACAATGATATTTCACAGATACACACCCATTCAACGGTGTGTACAAGCCATAGATGGTAGTTGATAAAAAAATTGACAGAAAGAGAAAAAGAAAGGGTACAAATGTAAATCGTCGCCACACAAACCTCTTCAAATTGGAGGATGATGACATAATAGTTTATGACTTCAATTTAAAAAAGAGAGTGTAGTATTTTATTGTAGATTTAAATTGCAGATTGTGATATGCTAAAACAATTGACTTGACTCTACTCTACTCATTAGCGAAAACAAAAATTGATCGATGAAATCATGAAGCAGAAAAGGAAGAATTTCAATCACACATAACATAATAATTTTTTTACGAAAGCCTCAACTAAAAACCCCTGCTATCTCTATATTTCATTAACTAGAATATCTGATAAGAAAATACAATGCTTGCTCAACTCGAACAATCTCTACACAAGTACAATCTCACTCACTACTTCACAAACTAGCTCAAGCCAATACTTAGCCAAATATGTTGCTTGCCAACCTCCTGCTTCCTTCCATTGTTCCCTTGGTAATTAGCCCATATTTAATTGGGAAATTCCTCACTCATAACTATGCAATCCATCGATGGGCCTTTCACTGATTTCATGCATCATCAATTTAATTTAGACGATTTTACAAATGATAATACATTGTCCCTAAACTCTAATTTCAAATGGGTCTTCCTCTGAACTGATATGCATGATTTAATTATGAGTTAATTATCTGTTATCTAATTGATCACTGCATGTGAATTAAATCCAATTTAATTCACTTTACCTCTCACTAGTTCCTCCAATAATTAGAAATATTTTAACTAGTTTTAACTGAGTTAAACTAAATTAAATAATTAAAACTCAAACAGAACTCAACCTCAGCCCTAAAATTTAGGGATCACTCTACATGACTCTATATATACTTCCAATTTCAATTTACTGAGCCAACTAAGTCAAATTAACATAGTTAACTATTACAAGTTGCTATGAGAATATAATTACAATTTAATTCCTAATTTATTCAAGGACAAATTAAATTAGGATTTTCTTGTTGTTATCTTTAACACTCCCTCTCAAAAAGAAAGGGATTATCTTCTACCCCGATCCTACCTCTGTGAAACTTGAATTTTCATCTTGACAATGCCTTTGTCAGAATATCTGCATCCTATTCCTTTGTAGGAATGTACTCCAACAACATGATTCTCCTCTACACACAGATGGTGATACCAGATGTCAATATGCTTGGACCGACCATGAAAAAATTGAATCTCAGAGATTTTGATACAACTCTGGTTGTCACTGTAAATCATTGTTGGATCCATCTACTAACCAAACTACCCAGAAAGGATGTTCCTCACGCAGATAGCCTCACAAGCTACTTGACTAGCAGCCATGTACTCTACTTTTGCTAAACTGAGTGAAATTGATCTCTACTTCCTATTGTACCAAGAAATTGTTGTTGACCTAAGACTAAATATTCCCCCTCATGTGATCTTCCTGTCGAATGGACTTCATACCCAATTTACATCTGTGAATCCTTGAAGCTTCACTCCCTCTATCTGTCTATACCAAAGACCAAATTGAGTGGTGCCTCTGAGGTATCTCAACACATGTTTAACTGCCTTCCAATATAGTTTGGTTGGCTTAACCATGGCTTGACTAAGTCAGTTAACCGCAAAACACATGGTCGGTCATGTGTTCACCAAATACATAAGTGAACCCACAAGATGTTTATAAATTTTAGCCTCCACTACTGATCCAAAATGGATCTTGGATAGACTTCTAAGTCTAAAGTGTTCCTCAGAGAGGAAAATGAAAGTCCAAGGGTGCTCCTGGAAATAGTCCCATTGTAGAGATCATTTCATTCTTAGTCTATTGCAATTTGAATGGGCTAAAATGGACTTCGGATGAAGAAGTTGTCGCAGAAAGAAGATTTCATTTGTCCTTTGGAAAAGGAGGCATTTCTTCTAAAAATGGCATAAAAGGCCTTATAAAGGAAAATCGCATCGGAAAGGTTCAATGGGCGGACTTAAGGCTAAGGTAGAAGAGACCCCCGATCAGCGATCTCTAACTTATCACATCGGAGGCAGACTGCATGCAATATTGGGACCCCAGGGCTATGCAACATGCGATTGTTGATGATCGGATTGACGGATTGACATATTCAAAGGAAGAACCCCCAGACCGTTACATATGCGATATGTCATGATGTGATACCGACCATTGGATCGGGTGCGCAGATCAACGGTCTAGATTCAGCCAGTGGTCGGGAGATCGATGGTCCCTGATACAAAGGGTCGTTGTGATAGCGACATGCGATGTGATATCGACCGTCCGATCTAGGAGCAGATCAACAGTCAGGATTTGATCAGTGATCCACAATGCCAGGGCTAATGTGATTACGATTGCAATAAGTGATAAATAGTTACACTCGATGGGGATTATAAGCCCGATTGCATAATATTTGAAAACCAGGAATTCAAGATTTCTGTGTATTTCCCAAGTATTGGTGTTTTGGCCAATACACCATGCAATTGTGATTTGTGATGGAATGGCAGAGCCGATAGGGTTTATAGGGGCGATTCTATAATGTTTGAAGTCCAAATTTCACGCCTGATAGTGCTTTTCCTATGTATTTTCGTTATGAGCTCGAAATGCGTTATTTCATGGATGTCGCTCGAAAAGAGGCCGCTAGTTCATTTTCCATTGGGAAACAACCACCATTCCTTGTGCCACGCTACAGGTGGGCATTTTTGTAACAGGGATGCATTTTGAAGTGCGAAGAGGCAGATCCGGGAAGAAGAATGATTCCTCATGATCAAAGGGACAGAGGAACGGTTGTGGAAGCCATAGAGTCAAAGGATGCCTTACAAAAACACAGAGAGAATTATTGACCAAAGGTCGCACTAGCGCAGGCACCTGAGGAAGTTTTTGGAGTCACTTAGAGGTCAAGCGAAAAACCAAAGAGCTTAAAGTTGTTGAAAAGGGTCGCTGGGAGCTTGCCGAAGAGTCTCTTGGAGGCCAAGCGAATTACAGAGGCACAGAGAGGATGAGAGAGAGAGCTCAGAGAAGCCAGAGCCAGAGCCAAAGCCAGAGCCACGAGCCAGAGTCAAGAGCCAAAGGCCAAGCCAGAGCTAGAGCCAGAGCCAGAGGCAAGAGCCAGAGCCAGAAAGCCTAAGAGCATCAGAGCCAGGGATAAGATGGTGTTCTAAGCCCATTGTGTTCTTTGTAAACCAGTGGAGCTGAGCATGGAACTTGTAAAAGAACTTATGCCATAATCCCAGAGAGCCTAGTTGAGTTGACTAGAGCTCACGGAGACGTAGCCCAAGACTTTTGGGTGAACTCCTAATTAAATTGTTGTCTTATGTGTTTGTTTATTGCTGTATTATTTACTGTTATATGTATTTACATATTAGCATAATAAACAGAACTTAAGGCATTTGGTCAGTTAAAAATAAACACAAGAATTCACCTATTTTCAAGCATTATTAATTTCACAATTGGTTATTCATAATACCTTGGTTCTATTTAAGCTTTGGAAGTGGGAAAGGTTCTTGTAAGCTTGACAAGAAGCCTTTAGTGCCCCATTTTCAGATCAGGTGGTACCAAAGCCTAAGATTAGTCAACTCCACCTTCAAGAAGGTGATATCAAAGTTGGTTATACCAGAGCAAGTGGTATCAGATCAGAATGCTTGATTGACAGAGCAAAGATTGCTTGTATAAAAGGTTTTTGGGCAGTCAAGGATTGATTGTCTAATTGATTGTATGCTTGTTTACGGACTAACTATTTTCTGAGTTTGAAAAGGTGAAGGGAAAGGCCTAAGTATTTGGGTTTTGGCTATGGACAATCTTATGGAGAAAGTTCCAAAGCTACCATGAAGGCCATTGAAACAGTTCCAAGAAAGAGTTTCATTTCAGGTCTTCTACCTCAAGAGTGTGAAGATTGTATTCACGAGGAATGCAATAGCTTGAAACATCATTTGCAGGATGCAGGTGTTCAGAAGCACACACTTGAACCAGAGAGTTGTGGAAACTCTGAAAGCCTTGAAGAGATTGATGGTGTTCTAAAGGGAGCCACTTATTCATTTTCTTCACCTCCTCATGAAGGAAATAAAGGTGAAAGAGAAAGGTATAAATCTAGTTCTAACTATATTCCTTTTGATTATGTTCAGCATGGTAAATTTCCACATAGATATGGGAAAAGAATTGCATGTTCCTTTTGTGGTTTAGATAACCATAATGTTTCCAGATGTTGGAAGAAGATAGCCACATGCAGGAAACTTTTGAAGGAAAAGAAGCAAAAAGCCAAAGGTCCATTAGACAATGCAAATCATGCTGTCAAGAGGATGCACATGTTTTTCACTTACTGCCATAAGCAAGGGCATCTTGCTGAAAGATGTTGGACTCTAAATCCAGCAATGCTTCCACAAAAGCTGAAGAAGGTGGAAAGAGAAATGTCAAAAATGGAAACAAAGATTCCATGGATGATGTGTCTCACGATGATTCACATGTTGATGCTGATGTGAAGTTGAAGGAAAGACCTTTGAAATGGATTGCTAAGAAATGGTTAGAGTTCTTATCCAATTAAGGTTGCATGTCTATTGATGCATCTATTTGCATTTCTTTGTTAATGGGATGCAAGTTGTAGGTTTTTACCAAGAAGGTTAATGGGAAAAAGTTGAGTAGGAGACTCACTTTGTTGCTACAACATTATATTTCATTTCAGCTTCGATAGTACAATGTGCTTAAGTGAAAGTTGAAAGATGAACTGCATGCATGAGAATGATGTGCATGAACACAGGGATGTTGATGATTTCCTTGTATTTGATCATGTATGTCTTGGAGGGTTGATTGCATTGTTTTAAACATTCATGTAATATTGACTTGGGTAAAGTTGATTCAGTTTCCAAGATGGAGATAATGATGAATTGTTTCATCTTTTCAAAACGAGTCCTAAAGGTCTCTTTGTACATGCTTGACTTAAAGGGTCATTTGTTTTAAAGGCATGTTTTGTTGGCTTGTTATCTAGTCCATCATTTGTATGCAGATGTAAGACATGGAGGTCTTCACAAGATGTGAAATCTGTTTCTTTTGTTGAAGCATGAGTTTAAGCCATCCAGTTGTTGTCTGTATTTCTGTTGTTGTTAACAGATGTTGTTGACAACTTTTCAAACAGGTACAAATGAAAATTTTGTGAAGAATATGTAACTTCACATTTGTTTGAGCTACCTTGGATCAATGATCAAGGAATTGAAGTTCAAACTACCTTCTTTGACCATCTCAGCAGGAGTTCTGCATGAAGTCAAGAAGAAAGACAGTTCTTCCCAAGAGGACGAGCACATCCAGGAAGGAAAGTGGTTAGAGACTTTGGTTCAGAGGCATTATGCAGAGGCAAGTGTATGGAGGCTGAAAGAGGAGGATGATGTTACTCTCATTTATTGTTCATATTAGTATGTTAGTCTTTTGGAGACCAAAAGATCTTTAGTGGGAAGGCGTGATCCAAAATGGATCTTGGATAGACTTCTAAGTCTAAATTGTTCCTCACAGAGGAAAATGAAAGTCCAAGGATGCTCCTGGAAATATTCCTATTGTAGAGATCTTTTCATTCTAAATCTACTGCAATTTGGATGGGCTAAAATGGACTTTGTACAAAGAAGTTATCGCAGAAAGAAGATTGTCTTTGTCCTTTGGAAAAGGAGGCATTTCTTCTAAAAATGGCAAAAAAGGACTTATAAAGGAAAATCGCATCGGAAAGTTTCAATGGGTAGACTTAAGGCTAAGGCGGAAGGGACCCCCAATCAGTGATCTCTGACTTATCGCATCAGAGGCAGACTGCATGCGATATCAGGACCCCAGGGCTATGCGACATGCAAATGCCGATGATCGGATTGGCGGATTGGAACATTGGAAGGAAGAACCCCCGAGCCGTTACATATGTGATATGCCATGATGCGATACTCACCATTGGATTGGGTGCGCAGATCAACAATCCAGATTCAATTAGCGGTCGGGAGATCGGTGATCCTCGATACAAAGGGTCGTTGCAATAGCAACATGTGATGCGATATCAGCCATCCAATCCAGGAGCAGATCAACGGCCAAGATTTGATCGGTGATCGGCGATTGGCGATCCCCGATGCCAGGGCTAATGTAATTGCAATTGCGATAAGCGATAAAGAGCTGGACCCAATGGGGATTATAAGACCGATTGCATAATATTTGAAATACAGGAATTCGGGATTTCTGTGTATTTCCCATGTATTCGTGTTTTGGCCAATACGCCATGCGACTGTGATTTGCGATGGAATGGCAGACCCGATAAGGTTTATAGGGGTGATTCTATAATGTTTGAAGTCTGGATTTCCTGCCCGATAGTGCTTTTCCTATGTATTTCCATTATGAGCCTGAAATGCGTTATTTCGTGGATTTCGCTCAGAAAGAGGCCGCCGGTTTAGTTTCCATTGGGAAACAGCCATCATTCCTTGTGCCATGCTACAGCCAGGCATTTCTGTAGCAGGGATGCATTTTGAAGCACGAAGAGGCAAAGCCGGGAAGAAGAATGATTCCTCATGATCGAAGGGACAGAGGGACAGCTGTGGAAGCCGCAGAGTCAAAGGATGCCTTACAAAAACACGGAGAGCACGATTGACCAAAGGTCGCACTGGTGTAGGTAGCTGAGGAAGTCTTTGGAGTCTCTTAGAGGTTGAGCGAAAAACTAGAGAGTTGAAAGTTGCTGAAAAGGGTCGTTGGAAGGTTGCCGAAGAGTAGCTGAGAGGTCAAGCAAATTACAGAGGCACACAAAGGCCGAGAGAGAGAGCTCAGAGAAGCCAGAGCTAAAGAGCCAGAGCCAAAGCCAGAACCAGAACCAGAGCCACGTTCCAGAGCCAAGACCCAGAGCCAGATCCAGAGCCGAGAACCAGAGCCGGAAATCCCGAGAGCTTTAGATCCAGGGATAAGATGGTGTTCTAATCCCATTGTGTTCTATGTAGACTAATGGAGTTGAGCATGGAGCTTGTAAAAGAACTTATGCCCTAATCCTAGAGAGCCTAGTTGAGTTGACTAGAGCTCATAGAGACGTAGCCCAAGAGTTTTGGGTGAACTCCTAATTAAATTGTTCTCTTATGTGTTTGTTTATTGCTGCATTATTTACTTTTATATGTATTTACATATCAGAAAAAGAAACAGAACTTAAGGCATTTGGTTAGTTAAAAATAAACACAAGCATTCACTTATTTTCAAGCATTATTAATGCCACAATTGGTTAGTCATAATATCTTGGGAATATTTAAGCTTTGGAAGTGGGAGAGGTTCTTGTAAGCTTGACAAGAAGCCCTTCGTGCTCCATTTTTAGATCAACTACTTCACCTGAAGTAGCATCACCCTTCCTCTAGTTACCTTCTAGAGGAGTCTCCATGGGTTTTTTGCTCTCCATGTTGAACTTCTTAAGTATCTCATTGGGATACTCTTCTTGAGAGACAAATAATTGTTCATATTATAGATTTTAACCCCATACAGAAATTACCTGCATACGAATTCTAAAACACAGAAAATAAACAATGCGAGAGCATAACACATAAAACACATATACACATACATTTTCCCCTGGATCCCAAAACCGGGACTGCTAGCTTGATTTTTCATTATATTCCTTTCAATGTTACAATACATATTTATACATGCCAAAGCATCCAATACGATGGACCAAAAACCATCACACCCAAAACCATGGACCGAAAACCATAGGTAGGTTCGCTCAACCTAATATAAGGTCCAAAAAAAAAATTCCCTGGGCGCTGCCCCAAACCCCGTAGAGGGGGGCTACCCGCCCCCCTCAAACCCCCCCCAAGTGCACAATCGGCACAACTAAGGGGGGGCTTCTCCCCCCCCTCTAACCCCCTGGTTCACTAGGTAGGTTAGTCGTGGAAAGAATATAACATAACCCAACATTCTCCCACTTGTTGTTTTCTTTCCACAAAGGGCCACAGGAGAGCTTAGTCATTTTTCTAGCCCTGAAATGCCCATTATTTCTCTACACCAAGAGAACTTCTCAGAGATCATAGATTTTTTCAATGCATCTGCAGTATTCTTCAAAGTGTCCACCTTTACCAGCAACATCTTTTTGTCTTCTATCATATCCCTCACAAAGTGATACTGAACATCAAACTGCTTTGTCTTTGAATGATAAGTAGGGTTCTTTGCCAAGAAAATTGCACTTTGGCTATCACAGTCTATCCTTATAGCTCCCTGTACTAACCCCATACTTGAACACAATATCTGCAACCAAACTGCTTCCTTGCTTGCATGAGTGGCTGCCATGTATTCTGCCTTTGTAGTTGATAGTGCCACTACAAATTGTTTCTTACTCATCCAACTGACTACACCTCCAAATAGGTTAAACAAATACCCACTTGTAGATCTTCTCTGATCCAAATCTCCAGCCCAGTCTACATCAACAAAGCCATGAATATCCAACACTCTGTCCAATCTTGGTCTTCCTTGGTAGCACAAACCATAATCACTAGTGCCACGCAAATACCTGAAAACTTACTTCACTGTTGTCTAATGCTCCTTTCCTGGTTTTGACATAAACCTGCTCAATACTCCCACTACATGTGCAATGTCTGGTCTAGTACAGACCATTTCATACATCAGGCTACCGACTGCACTTGCATATGGAACACAGGACATATCCTCTTCCTCTTCTTGTGTCTTGGGACACTGTTTAGCAGATAGCTTTACACCTACAGGAATAGGAACCTTCACCGATTTACTATCCTGCATATTAAACCTCTGCAGTATTATCTCGACATACTTTCTTTGGTTTAACCAAAGCTTCCTCTTTGCCCGATATCTTTTAAATTTCCATGCCCAAAATATAGTTTGCAACACCAACATCTTTCATGTCGAATTTGGAGGAAAATTGGGTCTTCAAATCCTGGATAATTTTTTTGTCATTTCCAACCAACAACATATCATCCACATACAAGACCAGATAAATAAAACGGTCACCAATTAATTTAAAATACACATAGTGATCTTCTTTGCTTCTGGTGAATCCAAGTCCTCGTATAAATGTATCCAATTTCTGATACCACATCCTTGGTGACTATTTCAACCCATACATAGAATTCCTTAGCTTGCATACCAGTTCTTTCTTACCCTTCACCACAAAGCCTTCAGGTTGCTTCATGTAGATCTCCTCTTCTAGATCCCCCTGAAGAAATGTTTTCGTCACATCCATCTGTTCTACCTAAAAATCAACAGCAGCAAAAACAGATAAAAGTAATTTAATAGAAGTTACCTTGGCAATAGAAGAAAATATATCACCAAAATAAATTCCCGGCACCTAGGAATAACCTTTTGCTACCAACCGAGCTTTGTATTTCTCCACTTTTCCTTCTACATTTGTCTTCTTTTTGAACACCCATTTGCTGCCAATGGGTTTCCTTCTAGCTGGCAACTCCACCAGATCCCAAGCCTCATTTTTGTGCAAAGATGCCATTTCATCAACCATGGCCTCTTTCCAAAGTTTTCCATCTTGAGAACCACTGCTTCCTTCACAGTTATGGGATCATCATCAGTAATAGATAAAGAAAAATTTGAACAGAAAGCAGATGGACTATACCTTTCTGGCTGCCTTCTTTCTCGAACTGATCTTCTTACACCCAGAGTTTGTGGCTCTTCATCTTCTGATTCCTCCTCTGCTATAGAGTCTGATTCTTCCTCCTTTAGGTCAAACTCTATCTTCTTAGGTTCCTTTGGTTGGACTTCATGTTTAATAACATCTTTCACCTCTCTGAACACCACATCTCGGTTGTACACAACCTTTCTTGTTACTGGGTTCCAAAGCTTATAACCCTTTAAACCATGCTTATACCCAATAAAGATGCACTTTTCAGATTTACTATCCAACTTGGTTCGTTTCTCCTTTGGAACATGTACATATGCATCACATCCAAATACCCTCAGATGTGAAAGAGAGGGTTTCTTACCAGTCCATACCTCTTGTGGAGTCTTATCCTCCAATGCTGATGAAGGTGATCTGTTGACCACTTAACATGTTGTCTCCACCGCCTCTGCCCAGAATTCTTGTCCTAACCTGGCACTACTGAGCATGCTTCTTGCCCTTCCCATCAATGTCTTGTTCATTCTTTCTACAACTCCATTTTGCTAAGGTGTATATTGAGTAGTCTTCTATTGTGCTATACCACACTTCTTACAGAATTCTTCAAATTCCTTACTGTAAAACTCTCCACCGTTATCTGTCCTCAACACCTTTATCTTCTTCTCTGTCTAGTTTTCCACCAGAGCCTTAAATTCTTTAAACCTTTCAAAGGATTTAGATTTCTTCTTAAGGAAATATATCCATGTATTCCTTGAGATGTCATCTATAAATGATACACAGTACACACACTTACCTAGTGATGGAACCTTCACATGTGCAAACACATCACTGTGCACAAGCTTTAATATTTGTTTTTCCCTCTTACCACCAGAGGGAAAACTCACCCGATTCTTCTTCCCATATACACAATTTTCACAGAAATCAAAATCCAGAGAGCTATTACTCATACCTTCTACCATACCTTTACCATGAAGTATTTGAAGGCCGTTCTCTCCAATATGTCCAAGCCTTTGATGCCACAGCATGGTCTTCTCTCTAGAGACCATTAGATTTTCTGCTCCACTTTCAGGAACCACAGAATTGTTGCACCATCAACAACAGTGCTACCTTGCAGCTTGTACAGAGTTCCAGTATGAACTCCCCACATCAATACTAGTGCTCCCCGAACCATCTTGCAGGTATCCTTCTCGAACACTGTTTTTACACCTACATCATCCAGCTTGCTTACAGAAATAAGATTTCTTGCCAATGCAAGAATATGCAGAACACCCGGAAGTGTTATAACCCTTCCACCTTGCAACTTCAACTTTACTTTTCTACGACCAGTGATTCTAGCCTTCCTATCATCCCCCAAGAAGACATCACCACCATCGTATTTCTCATACTCACAAAACAACTCTCTATGGGGAGTGAAGTGAAAGGATGCACCTAAGTCAATCAACCATGCCTCATGATCTACATGTGTACTTGAAGAATCCAAGTACACATCCCCACCTTCATCTAAGGTGGTTTTTGCCTCTGCAGAAGGAGCATCATCAGATCCCTTTCCTTTATCAGAAGCTTTAGATTTACAGTCCCTTTTATAGTGCCCTTCCTTTCTGCATTTCCAGCACACCACCTTTACAGGTTTTCCTGGAGATTTAGATCTCCCTCGAGATTTAGATCTCCCACTCGATGACTTATTTTTGTTTCTGTTTTGGGACCGTCCTCGTACAAACAAGGAATCACCATTATGGCTCTCCATGTTTTTCCATCTCATCTCCTCCGTCAGCAAGGATGAGACTATTTCATCAAACTACAAAGCAGTTGCATTGCTACCTATTGCAATAACTAGACTATCCCACGAATCTGGTAGAGAACACAACAAACTGATGCACTTATATTCATCTGAAATTTTAATATCAATAGACACTAACTCACTTACCACAGTATTAAATGCGTTCAGGTGCTCTGTCACTGAGTCTCCATTTTTCATCCTCAGGTTATACAGCTTTTTCTGCAGGAACAGTTTATTCACCAAAGACTTAGATTGGTACAAAGTCCCTAACTTGTCCCACAAATCCTTCACCGTAGCTTCCCCTGATACATTCAGCAATATTGAATCTTTGAGACACAATCGTATTGTGCTATTTGCCTTCTGATCCAACTTCTTCCATTCTTCATCGGTCACTCCCATTGGTTTAGTACTCGAATCTACCATGATCGACTAATCTTTATCCACCAACAGATCCTCCATCTTGAGTTTCCACAACTCAAAACTTTGACCATTAAATTTCTCGATCTTTATCTTTCCACTGCTCACCATCTTCTTTCACCACCAGAATCGATCTCGCAAATCTCCCACTGAACAGGGTTTACCATAGGCCCGAGTGAAACCCCTTAGCAACAAAGGCATCCTCTTGAAGCCAAAACAACTCTGATACCAAATGTAGGTTTTAACCCCATACAAAAATTACCTGCATACGAATTCTAAAACACAGAAAATAAACAATGCAAGAGCATAACACATAAAACACATATACACAGAGGTTTTCCCCTGGATCCCAAAACCTAGACTACCAGCTTGATTTTTCATTATATTCCTTTCAATGTTACAATACATATTCATACATGCCGAAGCATCCAATACCATGGACCGAAAACCATAGGTAGGTTTGCTCAACCTAATATAGGGTCCAAAAAAAAATTTCCCGAGGCGCTACCCCGGATCCCGTAGAGGGGGGCTACCCGCTCCCCTCAAACCCCCCGAACAGGGGGGGCTACCACCCCACTGTGACCCCCCCACTGTGAAATCGGCACAACGAAGGGGGGCTCCACCCCCCATCTAACCCCCGGGTTCACTACATAAGTTAGTCATGGAAAGAATATAAAACAACCCAACACATCTCCTTGCCATATCTCCATACCAATAATGTAATGGATCAGACCTAGGTGTTTCATCTCGAACTCTCTTGCAAGATCCTCTTTGCAAGGTTTGATCAATTTCTCATCATCTCTCATAATCAAATCATCAACATATAATACTATAATAAAAAATTTACCTTCTACAAAAATATGGTAAAGTTTTGAATTTGAATCACTTTTGGTGAAGCCCAACCGATAAATAGTTGTCAATCCTGGTGTACCAAGCACAAGGTGTTTCTTTTAGTCCATACAATGCTCGCTTCAATCTGCACACATGTGACTCTTTGTTGAAGGTCTCAAATCCTACTAGCTACTCAATATACACCTCTTCCTCAATCATGTCATTGAGGAATGGTGTCTTTACATCTATCTAATGTATATTCCATCCCATGTGCGCTAACAATGTTAGAATAGATCTCATTGATGAGTGCCTTGCTACAGGAGAAAAGGTCTCAATGTAATCAATTCCCTTCACCTGAAAGAACCCCCTAGCCACAAATATGGCCTTGCTTTTCTCCACACTCCCATCTGCTACTTTCCTTACCCTATAAATCCATATGAAACTCACCACTAACTTGTTTGTTGGTCTTGGGACCACCTCCCAAACATTTTTTTCTGATAATGGAGTCATACTTCTCAACCATAGGATCAACTCACACTAGTTTCTTCACTACCTCCTTGAATGACGATGGATCAATCTCTACACTCTTGCTCATCAGAGCCATGTAGCTAGTTTACCGAATTGGTGACCTCCTCTACCGATGTTGTGATGTGAGTGCTCCCACATTCTCTCTAGCATCATTCAATAATTTGTCAGCCTCTCTAGTGTGCTTTCTATAGTCTCTGGAAGTCTCTGCATGAGTGGGTGTTTACACGCTTTGATCCTCTGCAAGTGATTGCTCCACATCATCCCGAGGTTCCTCATTTGGAGCTAAAATCTCCTCATCTTCATGTAGCTGAAGATCCCTCTCAAGGTAACATCTCATGGCCTTTTCTTCATCAAAATTTACATCTCTACGAACCACTTTCATTCTGTTGGATGGCAGGTACACCTAATAGTTGTGAGGTGTATCAGTGTACTCCACAAATATGCCCAACTCAATTGTTGGTTATAGATGTTTCCATGCATCCTTGGTAACATGACAATAGACTGATGAACCAAAGATCCTGAAGTGTGCCACATCTAGTTTCTTACTCAAAAAAACTTCTTCTAGTGTACTCATCCCGAGAATTCGATGAGGGATTATGTTCTACAAATAAACAGTTGTGTTGCATGCTTTAGCTCACAAGTTCAACGGTAGGCCCTAACCATGTAACATCACCCGTGCCACTCCTACAATACTTTTTTTCTTCCTTTCATCCACTCCATTCTATTGTGGGTTATGAGGTGCTATCAACTCCTTCCAAATTCCTTCTGTTGCAAAGAAGTTCTTGAATTCATTTGACACATATTCTCCATTGCTACCACTTCTGAGAGCTTTAACTTTCTTTCTAGTATCTTTCTTGACAAGTGATTTAAATTCAAAAGAAAATAGCAAACGTCTGATCTTTCTTATACATGAATCAAATCCAGCACTTAAGAGAAAAATCATCAAGAAATATTACATAATACCTATGCTTGGTTGTGGATGCTGTCAAGAATGGTCCACACACATCTGAGTGAACTTGATCAAGGATCCCTTGCACTCGACTGTCTTTATCATGAAAGGAATCTTTGGTATAGTTCCCCAATGTACACATTTTTCATGTGTCACTCTGCTCTAATGTACTGTTGGGAAGTCCTGTAGAAATTTGTTGCATTATATTCAAAGATCTATGGTGTAAGTGACCAAATATTCTATGCCACAACTCACTGATGTCTCGGCTCTGCACCTTCTCTTCATTAGTTCTTAAATTAGTGCAGTCTTCTACCTCCAATTTGCAGAGGTTCTTCACTCGAAACCTAATACGCTTCTCCTGTCTTGTGGCCATGTGACGAAGGAAATCCTTTTCCTTACTAAATAACACATCATAGCCATGATCCTCCAACATGGAAATAGAAACCAAGTTATTCTTCAAACCCAAAACATACATGACATCACTCAATGTGAGGGGAGAGCTAGAGTACCTCTGAAATGTAACAATACCAATGTTGGCTGCATTATACCTACCATCATCTCCCATCTCAATGTGCATCTGGAGGTCATTCTCTTCCAAGTTACTGAAGCGCTCTTTGTTGTCGGTCATATGGGATGAGGCTCCACTAACTAGGTACCACACACTACCCATTGCCGTTGACACCATGCAAGTCATGAGGGTGAAATCAAATTTGAATTGTGAATAAAGAGATTCACCTTCTGCTCCTTCTCATGACCTATTACCAACCTTCTTATGCAAATACTTTGTAGCATAGTTTGCTAGCTCGTGACAATTAAAATGTTTAATTTTCGACATGTCCTTCTTCTTTCCACCCTAACTAAAATCTGATTTGGAATGTGATGACTTCCCCTTCCCTTTCTTTACCTTTCTATCTAAGGAACAATTCTCCTCATCTTCATGCTTGGGTGAGGATCCATCTCTGGTGTTCCAATGATTCTCTTCCTGTGCCAAGTTGGACCACAATCTCTCTCACTGTGGTAGCTTCTCCATCCCATTAACTAATTCTTAGTAGCTATGCCATGTCTTGGGTATTCCTAGAAGTGTTAGGCTCACCAGATCACCTTCCACAATAGTATCCCTGACACTTCCAAGCTCATCCTGACATTGGGTGAACTTGGTCAAGTACTTCGAAATTGAGTCGCCCTTCTCCATCTTGATCTTTCTGAGTTTGTCCTTCAGTGCTAGCTTCTTGTGGTCACTGTTTCTTTCAAATAGGTCCATCAATGCCTTCCACATTGCGAATGGATTTTCCTTACCATGGATATTCGAGACAATATGATCTCGAATTCCTTCTAGGATAATCCTTCTTGCCTTTTCCACACACTTTCTCCATTCTGCTATATTTTTAGCATCAGATGTTGGAGGCTTTGGGATATCATGATCTATGAATTCCTTCAGCCCGTTGTCTTCTAACACTACCTCCATCATGTCCTTCCAAGATATGTAATTCGAGCTACCCTCGAGGGCATACTCAAGTCTCAAACCGTAGAATGACATCCTGTTGGCTCAGAAGTATGAAATTTCAAATTCGATTTCACCTACATAACAAACTCATATTCTCCTCTTCTATAGTGATTTCTACTCTTATACCATGTATAATTTTATTGTACATTCAAACCGCAAATTGTGATATGCTAAAAAAATGACTTAAATATATTGTACTAATCAACGGAAACAAAAATTGATCAATGAAATCATGAAGAAGAAAAGGAATAATTTCAATCACACATAACACAATAAATTTCTTGGGAATCAGCTAAAAACCCCTTCTATCTGTATATTTCATTAACCAAAAGATATAAGAAGAAAATGCATTGCTTCTTCAACCCGAACAATCTCTACACAAGTACAATCTAACTCACTGCTTCACAAACTACCTCAAGACAATACTTATCCAAATTTGTTGCCTACAAAGCTCCTACCTCCTTGCATTGCTCCCTTGGGAATTATACCATATTTAATTGGGAAATTCCTCACCCATAACTATACAATCTATCCATAGGCCTTCCATTGGTTGCATGCAAGATCAGTTTAATTTAGATTATTTTACAACTGATAGTACATTGTCCTTGAACTCTAATTTCAACTGGGTCTTCCTCTGGACTGACATGTATGAGTTATTCATGAGTGAATTATCAGTTATTTGATTGATCACCGCATGTGAATTAAATCCAATTTAATTCGCTTGGTCTCTCAATATTTCCTCCAACGGTTAGAACTAGTTTAAATTATTTTAACTCACTTAAACTCAATTAAATAATTACAACTCAATCAAAACTCAATCTGGGCCCCTAAAATTTAGGGATCACTCTACATGACTCTATATAGACTTCCAACTTGAATTTACTGAGCCAAATAAGTCAACTTAACTTAGTTTACTGTTATAAGTCGCTATGACAATAGAATTACAATTTAATTCAAGGACGAATTAAATTAGGATTTTCTTATTTCTATTTTTAAAGAGATAAATTTTTCACTTAAGGACCATAGAGATTCCGAATATGTTGCTACTAGAAGAAACTGTGTTAAGATGGGACTCTATTGAACCCAATTGTAAATCTAGAAGACTTTTGAAACCTGAAATGGTTGGCATGCATGTTGACTCAAATGGGGAAGTATTTGACGAAAGAGAAAATTATGGGTCATCTTCATCTGCGTCCTGTGATTCATATGAAGATGTTGTATATTTTGATGGTGTTCTAGAACATATGACTGGTTTTAAATAATTTTCTAATACATGTTATGTATATGATGTTTGCATGGTAAATTGAAATCAATATTTTAACTTCGATATGATCTTACATGATGTTTTTTCAGATCGAAAAAGCATAATTGTATTATATTGAGGCAATATAAAGATGACAGATAGTACATCAAAAGCTTTTTAAAGCTGGAGCATCTCAGAAACTAAAAAAGGACAAAACTGGATACTATATGCATCCTGGAAGAAAGCTTTGGAGCTGACACACAATATACCAAATACAGGACTTCTTGTACAGCACATGATATTTCCTGGAATATAAAACTGATTGCCGAGAAAGATCAACGATTTATAGACCATACATATACAGGGATATATATCAAAAAGATCAAAAAACAGAACATACCTGGAGATTTTCAGAGAGAGGATTAAAACCCAGGGAAGGAGAAATCCTGGATGGGGAAGGATTCCCTAGCAGATATTACCTTCACAATCCAGTTACCTGTTTGAGATAGAAGCCCTTCCTTTGATAAGCAATCTGCTTGCTGATTCATGGACCTATAGATGTGTTGAATGGAACATCCTCTCACTTTACCCCATAAATACATAATTCTGTCCATCCAACCCACAAGGTGTGGGCAACTGATACGGCATTTTCCCATAACGTGATCAACCATAATTTTGGAATCCCCATAGATTGACACAAAATGAATATCAAAAAAGATGCAGAAGGTAAGAAGGCCCGCTAGAGCCATCGCCTCAGCCATGCAGTTAGAGCCCTTTCCTCCATTCCATGAGATGAGATATTGAAGGTTCTCGTCCATTATAATATGAACCCCGCAGCCACAGGAATTATGTTGAGCAGCACCATCAAAGAACGCTCTTGGGGCCCCTGAGTGAATATCTCCTTGCCTGTTCCAATTGACATTTTTTCTTTTGTGATTCTTAGCCGGTAGGGATTCATAGATGGATACAACATTTTGTAATGTAGCCATAAAAGGCTCTTTCCTGGCTTTAAATATTATATTGTTTCTCCACTTCCAAGCGCACCAAAGGACTATGATAATTATTGGTCTCCATGATTCACGCTGCCCACTCCACCAGATGAAAGCTTCCTGCGTGGAAGCATGAGTCACGATAGGGAATCCTAATAAGATTGCCAGTTCATACCACAATAGTCACGTTTCCTGGCACTGGAAAAACATATGATAGTTGCTTTCCTCCGCTGCTTCACACATTACACAAAGAATTCATAACTTGAAGAAATAATTTATGTTTCATTCAATCCACAAGTGTTTATATTTTGATTATATGTGTGTGTGTGTATTAGAAATTAATGTTGAATTTTTAAATTATATTGTGATATTGCCATGATATTATTTATTGTTATCATTTGAAATACCATTGTTTAAAAACATGTTTCAATTTTAATGCCTCATTAGAAGGGGATGCTTCGTTTTGATGGTTGATTTTTAGGTTTTTGTTGCAATGGGATAATTTGTCTTAGGCTAAAATTTGAAAAAGGTTATACTTTTAGCCGTTAAATAAAAATCTCTTGGAATAATGACTCTTTCATTCAGGTGTTCATCTTTAAAAAAAAAAGGTCATATAATTTATTCATAATGTCGTGGTTGAAAACTTAAGGTTTTTAATTCCATGGTTGAAAATTTCTCAAAATTTTAATGTTTTTATGAGTTAGGATATTTATCTTTAATCTTATGGTTGAAAAAAGCTAAGATTTTAGGGTTTTTTCGAGTCGTGATATTTTAACGTTAATGACATGGATGAAAATTGTTGGAATTTTAAGGTTTTTTGGAGTCCCAATATTTTATCTTTAATGTCATTGCTAAAAAATGTTGAAATTGTACCCCAAAAAAAATTATTTGTTATTCTAATATCAACACTTTTTGTTTCTAGTGTGTTTTTTCATCTTTTTTGCACAAAAAATTAGTTTTTACTGACATTTTTAAAACATGTTGAAAATTTATCCAAAAAATCCAACATACACATTTTTGGATTGTTTTTTTATATTTTTTTTTGGGTGGTTTTCAATTAGAGTTCTTAATTTGAATTTATAGTTCATGTTTGATAATTTCGTTTGTTATTATATAATCCTATGTAGTTAAATAGACTCGGCAATAGTAATCCATGGATACGCGCGGTCTTATGGTTTACAGTAAGACAAAGTTGTAATAATGACAGAAAAAGATGCCAGAATAACGGTAATTTGAAATTACAAAACTCCCTCAAACATGAATAGGATCTTTATTTACGAAGTTGTATTAAAATGGTTGAAGTTCTTCCCTAATTTGAAAGAAACAGTGAAAAATAAAACAGCCCATCTTTACTCAAAATTAGGTCCAAAGCCATGAATCCATTTGAAATAATTACTATCTAATTTTAAACTAAATGCATGATTAAACTAATTAAAGTTCAGTGTATGATAACGAAGTTCCTTTATGCTGTTATATTTGTTTTCTTTCACAGGTTAAACGATCAATGTATTAATTCCACCCTTGATCATCGGCATTTTATATGTCCCCAATTAAAGTCATTCTTTACATCAAATAATTTGTCACAAGCCTCCGCCACTTTTTTCAGCATAAAAATCATTAGAAATCCTTATAGGAGTGTTAAAAACATTAAAACTTACTATAACATAAACGACATAGGATAGCGAAAAAAGAATTATAAGATATACTGAAAAGACAACAACTAAAATGAGAAATAAATTAAATTAAATTAAATTTATTTATTTATTGTAATGTATGATATTTTAAAAATAATAATATTATTATATAATTATTTCTATCTATATAAAGCTAAACAATTATGGAACACATAGCAATAAGTGGTCTGAAACCACTTCCATTTTCATGGTAAACCTTATAATTTATTGGTAGACATTTTCATAATTTATTAGTAGTTCTTTTGGTTAAAACGGTAGACTTTTTTGTAATTTATTTGTAAGGAATTCTAAATTAATATTTATTTTGGAGATTATCATATTAATATTCGGGTTTCTGTTGCTAAGGGTTAATATTTTAATTGTTGAATTTATAATTATAGGGTTTTATATTACTTCTAGGTTTATAATATTAGTTTTAGTGTTTATAATTCTAAGGTTTATAATATTTGGGTTTTAATATTAGTTCTAAGGTTTATAATCTTAAGGATTATAATAAATTTTACAATTTACTCGTAAATATTTTCATAATTTATTGGTATAGCTTTTTATTAAAATAATAGATATTTTATAATTTATTAGATAGATCTTACTATAACATCATCTTAATTAGAATTTAATATTATAAACCCTAATATTAATATTTGATATTGAATCCAAAGACTAATTAGGGTTTTTTAACATGTATTTTTATAATTTGAGTATAATTTTAAATAATAAAATGTTTTTTTGTTTTAAAATATGGTTGGGTATTAAGATTTTGTATCCTACACTCGTATAAAATTTATGAGTTAAATAATCTTGAAAATTTATTATTATAGATGTTTGAGGAAAAAAAATAATATAATAGTCTATATATATATATATATATATATATATATATGTGATTACTTTTAGTTTAACATTGTATGTTTACTTTTATTGAATTTATTTCAATATAATATATGTGTGTTTTTTTTTTTGTATTTATGTCTTTTAGTTTTATTAATGACTATTATTAATAATATTTTAACATTATATATTAATAATAAGAGTTATATAACATTAATATTAATTATACAATACTAGTATCAATTATTAGTAAATTTTCGTTAAAAAATATTGCTAAAATTAATATTAATATTAATCATATTATTAGTAATTTTAATAATGTTGCATTAATACTTTATTACATTAAAAATATTACATTAATTTTTATATAAATATATTATTAATGCAACAATAAATACTTTATATTAATATTGATGTTCTTAATAACAATATTAGTAACATTTAATAATGAGCAATAATGATTAATAATGGTAAACCCTACAACGAGGCCCAAATTCTCAATCAATTGAATCCCCTAAATGATTTCTCTCTCATCATCTAAGCTTATGGCTTCTTCGAGATTGTCTCCATCCCAGTACTTTGCCCCTCCTAAGGGTTTTTTGAAACATAACTTCGATGGTGCCTCGAAAGGAAATATTGGGGCCGTCGAGTATGTAGCTATTTTCTGAGATCAACATCACAATATCAAGATCCTCTATGTTGTGGATTGTGGCCATGCCAGTAACAATGAAGCATAATTCAATTCTTTGGAAAAAGGCTTAACTGTCATTGCAACAGAAGGATACAGGAAATTGGTAGTAGAAGGGGATTATTGACTTGTGATTAAGGCCATTAAAAAAATAAATCAAGGTTCTAACAATGAAAATATTAGTCATAGCTGGAGATCTCTTTGCCTACTCTAGAATATCGGCAATCTCATTACTAGGTTCAATTACATAATCCTGTCCCATGTTAGAAGAGACTGTAACAAGGCATTGGATTTTCTAGCAAATTGGGGTTTCCAAAACATTGGAAGGACATTGGATTGACCATGGCACATGATAGAAAATGGTGAAAATTTAGATCAATTGAAACAGATCTTGATAAAAGATGCTATTGATAGCAACCTTCAAAACCAATATTTGAATCTAAGATCCTCGATCAAGGTGAGAACTCGTGTAGTGGTATCGGTGGGATCTGAGCCAAGGATAGGGTAATAATGAAGCAGAAAGCAAGGTGGTCGGATGGCGGCCCTCATTTATCTCCTTGCATGCGTAATGTGGAAATGAACATTATAAGGTGTTTTGGGAGGCATGGGTTTCGATTATCAAGCTCGGCTCAGAGGTTTTTCTCCAGAATTTTTGTTTGGTCATCTATTGTGGTAAGCATATCCTCTAGGTTCCAAGAGAGGCTATGGATGGGCGTCTCCTGCATATCCTCATCTCCCAGTTAACAAGTGATAAGTGTGGGTATAATTTTTTCGTTATTTTTAATCTCCTACTCTGAAGCCTCATTCTCTGTCATTGCTTGAATATTAAGATGGTCATTTCTAAATGGAGAAGTTTGGAATTTTTTAAGGGTCGTTGGGTCATTTTTTGGGCCAGTAATGTCAATTTCAAACCCTGAACCATGTTCCCTCACTATCTTTTTGTGCTCTATGGTATTCTCATTTTTGTGATGGCCCTACACTCTACAATTATTTTTGAGGTTTCATCTAGTGTTCTGGTTTTATGGCCTTTTGAACAAATTGTTTCCTTAATGATATACCAGCTACTTCGGGGGGCATGGGTTATGTGTAAGAAGAATCCCTTGTCTGACGGATAACCCTATCTTCAACCAATTTTGGGTTCTGATGAAAAACAAATACTGACCATTGGGTCGAGGCTCGGTCAAAGACCTGGAGGATTCTAAGTTCTTTGAATTTATTTCTTATTATTATTATGTATCATGTTTTATCATATTTTCATGGATATATGACTTCTGACCTAGAAAATATCTTGTGCCTATCCTCTCTAAGGGTTGGGTGACAACTCGGTCTGACTCCTGGACGGTTGGTATTGGAATTTTTGGTGTTTTCTCCATCCACCCTTGTGTGATCTGCAATTTAACCCTATGCCTCAACCGTCCTCTCTCAAAAGGAACACAAGACGGGGAGGTCAAGGTTAGAGCCGCAACAAAGGTCGAGGGTGTGGTGTTGGGCAAGATCAACCTCCATCAGCCAAGGGTAGAGGATGTGGTGGTAATATTGGAAATCTTGAGAAGCCGCTTAGGAATACCATTGTAATATGCCTTCCCCTGTCTGTCAGTTGATATCTGGTTGGGAAACAGAGATAAATCAACAAGCTAAGAACATTGATTTGGAATTCGAGGAATGGCAGTGTTTAGTCCAAGATCCTAGTCATTCTCATGATAGATATACTTAGTTCCAATAGACGATTTATTTATACTGGATTATGAAGAACATTGTGGGAAAAGAAATTGTTTCCAGTTCTGTTGAGCCATCCAAACGAGATTCGGACCTCCAAGAAATTCACAAGGAATTTCAATTGATCCAACATCAAATCCAACTCCAAAATGTTCACCTCGGCGAGATTAAGAACCACATCCCTTTCCTTCCTCAGACAGAGTTCTCGAGTTCCAACGCCAATATCTAGTTCCTATAGACTCCTTTAACGAGTAATCATATGATTAGCATGGTTATGTTTTGTGAATATTTTGTGTAGTTCATATGGTGGCTTTACATTATCTCATTTTTTGTTTTATATATATAACCATTAGGAGTATTAAGGATATTCAGACTTATATCGCAATGCTAGACAATCTAAGAACCTTTAAATTTTGGGTGGATTACAATGTAGTTAGATGGCCAATAGACTCATTTCCCCAATGGGTTGGTTGAGGCCATATAACACTGTTGGATGTGTATGTACACCTTGTCTTCATTTTGAAAAGGAATAGAAAGGATCTGTGAAGCTTACAAAAAAAAATTGGTCAACCCTACTATTAGTGATATTTAATAACATTATTAAGAACATTATTAATAACATTATTAATAACATTTAATAATGGTCAATAATGGTCCAACCTTACTATTAACATTGTGAATATTTAGGGTATGGTCAATATGGTCATTAATGGTCAACCTTACTCTTAATATTGTGATGTCACAATGGTACAAAAATATTATGAATTTTGCAATGTTACATTACATACTTTATATTAATATTGATGTTATTAATAACATTATTAGTAACATTTAATATGTTGTGATATTAAAAACATGATATTAACATTAACATTTGTATTAATATTATTTAAAACCTAATATTATTAAAAAACATAATATGGTCAATCATGGTAAACCATAATCAACCATGCTCAACCAAGGTCAACCATGATCAACAAGGTTTAATGATCGAACATGGTTAGAATGGTTTACCATGGTCAATCATTGTAAACCATCCATCATTAACTATGGTCTACCATGTTCAGCCATGGTGAACCATAATGGTCACCCATGAGAAACCATCGTATATGATGTTCAACCATGGTCAGCCAAGGTAGTTCAAAATTTTCATGGTTAAAATGGTAAACCAATCTCATCCATGGTCGACCATGATCAACCATGGGCAACCATAGTAAACCAAGATCATCATGGTGTAGATGGTCAAACATGGTCAACCTTGTTCAATAATGATTAACCATGATTATAGATAATGGTCAACAATGATTAACCATAAACAACCATAATTGTATATCAAGACCATCCTCAACAAATATCAGCAAGGATCAACATGATTAGAATGGTAAATCAAGATGAATCATGTTAATCCATTATCAACTATGTTATACCAAGCTTAATGAAGATCGACCATGGTCAAGCATTATCAACCTTGGATTTTTTTTATATTCTTATCTAAATGGTTTATTTAATTTGAAATGGTATTTTGGAGCATCCCCATTTTAATGAAAAAATTTCCATTTGCAGATAATGCTTATTAGTCTCCAATAAAAGAGATTAAAACAAGTAACAATATTTATATAAGCATACGCACTCCATTGTTCTGGGAAGCCTTTCAATTCTTGATGAAAATGGAAGGTAGCAACCACAACCCAATCAACATAGCCACTAAATATTCTTTGATAACGAAAGAGGATTTACATGGAATTCAATTTGAATAAAGATACTCATGACTATGACAGTTTAAATTTGACTTTAAAAAATTACCATGTTAATTTTAATGTCAAAAGTTTAATGGTTTAATTTAATTTAGGGTTTATAATCATATAGTTTATAATAATAATCTTAGGGATTACTATATTTTTTTTTGTAATGTTAGGGTTTTGTATTAGCGTTTAATGTAGTGACATTAAACCCTAATACATAATATCCCTCAGGTTTATAATATCTCAATGCGACAATTGATCATTGTCACAATGTTACATTGCATTGCAATTTATTCAATGTAAAATTACAACATTACAAAATTGGGGTTTAATATTAGGGCTTATGACATTAGGGTTTTTAACATTGGGTTTATAATTATTACAAAAATAATATTATGGTTTTTCATAACGGATTTATATTAGTACAAAATTTCTCCAACATCTCATTATGATAAACATTGTCTCAATGCAATAATCAATCATTGTCGCGGTGTTACATTACATTATAATTCAATGAACATCATAATTCAACATAAAAATTTTGACTTTTAATATTAGGTTTTATAATAGTATGGTTTAAGGTATTGAATGTTTCATTGTGACAAACATTGTCTCAATGCAACAACTAATCATTTTCACAATGTTACAATACATTGCAATTTATTGAACATCGCATTGCAACATGACAAAATTAGGGTTTCATATTAGGGTTTATAAAATTAGCGTCATTGATATTGGGTTTATAATATAAGAGGTTAATATTGGATTTATAATTTTCAATAGTGTGATTTAATATTAAGGTTTACAATGGGAGCATTAAGGGACTGCAACCCTCGACTGCTCTGATGCGATCTCTGGTACCCTGCAACCTAACCCTAACCTGCTGCCGCCGCACCTGACTGTTCACCCTGCAACTGCCGCCGTTCCTCTGCTGGTCGATAGCAATGGAATTGGCGGGCGGAGGGGAGAGCTCTGCTCCCCCTCCAAATCACTCTGCAAATTCTGACAAAACTATGCTGCACTCTTCTGACGCTGGCCCTGATGCAGGACATGGCGACAATCAGAAAGCTGAGGCAAAGCTCCATACGGCCCCGACAGAAAACGATGACGCTGACAAAGAAAACCATGACAAAGTCAAGGCGACCCAGCCTAAAGCAACCTCAGCCACATGCATTCCAAAAGCTGCTGAACCCATCAAGGTGGACTTGCCCAGCCACCGTATCAATGGTGAAATCCAGTACATGCAAGATCACGCCCTCATAGGCAAATTTTTAGGCTTTTGGCCCACGGAGAAAGCATTACAAGGCTGGATAGCCTCAAAATGGAAGCCCAAGGGACAAATAACTCTGCAACTCGGGCCAAAGGGTTTCTTTACAGCTATATTCCACTGTGTGGAGGACAGAGTGAGGATATTCGAAGGAGGGCCGTACTTCTTCAATTCGTCAGGCCTCTATCTCACGGAATGGAAGCCCAGATTCAACCCTGACAAAGAGGACTTCAGTTGGGCACCCGTCTGGATCAGGATGTACTCCCTCCCGGTAGAATACTGGAAAGAAGAAACTCTGGCGGACATAGGCAACAAACTGGGCACCTTCATACGAGTTGCAGCAGAGACAAAGACTCGTAAGTACACCTCCTATGCTAGGATCTGCGTCCAGATGCATCTGACCAACGCCCTCGCGGATACGGTAAAACTCTATCACGATGATTATGAATGGTCTCAAACTTTAGATTATGAACATATTCCTTTCCGCTGCCGTAAGTGTCATGAGCATGGCCATTTATTTCGGGACTGTCCTTTAAATTCCCAGTCCAAAGCAGCTACTGCTGTCTCGGAAATAGACTCTGAAGGTTTCATCAAAGTCCCTAACCGCCGCAGGCATACCAAAAAGAGCCAGCCAGTTCCTGAAAACCCTTTCAAAGAGAACCTCCAGAACAAATTCTCTGTTCTCGCTACGCAGGAAAAAGAGAATCACACCAGCTCTGAGTCCCCTCACCAACCCTCTGAACCATCTTCCTCCCTCCCTCATTTGAATCCCCCGCAATCCTCCGCCCCGGACCCAATCAATCCCTCTCCCATCCCCTCCTTGGAAAAAGGTAAATCCATATCTCGTTTTAGCTCCCTCTCGTCTTCTAAAGAGCAACCCTCTGTGGTTCTTGAACGGCCGGATGAAGATATGGAAACAGAAGCCACTCTTGCTCTCAGGCTTCAGCACGGAGCAGAAGAAGAAGTTCCAGGTGAAATCACTGTTATGGAAGAAGACCAAACGGAAGTCATCATCGATGGATTAGATATCTTTACACTTGAGGCGGCCTGCAAACAAAAAGAATTCAACTCCATTCAACCTTGGCAAATCGACAAACTGGAAGGAGTCTTAGCCAAGGTACAGCATAACAAAAGCCTGGGCATCCAAGGAGGCAGTCCATGGGATGGAAAAAAGTTACTCAAGGATCTCAAGAAAAGGGGAAGGAAGACAGACCTCCAGCGCACCATAGCATTGGGAGAAATACTTATGGAATCAGGACAATTCCCTAAGTTGACAAAGTTCTACAAACCCAAATCACAATTTACATGAAGTTAATATCCTGGAATGTGAGAGGACTCAACAGCCCCTCAAAACACAGAATGATCAAACATCTGATTCAGCAAGAAAAACCCACCATAGTTTTTTTGCAAGAAACCAAAAGCACCACTGATGCTATTGAACGAATCCGTGGCAAAGTTTGGGCAGGAAGCAGGGCTATCTCTGTTGATGCCTCAGGCGCCTCAGGAGGGTTAGCTATTCTTTGGAACCCACAGATCATCACATTATATGACTTTCACGCCACACTCCATCTCCTTCAAGCTTCATTCCACCTAGTTGGCACGAACATTCATGGTCACCTCACAAATGTTTATTTTCCACAATCTATTCAGCAAAAAATAGAACTTCTAGAAACGCTTGCTCTTCTCAATGAAAACAGACAATTCCCGCTTTGGATCGGGGGAGGAGACTTCAACATAATAACTTCCATGGCAGAGAAACAGGGCGGCCGAATTGGGCTTGACAGTGATAGTGAAAGCCTCAAAGATTTCATTCGAAACAATCACCTTATGGACATCCCTACCTCGAATGGAATCTTCACATGGACCAACAAACGAAGAGGTATTCAACACATCGCCTCACGCCTTGACAGATTCTTCCTTTCTGACAATGCTATCCATTTAGGAGGGGATTTCAATGCATCCATCCTTCCTCATAGTGGATCCGATCACTGGCCAATTTTGTTACAATGGTCCAGACCAGGCAATCAATGTAACCGGCCCTTCAGATTTGAAGCGTTCTGGCTCACAAATGCCACTTTCAGAAAAGTAGTCAGTGATGCTTGGACAGCCTACACTCCGCCGCAGGGTGCCAAAATGTATCAATTTCAACAAAAGCTAAAGAATTTGAAGTATGTCCTCAAAATCTGGAACCGCACAAGTTTTGGCAACATTCAAGAGAAGCGTTCTCAATTAGAGCAGCAAATGAGCAAACTCCAGCAAAATCTCATACATCATGGCAGAACAGAAGAACAAGCAAAACAGGAACAGGAACTCTGGAACCAAATAGAAGAACGCAGGAAGCAAGAAGAAATACTCTGGCGGCAAAAATCGAGAATCAACTGGCTCAAAGAAGGCGAGAAAAACACAAAATTCTTTCACAAGACCGCTATCCAAAGGCGAATGCATAATAATATAGCGTTCATCAACAACCAACAAGGCGAAAGAATTGAAGAGCATGAGAACATGGAGAAGGAATTTACAGGGTATTTCAAGGAAATCTTAACGGAGCCCGTTGAGAACAGGGAAGCAGCTATCCGCGCCATCACGCAACATATTCCCAGCATTATCACAGAGGATCACAACACCAGACTTCTCCAGCCCACGACCCTGCAAGAAATTGAAGAAGCCATGGCTCAACTCAAAGACGGAAAAGCGCCCGGTCCCGATGGCTTCACAGCCAATTTTTTCCACGAATTTTGGGACCTCATCAAGTATGAAGTATGGAACCTGGTTGAAGAATCCCGAAGTATGCACTGGATCCTTCCGGCCCTTAATACCACCTTCCTAGCTCTGGTACCCAAAGGTGAGGAACCAAACAGGCCGGAAAACTTCAGACCTATCGCGCTCTGCAACGTCATATACAAGCTAATCTCAAAAGTGATCGCAAACAGGCTCAAACCTCTCCTTCCCCTGCTCATATCCCCGGAGCAAACAGGCTATGTGGAAGGACGGCAGATTATGGATGGGATCATATTATCAAATGAGGTCATACACTCTTTAAAGCTCCTCAAAAAACCAGGTATGATTCTAAAACTTGACCTCTCCAAAGCTTTTGATAAGCTTAGCTGGAATTTTATACAAAAAATGCTTCTAGCCTTTGGATTTAATGCTACATGGACCAGGTGGATCATGAGTCTCATCACCTCTCCTAGCTTTTCAGTTCTCCTAAACGGATCTCCCTCGTCTCCCTTCAAGCCCTCTCGTGGCATAAGACAAGGGGATCCTCTCTCACCCTTTATCTTTGTTTTAATGGCGGAGGGTCTTAGCAGACTACTCAAAGCAGCTATAGCCTCTAACAAGCTCAAAGGTATTTCCATTCATGGCCTCAATCCGTTGTCCCATCAACAATTTGTGGACGACACCATGTTATTTGGCCATCCATCCTCAAAAGAAGCCTCCATGTTTAAATCGCTCCTCTCTCTTTACTCAGAAGCTTCAGGTACCTCTATCAATGCCTCCAAGTCTCAGCTTTTCTTTTTCAATACCCCCCTCTCCACACAGAGGAATATAGCCAGAATTTTGGGATTCTCCATCTCCCATCTGCCTTCTAAATATCTTGGAGCGCCACTCACCGCGTCGGCTATTAAAAATACCTCCTGGCAATCTCTCCTTGACAAGCTGGAATCTAAACTCGCTTTGTGGACTTTCCGTGCTCTCAACATGGCAGGAAGATTGGTCTTGATCAAGTCTGTCCTTCAAGCTATGCCGTTGTACCTCTTCTCCACTTTGGCAGCTCCAAAATGGGTTCTCAAAGCCATTCGCAATTTACAACGCAACTTTCTCTGGGGCTCCACAGGCAGAAATCGAAAATGGGCCCTTGTGAATTGGAAGGAGGTGTGCAAACTCAAATCAGAGGGCGGGCTAGGGCTTCGAGATCCACTTCAAAGCAACAACACTATGGGTGCCAGAATGTGGTGGAACTGGCTCTCCAAGCCTCACGCACCTTGGGCCCGCTTATGGCAAGCAAAGTATGCTATGGGAAGTCAGTGGCAAGATCTAATCAGAATCAACTCCAGCGCCCAAGGCTCCCCAATCTGGAATGCTGCTAAGATACACAGTCGATTTATACAGGAACACAGTTTTTGGGAAATACACTCTGGCACGTCAGCCAAGTTCTGGGAGGATTCGTGGCAGCAACTCCCCAAGCTTGCAGATCTATTCCAGATGCCACACTGGCAATCGTATATGCAGCAAGAAAACCTCATACATGTGCACCAATTCTGGCATCAAACGCTCAACCAAGACTATCAAGCATGGAGACTTGCAAACAGTTGGCAAAGGGACTGGGAAGGTGAACCATACTCAGACTTGGATCAGGAACTCACACAACGCAGAATACGATACTCTCACCAGCAGGACAAGCTTAGATGGGGTCACAAGCACAAAGGCACATTTACCACTAAAGAGGCACATCAGCTGCGCTACTCAGACAGCCAAGATAATCATGACCAAATCTGGGCGCGTGTATGGCTTTCAGGGCTTTGGCCCAAAATTTCAACCTTCCTATGGCTTCTCAGCAAAAAGCGCATACTTACTTGGGATAATTTGTTGAAGCGCGGTTTCATTGGGCCCTCTAGATGCCCAAACTGCAATCTTCAAGCAGAGACAATCAGCCATCTCATGGAGTCCTGTACACTTGCAAAGCAGCTATGGGAAAGGGTGGAATCCTGTAACAACAGAGCAGCACCAAGAGGCGAGGATATAACTGACAATCTCAGGAATTGGAGCAAGAACCCGTTCCAAAGCCAATTCCTCAACACACTATGGGATCTCATTCCTGGTTTTCTGTACTGGCTCCTCTGGAAGGAGCGTAACTCTCGCATCTTCAACAACTCCTCCCGGACAATAGATGCTCTGTGGCTCATCTATAAAAGAAATATCCAGGAAACCTTAGCCATCAAATCCTGGTATGACACTGACATGCCAGAAGGGCAGCAGGAAAGGGATATTTTAAAAGCTTGGAATCTTGACCCTTCAACCTTTGCAAAGGTCATCACGCGTCCCCCCAGCAACCCCTCCTCTCCGTCCTCATGGTCCCTACCTGCTCTCAACTCTTTCAAGCTCAACTTTGACGGAGCAGCAAAGGGTAATCCAGGTCCAGCTGGGTATGGAGGAATCATCAGAAGTCATACAGGTGCTCCCATGCACATCTATTATGGCTCTCTTGGCAAAGATACCAATAATGTTGCAGAAATGGAAGGACTTTGGCAGGGGATCTGTATTGCGGAGCAACTTCAGTTCTTTCCACTAGAGGTTGAAGGAGACTCGCTGATCCTTATCAATGCCGCCAAAAAAATCCAAGCAGGAACAGCTGCGGACAAAGTTGCAACCAGCTGGAGACTTCTAAGCAGGTTGGAAGACTTGGCAGCTAAGCTTACAAATCCACATAGCCTATCCTTTCAGCATGTGCGAAGAACAGCTAATCAAGTAGCCGACAGACTAGCCAACCAAGGAGTTTCTAACTTCTTCTCAGGATCCTTGGACATAGTCGATGATGAACACCTCAAAAAAGACTGCATCACCCTGGTGCAAAAGGATCTCTCCCCCCCGGATGCGGGTGGTTGTTAGCGCTATAGGGCCCATGGCTTGTCAACAGGGCAGGTGTCCGCCCGGACAAGCCACGTACACCCAAAGGACACGCCTTAAACTCGCAGGCATGCAACATTCAAGGAGGGTCGTTAATACTGGTTGCAGAGCCGTCCCTTCGACATTCATTGCCAGCATTGAAACGCTAACCATGGCTCTTCAAAGCCGAAAGCTCGCGGACATTCCTCTGCATTTTTCGCCTGCACCGGTTCTGATCTGGAAGGAAGGGGCGGAAGCTCATTACTTCGGCTCTCTGTCTGGCTGTGAGAGCGATTGTAACGGTTCAGGTGCCACAGACCTGGGCAATTGGAAAGCTGGGCAGTTCAGTTGTGAGCCTGGTCGTTTGGAGGTTCTGCATACCTTCAATCCGCAGTCTTGTTGGGGAATTGGGAGTCTGGTGCAGGGGAACAATTTGTGTATACACACCCGCCATCCGCTCTCCTTCAGAATGCAACGTGAACGGCTTCGGGGTACCAGTCGGCGGGGCAGTTTCAGTGGAAGAGCCCCTTCCCCCTCCTCCTCCATAGAAGATTCCTCTGAGCACAGAAGACCGAGAGGAAGGCCTCCGGGCAGAGGAAGAATTGTGGAACCGCCGGAAAGAATGGACTGCGGGCATACAGAACATCCGATGGTAAGATATCGCCTTCCCTGTACTCTGGCCAATTCGACCTTCTTCGTCACTGTTTCAGTTGAGCATTGTCGTAATCCGTGGAGTGATGATGATGCTCCCCATGCTGACCTTCCGCGGATGCCTGGGGATGTCCCGACTGTGGACATGGAATTTCCGGCCATTGATATGCTGAGGCCTATTCATGACCCTGGAGTTGGTCCAAGCGAGCCTGTGCAGCGCCATGGTGCTGGTCCAAGCGAGCCTGTACAGCGCAATGTTGGTAAGGGCAAAGCAATTCTCCAGCCTTCCTGCTGCAAGATGGAGGACGAGCCACAGACCACGGATGAAGACTAGTGCGCGCTCCAGGTTCCTCTGCATGATTTTTCTCGCTGTCAGCTCTCCTTGCGACCACATATATGTCTGCAATCAGTCTTTTTGTACTTCATTTCATCTCTATGATGGTGTCGGTTATCTGTTACTTCTGTTATGGTGTCTATGTGTCCACCGTGTCTATGGTGTCTATGTGTTGATTAAGTGTCTATGCTGTCTCAGTCCATGTGTCGGCTACGTAAGAGTCACTCTGGTTCCAGCTTTTGTATCCCTGTTATGAACTTTCTCGTGTTTACAGTTGGTCCCAGGACCAGTTTTACAGGGTCGCGGCCCTGGTGTAATACTGATAATGTAATTTGGCTCTCGATGTAATATATTTTAGCTCAGTCTTATTTAGAAAAAAATATATATATTAAGGTTTACAATTTAATCTAGGATATTTTATATTCAGTTTTATAATGTTAATGTTTTATATTAGGGTTTAATATTGTGCCATTGGAATGGTACAAAAATGTATCAAACGGCACATTGTGACAAACATTGTCACAATATGAAAATAAATGTAACAACCATTCTCACAATGTTACATTACATTCCTATTTATTCAACACTGCATTGTTACATTACAAAACTTGGGTTAAATACTAGGTTTATTAATCATTGGGTTTATTAATCCTTTGGGATTATAATATTAATCCTAGGGTTTAATATTAATCCTAGGGTTTAATATTAATCCCATGGATTAATTAGTGACTTGATTTTACAATATTAACATTCCCTTGGATTTATCAATCTCTTAGATGTAATATTATTCGTCTGGGCTTATAATCCATTGGCTTTATAATATTAATCCCTTGGGTTAATTAATCCATTAGATTTATAGTATTAATCCTTTGGGTTTATAATATTAATTTTAAGGTTTATATTCTTAGGGTATAATATTATTTCCATGGTTTAACGTTATTCCTAAAGTTTATAACATTAATATTGAGGTTTATTATTAATCCCTTGTCTTTTAAATCCCTTGGGTTTTTAATATTAAGATCTTGGGTTTATAATATCTCAATGTGACAAATATCATCTCAATGCAACAATCAATCATTGTCACAATGTTACATTACATTGCATTATGACAGTATGAAATTGGGGTTTAATATTAGGGTTATAACATTAAGGTTTTTAATATCGGGTTTATAATTATTACAAGAATAATATTTAATATTGGGCTTATGTTATTACAAAAATGTGTCCAACATCTCATTGCGACAATCAATCATTGTCGCAGTGTTACGATACATTGCAATTTAATGAACATTACAATGCGAAATAAAAAATATGGGATTTAATATTAGCGTTTATAACATTAGGATTTCTAGTATTGAGTTTATAATATTTAGGTTTCATATTGGGGTTATAATGTTACTACTAGGGCTTAATATTAATCCCTTCAGTTTATTAATGGATTGAGTTTATAATATTAACAATCCCTTGGGTTTATTATTCCCTTTCATTTTTAATACTAATTCCTTGGGTTTATAAATCCATTTAATTTCTTATATCAATCACTTGGGTTTATCAATCCCTTGGTTTTATTAATCCCTTTAATTATTACTATTAATCCCTTGTTGTTTTAGGTTTCATACCAAGGTTTATATTCCTAAGGTTTAATGTTATTCCATTGGGTATAATCCCTCATATTTTAATATGAATCCAATTGGTTTATTAGTCCCTTGGGTTTATAATACTGATCTTGGGGTTTCTAATATTAATCATAGGGTTTATGTTATAAGGGTTTAATATGAAGTCTAGGGTTTATATTATTAATCTTAGGGTTTATAATATTAATCCTAAGGTTTAATATTAATGCCTTGGATTAATTCATGGCTTGATTTTATAATATTAACAATCTGTTGGGTTTAATACTATTCGCTTGGGTTTTTAATATTAATCCAGTGGGTTTATTAATCCCTTCGGTTTATAATATTAATCCTAGGATTTCTAATATTAATCATAGATTTATGTTCCTAGGGTTTAATATTAACCCTAGGGTTTATAATATTAGTCTTAGGGTTTAATATCACTCCTAATGTTTATAATATTAATCCTCAGGTTTTAATATTAATCCCTTGAGTTTATTAATAGCTTGAGTTTATAATATATTAACAATCCCTTGGGTTTATTAATGGCTTGAGTTTATAATATTAATACTCCCTTGCATTTATTAATGGCTCAAGTTTATAATATTAATAATCCCTTGCATTTATTAATGGCTTGAGTTTATAATATATTTTTTTTCTCTGCAAATACTAAAATCTATGAACTGAAAAGAGGAATATTTTTACATGGAGTTGAGGCCTCAGAGATCAGAACTCGAGAGCACTCAACACAGCAGAACTGCCCCCTTACAAAAAGAAGTTGGGGAGACCAGTTACATATAGCTAGAAAACAGATATAAAACCCAGAGAATGACTTATAGAGCGAAGAGAGAGACATTGGCAGCAGAAAGCCTAAATTCTTAGCAAACCAGCCGGTAAGTAAACCACCACTTCCCTGAAGGGATGCCAAAACAACAGGCTGAAGATGTTGAACCTTGACTGTGAGCGGAGATGCCTGGAGGTGGTCATCTGAGCAGTATCAAAAAAAAAAAGGAAAGAAGCAGGCCCAGGTGGCGTTAAACTTCCATATCCTCACCAGGAGTCTTCTCCGCAGCCAGACACGCGCTGCCAATCCTCAGACTTTCATTGCCATCCGTCTCGCTGACAGGGTTCGCCAAGGAATGACTTGTGGTGCCAAGAGTCCCTTCCCCAGCTACTGGGCTTATATCTTCAAGGGGCGGAATGCCTTTAGGAATTTCCTCCTGACCAGACTTATCATTCTTCCAATTCTCCGGGCTTTCTTTATCCATGGAATGTTCACTGCTTTGAGAAGGATCAGGAGCGATGCATGCCAGAGGGGAGATTTGATTTTCTTCTTCCGAAAAGATTATAGTAATGTGAGTAGTAATCAGAGGTCGATTCAAATTGCTTTAAAATTTGAAATGCGTGGTTTGGAAAGCGCTATTAGGAATTGGCCTGCGCCCAGAGCTCAAAGGAGGCACATCCTCATGAGAGGAGGGAAGATTAATAGGCGATTGCTCAGGTTCCACAGAGTGACCGGCGGTTGAATGTTTGCCGCTTCCACGTCGCCCCCCAGAGCGACTCCTTCTGCCCTGGCGAACCATTATGGAAGACGAAGGGGAAGGCACAGAGAGACCAGAGAGACCAGAGACAACAATAGAGGGATGGAAAGAATGACACAGAGACCGAATTGAATGCACAGAGAAAGCCCAAGACGGAGCCACAACACTTCCAATTCTGAATTCAAGAGCTATAGAGAGCTTACCCCTTAAAGCCGTGCTGAACCTCTTCCGGAGATACAGAGAGTCGGCCTGGAGCTTGCCTCTGTTTGCAAGGATCTGCCTGTCACCATAAACCACAGCTAACCAGGGCCCGGAGCAGTAAGACTGAGCGCATGGTGTGAGGAAAACATACAGGATCGACATGATTATAACAGCCACAATGTTGCGTTGAACAGCACACTCTATAAATGCAGATATCCTACAGTATCCAACCTTAATAACTCCATCCCTCTTGCGTGAGGTGAAGACCTGGGAAGCCACGCTGCCCTGCAGCTGGAAGTACTGGGTTTTACTGTTTTGCATGACGTTCATTTAAATTAGTTGTGCCACCCGCATCCGGGGGCTTGAGTTTATAATATTAACAATCCCTTGAATTTTTAATATTAATCCCTTGGTTTTATAATATCTAAGTTTGACAAACATTATCTCAATGTGACAATCAATAATTGTTACATTGTTACATTACATCGCAATTTATTCAATGTCATATTGTTACATTACAAAATTATGGTTTAATATTAAGGTTTATAAGAATAGGGTTTTTAATATTGAGTTTATAATATTACAAAAATAATATCATAGTTTTTAACATTGGATTTATATTATTAAAAAATGTTTCTCATGTCACATTACAACAAACATTATCTCAATGCGACAATATATCATTGTCGAGGTGTTACATTGCATTGCAATTTAGTGATCATAATGAAACATAAAAAAAATGGTGTTTAATGTTAGGATTTATAACATAAGGGTTTCTAATATTGGGTATAATATTTGGGTTTAATATTGAGTTTATAATTTATAATAATCTAGTTTAATATTAGGGCTTATAATATTAATCTTGGGGTTTTGTGTTAGGGTTTAATGTTGTGACATTGGAATGGTACAAAAATGTATCGAATGTCAGAGTGTGACAAACAATTTTTCCATGCAACAATTGATCATTGTCAGAATGTTACATTTAATTTCAAGTTATTGAACATCACATTAAGACATAACACCAGCTTAGATCCATCTTACATTGAATCTATCATGCGTCGAGAGGGACCAAATCCCTCAAGGTGAAAACCTTATTTTTGGTGTGTAAAACATGAGAAAAGGTTTGCACCTCAAGGGATTTGATCCCTCTCGATGCATGATAGATCTGTGTTAGATGGATCTAAGTTGGTTTCAGTTGAGGGAAATAATGTCACATTTTTAGATTATCATTATTATTTATATGTTGAGATAAAATTCAAAATTCACATTAGGTTTTCTTTGCTTGGCATGACCATATCATTCTCTTTTTTATCCTCTTCTATGTTTCTTTCCTTGAATGGTTTCTATGTTTGTGTTTGGATATTTTGAGTAGTTTGTATGTTTATGTGTTTGGATTTGGATGGTAATGTTTGTGAATGTTACAGTTGTTGTGTTATATTTTTATATGTGTATGTAATTGTTTATTAGTAATTAGTTGGTGATGAAGAAAGGAGACAAGATTGTCAATAGTTTGCAGGAGGATTGATATTACACATCTATTTCATTTAATTTTAGGTATCAAAACTTTTGACAACTAATTAATGATAAATAGTGTTCCTCCAAATATTACAAAATATATCCTGAAGAGTAGTGTTAATAATTTATTGCATCAAGATTACTCTTGAAATAATTTGTTTCTTTGTTTATGTTTGAAATAATTTATTTCCTTCAAGAATATTTTGATGATTTTTTTTATCTATAGTTTATTTTGCAATGTCAAGAAATAATGTATTTTTGAATTTTTTTTAATGAGAGGACATATTTATAAAATATTTACATTACTTGTTTCTTCAAACAATTATCGCATCTCCTTCAAGAATATTTTGATTTTTTTTGTTTATAAATATACATTTTCCTCTTATAAATATTTTGAATACATTGTTGTATGCAATTACTCTATTAGTAGTTTTGAATATACATAATTTTGAATATATTTTGAGTATATGTAATTATCTATTAGTAATTATTTGGTGATGAATAAGGGAGACAATCTTGTCAAGGATTAATTTGCACTTTGCAAGAGGATTGATTTTGCACATCTTTTTCATTTTAATTCTAGATATCACAACTTTTGACTAATAATGTTCCTTTATGTATTACTAAATATATCTTGATTTTTTTTTAATAATCTACAGCCTCAAGATTAACAACATCTAATGCATCTAATGCAAACAATAAAATAGGATTAGAAAGAAACTTCTACACTGAAGTCAATGCATCTAATGCAAGCAAATGAGATTAGAAATCAACATCTACACTGGAATCAATGCATCTAGTGCAAAAAATCAAATAGGAATAGAAATCCATATCTACACTAAAATCTATGTATCTAGTGCAAGCAATCAAATAGGATTAGAAATCCATATTTACACTGAAATCCATGCATCTAGTGCAATCAATGAAATAGGACTATAAATCCACATCTACACTAAAATCAATGCATCTAGTGCAAACAATCAAACATAATTAGAAATCAACATGTACACTGAAATCAATGCATCTAGTGCAAGAAATAGTCTTCCCTCTCTCCCCCATCCATGTAATCTTAAAAAATATTTTTAATAATTTACATCCTCAAGTTTAACAACATCTAATCCATCTAATGCAAGCAATCAAATAGGATTAGAAAACAACATCTACACCAAAATCAATGCATATAATGCAATGAATCAAATAAGATTAGAAGCCAATATCTACACTGAAATCAATGCATCTAGTGCAAGAAATCAAATATAATTAGAAATCAACATCTACACTAAAATCAATGCATCTAGGTAATCAACAAGAAGAATAACACAAATGGCACATGAGGCTATGCTGCTCCTGCTAGGGTTCGTGCGCAAACTCTGATGCCCTAATCCTTTGTGCACACTGTATTGAAGCTCAGCACCTCGGGCTTCTCTGCTAACTCTTTCTCCATGAATCCGCCATCCGGAGGGGTGGGCACAGCCCCCCCTCCCCCCAACGATTCCTCTTCTAACAACTCTGCAAGTGCAAACACAAATTCTAGTCCCAACTCCACCCCACCGGCCACCCATGTTATCAATCCTGCTATCAGCAATGCTGGCAACACTGCTGCAGGCTCCGCGGCTGCTAAAGACAAAGGCATATACCAGAATGCCTCGAATTCACTGCCAAAGGTGTCTTCTACTACATACATCCCCAAGACTTCAGAAAGAACCAAAATAGATCTCCCTAGTCACCGAATCAGTAGACAAATCCAATATATGAGGGATCATGCCCTCATAGGCAAGTTCTTAGGACTCTAGCGTACTGAAAGGCCTTGCAAGGATGGATCACTTCCAAATGGAAGCCTAAAGGACAAGTTACCCTGCAGCTTGGTCCCAAAGGCTTCTTCACTACTATTTTCAACTGTCTGGAGGACAAAACTCGTATCTTTGAGGGAGGCCCGTACTTCTTCAACTCTGCGGGCCTGTACCTTCATGACTGGATAGAGAGATTCAATCTAGACAAAGAAGATTTCAACTGGTGCTCCAGTATGGATCTGTCTGTACTCTCTTCCCCTGGAATACTGGGACGAGGAGATCTTAAAGGACATAGGCAATAGCCTGGGGGTTTTTATCAAAGTGCTGAGGAAACTAAACACCAAAGATACACCTCCTATGCCAGGATCTGTGGACACATGCATCTGGCCAAAGCATTCACGGACTCGGTAAGTCTATTTCATGACGATTTTTAATGGGTTCAAACAATAGACTACGAGCATGTTCCATTTCGTTGCAGGAAATTCCATGAACATGGCCACCTATTTAGGGATTTCCCACTGAATCTTCAGTCTAAAGCCCTTGTCACTGAGACTAGCAAAGATGCTGAGGGATTCACAAAAGTCACCAGTCGAAGAAAGCATGCCAAGAAATCTCCAGTCGCCCCAGATAATCTCAAGAAACCTGAAATACAAAACAACTTCAAAATCCTGACCTCTCAAAATAACTTGGAGGATCACCTTTCTATCCCTTCTTCTTCAGATCCACCTCCTACTTCTTCCCCCCCTCTTCCAAAATCTTCAGCTCCGCTCTCAGCCTCCGATCTCACCATCATCCCTGCCTCTACCTCCTCTGATAATAAAGATCAAGATACAGCCCTTCAAACATCCAACATGGAGATAGATGCAGCTCTAGCTCTCAGTATCCATCAAAAGCCAAACAAGGAAGAACAGAACATACCGATACACATGGATGAGGAACCAGAGAGTATAGATCTGGGAGATCTGGACATTCTCAGCCTGGAAACAGCGTGTCGACAGAAAGAATTCAGTGCTATACCCCCCCGACAAATCGAAAGTCTTGAAGTAGTTTTAGCCAGAGCACAACATAACAAATGTCTTGGTATTCAGGCAGGCAGTCCTTGGGATGGAAAAAAAAATACTGAAAGAATCGAAGAAACGCAGGCATAAAACGGATCTGCAGAGGACCATTATTATTGGAGAAATGCTGGTGGAATCTGGTAGATTCCCCAAGCTGACCAAGTTTTTCAAATCTCTTCCCCACTGTTCCTCATGAAGCTCATCTCATGGAACGTGAGAGGGCTTAACAGTCCTGTAAAACACAGAATGTTAAAAAACGTGATGCAGTAAGATAAGCCTTCATTAGTCTATCTACAAGAAACAAAATGCAATAGCACTGCACTGGAAAATATCCTAAATAAAGCCTAATCTGGATGTTGTTCAGTCTCAGTGAATGCTTCAGGGGCTTCAGGAGGGCTAGCAATCATTTGAAACCCTCAATTTCTCTCCCTTCATGATTTTCACGCCTCACACTACTTTACTCAGATAACTTTCCACCTAATCGGGACCAATATCCATGGTCATCTCTGTAATGTGTATTTCCCATAAGATTTACAAAAGAAGTTGGATCTGCTGAACACTCTCATAGCTCTCAACTCTGTCAGGAGTTTTCCCCTTTGGATTTGTGGTGGTGACTTCAACATCATCACATCTTTGGAGGAAAAATCAGGAGGAAGATTGAGGCAGGAAGGAGACAGCATCAACTACAAAGACTTCATCCACAGAAATCAGTTAATGGACATACAGACTTCTAATGGTATGTATACATGGACCAATAAAATAAGGGGACCATAGCATATAGCCTCCAAGCTGGATCGATTCCTTATGTCGAATAATGTCATTCACCTGGGTGGGGACTTTCATGCCTCTATCATGCCTCAAGTGGGCTCTGATCACTCGCCCATAATGCTACAGTGGTCGCGTCCGGGCTCTAGGTGTAATAGACCTTTTCTCTTCGAATCATTTTGGTTTTCACATCCTAACTTCAAATAAGTAGTTAACGATGCCTGGAAATCCTTCACTCCCCCTGAAGGAGCCAAGATGTTCCAGTTTCAACAAAAGTTAAAATGCCTCAAACAAGCTCTCAAAGCATGGAATCGCACTTAGTTTGATAACATTTTTGACCATCAAAAAGCGCTGGAGCAACAAATGAATACATTGCAACAGTGTATTATCTCTGAGGGAAGAACGAAAGACTATGCGCAACAGGAGAAGGCCTTCTTGACCAAGATTGAAGCATGAAGGCAACAAGAAGAGACCCTGTGGCATCAAAAATCCAGGGTCAGATGGCTTAAGGATGGGGAGAAAAATACCAAATTTTTTCACAGGTCTACTATTCAAAGGAGAATGCACAATAACATTGCCTTCATTAATAATCAGCAAGGGGAGTGTCTGGAGGTGCATGAAGAAGTGGAACAGGAATTCAAAGAGTACTTTCAGGACATTCTTCGGGAGCCTCCGGGCTGCAGAAATTAGGCCATTCGATCTATTACATAGCATATTCCAAAAATCATTATGGCGGACCACAACAATATGCTTCTCCAGCTTATCTCTATGCAGGAAGTGGAGGACGCTATAGCCCAACTTAAGGATGGCAAAGTGCCTGGCCCCGATGGCTTCACAGCCAATTTCTTTCATGCTTTCTGGGAGCATATCAAAACAGAGGTCTGGGAGCTCATGGAAGAATCACGATCGATGCATTGGATCCTTCCTTCCCTTAACACGACCTTCATAATTCTAGTACCTAAAGTGGAAGAATCCAATACACCTGATAAATATAGCCCCATCGCACTCTGCAATGTAATCTACAACCTCATATCTAAAGTCCTGGCAAACAGGCTCAAACCTCTTCTCCCTCTCCTCATTTCACCAGAGCAGACAGGCTATGTAGAAGGGCGCCAGATTCTGGATGGTATCATTCTCTCACATGAAGTGATCCATTCACTCAAGATTCTAAAAAAGCCAGGTATGATTCTCAAGTTAGATCTTTCTAAAGCTTTCGATAAACTCAGTTGGACCTATATTAATCAAATGTTATTAGCATTTGGCTTCTGTGCTACTTGGACACATTGGCTTATGAATCTTATCTCCTCCCCCTATTTCTCCATCCTTCTTAATGGTTCTCCTTCCTTGCCCTTTCGTCCCTCCTAGGGTATTCGTCAAGGTGACCCTCTCTCCCCGTTCCTTTCTGTTCTCATGACCGAAGGCCTTAGTCGCCTTCTTCATTCTGCTATCTCTTCACACTCCTTAAGGGGCATTTCTCTTCATGGTCAATCCCGCATCTCTCACCAACAGCTTGTCGATGACAATATGCTTTTCAACCATCTGCCAGTTCAAGAGGCCTCTGCCTTCAAGTCCCTGCTCAATCTCTTCTCAGAAGCTTTTGGCACCACCATCAATGCTTCCAAATACCAGCTCTTCTTCTTCCACACTCCCATTCTCACTTAGAGAAATATAGCCAGGATTTTGGGCTTCCCGATAGTTGTGCTTCCTTCGAAATATCTTGGAGCTCCCCTATTTGACTCAGCCATCAAACATGATTCCTGGAGATCCCTCCTTGACAATTTAGAAACCAGGCTCTCTTCTTGGACCTACAACTCGCTCAACATTGCTAGTAGGCTTATCCTAATCAAATCCATTCTCCAAGCCATGCATCTATACTTATTTTCTATATTGGCAGCCCCTAAATGGGTTCTTAAAAAAATTCGCAATCTTCAAAGAAAATTTCTTTGGGGTTCCTCAGGCCTCAACAGAAAATGGGCTCTTGTCAAATGGACTGAGGTTTGTCTTTCGAAGTCAGTTGGTGGGCTTAGTCTAAGGGATCCCCTCCACAGTGATAACACCATGGGCGCCCGCATCTGGTGGAATTGGATCTCCAAACCGCACACTCCTTGGGCATGTCTCTGGTAGGCCAAATATGCTCCAGGCAGTCCACTAGAGGATCTCATCCACATCAGCACGACCACCCCTCGCTCGTTGATTTGGAATGTGACCAAGCAACATAGTGCCTTTATTCAAGCGCACAACTTCTGGGAAATCCATTCGGGTACCACAACAAGATTTTGGTAGGACTCTTGGCAACAACTTCCCAAACTCACCTCTCTCTTCCACAAACCCAAGTGGCAAGCTACTATGCAGCACAATGATCAAATCCATGTCCATCAGTTTTGGCAGCAGCAATCCCCTTAAGGTTTTCAACATTAGAGATCAGCGGGCACCTGGAAGGCTAACTGGCAAGAGGAAACTTATGAAGAGATCGATCAAGAGCTCAAACTCAGGAAAATTAAACTCTCTAATCAAAGGACAAAGTGCGATGGGGATATACAGCCAAAGGTATGTTCACTACCAAGGAAGCATACTAACTTCTCTATCAACCCATGTAGATAATAAAGGATCAGCGATGGGATGAAGTTTGGCAACCAAGCATCTGGCCTAAGGTCTCTACTTTCTTTTGGCTACTAAGCAAACAACAGATCCTCACTTGGGACAATCTACAAAAGCGAGGATTTACTGGGCCTTCTAGATTTCCCAATTGCAATCTTCACACAGAGACCATCTTGCATCTCTTGCACACCTGCCCATTAGCAGCACAACTTTGGGAGAGAACTGCATAGTGCAATAGAAGAACGGGCAGACGTGTGGGACATATTTTAAACATGATCAGGAACTATCCTCGGCATCCTTTCCAAAGTCTACTACTCAATTCCCTCTGGAACCTCTTACCGGGCTTTGTCTATTGGATCATTTGGAAGGAGAGAAATAGCAGGATCTTTAAAAATAACAGTACGCCCCTTGACACCCTGTGGCTACTTCTCAAACAAAACCTTCAAGAAACTCTAGCTCTAAGACACTGGCAAGACTCGGATCTGCCAGCTTCACCCCAAGAACGCCTCATTCTGAAAATTGGAACCTGGACCTCACATTTTTAGCTCAAGTCAAGCCCAGCTCCTCCATCCATATTGATTCTCCCCAATTCTGGTCTCCTCCTACCACCCACTCTTACAAACTAAACTTCGATGGAGCTGCTAAGGGCAATCTGGGTTAGCTGGTTACAGTGGTATTTTCAAAGATGATGTAGGCTCTGCTCTGCACATATATCATGGTTCTCTTGGAGGAGACACCAACAATGCTGCCGAACTTGAAGGCTTATGGAAGGGCATTTGTATAGCAGAAACAGAAATTTTTTCCCTCTAGAGGTAGAAGGGGATTCTCAAATATTAATAGAGGCAGCTATTCAGATTCACTCGAGCATCTCAGCAGCAAAGATCGCTTCGAGTTGGCGGCTTATAAGCATATTGGAACAAATTGAAGAATGGCTTATGACTTCCCGCAGCATTACCTTCAAGCACATTCGGCGTACAGCTAACAAGGTAGCAGACAGAGTGGCTAATCAAGGTGTCGATCAACAGCTCCCATTCTTCTCTAGTCCACTAAGCAGTTATAATGGTGCACAACTTAAATAAGACTGCACTCTTCTGGTGCAACAAGATCTATCTCTCCAGGATGCGGGTGTGTAACATTGCGTTCTGTACGTGGGCGGCTTGGTGGGTTGGTGCATGGATTATTACCACCGCCATCCGGCCTCGCGTGATGCCAATCTTTAAGTCCTCTGCTAACATCTTTAATGCTGCGTTAATGCAGCTCGTCCCTCCACACCAGCCTGCAAGTTCATCTATCATGGCACCCCTCCAAGAATTCATTCATGCTCCTCCCTTGCACTCGTGTTGTGCCCTTGCTGCCGCAGAGCCTCGCCCTTGGACCGGCACAGGGAAACGTTGTGCTCTAGAATGCTGTGTTGATTTATTGCCAGTATTTCATGTTTCACAAAGCCCATTCTGCAAATTCAGTTGTCACTCGTCCTCAGTATTTCCTAGTGCTCCTCTGCGAGCTGAAGCTAGGCCCCTTTCAGTCCCCCCCTGCCTTCACAGTATTGTTGCCTGTTCAGCACCTCCTGCTCTTTTCATTATGCCTAGATTGTGCCAGAGAATGCGCTACAGGAGGGGAAGTTCCCATGGGCGAGTTATCTGCCAGCCCTCCTCCTCTACTTCGGACTCCTCATCTTATTCCTCGGACTTCTGCTCTGACCACTATCCCGTTACCAGGAGTGGTCATGGACGGGGTTGAGGGCAGCATAATTCAGCAGCGCGCTCTCATAATTCTCAATCTCACACCACTCGTTTTCAGTTCCCCTATACACTCAGTAATTTCTCCTTCATAGCTTCAGTCACCATTGACCTTCGAGAGGATACTTCTTGTTTGGTTGCTGTGACACCAGGGGTGACTCTGGAGACGAAGGTGGAAGATAAACATGGCACTTCTCAGATTGGCAACAAGCAGAGTAAGGATCCTGGTGGCATTGCAACCCAGGACATGAACATTCAAGCTGGTCCGAGCATCCCTACTGGTGGCAGTTCTTCAGGCAAAGAGGGCCATCCCTCTGAGGATGAAGATCCCTACAAATTTGGGTGTCGCATCGTTGAAGAGTCGCCTTCCACCTCTCATGAAGCTCAATCAGGTCTGTGTTTAATGGTTTTTGATTCTCTGTTACTCGAAGGTGCTCCATTCCCTCCTATTTTATAGTCATTACATGCTCTACAATCCGCATGCTCAGACTTTTTTTCTAAAGTTAAATTGTCGGTTTCCCCTACGTGGGTGGCATTCCTCTGACTATGTCTTTGGGTCTCAGTTACGGTTACAGTTGTTTAACGGGTCGAATTTCAGTTTTGAATTGGGTAGCGCTTCCCTGTTTATTTGTATGGGCCCACTCAACCTGTTTTGGTCTTTGAATTACCTCTGGTCAGTCTTCAGTTTCAATATTGGCGTATTCTATTTCTATGAACTAGTCATGGTCATGGTCCTAGAAGCTCTTCTGGTCAGTCTTCAGCAAGTCTTTTTGGTCAACGTTCAGCTATGTAATGTGAGCATGCTGCATCTCTAGGCTAGACTTCTCGAGGCCACTGCCTCTTTGAAAAAATATTTTTGTATCAATATAGGAGTAGACAAATTAAGAAAAAAATTAAATAAAATTTAAATTACAAAAAATTTAAAATAAATAAAATAAATAAATAAAAATAATAAATAAATAAATAAATAAAATAAATCAATGCATCTAGCACAAGCGATCAAATAAGATTAGGAATCACCATCTATGCTGAAATTAATGCATATAGAGCAAGAAATCAAATAGGATTACAAATAAACATCTAAACTGAAATCAACACATCTAGTGCAAGCAATCAAATATAATTAGAAATCAACATCTACACTGAACCAATGCATCTAGTGCAAGAAATCAAATAGGATTAGAAATCATTATCTACACTAAAATCCATGCATATAGTACAAGAAATATTCTTCCCTCTCACCCCCCTCCATTTATATCTATATTTTCCTCCATATCTCCTTATTTGTCTCTCTATCTCACCCCCCAAACACATGCATAGTCTCTCTCCATATCTATCTATCTCTCCCTCCATCTCCCTATATCTCTCTTCTTCTCTCTCTCCACCTCCCGTCTATATCCCTATCTCCCTCTACCTCTCCTTTGTCTCTCTATATCACCCCCAAAACATACACACTCTTTCTCCATATCTATAGATCGCTCCCTCCCTCTTCCTCTCCCTATCTCTTCCCCTTCTCTCTCTCTCTCCCCCGTATATCTCTCTTCCCTACTACTCTCATCTCTCCCTCTCTTGATCTCCCTTATCACTCCCTCTCTTTATCTCCCTTATCAGTCCCTCTCTCTCTCTCCATCTTTCTCTCTCTATGTATTTCTTCTTACGTCCCTCTCTCTTTCCCTCTAACTCCATCTCTCTGTCCCTCCCTCTTTCCTTCTCTCTCTCACTTTCTCTCTCTCTTCCTTCCTCTCTCTCCCTTTCTCTCTCACCTCCCTCTATCTATCTCCCCCCTCTCTATCTTGCTTCGCCCTCCAACTATGTCACTATCTCCCTTCCTCTCTCCTTATCTCTCCTCCTCTCCCCCCTTCATTCCATATATCCTTTATCTCTCTATCTCACCCCAAAACATACAAACTCTTTCTCCATCTCTCCCTTGTCACTCCCTCTGTCTCTCTCTCTCCACTCTTCTCTCTCCATGTCTTCCTTCTTCATTTTATCTCCATTTCTCCCTTGTCACTCCCTCTATATCTCCATCTCTATCACTTTATGTCTTTTTTCTTCCCTCCATATATATATATATATATATATATATATATATATATATATATATATATATATATATATATATATATCTATATATATATATATATATATATATATATATATATATATATAGATATAGATATATATATATATATCTTAAGTTAATATATATATATTATATATTATATTATAACAAATCGAATATCATATTAAATTTAATAATGTATTAATCTAAAGTTATTAAATTTAATAATATTAATATTAGATTTAATAATGTTTTTAATGGCATGATAACAAAACTCATAATAAAGCTACATCAAATTAATATTTTCAAATATTAGAACTTTGGTGTGGAAGTATTTATGTCTTTAAAGACTTTAATTTATCCATAGGATATGGTTTTTCCCTTTAAAGATTCATTTTACAAATATTTAATCAAAAGAAATATTAAAATATTTGGAGCATGATTTTAGATTCTTTGTGTTGAATTATCTTTTTTCCTTTGATTTAAGAGATCTTATTAGCTTTAGTAAATCTAAGTAAAGATGTTTAATATTTTACTTAATTTAGAATTTTTATGTGGTAAAAATATTTGTTAAAGATAAATTTATGATCCATTCAAATTCACGTATATGATAAAAGAAATATTAAAAGTGTGAGATAATTTATTATCCATTCAAATTATATATGATAATACATCTTTATATTTTAATAATTAATCTTAGTCCATTTATAAGATTAAAAGCTTATATATAATTTAAGATTCAAGTTAATGTTTTGGCTGATATTAGTAAACAATATTTTTATATCTTTTTAGGACGTGACATACTTACACATCGGGGTCATACTGGGCTGTAGAATGCACCTCTCAGTGAAAAAGTTGTTCTCTGATATTAGGGTTTATAATATTAGAATTAGTAATATTGGATTTATAATATAAGGGTTTAACAATTGGTTTAAAATTTATAATAGTGTCATTCAATATTAGGGTTTACAATATTAATATCACGCTATTCTATATTGGGTTTTATAATGTGAGTGTTTTATAATAGTAATCGCAAGGGTTTACAATATCAAACTCTTGGGTTTTTAGTATTAATTCCTTGGCTTTTTAATATTAACCACTTGGATTTATTAATCCCTTGGGTTTATGAATTTCATGGGATTATAATATTAATCTCTTAAGTTTATAAATCCCTTTGGTTTACAATATTAATACTAGTGTTTAATATTAATCCCTTGCGTTTATTAATTATTTAGTTTAAAACACTATAAATCCCTTGAGTTTATTAATGCCTTGGGTTTTTAATATTAATCGCTTTGGTTTATAATATTAATAATCCCTTAGGATTATTAATTCCTTGAAATTAGAATATTAATTCCTTGGGTTTTAAATATTAATCCCTTGCATTTTTCATATTAATCCCTTCGGTTTATCAATTCCTTGGGTTTATAATATTAATCCCTTGGGTTTAGTATTATTCCCTTGGGTTTATAATATTAATCCCTTGGGTTTAATATTATTCCCATGGGTTTATAATTCATTGGGTTTATAATAATAATCCCTTTGTTTTATTAATCCCTTTGATTTATCATATTAGTACCTTGGGTTTATAATATCAATCTTAAGGTTTGTAATATTAATTTTAGAGTTTATATTCTTAGGGTTTAATATTAATCGAATGGGTTTATTAATCACTTGGGTTTATAATGTTGATCCTAGGGTTTCCAATATTAATCATAGGGTTTATGTTCCTAGGGTTCAATATTAACCCTAGGGTTTTAAATATTAATCCGTTAAGATTATTAATCTTAGAGTTTAGATTCCTAAGGTTTAATATTAATATTCCAAAGGTTTATATTCCAAGGCTTTATATTTATTGGGTTTATTAATCCTTTTGTTTTATAATATTAATAATCTTTTGGGTTTATCGATCCCTTGGGATTATAATGTTAATCCATTGGGTTTATCAATATTAATATGAGTGTTTAATATTAATCCCTTGGGTTTATTAATGACTTTTTTATAATATTAAAAATCCCTTGGGTTTTTAATATTAATCCCTTAAGTATACAATATCAATAATCTCCTGAGTTTTTTTTCTTTTCTCTGTAAAAACTGATTCTATTAAAAGGAAAGAAAAATATAATTACAGTGAGGCTGTAGCCTCAGCCAAGAGCACTTGAGTTCCTTCTAGTTATCAAAACTGTCCCATATTTGGAAAAACCAGTTACACTTTGCAAAAAAACAAACAGAAGATTCGGAATACAACGGCAAAACCAGAATGAGAATTTGAGACAACACCATCTCGAGCAGTTGAGACAACATCACTTGATAGGAATGCTAAACATGATAGTAGCAGAACCACAAAACATAAACAGAACCACAAAACCATTGACAACAAAACCAAACCCGTCAGCTACAAAATTCTGAAATGGCACGTGGAAGTGCATGTGGCATCACATAGTGAAGTCCTGATCTAGTGGCTCCTCGACGACGGGGCAAGTGTTCTCATACCATATCTCTCCTTCCTTCGCCACGCCACCTTCCGCCCCGCCATCTGGAGGTTCCGTCGCTTAAAGGGTGCCGCTTGAGCTTCCAGTAATGGCCATTGAAATGGTAGCTCCATGAGATTTGCCACCTGGTGGCTGGGTGTCGCCAGCAGTATCATCTACCTCATGTTGTCCGCCTCGCCTTGCTGCTCTGCCTTCTTGCGCCGAGAGCTGCTCTGAGCCATGACTACCCACAATTCTGCAGCTGTCCTGAGGTTGCTCTGCCGGGTTACGCTCTGGAGCACTGTGCTGTGCCTCTTCTTCAGAAAAGATGATGGTTATATTTGCAGTGATAATGGGCCGGTTCAGGTTGCTCTGGAAATGGAAGTGAGTCGTCTGGAAGGCATTGTGTGGATAGATTCTGCGGGTCGGGCTGGGAGGTGGAGAATTAGCCTGAGAAGAAGGCGGAGATGCAGGAGGTGGTGGCTGGTCTACGCTTTGCGCAGCCTGAGAGCGAGCTCGGCCCCCTCGGCTATCTCCATGGCGGCTCCTCATGTGGTGACGAACCATGGTAAAGAGGCGGAGGAGAAGCGCAGGAGAATTCGGTGCTGGGATGGGATGTAGAGAATGCGCAGAGGGCTCCTGAATAAGGTTCAAAGGGCAGAGCTGGGAATGGGAATAATGAAATCCATTACCAAAGCCTGGATAGCAAAGAAGCGAGCAGCGATTGCCTGTAACAGTTCTGTTGCAGGGGTTTCCTGCTTGGAGCGGGCTAATGCTGACGAAGGGAGGACAGACAATAGGGGTGATGGGCATAGGTGCCATGTTTAAACTACCATCATCCTTGTCTTGGCTAGGGCGATCATTTAAAATGTCCTGTAGGCAGACCTGCTCTCGCCTTAGGTGAGTCTGCAGGTGCCGTACCTGGGCATGGGAAGAAGCATTGTCCTGCAGTTGGTTGGGTCGAGCGCCATCGTTCCACTGAATCGCCATTAATAACTTGACTTTCACCCGCATCCAGGTAATATCTTGAGTTTATTAATCCTTTGAGTTTATAATATTAATCCCTTGGGTTTTTAAAATTAATCCCTTGGTCTATGGGTGGTAGCACAATTAGAAAAAAGCATGTTTGAAAGCCCCTGTAAATGCATGTGATGGGAAGTTCAATCCCCTAGACATGTCTCACCAGCCGAACCTACAAAAAAAAGTATTAATGCTTCAGGTTTAACAATCTATTCAGTTTATTAATAACCATTGGGTTTATTAATCCCTTTGTTTTAGAATATTTATATCTTGGGTTCTTAATGTTAATCCTAAGGTTTATATTATCAATCATAGGGTTAAATATTAATCCCTTTAATTTATAATCTCTTGGGTTTATTAATCTTAGGGCTTATATTCTAGAGTTTAATATTAATCCTAGGTTTTAATGTTATTCCTTTGGGTTTATAATATTAATCCTAAAATTTATAATATTAATCTTATGGTTTAATGTTTATTTTAAGATTTATAATATTTATGTTAGATTTATGTTCCTTGGGTTTAATATTATTTCCTTGGGTTTTAATATTAAAAATTTAAATTTATTAATCTCTTAAAAAATTTTAAATAGAGTTTCTTAATCTCTTAAATTTATAATATTATTTATTATATTATAATTATATATTTATTAATATTAATATTAGTTATAAATATTAAATCTATACCCTTAACTTTATCAACCCATATCAATTATATATTATATGTGATTGATATATACTTATTAATTTACATGTATTAAAATTTCTTAATCTAATTGTGCTGGTGTAAGTATTTTAAAGATTTTCCAAAGTTTCATTTATGGAGTGCCTTTAGATTCTCGGGCTTGACACCAAAAAAATGACAAACCGTGGAGCAAATAATCTTCAACCTGCGGAGACCTGTTGTGGAAATTGAACCCATAGCTCAGAGGATCGTACTGGAATCTCGAGGGCTTGGAGCTGCAAATGGTTTTGCCATTCGTCTTGAACCTCCGAACAAAGCGTTTCCCTTTGGCGCACTATAGCAGCTTCCGGCGTCATAAGTCATGGATTCTGACCATTCTCTGGCCAGTCTGACGTTGTTCCCGCCCTTGGGCCACCAATTCTGAGAGTCTCGTTCACGGAATCCGCCCTGGCCTTCGATACCGTGACATTCTGAAACCATGAGGGCCGAATGATTAGCGCTTGTCGTCTGACCCGGAGGAGAAAAGCAGGCCACCGAATGTGGGGTTGCGAGGTCGCGTGTTAGATTCATCCATCTTCGACACAAGATTTGACATATGAAACTGCACTGGCCACATTTGATATGAGGCAATGCAACGTTGGATGGGGGCCTTTTGTAGAAAATGTGTCGGTAGATTATGCTTCAATAGCAATGGTGTTTGTGGAGTTAGCTGTCAAAGAAGTAGTAGTTGACAACGCCAGGTAGCAAAGTGACGGCCACACTCCGGTAGAGTGCAAGGATTTCATTGTCATAGGGTGACGTGGAAACTGGAGGTAGAATGGGGTTTTTATGTATTTATCTTTAAAGGAATCATGGCTCGTTTAGCTCTCAAATAAGTGGTATTTGACAATGCCAAGTAGCAGAGTGATGGCGACATTCTGGTAGAGTGCAAGGATTTCGTTGTCATGGGCTGCCGTGGAAAGTGGAAGTATAATGGGATTTTTACGTATTTGTCTTTAAACGAATCATGGTTTTGTGATAAAGTGGCATGAGATGGCCAAACTAAAAGGAGAAGAGAATGACGTTTAAAGGATGTTGTCTAATCGTGTCACAACGGCTGCAACAATTCATGGTTCCAAAATTTGAAAGGCAGATGCTTCTAATTAGTTAGCGACGAATTGAGAGTGCCGCCAAAATTTGAAAGGGCACATGCTTCTTATTAATTTGCGAAGAATTGGGAATGTCGCTAAACAAAGTCAGAGGCTAATAAAGAGGCAGTTTATATTTACGACTACAAACATTGTTATTTAACAACAATGTTACGAGTTACCATACAGAAAATAGAATCAATGTGATTAAACTTCACATTAGTAAATATAAAGAAGGATAACAACAATGGTGGTATTGTACATTATTTTGGGTTAAGAAATGTTTTTTTAAGAAAAATCAAAGTATATGATGATTAAATTTGGTGATGGTTGATTATGGTTAAAAAGGGTGGACTATGGTTTACAAGAGTTGACCAAAGTTGATTATGATTAAACATGTTTGACCACCATTGAGTATGTTGAGCATTGTTGACAATTATAGAGCATGCTCAATCATGGTTGAACTTTTTCAATATGTTTGACTATAATGATGATGTTTAACAATGATTGAGCTTGTTTCAAAGTGGTTGAATATATCCAAAAGATGTAGCTTTATGATCTTGTTGGGAGAGATTGGATGCTTGCCTAGCTCACCTAGGATGTCATCTTCAATGTGAGCTCGAGTCCTTTGTTCTAGTTGGTAAAAGTACACAAGACCCTCTTACTATGACTTCAAATTATCATTTTATGTAGTTTTCTTGTTTTTCATATAGCCTAGTTTTAGTTAGGTATTGTTGTGGTTAGATATAGTTGCCTCATTTTCATACTCTCTCTTAAATTACGGATCAAGCAAACCAGTTTACCTTGAAGCAAGACCGTGATAGTTTGGAGTATATAAGAGTGATGTAATTTGAAATTTAGAAATAATACCAAAATTATTTAAAAAAACTTAATTTAAATATTGAGAAAAATAAAATAATATAGAAGCTTTATAATAATATATTATAAAATTTAAATTTAAATTTTGAGATCAAAATTAAAATTTAATCTTAAATTATGAAATATGTTTTAAATACTTTTAAATTTATGAAATAATTTTTTTTTTCACAGAAAATTTAGTATAACTCAATTGTCAAACAAGCATTGAGGACAACTATCTCTAGCTACTAACAGCAAAAGCAGATTGACTCACCACTGTTATAAAGGAAAACCATGTAGAAATAACCTACTCGTGGCCATTGGATCTAAAGCAATTAACCTGTTTCCTTAGGTCCTAGAAAAACAAACTCCTAGCCAAACAGAAACACTTTTAAACATACTCCAAACCCAAATTTATAAAATATTATTTTACAATAATATATTTTAAAATTTTAATAAATCAAGGAATTTAGACTTCTGTGATCCATAACGTTTGTTTAGAAAAATCTTTGGCAAAATCACATAATTGATCATTTGTCGACGCGTTTCGAACCAACTAGTGTGGTTCATCGTCAGGACAAGTTTATTAATAATATTTTAATAAATATTATTAAATTAAACTGAAAACTTTATATTTTCACAAAACTTATCTTATATTTTAATCAACATTATTTTTATTTTACAATTCTGGATTTTATCTTCAAAGGCATACTTCTTATTACCAATATATGCTCTACCACTTCACCTATCTATAGCACTTTTCCCCACACACATAATTAATTTATTAAATTATTAATTATTAAAATTTATTATATATATATAATATTTTTAAATTAATATTTATTATAAAAAAATATATATATAATTAAATTTTAAATTTATTATTTTCTTAATACATTTTTAATTATAAAATTTATTAATTTTGTCAATAAAATTATTATTTAAATTTTTATAATACAATCTTAACTCCACAAAATAAGAATCGTGTGTTCACACTGTCGATTAAAACTTATTCAAAAATCTGAGTCCTTAGATTAGTCCTTGCCCAAGGGGATGAATGTCGTAAGAACCATTGTCTTTTCAATCTGATCAGGGGTTAAATTTGACGGGTCCTCTTACCCGTTCAGCAAATTTTTTTATGACAGTTTTATATTACTTTCATATGATTTTTAACATTTATTTTCACTGGTTTTATATCATTTTTACAAATTATATTTATATTTTCTCTCACATCAAAATAGAGTGAACGCAGATATTGTTGCAAGTTTAAGATATTTAGAGTGAACGCAGATATTGTTGCAAGTTTAAGATATTTAGATTGTGAAATTATTGCTCCAATTTTCTCACATTGCATGTCTTGAGCATTAATACCTTCACTAAGCTATAGATGTCTTCTATGGAAAAAAAATCTCTAACCTGAAAACATATACAAACACAAATTTGGAAAAATCAAGTACAATATTTTAATATGTAATAGTGTTCTAAATTATAGTTTTTAAAATAGAGAAATCTTAAGATTATGATTAGTTTTGTATGGAAGTTTAATTGATAAAGGTTGTATCATGAAGTATGAGGTATTTTACAAACTACTAAATTCAAAATTTTACAAATTATAAAATTCAAGATGTAAATCTCCTTGATTAAGTAACAAAAATAAAATAAAAAATTGACTCGATGATAATAAAGCAATTTTAAAAATCAAATTTAGTTTTAGATAACAAATATATATGCACAATAAATTTGTCATTTTTTTATCTTACAACCATTCAACTATTAAAATAAGAAAATTACTCATAATTATTTCTAAATAGCAACTTAACAAATCATCAAATCATTATAACAAAAATGAAAATGATGGACAAAAATTATTAAAGTCCAATAAATTAATTCAAGTGAATTTTATAATTTCACTTGAATTTAATCATTATATTCAGAAACAATAAATATAAACTTAGCTCATTCAAAGATGAGAGTAATGAGATTCCAGCCCTATAAAGGTTGTTTATTTTGAGGGAAATTTTTTTTCGTAATTTTTTTTTTCCTATGATCTTAATCTATTTTTTTTTGTAGGCTAAGGTGTTGCTCTCTTTTTTCTATTACTTCAAATCAAAATACATATCAAAAAAGGTTGCCTTCCACTCGCCCTCTTGAAAAAACCGAGTGTTTAAGCCACCTGAAGTTCTTAATAGCCGCCCAAAAATAAAAGATCCATAGTCTGGTTGTCCAAGCTAAATACACTAAGCAGTCTTTCAGGTTTCTAGTCCTACTTACTTGCATATAACAGATTTCAACGTCTAATACTTGGAACACACTGGAATTATCTATACTATGTATTTTCATCAAAATTAAAAAACATATCTAAAATTACTCAGCTTCTGCCTCTGGACGCTGGGTAGTCTCCTTGTTTGCATTCTGATTTCCTTCCTTTATCAGTTGCTGGATCTCGTCCAGCTTCTTCTCCTGCATCTCCAAGGAAATCTGGATAATTCGGAGCTCCCTCCTCAGGTTGGGAACCCCCTACGCAAGTTCAACCATCTCTGTTGCCGCTTGCTCCAGAGCTTTGGCCAGCAATCTTTTCATTACCCAGTATATATGAAGGGACTGTTTAAATAAAGACATTCTGCCCCTAGTGTTACCAGGGTCGTGGAGAAGGAACTCCCAGTCCTCCATCTCAGAATCCGACTGAGCTTGAATGGCGTCTTCCTCCATATTCTATATAATTCTTCTAATTCTGGGGCTCGTGTTCTGGTTATATGTCTTCTCTGCTTGCTGGATTTTCCTGTCTAGCGACCGGCTTGTCGTTTTGCCCGGTCTCCCCCTCTGCCCACGTCGACCTCCCCTTGCTCCTCGGTATCTGCTCGCTCCTCTGCCTCTCGTGCTGCTCGGATCCGTCCCGCTTCCAGCCTGTCTGCTTCCCCTCCGTCTGCCACTCTGCCTTACCCTTCCTCCCCGTTGTCCCGGCTGCTCATTGCTATTTTGCTGGTTCTCCCATCCTTCTACGGTTCTGTTACGCTCCTTATCCCGCCTGCATTTATCTTGCCAGTCCTCCTCCTCCTCAGAATCATCGTAAACTTCATATATTTCTTCAATTGTCTCTTCCTTCGCAATCGCCTTGCCTTTTCTATCCCTTACCCTGCCTTCCTCGGCTTCCATTTCTTCTGTGATCCTTGCTCTCTTTCTCGTTTCCATGGCAGCCTCAGTAGGTTTTCGGCGTAACCTCTCTTTGTAACTGCTCACCACCTCCGTTCCTCTCCTCGCTCTCGGGGTTCCATTGTAATTCACTTGCTGTTGAATCCCTTGTTGCTTCTCATTTATAATCCTTCTTTCCCTACTCCTCTTGCCTATCAACTTGGCCTTTCGATGCCACCTGTTGATTCGCCCTCTGCCTTTCCTATCAACTGTCTGACTTGCTTCATTTCCATTTATGGATTCTGACATACCTCCTTTTCCTCCACTCCAATCACTTGCATTAATTGTCTTGTTGCGAGGTGATTTATTCATTCCTGTCACCACACAGTCCTGATGTACTACATCATGCCTGTCCATGATATCCTTTCTTCGCCTTATCTGACATTCATTAAATGTCTGGGCTTGCTGATCCAACTCACCTGCCCGTCGCACGAATGCTATGATTCTCGTTAGTTGCTTGTTCATTGTTTTCATTCGTTGCTTGTTCATGGTCCTCATTAATGATACTGGCCAATTCCTCCCACTCTCTGTTGGGCCGCAACGATCTCCACTGATTGTCAACCTTGCCATTTTGATCCTTGCAACCCTGATTCGCAAGGAAATCTGCCACTCGGTTTCCACTCCTTTTCACATGATTAAAGATTTTGTATTCAATTTTTTTCAGAAGGTCCGCTATTTCTTAAACGATCCCTGCCGTGCGCCAACTGTTGGTAACCTTCTCCCAATTTTTCCCGTTATTCAATTTCTTTAGGATTTCAATTGCCATCTGGGAATCTCCTTCTATTTCCAGTTTTCTATATCCGTTTCAGATTGCAATTCTCAATCCCTGGTGAATCACCCATAATTTGGCTTCATTATTTGTCATCTCGCCACCCCACTCTGCATAAATCCATCTGGTGTTTCTCTGGCTATCTCAGAAAATTCCCCCGAATCCAGCATTACCTGGGTTCCCCTTTGAAGCCCCATCAAAGTTCAATTTCATAAAGTTGTCTTTGGGGTAAGCAAACTTGTCGTGGCTTTGAGGTCTTGTAATAAATCTATCAATTTTCTTACTATGCACCATTTCAAAATTCAAATTTAGGTTCTTAAGAATTTGCTCTTCTCCCTGGTCAGCTTTCCAGTCTTCCGCATCCCACTTCTCTACCAAAATTGATTCTCTAGTTAAGTTCACTACTTTGTCCCATATTTTTACCGTGTTTTTAGCTTTGTCTTGGAAAACTCTGCGGTTCCTTTCTTTCCATACCATCCAGATCATAAAACCAGCAATGAGATCCCAGGCCTTACGGATTACTTTACATTGGAATTTTTCTTTCTGCCATTGAAAAATCACTTCATTTGTTTCTCTCGGTGACCTCTCAGGTTTCTGAAATAATTTCCCGATTTCCATCCACAGGTTCCTGGCATAAACACACTTGATTAGTAGGTGCTCTTGAGTTTCCGCTTCTTTATTACACAGGTAGCATTTTGAAGGCCCACTGAAGCCTTTCTTTTGAAGTTTATCCCATGTCAGGATCTTACCCTTAGCTACTAACCATGCAAAGAGAGTAATTTTCGGCCACCAGTTTTTGCCCCAGATGATCTTCCAATCTTGGTTTTCATCAGCTGTTCCCTGATGGTCAGCCAGATAGTACGCCTCCTTAACCGTAAAGGATCCTTTCATAGACTTACCCCATCTGAGGATATCCCTACCCGTTCGCGCTTTTACTTTCCTGGACTCTACCTCTTCCATGAACGCTTCCTGCTGCTCTTGATTTATCTCCATGCCCCATTCCTCTGGAGTTGTCCATTTCCGCCATATTCCATCCAGTTCGTTTTCCTTCCAATAATCTTTGACATATATACGATTGTCTCCTATCCTCTCCTGTATATTCTGGATTTTTTGTATTCTGCACATTTTCTCCCTCTGTTGCCAATTCTCATCCCAGAATTTGGCCTCCCCTCCTTCTCTAATTTCCCAGAAAGCATTCTTATCTACTATACTTCGATTTTGACGGGCTAGATCCCAGATTGCCGATCCCTTCGGGGTTTCCTGCATTCGGTAAATACTCTCTGTAGTATCTGGCATATCGTACTTGTGTCTCCATATTTGTTTCCATAGATCATTGCCCCCTCTCAGCCATCGCCACCAAAGTTTTGAACCAAGCACCTTGTTGAGTTTTTCTGGATCACGTAGACTCAATCCTCCCTCCTCCTTTTGTTTCGTCAGATGTTTCCATGATACTAAGGCCCACTTCTTCTGCTGGGCCGAGCCTCCCCATATGAACTTCCTCAGGATTTCTCTGATCTTAGTGCATACCCCTTGAGGCACTGCCATGATCGATAGTGGATATATGGGGATTGCCTGTAGCACTGATTTTACGAGTACAATCCTTCCAGCAATGTTTAAGGTTCTGAAAGCCCAGCTAGCCACTCTGTTTTTTAATTTCTCCAGGACTCCTTGCAAGTTTTTCTGTCTTTTAGAGTTGAAGTCCAAAACGTTTCCCAAGTATTTGGTTGGGAGGTTCCCTTGCTTGAAATCCAGCATCCTGGTCAAGTGGCTTTTAACTGGCTCTATGGTATTGAATATGAAGGTGCAAGATTTTTCTTTATTGATTTCCATGCCCGATGCTTCCGCAAATAAATCCAATACCTTCTTCAGATTTCTCACTTCTTTTACGGTTGGTTCCCCAAATAACATGATATCATCAACGAATTGCTGATGGGTTATTGGCAGTTCATTGCCCCATAGTCTTAGCCCTTTGATTTTATTTGCTGCTCTTTCTTTCTTAAGGTATCTGGCCAGGCCTTCTGCTGCAAGAATAATGAGGAAAGGAGATAGGGGATCGCCTTGTCTTATTCCTCTAGAAGCCTTGAAGATTTTCGAGGGGGTTCCATTGGTTAAAATTGAGAAGTTTGGGGTTGATATAAGACTGTGAACCCACTTTATCCACCTGCTCCCAAAACCAAAACTTTCCAAAATTTCTTCCAAATATTGCCAATTGATCCTATCATAAGATTTTGACAAGTCTAATTTAACCATCATTCCTTTTTGTTTCTTTGCCTTCAAAGAGTGGATTACTTCTTGAGTGACCACTAGACCATCAAGGATTTGTCGACCTTCTACAAACCCGGTTTGTTCAGGGGATATCAGACTATTTAGCAGGGGTTTCAGTCTTTTGGCCATCAGGGATGCAATTATTTTATAGATAACATTACATAGGGCAATAGGTCTAAATCCCTTAGCTTCCTCTGAATTATCGATTTTAGGAATCAAAGTGAAAAAAGTGGAGTTAAGAGTTGGCCATACCTTTTGGTTTATACGAGATTCTTCTATCAGATCCAGAATTTCCTTTCCCATGAAGTGCTAGCCCGCTTGGTAGAAATCGACCGTAAAACCATCCAGTCCTGGCACTGTTCCTTTCTTCATGCTCATCACTACTTCCTCCACCTCTTCCATACTAGCAGCTCTCATTAGGGCTCTATTCTGGTCTTCTGTAACAATTCTAGGAATTGCAGTGCAAACTTCCTTTATAGCTTCAGACCTGCCTATTTGAGGTTCTGTCAGTATTCCTTTGTGATACTCCATCAACACTTTTTCAATCCCTTCCTGATCAACAATCCTCTATCCTCTCTCGTTTTTGATAGAAAATATTATGTTCCTTTGCTTGTGTTGAACCATTGCTTCATGGAAAAATCTAGTGTTCCTCTCCCCCTCCCTGAGCCATTTTATTCTAGATTTCTGTCTCCATAGGACTTCTTCCTGCTTTCTCCTCTCCTCAAGTTTTCCTAAAATTATCCCTTCTTTTCTGCTGCTTTCCTCTGTTCTTCCTTCATTTATTATCCTTTGTTGCAAAGCTTCCATTTCTTCTTCTAACTTCCACTTTTCCTCCATGAAATTTCCAAATTCTTCCTTGTTCCATTTCTTTATCCTTCCTTTTAGTTCCTTAAGCTTAAGTTGGAAGGTATGCATTTTTCCTTTACCCTGTACTGTGCTTTGCGACCACCATTCTTCCATTTTTTCTAAGAATTCCGGGTGTCTAAGCCAGAAGGCTTCAAATCTGAAGGGCTTCTTGCCAAGATTAGCCTTAATGTCCACTTCCAATCTAATCGGACAATGATCTGAGCCGAGAGATGGCATGATCTTTGCTTCTACGAATACATCTCTGTTCATAATTGTTTCTGATACTAAAAACTGATCTAGTCTGGATGCTATCTGATTTTTCCCCCCTCTCCTATTGTTCCATGTGTAGACTCCGTTGATAGTTGGTAAATCAACCAGCCTCAGACCATCTATCATATCATTGAACATTTCCATATACTGGTCTGTTTTCCTTATACCTCCCTTTTTCTCTTTTTGGGACCAGATTACATTGAAGTCCCCTCCTACAATCCATGTTGTCTCCGGGTGAAGTCTTCGAGTTGCTTGCAAATTTTTAATGAAGTTTTCTCTGTCTCCCAGAGTATAAGGACCATACACCCCTGAAATGATAACCCTTTCCTTTGTCCCCACTATTCTTCCCATGCCTGTAAGGATTCTGGTCATACTAGTCCAACTCTCGAAAATTATCTCATTTGGGTTCCACAATATTGCAATGCCTCCCGCTGAACCTATTGCATCCTGTCCCATGACTTCGTATTGGAGTTTATTATTTTTTATTATTCCTTCCATCTGCTGCATGGTGATCTTTGTCTCTTGTATAATCATGATGCTTGGTCTGTCTTTTTTTAGTTTCTCTTTCATATATCTCTGTTTACCATTACTATTCAAACCCCTAATATTCCTGCTGATAATAATCATTTTAAAAAATTTTGGAGTGGAAAAATACCTCCGAAAGAGGTATCACTTTACCTGAGTTTATCAATATTTCACCAACTGTTTGTATCATTTCATTCATTATTTTCCTCCCTCTTTTCCTGCTGCTCTTCCCAGTCCCACCTATTCCAATCTGATCTTTTTCCTGTTCTCCTGATATGGTATCCTGTTTTTCCATATTATCCCCATTCCTTTCTTTATATTTTTGAAAGGTCTCCTTATATAGTTGTTTTTGGCTGTCTAGTATGAATCTTTCGTCTAAGTTCTTCCATTCCTGAATTAGTTGTCTCATAATTCTTTCTTCCTATGCCTCGTTTTCTTTCTGATTTTCTGTTTCCATTTGAGATTGGTCCATTAGTATTTCTATCTTTTCAGCTGCTTGCCTTTCATACATTTCTCTTGTTCCTGTATCTTTTTCTCTGGTTTCCTTGATTATTTCCATGGGTTCGTTTTCTGGATCCTCTTCCTCTGCCACTTTATCCTCGCCCTCTTCACTGTTGTCCTGGAGTATTTTGAACTTGTTTTTACTTTCAATGCTCAGTGACTCCGTTTGTGTCTACACCCTTATTCCTTCTTTACCTGCTTTCTTCTTTCTGTTAACCTGTTGGAAGCCCTTATCATTCTCCTCGGTTCTCTCTGTTTCCCTTTGTTGTTCTTCTCTTTTCCTAGTGTATTCTTCTTCCTTATTTAAAGGGCATTGTCTGTATAGATGACCATACTCATGGCATCTTCTGCATCTGAAGGGGATATGCTCATAATCTAATGGCTGTTGCCAGACTTCATCATGGTATTCCAGTTCTATGAATTCTGGCAGAGGTTCAGCTATATTCATGTAAACACACAATCTTGCGTACGACGTATACTTACCTTTCTTCGTTGCTTCCGCTACCTTGACAAAGGCACCGATCGTATTACCTATCCCTTCCATAATCTCAAGGTCCCAAAATTCCACTGGTAATCCAAACAATCTGACCCAGATCGGGGCTTCCAGCATCTTTTCATTGTCAGGATTGTATCTTTCTTCCCAGTATTTCATGAACAGTCCTGCGTTGTTCATGAAGTATGGTCCTTCCTCAAAAACCCTTTCTTTATCCCCCAGATTCGTAAATATTGTTGTAAGAAACCCTTTTGCTCCCAGTTTTAGCTCTACATGCCCCTTTGGTCTCCATCTCTGGTAAATCCACCTGTATAGTTCTTTTTTCGTGGGCCAATATCCTACGAACTTGCAGATCAGTGCATGATCTTTCATATAACCGTTGTACTCATCCTGCTTGTTGTTGGGTATGACGTATCTGGGTTTCTTCTGTGCCCTAGGTAAACACTTTCCTTCGGTCTTCATTTTCCACAGCTTGCCCATCACTGGTGCTTCTTTATTATTCTCCCTGGCCTCATTCTGGATACCCCTGCCGCTTGCCTCTCCTGCAACTATGTTCTTATAGGAGGGGATCTCTCCCCTCCCTTGCCGGTTTTCCATTATTGCGCTCAGCACCCGCTGCTTGAGAAATTTCCATTCCTGCGCGTGGTTTCTTGATCTTCCCTCTGCTCCGCTCCAACTTCCCTTGCTCTTTCCCCCTTCGCTCGCTCCTTCCCGCGTTCCCTACTATTCCACCTGCAAACCCTAGCCCGCCGCTCGCCTGGTTTCCATCGGCATCGCTCTGTCCCACTTCCATCTTAATCTTAAATAGATATAATTAAAATATATTTAAATAATATTGGGAAAAAATGTACCTTTCGTTTTTCTTAGCACTAATGATCTGAGTAGAATCACGATCTCATTATTTTTCGCATTATAAAGGGGCATACAGAAAATAGGAGTAATCCTCCTTGAACAACCCCGCACAGAATAATAAGGTTTTTCGAAGGTTTTCCTGCAGCGTCAACGTTTATTCATATTTAGTAGAAATCAAAGCACACAAACCCAGATAATAAGAACTTCAACAAGATAGACAAACAAATTTGAAATAAAAAAAAGTTTTAAGAAATTGATTTTGGGAATTACTCGGCCTTGGCAAATAGTGGCGAGAAAGGGCATGTCTCTAACCGAGCTCTGCAATTTCCTAATAGGGCTTCACCCCCTTCTTGCATTGTAAGATTATAGAGGCTCATGTGAGCTATTGACAAACATTATCTGCACTATTCCAAGGACAAATCACAAAACCATACTGGCATTGCGCAAAACCATTATATGTCGATACTTCGACGCCCTCCGGTGTTTGTACAGATTGAGAAGTCCAAACCCTATATTCAGATGCAGGGGTGGATATTTCTTATCTCGTGGATGCTTCAGACTATCAGTTCGGCATTCCCTTGAGCACCACTCTAGACTCTCCCTTCAACACCACTATGGACTTGAAGGACGAAGTTTGTCTATCTCGATTCTTGGCAGGAAATATCTGATGGTTTGTTGGCAAACTGGAAACTGAAATACCTTGGCAAAAGATGGGACTTTGAGGACAACTTTGAAAGTTAAGAGCAGTTTGCACTGTACTAAGATGTCTGGAAAAAGAGGCAGGTGCAGGATTATTTTAACCTAAAATGTAGAAGCCCGAGAATGTTATTTGACGAAGATTGGTCTCAGCAAGGGAGACTATAAATTGTGCAGTGACATGTAACCAAGAGTTGTATAATAGAAAATTTAATCTTTTTAACATCAAACACTTTTTCTATAAATTTTTTGGAAAACTGTGCAACATAATTTGTGTAATAGTCTCGAGGCCATCAAAATCCATATAGAGTACAAATATCTGGTATTCCAAATTCTTCATCTGTGAGGCTGCGGTACTACCAACCTGGTGTATTATAGGGGAAAGATTCCTAATGTTGTGCAGGGACCAGTAGTTGATATAGTACTGGTCCCACCAAACCACCAGTGATTAAGACTTTTGAAACCAGAATTTAAACAGAAATAAATAACATTATGTATAAATAAGTATTAAATTATTTCCAAAAATCACCCATACATTGACTGGGCCCACAACTGTCCATAAATAGTATTTTACTACTTGATATTGCAAAACATATTGACCCAAGTAGAAAACAGCTAGAGCCATAAAGGCTTCCAAACTGATCTATTCCAGAAGTACAAAACAACAGTCACTTCAACCCCCACTCATCAGAACTGCAACTTTGCATCCCAAATAAATATGCCTACCTACACATAACAAAAGGAATGTATGTCAGCCATAACTGCTGTGTTGTTCAACAACTAAACACCCTATGTTCAATAAATGACACCCAACCCAATAACAATTAAATCCACTTTGTTCAATAAATGACACCCAGACCCAATAACTGCAATAAATGACACCCAACTCACTCTGTTTCTCATTAAAACAGATCAAAGCACATGGATCAACAAATAAACAATTCCCAACCATTAGATCACATCAAATTAAATCCATACCACACATTCAAAATGAAGCCATTGCAATCCATGTGCATCCATGTCCACCAATTAAAATCAAGTCCCCAAAACTATAAAAGAAGTCCACCCACTGTTGAAGTTGCATCTTATGCTTTCAAACTATTCAGCAAACTTGAAGACAACATCACAAAACAGTGGCCAATATATTCAAGTTAGTTATATGAATTACAACTCATTCTTCTTACGGTTCTGTTTTCATTGTTTTCATTTATCAGATTTCTTACATTACAGTTCTGTCCATAGGGTTACAGTTAACCTATACAGTTACAGTTAACCTTTTTTATACAGAGTTTATGTATGTGTTCTAGCTTATTATATCATTAGCTTCATAGTGATTACATCTTACATATCACAGAGGTTACGTACGTCGTGTTAGTACTGTAGTCACAACTTGTTTAGCTTACAAGAATTGAAGCTTAGCTTACAGGAATTGAACCTATTGAATACAGTCGTATCCATATAATCAACGTCACAGGTTGCTTACCTTACAGGACATGAACCTTAGCTTACAGGAATTATTCGATCATCAGCTTCATAGTGATTAAAACTTACATATCACAGAGGTTACGTATGTCGTGTTAGTACTGTATTCATAGCTTGTTTAGCTTACAGGAATTGAACCTTAGCTTACAGGAATTGAGCGATTATTATGGCTTGGGTTCTATGCAGAATGAGTTAAAACATAGAACAAAAACGAATTGTAACTTTAATGACTCTGATAAACTTAGTAATTTTTCACATATTTTCAGAGCTTGACAATCATCATTGAGACATCACATTGAAACATAATCGAAAGACATGTATTTTCAAAAGCATGAAGCTATTGAGAAAGAAAAAATTTTGATATTGAGTCGAAAGAATGCAAATAAGTGAATTTCTACTACTGATGAATGGACCATAGAACTAAGGAATGGTTTCTTAAAATGGAAGCCCGAGCGGATGACCATTTCTCTTTATTGGATTAGATGACTGTAAGATTTTAGATAATGAGAAAACACAATTATAAGTAACATAGCAGATGATAGTCTTATTGGCCTTCATATCTTTTCACCTCGTTGAGCTCGAGACCTTAGGGTATGGAGAGCCCGAGCCATACGGAGTTGTAAAAGTTGGACCAAAGGAATGGGGATTTACATAATTCAGCACTGTAAATTAAGTCACAGAAAATGGAGAGAAATCTTGGAGCAGAGATTGTTCTTCACAATATTCAAAATAACTAAATAAATTATATGAAAAATATAAAAAATAAATGACTGCAATGAAACTCGATTAAACTGAAGTAAAACCAATTGTCTATGACACCTAGGAGACCATAGAATCAAATGTGATAGTGATTACAGCTTACATATCACAGAGGTTACGTATGTCGTGTTAGTACTGTAGTCATAGCTTGTTTAGCTTACAGGAATTGAACCTTAGCTTACAGGAATTGAGCAATTATTATGGCTTGGGTTCTATGCAGAATGAGTTAAAACATAGAACAAAAACGAATTGTAACTTTAATGACTCTGATAAACTTAGTAATTTTTCACATATTTTCAGACCTTGACAATCATCATTGAGACATCATATCCTAATGTATACGCATATCCTGACACTGCCCTATGAAAGTGAAACATTTGCTCTCATTATGAAAACAGTGACATACATGTTGACAATTTCCTGTAATAGAGGAAAAGTATTTTGCAGAAGTAATAAAGCATAATTTGACATATATTCTAATGTCTAAATGCAACATACATGTTCATAATTTCCTGTAATAGAGGAAAAGTAATTTTTGCAGAAGTAATAAAGCATAATTTGACATATATTCTAATGTCTAAATACATGCAATAATTTTACAGGTTGTTGCATCTATTGCAAAAGGAAGTTACTCTGCTCGTACAAGGAGAAGTGGCAGGAGAGTGACAAGGGGTGCGCAGCTGCGATGCACATCGTCTGATGATGACAGGCCAGCTGATGTCGATGCCAGCAATGCACCAGGGAACATTGTTGAAGATGAGCATGTGACAGTCGCTGATGTTAACACACCATCAGCCACAGAACCACCATCAACAACAGTCCAAGGGGCAAGCTCAACTAAAAAGATCAGTGCTATAAGAGGATGGACAAAATAACAAATGTTAGTTGCAATTGACGACATAGAGTTTAATGGATACTCAATTCGGGCATCTGCAAAAAAACATGGTATTCCTCCCTCATCAATACATTATTGGATAACTGGACTGACTCATACAAAACGTAGAGGGCCTCTTACAGTTATGACTGAGGATGAGGAGGCCGAGGTGGTTGAGTGGTGTAAAGAGATGGCCCAACTGGGACATGGGCTAGAGTTGATACAACTCAAATCAACAGTTGCTCAAATCTGTCAAGGGAGGCCAAACCCATTCAAATATGGGTTTCCTGGTAAATCATGGTGGTTTGGGTTTAAAAAAAGGCATCCAGAACTTGTATTGCGTACTGCTGAGGGCCTTGACAGAGACAGAGCATTAAATTTGCGCCCTGCAGTTGTGCAAAAATTCTATGACACACTTTCTAGTGCTTATGATAAACATTCTTATGGAGCAGACCATATATGGAACTGTGATGAAACAGGTTTACAAGCAGGGAGGAATTGTGGCATGCGGGTAATTGCCAAGAGAGGGAGCTGAAATGTGCCAAAGATTTTGCCCAAGAGCAGGGAGTGGATAACTATTTTATGTTGTGTTAATGCAATTGGTACTTCAATCCCAGGATTTTATCTATTCAAAGGTAAAAATCAACTGAAAAACTATATACAGAACTGTGAACCAGGTGCATGCATGGCTGCACATCCCCATGCATGGATGACTAAAGAACTGTTTCTAAGTTGGCTTTTTCACTTTGCTGCATCGGTACCAGGTGGCGTCTCGCCTAATAACAGACACCTTTTGATATTAGATGGCCATGGGAGCCACATGGCTGTACAAACAATTGAGGAAGCAAACAATTTAGGCATCGACCTATTGACATTGCCCGCTCATACCACTCATAGGCTGCAACCCCTTGATGTTAGTGTGTTTGGCCCTTTCAAGAACTATTTCAGGTCGGAGCGTGCTGCATGGATGGCAAAGAATCCAGGGGTTGGGGTGAAAAGGTTTGAGCTAGCAGAGCTTGCAAGTAAAGCTTTTAAAAGGGCTTTTACACCATCAAATATCAAGGCTGGCTTTAGGAGGACAGGAATCTGGCCACTGAACTATGATGCTCTTATGCATGATACTGGTTGTAGCCAAGCGTTTCATGTGGATGGTCAGGAAGAAGGGAATGTCCAAACATGTGTTGAAGTGCAAGAAGTAGATGACCAAGATGATGTTGTTGCAGCTGGTAATATAATTTCCCTGTCTCAAGGACAGTTATATGCTGAAGATGATGAAACTGTATGTGAAACACAATATAACAATGAACAAATTCCTAGTAACATGGAGATTGTTCCACCAACTCAAGAACATCAAATTCCTGTTGTTGATATTGCTAATGACATTGTTGAACATGCAGTTGACAATGACCAATTGACATTGGCAAGCCAAGTAACCCCACCTTCATGGCTAGCAGAAGCAATGATCAATATGAATGCACATAGTGTCTCAGCAACCAATGAAGAAAGCATGAACATGCCCTCACAACCAGCAGAATTGAACAGTGAAATTGTTCATTCTTTTGTGGACAATAGATCAATGGAAGAAGATGAAGGACATAATGAGGCATCAAATGAAGATAATGATATGGTTCAATCAGTTCCAACAGATACTAAAAGGGAAGTACCAAGAAATGACATGCAGGTGGGAGGGGTGGAGAAGACACTTGGACGGTTCCTAAAGCTACCAGTAGAGAGAGTATCAATGAGAAAAAAGCAAGGTGCACCGGGTAGTCTTCGTATGGGCCGAAGCTCACAGTTACTCACCTCAGAGGACTATATAAACCTGTTAGTTGAGTCAGAAAAAAAGAAATTTGAAATGCAAGAATTAAAACAAAAAAAGAAGGATATGGTCAAGGAGAAGAAGGCAGCAAGGATTGTTGCAGCACAACATCGAGCAGAAGAAAGGATTGAAAGAGATAAAGCAAGGCAAGTTAAGGACCAACACAAGCAAATGGCAAGACAGGAAAAGGAAAAACGAAAGGCACAACAAATGCTTGAAAAGGAACAAGGGATGATCAACGATACAAGAATAGCTGATGAAACCAGGATTATTTCAAACTCATTGGACTCCATTGCAGATAATACACCATTATTCCAAGATCTCATAAACATTCAAGTGCCCCACTATCAAACCGAGGGTTTACCCACTTGCCTTGTTCCTACCAGAGCTGGTGTCAATTCTCTGTATGCTCATTACCCACCTCCACTTAATGCAGGGGTCAGTAGTGCAAATGTGAGGTATGGGTACTCAATACCTCCATGGTTGGAAGCTGCAAATTGGAATCAATCATATGGCATCAATCAACCATTTCCTAATCAGCCCTTGACTAGTAGGCCAACCTACCTGGCTCAAGAAGGTAACTCGGGGAGTTTTGGCACTCAAGATTCTCAGGGCCATAAAGAATAGGGGTGTCATATGTTTTTGGTTCTAACCACATTATGATGTGGATTTTGGATGGATTGTATCTTTTTCTTGGCACAGAAACATTTTGGCTTACAACCTAGTAGTGATTTCTTGTGGCAACCTAACTGTGTGTTGATAAGAAATTTTCAATGGAATATGTCTTTCTGTAAAATATTAATTATGATAAAACTATTTCTATAAGTTATTCTGTGCGCACTGTACAAAGCTCTAAACTCACTTATGGCTCCAATAAGTGGACCGTTATCTAAAGGAACACCATACAACTTATAAAAAATAAGTGCCATTGTAAATCTCTTCTAATGGGCATGCATTCACTACACCGCTATACTGTCCTGATTTAGATCGAACATATTTACCATATAAATTTTATTAGAAACAAAAACATTTATAATGTGATGACAGTGTTGGGCAAGTTTACAATCACTTAACACTGAATAGAAGTCTACACTCACAATTAGAAACACCTCCTGCTCGCTTCTAATGTACGAGGCACTAGTAGTAAGGAACTCTATACTTAGCATGTTATTGATTGAATTAGAATGAATAAGAACTTTACATTGCTGGAAACTAGGAATACAATAAAGAACATAGTTATGGTTTTTATCAATCACCTAGCTAGCCTATTTTTTTAATACTGCCCAACTTAAAGAGAGCATGTGTTTTTATATGTGTTTGTATAAATGATGGAAGTATCTAAACTAATCAAATCAGTTGATGAACAACTATGAGAATCATATTGTTCCATCTTGTTACCTCAACTTTCCAAAAGATAGAGAAATTTGGGTGCACACTAACCTAATCAGCTATATGACGAATTGTGGCTTAGTCATTAATTCTTTTCTAAGCACCTATTCACCTTTTTCATTTTCCTTCATGAGTAGATCAATTGTTTGACTATATGAGTGATTCACATATGACAATTGTTTGGTTAACTAATGAATTGTTATAATTGACGCAAAGTTACAACACCCTTCTTAGAGTTGCAACAATAGTATTGAGCAAGTTGTAGCAATAACCATGTGCTATAAGTCACAAAAATGGTGAGAGTCACACCAAGTAAGTAGAGGCGAGAGTCATAATAATAAGGGGTTAGATCGAACATATTTAGCATATAAATTTTATTAGAAACAAAAATAGTTATCATGTGATGACAGTGCTTGGCAAGTCCACAATCACTTAACACTGAATAGAGGTCTACACTCGCAATTAGAAACACCTCCTGCTCGCTTCAAATGTACAAACCATAAAAACACAAACGTTAACATGCAAGAATAACTCAGCATGTTGCGACAAGAAGGCAGTTAAGGAGTTGACAATATTAAAGTTGCAATAGCTATTGTTCAAATGCGTAGATTATCTTGCAATTCTGTCTTGACTCTGTTTATGTTAGCAAAAGTTTCATGGTCAGGTTATGATGCTAGAGCCAACCAAACCAGAGAAACAGTTCAAAAACTATTATAGTTAGAACAATTGATCTTGAAAGTTGCAGTAAAGGAAATATAACAGTTGCAGTTAAGTGCGAGAAGAATTGCTGGAAATAAAGTATGATACTACAACTACTCTATAAAGTACAAACAATACCTTGCTAAGGAAGGGGTCCTACCTCCTTATACGAGGCACTAGTAGTAAGGAACTCTATACTTAGCATGTTATTGATTGAATTAGAATGAATAAGAACTTTACATTGCTGGAAACTAGAAATACAATAAAGAACATAGTTATGATTTTTATCAATCACCTAGCTAGCCTATTTTTTTACTACTGCCCAACTTAAAGAGAGCATGTGTTTGTATAAATGACGGAAGTATCTAAATTAATCAAATCATTTGATGAACAACTATGAGAATCATATTGTTCCATCTTGTTACCTCAACTTTCCAAAAGATAGAGAAATTTGGGTGCACACTAACCTAATCAGCTATATGACGAATTGTGGCTTAGTCATTAATTCTTTTCTAAGCACCTATTCACCTTTTTCATTTTCCTTCATGAGTAGATCAATTTTTTTACTATATGAGTGATTCACATATGACAATTGTTTGGTTAACTAATGAATTGTTATAATTGACGCAAAGTTACAACACCCTTCTTAGAGTTGCAACAACAGTATTGAGCAAGTTGTAGCAATGACCATGTGCTATAAGTCACAACAATGGTGAGAGTCACACCAAGTAAGCAGAGGCAAGAGTCATAACAATAAGGGGTTAGATCGAACATATTTAGCATATAAATTTTATTAGAAACAAAAACAGTTATCATGTGATGACAGTGCTGGGCAAGTCCACAATCACTTAACACTGAATAGAGGTCTACACTCGCAATTAGAAACACCTCCTTCTCGCTTCAAATGTACAAACCATAAAAGCACAAACGTTAACATGCAAGAATAACTCAGCATGTTGCGACAAGAAGGCAGTTAAGAAGTTGACAATATTAAAGTTGCAATAGCTATTGTTCAAATGCATAGATTATCTTGCCGTTTTGTCTTGACTCTGTTTATGTTAGCAAAAGCTTCCTGGTCAGGTTATGATGCTAGAGCCAACCAAACCAGAGAAACAGTTCAAAAACTAAACTTGCTAAAATGAACAAAAGTAGTCATATCTACATGGAATGAAACCCCGAATTCAATGAAAAAAATACTATAGCAGGTACAATAAAAATGCAGCGTTTTTATCTATAAAGCAAACACAGTAACAAGGGGCTACTCTGACAGGCATGTCAAAGTGCCAAGCCAAGTCCACTCGAAATTTACATGAATTTACAAGTTATGCAAGTCAATTGAGAGCAGCGACAGAGAGTTTCGAGGGTTTGTCTGGGCTCATTTCTGTGATGTTCCATTTTCCCTTTGTCTTTCTGCTTGGGGCCGGCTGTGGGGCGAAGCCCTCCACCGAGGATGGCACGGGACAGCCGAGGGCACGGGATGGCCGAGGGCACGGGACGGCAAATTTAACAGCGAAAACAGCAAATAACTCACACAGCACATATGTAGCAGGCAGAGCGCACACAGAGTGCACGAATAGGTCACACCGCCGAGGATGGCACGGGACGGCCGAGGGCACGGGATGGCCGAGGGCACGGGACGGCAAATTTAACAGCGAAAACATCAAATAACTCACACAGCACATATGTAGCAGGCAGAGCGCACACATAGTGCACAAATAGGTCACACCACCGAGGATGGCACGGGACGGCCGAGGGCACGGGATGGCCGAGGGCACGGGACAGCAAAAATAACAGCTAAAACAGCAAAAGTAACATAGAAAACAATGAAATTTTCACAAAAACCCTAAACCCTCAACAACAAACAGCATCAAAATATCCAAAAACCCTAAACCCTCAAAACAAATCCTCAAAAAAATGCCATAAAATGCCATAGAAAGTTTACAAAATATCCAAATAGAGTTGCTTGTGTTGAAAAACACAGGGAAATTGCTGGTAGGATTAAAATCCTACCGGATACAGGCCATGGATGGTCGCCAACCTCCCCCACCTTCCCCGGAGCTCGCCAGACCTTCTCCACACATGAAACGACCTTTTCCACACCTGCAACAAGAAGAAAAAGCCATTAGGGAACAGAAAACCACCAAAAACACCAGCACAAAACAACAAAATCTTATTTTACCTCGAGCTCAGTAAAACTGCGACCGACTCCTCCCCAAACAACAAAATCGCCGAATAAGACCACCACCAGAGAAATGCTAAACAACCGGCATTCCATGCTAAACAACTGGCATTCCCGAACGACCAAGAAATCCAGGCGGAAAAGCACAAGAAAAGCAGAACCGTTGTCCCAACCACAAACCCTGAAAATCCAGCAAACATTCGCACCAACACACGAATAAACGAATCTGCGCGCAGGTACACAAACCCTGTCAACCGAACAAACAATTCCCCCAGCACATGAATAAACCACCATGCGCGCAGGTTATAGGGTCGTCCCGCGCCATCTTCGGCAGGGGGCTTCGCCCAACAACCGGCCCTGAGCAGAAAGACAAAGTGAAAATGGAACATCGCAGAAATGAGCCCAGACAAACCGGTGAAATGGCGCGAACCCGAAATTTTATGCAATGAGGTGATAGCCAACACATGGAGCTCCACGGTGGACAGGTGTCGTATCGGCTCCATATGTCCTAACGCGTGGTAATGTGACGTGGCGGGGAGGGCGCACATGTAATGGCGACCCTCCCCTAATTATTATTATTATAAACTCTTGATTTTTCCATATGCCCGTCATTATGACATTTTCATAAAAAATTTACAAGTTATGAATGACGTGTTTATCTGAGAATAAACTGTATTTTACTTATAAAAGGAGAAAATAAGTGTAAACGGTCGTCAATTTTAAAGCCCGACTCCGACAGACACTTCAGCAACAGCAACAGAAGTATTCCAACACCTCATTGGCAAATGTCTAAGTCTGACGTCGACATACACAAAATCTTGAAATAACATAAAATCGTCATTGATGTTACATGGAATGGTACGATGGTAAGCCCAGAATGAAAATTGAGTCACTGTACACCCTTTTCCCTCTTTTCCCTCGAAGCATTATCCACCAGGTTTAAAAGTATCCATTCCCACATTTCTATAAAACACAACCTTTCAATATCCGATAGATGTAGCCATTGCTGTTGCAAACAACGAATCTTGTATCGGAGATGGATGAATCCCACACACGTCATCACAAACAAACATGCATGACAGATTATTTAAAAATTAGTTGACTCCAAAGCAATTGCATTATATAGAAATTGTATTCTCTAATTCAAATATGTAGTTAATATTGCATTGAATATATAATTACATTTACATTTGAAATATATTAGTTGGTCTGCTTGAAAATATAGATTTGGTGCAAATTGGAATGGCATATTCTATTTTTTTTTTTAAACGCTGTAGTTAATCACATTAATAAAATAAGGGTAAAACTAAATAAAACAATATTAAAAAAACAATATAAATTTTTTAATCCAAGTGTAAATCGAAGGAAAATATTCTATGCAGTAGCCATGATTTACCTCACATTCTCGTGCATTTAAATCGCTTTAATAAAAATATTCAAATTAACTTTTGATAGTATAAAGCCCTTATGAGTTATGAGCATGTGGAGCCTGAATTAATTAATTAGTCTGTATTATTAAAAGTTTTATTAATAAGTTGTACAACGTGCATCATCATAACATCAATGTTAGGACAACAATAATAACTTGCAGCATCATAACATCAATGTTATGATAACAATAATAACTGGTGTACTGAAAGAAATCATTGTAAAATAAGACTATAGCGAATAAGAATAGAAAAAAATAAATTAAAATATTTTAAAAAATAAATATATTGTTTCTTTGTAATGTTAACTTTGTAAAGTGTTATATGATTTATAGTCAACTTTCAAAGTAATTTATAGTCAAAGTTATTTCGAACGCATAATATTTCCACGCGATAATAAGGATAAAATTAGGAAATATAGATCTTATAAATTTTAATTATTTAAAAACTTAATTTTTATATTTTCTTTTCTATTTTTTTAAAACAAAAATTGTTAAGCTTGGCAAGTCCATTCCATTTTCTATTAAACAAAGACAAATTTACACCATAGAGATTGGATAGGTGGCCTCAACTTGCCCCAAAGGGAAACCAAGTCTGTTAGCCACCTATCTGCATTGTAAGATATTCAAAAACAATAAAGTCTTAATATCTCTAGCCAAGCTAGATATGTCTTTTTTTCATATCCATACACTAAATATCTATCTGAACTTATATTTGCATAACATAAATTAAAAGTTATCCACATAAAACAAAAGTATGCATGAGTAAGTGACTATCCCTTCTGCTACTCTGAGGCAGATTTAACGGGTGTCGAGTCCTTGGCTGATGACCCAGGTATCTCATTCAGTTCCAACATGCACGAGATGTGGCAGTCAATTCTATCCAACCTGATGTCTTATTTATGACGCTGGAAGAGAATTTTCTGCAAATCTTTCTTGTAACTCGACATACCTTGGAGTGTCACTGTCATTGCAACAGAAATTTGTTCCATTACTTTGCTCAATAAACTCTTTATCAACCAATAGAGGTATAGAGTTTGTTTAAATTGCGTAATTCATCCTCTGATGTTGCCTAGGTCCGGAGGTAAATTCCTCTGGTCGTCCATGTCTTCCTCTGTCTCACAGCCTTGTTTTGTTTCCTCCTCCCACTCTTCTAACAGTTTACATGTTCCTTCATCTGCCCCCTCACGGTAAGCCTCAACCACTTCAATGATAAGGTGTTCTACCGACTTCCTGCCCCTGCGGGACTCCGACGTGTTTAGATCCTTATCCTTTCTGGGTTTTGGGCCTCTCCTTCCTCGTCATCATTCTCTCACAAGTTGATCTATGTACATATTTCCTGAGCCCTGGTGACAACAACAGTTTGGTACCTTTCCTGTTTTGTTTTTCCAACATCATGAGCCACTCCATGCTTCTCCTCTCCCCTTGCTCTCTCAGCCTCGAAGCTGGGGTGGTCCACAGACTGAACCCGGTAATGGGGTTGGTTTCAGCTTTCCGTTTTCGCTCCCCTTTTCCATACCCAACAACTTCCATTCACATTTAGGTAAGCCTTCCCTTGCCTAAACCAAACACAAATTCCCCTCCTCCTCCTTACTATTTGCGACGAAGAAATTGGGACCCTTGCCCCCTCTTCCCAAGAAATAATAGCACTACCTCTCAATTTCTCCCATTTAACTTTCGAATCAGGGTTTATGGCTTTTCCATAGCCCCGAGAGGAATTCCGATTGACCCAGCGCTTGCTTTGTCTTCAACTATAAGGTCTACCTCCCATGCACCTTATCGACTACTCCCCCCTTCCCCCATCTTCCATCTCATTGCCCTCACCCATTTGCATACTACTATCAGCCTCACATCAAATGCGGTTTAAGGGGCCTAACATTTCCAAACTAGGCATCATGAGGTTATCGCCCCATCAGCCATAGGCAATACCCAACTGGAAAAGAATATAGACACAAAATGAGGCAATTTCTACCAATTTCCTTCCCCATTACCACACACAGTTCTCTACCCCCCAGTACATCTTCTTATTTACCCCCATATTACACCAATGAAACCCCAACCATAACATCATTACAGTGGAGGGATAAGGATGAAAAACATACCCGGGTTCAATTGCAGGTTATCTCTGAGCTTAGAGTCGCAAGGTTCATCTCCTTCCCAGTCCACTGCAACACTGCCTTCCGCCACAGGCATACACTCTAACAATGCTCGCATACCTACCCTGCCTTCCTTTATTTCTCACCTCACCTCCTGTCCCGCCACCTTTCCCACCACCCTCGCATGCACTCATGCCAAGGGTTGTTGCACCCATTTCCTTGAACATGTGCGGGGTAGTAGTACTAATTTCAGAGGTACTAATCATTAATATGACCAGTTTGTCCCAACTATCGGCCATCATCCCAGAGGTTCTATCTTCTTAAATTAATTATCTATATACTAAAACAATTGAAAATACTATAGATATATCTAATATTATGTGATTCTCTTAAAAAAACCATAAACATATATTATTTTTAAAAAAGAATAACTACTTCAAAGCATAAATTTTAATATCTCTCTGAAAAATGAAAAATTATTTCATGATTAATCAATAACTAAAATCTAAATTTATGCTCATAGATTTAGCCTTTCCAATTGGATCTAGTTTAAATTACACTTTCAAAAGTTAATTTTTTTCTTCTAATTAAACTCTACACATTGTACTCATTCTACTCAATCACATCCAAACCTTAAATCATGGTTTTGGATCTTGTTATCTGGTTTTGGAGCATATGAAACATAGTTACCAAATTTGGAAAAAAAATATGTAATAAATTTCAATATAGAAAAGAATCCAAATTATATATCTTAAAAATATTTATAAATAGGAATTGATTAATCTTTGTTACATGAATTTATTATTTTAGTAACTATACACTTACTATTTTCTATCATATTTCAATATGAAATTAATTGTTTTTCACAAATGAAAATTTTCTAATATACAATTTACTATTTATATACTTTTAAATATAAAAATTTCAACTTTTTAAACATTAAATTTTTTATTAACAAAATATTTTACAAAATTAAATCGCAATTATAATTTTTTTAATGTAAAAGTAAATATATATATATATATATATATATATATAATATTAAATTTTATATTCACCAAAATTTATATCAAATTCCATATATATATATAATATTAAATTTTATATTCACCAAAAATTTTATCAAATTCCATAGTTCTTTCATATAAAATTTACCAATTATTATAATTTTTTAAATATACCCAATTTTAATTTTTAATTTTAAAAATATTAAATTTACTATTCACACAACCCCGCACGGAATTCGAGTTAACGAATTTTCACCTGAACCAAACCAAATAGCGATATTTCGAATTTTCCAAACCCAAATAGCCATATTTTCGAATTTTCCAAACCAATACAGCCGAACTTAGTAACTATGATTAAAATGCGAACTGGCAGACTTCAAATGGAAGGTGGAATTCTAAAAGCAAGCATTAAAAATCCTTAGAACACTTTTAAAAATTGTCATTTTATATATATATATATATATATATATTTATATTTAATTTAAAAATATTCGTAGTCATCACATAGAATTAAATAAGTTATATATAAATGTTTGCCATTAAAAGTTTTTAATTAAAATATTCCATATATAAATACAATGTTGAGTGACTCTTTAATATATCAAAAAGTCCCAATGTTTTTTCTAACACTTCTTAAATTAATATATCAATGTTCGTAGAAAGAAAAGTCGGGATAGTTGTCATGTTCTGGATTGAGCTAGGGATATCTTCTTTAGTCTTACTGATTCTAATGTTTTGGTAGATGTTCCCTTTGCTTCATCCATCCCGACATGGGCCTTTAGAGAAAATGTGTCTTCCTTTGGGTTCCCATGAACTTAATTTTATCTATGAACATTCAGGGACGGGGGGGTGCTCCTAAATTTTTGGCTCTCAAAGAACTATTCCCTTCTTCCTGCCCCTATATTATTCTTATTCAGGAGACTATGCACTCGACACAACAGACGATTGTTTATTTTATAAAAGTGCTCCCGGATTGGTACATGATTGCAACTGGTGCTGCGGTTAACTTCGCCGGATTGGCTGCCTTATGGGACCCTAGATGGGTTCATATGAAAGCTTTCTCTTACTTTGCTGGTATATTGCTTGTTGGTAGTATTAGAGGTTTCCTGGGACACATACATATTCTAAACATATATGCCCCATATAAAGACTGTCTAATATTCTGGGAAGGGTTGGTTTCATCTGAGATCTTAGTTCTTGGGTCCCTTATCATGGCTAGAGATATGAATTGCACTATTTGTCTGGACGAAATATGGGGAGGTACCAGAAAAGTTGATGCTATGGCTAATACGATAAAATATATTATCATTAATCTCAATTTTGTTGATATTTGTCGGTCAAAGATTGGTCCTACATGGGATAATGGGAGGGCAGATAATGGTTATGTGGCAAAAAGCCTGGATAGGTTCGTTCTGCACGAAAATTTGGTGGACAGGCTTGGGTCTATACAATCTGACATCATAAGTAATTATATTTCGGATCATAGACCCATTATTCTTCTATGGTGGCGAGGGGATCTCAGATATGGAGTTCCTTTAAAATTCAATCGAATTTGGCTGACGGGCCCTAATTTTGATTCCCTTGTGTGGGAGTGTTGGCAAAAAGGGTGAGACTCAAGATTCTTCCCCTATGATAACTATTATAACCAAACTCAGGGATTTAAAGGTGGTGGTTAAGAAATGGGATAGGCGAAAGAAGGCCCAATTGAAAAAGGAATTAAGCGATATTTCAGAGGTTTTGGAAAAGTTACGTCCATTGCTCATTTTACAAACCCCCCCTGCATCATTAAAGATGGACATACACTCACTAGAAATGAAGAGAAATCATATTCTAAAACTTCGGGAGGCTTCATGGAGGCTTAAGAGCAAGGCTATCTAGATCCAGGAAGGAGATAGAAACACCAAATTCTTTCATAGATTCGCCAACCATAGAAGGAACATAAACTCCATATGGGAGATTAAGGATTCAGATGGAAACATATGTCATACACAAGAAGCGATTTGTAGGGTGGCTATACAATATTTTTATACGGTATATGGTAAAAGGGTGGGAAACTGTGTGGAGGACCAGATCTGGGGTGTGGATGTTTATCCCAATATGTTTGATGTAGCAGCAAATGCGGCGCTTTACAAGGAATTCACAGGGGAGGAAATCATGGGGATCCTTAAATCATTTAAGAAAGACAAATGTTTGGGTCCTTATGGATGGACAGTTGAGTTATTTACCCATTTCTTTGACATATTCCAAGGGGACATATTGGCCATGGTTGAAGAAACAAGAGTCTGAGGGTATATACATCCCCATATAAATTCAACTTATATCGCGCTCATCCTAAAGGGGACATCCACTGGAACCTTCTCAGATTATAAACCGATCTCACTCTGTAATCTTATATATAATATTATATGAAAGATTATTGCTGGCAGGATGAAGCTCACTCTATCCCAGCACATATCGGCTGAGCAGTTTGGTTTTTTATAGAATTGACAAATCCAGGTTGCTATAGCCATTGCACAGGGATGCATACATACCATACATATTAAAAAACTAAATCTTGTTGTCATGAAGGTTGACCTAAAAAAGGTGTACGATTGCCTTGACTCGGGATTCTTGAGAATGGTTTTAAACAAAATTGGTTTACAAGCCAAAAATGCAGAATGGATTATGGCTTGCATTACTAATGTGCGATATGTAGTTATTATCAATGGATATTCCACTGAATACTTTGCGGTGGGCCATGGGCTGAGGCAAGGCTACTCCCTATCTCCGTTACTTTTCATATTGGCTATGGATGGCCTTAGTGCACATATTAAGAATATTGTGGCGGCAGGTATTTTCTGTCCTCTGGTTATGGGTTACAACATCAGGATTTCTCATAGTTTTTTTGTGGATGATGTTTTGATTACGGGAATGATAAATAGGATCATTTGGATGGCCTTACCTCATATATTTGTCATATTCAGAAATGTTATGAGACTCTTAATGAACCTACAGAAATTAATCATTCTATATGGTAGATGCGTACAAGAGGATATTGATTACATAAAAAAATTATTTGGTATTGGCACTGAGATATTGGAGGGTGGCTTGAAATACTTGGGATATCATGTAAAACCCAACAAATACATACTTAATGACTGGATGTGGTTAGTGGATCAGTACTATAAAAAAGATTTCGGGATGGGAGAACATATGCCTTTCATTGGGGGCTCGCATTATTCTCTTACAATATATGATTACACAGTTGAGTGTGTAATAGGCACATTTATATTGTATACCAATTTCCATCAACACGAAACTAAATAGAATCATGGCATACTATATCTGGATGGGTGGTATATCCAATCAAATATATCACCTGACAAAACTTGCTACTATCACTACTCCAAAAAGAATGGGAGGATTGGGTATACTGGATATGAGACTATTTGGATGGGCGCTGTTAAAAAAAGCACTGTGGAGGGGTATCTTTGGAGGTGACATATGGAGCAATATTATTAAACACAAATATTTAAAGGATAAAGACTTCATTGTTTGTATGCGTCGAGACCTCATAGGGACTAATTCGAGTTCTGCCATATGGCACAGTTTCAATAAAATCAAACACTCTTTCCTATAGAATTTATGTTGGGCTTTTGGTTCAGGGCACCGGATTCTGATTGTATAGGAAAAAATTCTTTGTTTGAGAAGTGACTTTCCACTCACAGATGAGCTCATACAGCACATACACAACAGGGGTATTTTCTATTGGAACTAGACCATCTCTACATGGAATGGTCACTATCCTATCTAGAAAAGGTCGGATGAGATGGGGATTGAAGACCTGTTGGGTGGGGAATGGGAATGGATTAGATCCGAGTTGCGATGGGTTGGTATTAGATGGGAGGTTGGTAGAGACAAGATCATCTGACAAGGTAAGATGAAGGTTGGCTGCGTGGTTGTGGCGGATATATATAATACCTTATGTCTGCACGGGTCACACAAAAATGACGTATGTGATTTTTATAAATTCTGGAAAACAAAAATATCTATTAAAATCATAGTATTTGTGTGGCTTGTATGGAAAAACAAGAACTTGACTTGGGCGAATCTACAGAAGAGGAATTGGCAAGGGCCAGGAGTATGTGTCTTGTGCAGGGAAGCGATGGAAAATAATGTACATTTTTTCCTCACATGTCTGATTTCTATGAAGATTTGGTGCTATATTGCGCAGAATATTGATTTCCCACTCAAAAATTTCTCAGACATCCCGGAATGCTTAAGTTGGTGGAGCAAACAAAATACAATATGGAGGACTATTCCATTAACTTTCTTTTGGGAAATATGGCGATGTCACAACATGATTATATTTGAAAATTTTAAAGAACATACAACCCAGGTAACGGATCACATCATTAAGTGGTATCATTTATCTATGGATAATAAAAAAAGCACAACAAGTACTATTTCTAAGAAGCCCGGTCCTAGAGATATATATATCTAGTTGCTTTTTTCGATGGTGCAGCGTAAAGGGATGTCTGCGGATGTGGTTTGTGGGTCAGAATATCGGAGGAACATGAATTCTGGGTACACTAGGGTGCTGGCCGGGGTACAAATATGAAGGATGAAATTATTGCATTATGGGGACTTCTCTTCTTCACTTCATATTTGGACATCCCCATTATCCATATATTTTGGGACTCAATGGCTATCATTGAACACATACAGGGTAAAAACAATATCAATCAACTTCACCTATAGGGATGGCTCAAACGTATAGGGAATATATGGGGCTCCCTTAGTAACTACTCGATTCAACATATTGGGAGGGAATACAACCAAAATGCCGACAAGCTATCAAATATGGGATTAATGGATGCATCGGATGGGATGCATATAGAGATAAGACTGGGGAACAATATTTTGGATGTGGGGATTTTACCCCTCCCTGGATAGGATAACTATGATATGCCTCTCTTATTTTGATAGATGTTGTTCTAGCACAGTCTATATGTTTTTTGTTCTTTATGTCCTTTAGAATGAAAGTTTTTCTATATGAGATAATGGAATGAACAACTGATGAAGTATACAATTTTTATTATATAAGATAGCTAAATACTTTTTCATTACTGTAACTTGTTTGATATTATATTGGGATATATTAGAATATCACAAGATGGATGAAATATCTATATGATGGTATACATAGATATAATATTCTCTTCAACACATGTATTGGTTTATACTTATATATAAATACAATGTTTTTTTCCTTATTGAAAAAAAAATAACACTAACAAAACTAATCTTATTAATTTTTTAACTAACCAAGATTATGAGAATTCAAATATATTTTTAAAATTTTAAAATAATTTTTTTTTATTAAATAAATTAGAGTTAATTTTATTAAAAAATAATAATCATAATTATTATAATACAATAAAAAGTTTCCAGAGCTTCACCCTTATGATATCAATAATACAATATCTATTGAGTAATAGTCTTATGATATAAATAATAGAATATATATTGATTAATATCTAATAGGAGTGGGATAATTATAACCTAATAGTACCCGGATAATGATATTAACATTATTTTCTATCTCATATCCTTTACATTTAAAAAAAATCTACAAATACATTTAATGATTTAATTTAAATAACTATAGGTTAGGAATTAACATTTTATATTTCTAAAATTAATTAATTGAAATAATTAGGTGTTATAAATTATATATAATTATGATATAAATTTTTAAGGTATATGATAAAATAAAGATTTATTAAATAATTTGAAATATTCAAGAATTATTAATAATGTAAAATCTCTTTTAGCTGTGATTAGAAGGAAGATAGAGTGTTCACGTATTTATGGGATTTTGGTGACGTAACAAATAATCAATTAGAGTTATATGGTTTTTTTTCCAAAAGAAAATCTTACGGAAAACATCATCAAAAAAATGAGAATGATTGTCAAAGATATTCTATACAAACCATATTTCTATGTTCTAAGAGATATCCGATGTAAATTTAATGGTTCTCTATGGTAAACTCCTATTTTCATTGCTCATAAAAAAAAATCATTTCTTCATATTAAAGAACATATAGAAATTTTTGATAAATTAACTCTACAATAATTTATATATTAGTACAAATTATATAATACAAATACTTTTTCTCTTTATATATATATAAATAAATATAAATATAATAAATAAATTTAATTATATTGTATTTTCTTAAATACAATAATATATTAAAATAAAAATTTAGATTAATACCGTTTTTATTTTATAATAAAGAACTTAAATATTACAAACTAACGTAAATAGAAAATACCAATATGTTCGAATTTTTTGAATATTATAATAATAATAAAGGTTATTTTAATCCAATAAATCAAAATAAATTTTACTAAAAATTAAAAATCATAATTATTATAATTAAATTACATATTTCTAAAATAATAATTACTTAAATCTTATGGTATTATAATTAAATTACATATTTATAAAATAATAATTACTTAAATCTTATGGTATATATAATACAATGGGTTAATTAATATGTGATAAGAGTGAGATAATGATATTAACATTATTTGTTAATCTCTTATGGTTAGCATTTAAAAATTTGTGTTAGGTGAATTACTAAATAATTATTATAATAAAATTACATATTTCTAAAATAATAATTACTTAAATTTGAGGGCATATATAATATAATGTGTTAATTAATATGTGATAAGAGTGAGATAATGATATTAACATTATTTTTAAATTTCTTATTTTTTTAGCATTTAAAAATTTGTATTATGTAAATTATTAATTTCATATATTTTATGTTTTGTAATTTTTTTTATAAAAAAATTTAAATTTCTTATTTTTAGCATTTGAAAATTTGTGTTATGTAAATTATTAATTTCATATATTTTATGTTTTGTAAATTTTTATAAAATTTTTTAAATATGTAATTAAAATAATTAAATATTATGAATTAAAAGTTAAGGGAAATATATATAAAATTTAAAATATTTAAAATATATTTTATATATAGTTCTTTTTATATATTATTATTTTATATAAAATAATAATGTATTGTCAACTGAGCGTATTTTACTTAGTTAAGAAGGCTTTAAGGATAACCTCTTACTAATTTTCAAATATCAATATGACATTATGTTTGAGTGGGAAACGCCTTTGCACGGGTTATCTTCGCTATAAATTGAAATAAATATATAAAAATATATATGTCTACTAAATAAATTAAATATCACAAATATTTGGAGATTGTAGAGAAATAATGTTATGTATATTTTTTTTTTATTTTATAATAAATAAATTAAGTATTATAAATATTTGGAGATTATAGAGAAATGAATTTTTTAGATTTGTGTGAGCTTTGAGGGGTTGTTCTACAAGTTGTTTTTTTATGTGTGAGTCATAGGTGAGATAGAGTCTTCATCATCTACATTGTTATGTTTGTCGAGTTTGTTGATCTCATCATTACATAATGGGAAACTTTCATGTAATTTGAGAAAGCCTATGCCTAAATTAATAAAAGTCTCATTTTATCAATTCTCTCTGTGATCTTTATTTGGTTAAATTGGTATCAGAGCTAGTGGGCCAAGATCTGAGAGGATCTATTCGAAACCTACTTTATCAGAGTGTGAATGTTTTGTCCATTAATATTGGTGTGTTTTGGTCATGTTGTGCCTTGGTGGTTGGGATCTACTTATGATTGTTGTAGGGATTTGTGTGTGAACGAGTGGGAGAAAATGCGTGTGAGGGTTATCTACCTCACGACAGGCATCGTGTTGTACTCAAGTTGTGAAAACCACACTTACATTAATAAAATGATATTACATATATACATGACATGTTGTCTCAAGATAGGGAAACTATCTCGAACACACATTCAGTTGGTTGAGAGAATATCTCAACCACACACCAATCTAGGAAAGAACTAGATCTAAATAACTCATAGATAATAGAAATAGACTCCTATAGAAATAATCACACCTAAGACAAGTAGGAATTATATTTTCCAATTCTTCCCCTTAATAAGTACTTGTCTCGACCTCAATCAAAAAAGTCTAGTTGTGGTCATGATGTTTACAAACATACTTAAAATATATGTTGACGTCCATATAAAGGAACAACCATCTACCAAAATGCATGGGTACTCAACTGCTGCAACCTCGAGTCTACTAAGAATTCCTTCACATACCTGGTTCATCCAACCTCTTGATGAAATCCCCCTAAATATAAAATTTCACCTCATGGAGTCTACAACCAATATGATCCACCCAAGTGTATCCATCCTGCATGACACACTATTCTAGGGTGTTAAAAAATATCTAATAGAGGGAACACATAACAATGGGTATGCATGCCTCTCTTGGACTTACAATCAGTACATAAAACATTTCAAGGACCACAACAAACCCTTACAAATAAATATATGACGTGTAGATTTTCTATAATTACAATGTGTGACTCATACTTTATCATGGTCATGAGTCTATTCTAAAAACTCAAACAAAATTTCACTATGTTGTCCTTTGGATCCTTTGCCACTCATCTTGGATACACCACACCATTCATATGTTGAAGCACAACACTGCCTTCTCACTTGAATATTTCCATCATAGGCTTTGTACTTTTGAGTCCTTGGAATCTTCATTTTTAACTTTGGCATACTCGTCTTCGATCACCATGCTTTACATGTCATAAGTTAGAGTCACGAATTCTAACAAAATGACTTCATATTGAGGTCGTGAATCTCAATATGTATACAATATTCCAAGATGTATTCACCTTTACCCATACCAAGAAAAACAATACCAAATAACAATATAAGCACAAGTGATGACCATGCTTTTATGCTTTAAGGCAAAAGCCATAAACCAGTAATGCCATATCTATTTTTACAAATCCATGAGTAAAAATTTTAAACTTTGTCCTTAAGTGTGGATACCACGATACCAAACACCCCAATGGCTCAAATGCACGAGTTCCATGAACACTAGTGAGAATCCATCCTTGCTACCTTGTAGCTGATCAAAGTATACTCAAGCAATGATTTCTCCTTTAACCGTAGTCAAGGGTTCCACTGTCCTCCTTTAATATCACGTCTCCAAATTCACCACCAATGGCCTAAGTCGGTTAACATCTCCATTGGAGCTACATTGACACAATTCAGGGCCTGTTGATGGTGTTGGACCCACCAACATGTCAGGGGATCTCCCTGGTAAGAAGTCCCAATTAGACCTCAGAGCATTTGATGTAGGAGTCCCAGTAGTGGGTTGTACGGTAATGCCTTGACCATGATTTCTCACAGAGGAAAATAAGATAACTTTGTTGGTATCAAGGGTGTGATAGTTGCAGTAAGACAAGGAAGGTGCATGAGAGGATCTAACACACTAAGGGTGAGGCGAGTGCACCCCTTGGAAACCTGTAATAGTACTCGGCTTGTAATGGAACACACGAGAGAAGATGCATCGCAAGTTGGAAATCAAGTTAGTGAGCAATCCAAAGTGATGTTTAAACCAAAAACACATTTAAGAAAGATTCATACATACTTATACAGAATAGTCCATACATGCATGCATAAGAAATTAATACATATATCATTTAGAGTAAACCAGATAGCATAGAATACAATACAACATATGCATGAAACATGTTGGCTCTATTATATTAAGAAGTGTAAGTTCCAGTCATACAATACATCCATGTCCAACCACTAGTTCCAATAGTGGAACGTTACGACCACAACTGCCTGCTCCTCCAAAGATATGTACTAGCTTTGCGCAGTGGAGAAGCCAAGGCTCGTTACAATATTGTCCAAGCTCTCTCTAGGATAGTATTATCGAAAGCTTGGCTGACCAAAAGCATTTAGAATGAGTTATGATGTACTATTTATAACAAAGGGTGGGGTGACCCTTGACATTCCCCTTTGTGACAGTTCGTCTACTCTCATAACTCTTCATCTACTCTATGATTGTTAGATCCAACTATCGACACTTGACTTACACTTGACAAGACGTTACATTACAATGCACATGTACCCATGTGAGACAAAATGGCTTGAGCAAGCCATGCAAGACATCACTGACACTCAGTCCATTGTGGTGAGAACAACTCTTTGAGATGTTTGTGATGGTGAAGCTGGTGAGTTGATGCCAAGCTTGGTCATCTGTGATGGTGTGCATGCACTCCATGGTGACATCTTTCCGAAGCGAACTCTTGCCTTCATTGCATCTGGGTGCATTGGTATGGCTCCTCCATCCAAATCGTCTATTAAAATGTGCATGGTCTTCTTCAGTGCAGTCGAACAGACAACACATTGATGCATAGTGTTAGTGTTGATATTATAGTGTGTGCCAGTGGTCATGCACATCTACTGGCAAGTACATGCTTAGCCCCATTCATACTTGCTTCTTGTCTTCACCTTGGTGAGTGTGCTAAATGGGTTGGATCGCTTGCATGCGCACAACGACATGCATGATATTGAATCCCTAGCATGCGATCAACAACAATTCTCACCATGTATGCTCTGTGCCAGCTATTGGGATGGATCTGTAACTTGTATGGGTGTATTTTCATCCGTGAGTGGATGTTTCATCCCCTGCTATTCTTGTTGCAACTCATTCACTTGTTTGTGCAATTCATGTTCTTCCTTGAGTTACTGCTTCAGCACATGCAAATTCTTCTTTGTTCCATTCTTTTTCTTCGCGTGATCTTCATGTCACGCCATCACCTCATAGCCTGAGTCTCCAAAGTTGCTTTCATCATCAGTGGATCTGCTTGAGCTTGCAACTTTGTTACCCATCCGTGTTGTCAACAACATTCCTCTTGCATTCGTGCATCCGGTATGCTGCATTCAGCTATTGTTCATGATGTTGCTTGCTGTGATGTTTATGCCATCATATCTTGATGTCCTCTTATGTAGGCAAGCTCATAAACACTTGATCGACTACATCCCCAAGTGTGCCCTGAATGGTGTCTTCGACTCTGCTCTGCTAGAAACCATTGTACCTGTGTTGTTGAGAGGAAAATGAACACATGCGATACATGGAGACATGGCAACACTCACGGCAAGAAATCTGTCAGTCGAAACGAAAATGAACTTGAGAACTGACTTGCAATGTACTTGTGTGACTGATCATGAAGGTCGGGCAATTTCAGCTGGGAGGTCGGGAGACTGACTGCCAAGGCTGTGCAAGGCACAGTCTGGGCTACTGGGAGGCTGACTAACTGTTGGAACTACACAATTCACTGTTTAATCTAGCTACTGACTACTGGAATTACGAAATGCACAATCTCAACTGGCCATGGTTGCAGGGTCAGTGATTGCATTGCACAATTTTCTGGGCCAGCAGTCACTGTCCCTCAGAATTGCATAATGCAAGAATGGAGGACAGTCACTGAATAGAAATGCACATTTCCTGAGAGGAAGACAGATCCTTCCCTCTCAGGATTGCGCAATGCTATCTTGGTGAGGCAGAGTCCTAGCCAGGGTTGCCTAGACCCGCTGATGGGTGACTGAAAGTGAATGTGAATGTGAATGCAAGTGAATGATTGTGCATGAAAAAAGTGGATGAAATATTCAGAAAATGAAACAACATGCATGTGAGTGAGGTGAGTCGAATCGGCGACCATTCGTGAAAAACAGTTCCATGCATGCGACATCAGTGAGATAACAATGAAAACTGAAACGGTGCTAGTACAAGCTAATATGTATTAAAATGATAGCAAGCACTCACTGAAATCAAGCAGACAAAATTCATACGAAGCGAAACACAAAGAGCTCCAGAAATGCAACATACAACATGGAAAGCGGGCTTACCCCAAAACAGTTGAGCTGAATGTGCTAACGACTCCTAGATGTGATGTGGTATGTCAGAGCTATAAGTTTTATGTTAAGAATGAGCTCTGCAACATCCATTCATGATTTTTGATAAAATCGAAGATGTGACGCGCATGCCACAAATCTAGGAAGAGTGGTACTTGGTGGGAGGTTTCTGAAATGTTCCTTGCATGTAATCTCCAACTGCCAAAAATAGATCCCTAAAACAAGGGATGCCTTTGCATGCTGCCTTGGGAGAAGCAGCACATGCATGCAAGTCTGTTTTTCTCGGTCCCGGAGGGAACTGGTCAACTCGGCTACACATGCAAGAGGCTGCTCAACTTCTGGGAGAAAAAGCACATTTTTGGCTGGGAGCTGGGCTGGATGCTCAGAAGATTTACGTAATTTCTAGGTAGAGTAGCTAACTTCTGCCCAGATTTGCACAAATTCTGGGATGAGCAACCCAACTGGGAAGGATTGCGCAATTTTCTGAGTGAAGCTTGCTCAACAGAATTGCACAATTCTAGGGCCCAATAGACTACAAGTTAGGATTGCGAAATTTCTGGAGGGAATGATGGTTGCCCTCCAGATTTGTGCAAATTTTTGAAGGAGTTGCTCAGCCTGCTGCTGGACCAAGTCCAGATGAACAACCTATGAGGGGAATCCATCAAGGCTTGGTCAACAAGCTGTCTTTTTGCAAGAAAATCATTGCAACTTGTGTACTTGACGAAGCAAGACATGTTGTCATGAAGGTTCATAGGGAGGCTCCAAAACGAAGCTAAGGAGAAATTTTGGAGGGTGGTTATAGCTGCTACAACAGGGCCATATTTGAGATTCGGGGGGGAATTAAAATAAATATAAAACAACACATATTACATAGTGGCTCTATGAACCGTGGAGCAAAAAAGTTAGTGGTAGTTGAGCCATCACTGACAAGAACTTGTATTGAACAATGAAATCATTGAAAATAAGTTGAGGTATCACATACGACATCCATCAAAACATTGACTGTCATAATTGCTTCACCATGATTTGCTTGTGAAATGGACTTGTTCCAACCCTAAAAACTGAGATTCTTCGAGAGGGATATGACTTTGACATTCATCAAATGCAACAATGTTGTATTTTAGACTCTTTGAGTCAATTATTCGCCCATAAAACCTTAATATAAATGAGAGAAACCACCGCTAAATGGACAAGAACGATGTCCATTGAGCTTCATAGGAATGCTTATGCGGGATTCCACTATTTACTGGCAGTGACATGTCGCAGTAGACTCCAGAGGAGACCTGGGCTACACAAACAACTTCAATACGCAGAGACAATGCTCCATGACAACCAAAACATTCGGATCTCACCAAACTCTACCAGTTGATCCGACTCTGAAACTTCAATAATAGCAATACTCAATCAATGCGGCACACCACGATTCTTTGCCCATTGCGACAACGTCCCACTGCAAGCACTTCTATCACCTCTGTCAATAGGTCAACCTTTGTCACACTAGGTTAAGACCCCTGAGATTATGTCAATTGTTGAATCCCCGAATATTTGGGAATCGGGCGGACATGGGTGCGGTCACATAATTGACTGCACCCATGTCCGTCAGATTCTTTAATATTTGGGGGATCAACAATCAACATAAGGATGCTCGATTAAGACTACAACCATATCAACTCATTTTAAGGCTACAAGCTACAAGCCACACATGCAAAATTGAAATCGAGCCTCTAGCAAGTTCCAAAAAAAAATTAGCCTCCTAAAGAAAACAATCAACATCAAAAGTTTCTCCTCGGACTTCTCCTTGGCCTTCTCCTCAACCCCTAGATTGCTTCTACTGAGCCTCGTCTACACCAGGCCTCCATTCTCTCAGTCACTTGATCCATGCTCTCCACACAGTGAGTTCGCCTTCACCCATGAATTGCGCTCTTGGATCCCAAAAACTCACCAACACTTGACTCACTCCCAAACTTTTGGAAGATTGATGAGATTCTGGTTAAATAGATCTAATACAATCAGGGTTTTTAGAACACACAGCTTGACTAGGTCATGCGTCACTCCAAGTCACAAAAACATATCTACAAGTGGCCACACAAGATTCCTGTGCACACTTCACAGTCACATCGCGACCCTTCACTACTCTCCACACCTAACAACTCGATCCTATAACTTTTCCATGCTCTCTCCAGCCACATAGTAGCACAAAGGGATGGGAAAACAAAAAA